>JAOXJM010000033.1:12793775-12816524 GCA_026413425.1 Tringa solitaria
GAGGGGAGGGGGGGGAGGGGGGTGATGTGCGGAATCTAGTGGCCAGGGTACAATGTTTATTTTCTGCTTTCAAATTTAAATTGAAAAACCTCAGCAAAAAGTCATACCAGACAGACAGTACATTAGAGTTAACAGAAATCATTTGGATTTCTGACACTAGCCACAACTCAAGATCTGGTTTGAATGGTTCATCAACAATCACTCGGATGAGCAGCACAGGTAAGTGCAAATCTTAGCAGCAGGATAACAAGATGGTCATCAGTAACTTTTGTACTTGAGGTTTTAAAAACTCATCAGTTTGATTCTTCAGATGGGTTCCCAGTGGCCTGTAAAATGTAGAGTTTAACATACAACTAATTAAAATATATACCAGCTTTGAACTATCTTGATAATCCATTAGTGAAAAAAAATCTGGGTTTTTACAGAAAACATAACAAGCTTAATTAAAGAATGAACCCAAAGAAATCTTTTACACTGTCCTCATTTTTCCTATTCTACCTAAAAAAATTTGTCTGAGACTTAAAAATATTTTAGGTATTACTAGTTTTGTTTACAGTTCAGGGTCACATACACAGACTTAGCTTTACATTTCTGAAGGTGGTAACTTAAGAGGACTATTCACTTGAATAAAGCTAAGCACAACCATTAAAAAAAATTTCATGCTTGGTGACTTCTCATGCTATATGCTGCTCTGGAAGATGTTAAAAGTCTTTGTCTTTTGTGTTAATCCTTAATTACGAGGCTCTGCCTTTAGTTGTGTATCTACTATGCATGCACATTTAAAGCAAAAGTCTAGCGCACTTTCTCTGCCCTCCGAGACCAGCTTAGGCATGTAATGCAGAATGAGAATAGCACCACTGTAGACTTGAACATTTGCTTATTAAAACCTGGTTTTCCTCCGCTGTAGCTAGGACCTCTTTTTGGTACCACCAGCAACCTATCATAAAAATCCAAGATACATGTGTTTCTCCTGAAAGTGATTACCGATATGCACTTGGCTTCCAGCTTTACCCCCACCATAGACTCCAGAAATCTCCTTAGAAGTGCTCTGACAGCCATATTCCCTTTTTAAAATACAGGCAGTCCTAAAGTACAGGCCCATGCAGTAATCTCAGAGGAAGGTGTTGCTACAAATGTATTACTGCTAGGTGGAATTCCCCCTTCTTCCTGGCAAGTTATCAAAATGGTTCACAACCATTATAAACACCAGTGGCCCAAACAGCAGAGTTTTCTCCACACATTTTTATAAATAAAACCCAGAAAAAAAAAACAAAAACAAAAAAAAACACCCACAAACTAAAGACCAAACCCCATGCTGCATAATGAGAAACAAAATTCAAAAATATGTTTTAAAAAAATCTCATGTGTACTCTGAAGTCCAGGTAATGATTGTAACTAATTCAAAATATGTCTTAGAAAAAAATAGGTAGAGCTGCATTACTAACTGGTAATGAGGGCAGGAAAAGGATACAATCTGCAGGAGTCTTGTAGGGCCACATATATACATTATATCTTTACTACCAGTAAAATTTGCAGCAGTTGCCAGTCCAGTGCAAGCCATGCATGTGCAGAGGGCTAACCACTGGAAGACCTTGACAGCCACATGGCAAGCAGGGCACTTCTGGTTCTGCCCTAGTGCACAACTTCAGCTTCAGTTTGACCACGAGAAAGACACTTTCAAGTGTACCAGTGGTTTGCTCAAGCACCCATCAAAACACGAATTCAGACCAAAAAGAACAGTCAATCAGTAAAGTGAGCAACACTCAGTGAAACCTAGAGAATTAAGCAAAAAAAAAAAAAAAAATCCTGCTAAAATCTTGGGCTCTGTTGAAAATGGGCAGGACTGGCAATTGCTTCTAAAATCAGTTAGGTTATAGAATAAACCAAACCAAAAATTAACCAAAGAATTCAGAACAGAACTGTGTATCCATGGACTTGCTGTTGTCTGAAAAAGAAGCTACTCCCCAAGCAGAGACAGAAAATACCCTACATGCAAGAGATTAACAGCCCTTGTTGTTTTTCTTTTTTTCTGCTTTCTAGTTTATGGGACCATATTTTCATTTTCTCCAGTACTGCATGGTTTAAATTTACCCCCTGATGGGACCCCATGGAAAGAAATGGAAAAAATTTTTTCATCTGCTTTTGGAGAGGGGAAAAAAAAAAAATTCCAAGTTTCTGCCCTTTCAGAAAAGCACTATCTTCTCTTCAACCTCATCAGTTTGTAAAGATTCCTTTGAGAAACCTAAAAGCTTATGAAGTCCTTCAAGAAACAAAACAGTGACTACTTTGCTGGGATTGAGAGGCCTTACTTCAAGAAAGGTAGGTATTTTGAAGCTGACCAGAGGGCATTTACTTTTCTCACAAATATATATTCTTCTTTTTCATTCTGTTCTGCTGCTTCTAATTTAATGGAGAAAATTAAGCAGTAATTTCAGCCAGGTCCTGCTGTTCTATTCAGATCTATTTTCATCAGATTATCACTTCCAGCAGTGATAAAAATATTAATGATTTTTTCAAAGGGACTGTTGTATTTAAATATTTCAAAACTATTGGTTTGTTTGTGTCAATGAGAAGGAAACATATTGACTGGAAGCTGCAGCTAATGCTGCCTTTTATAAATCTCCTGTCAGGTAAAGAATGGCTCTCCATAGATTCCAATATGATGTAGAGCTCTAAAGCAAACACTCCTATTGCCAAGAGGCTCAAAGAGAACTGCCACCGCAATATCGTGGGCTGAATAGTGGGATTTTAGTTTATCTTCCCCGCCATAGAAGCTGAGCAAAAAGAGGAGATGGCTCAGAATGCTTCAAGGAGAAAGTTGATTGATTTACTGAAATGCCAAAACCTCTAGATAAGCAAAACCGCTACGCTGAAGTTTACAGGCAATTTCATTAGATGACAGCACAGGGGAGACAATGCGTTTGAAGCCTGCTTTTGCTGGCAATCCGACTCTTACTTCAGTGCAGAATTGCACAGACAAACGCACATGTTGCATGGGAACGTACAAGTTATACAGCATTCTGGCTTCAGTGTCCGGGAAGTCTACAAGTATCCTTTCAGCTATCCAGTGCAAAAACAACATAAGGACCACAGCTACAACAGAAAACATAAACGTAAGAAAAAGGAATGCTTAGATTATGCTTACATATCTAACTGCATAATAAATCAGCAACGCATGACAACTTACCTAATTTAAGCTCTTATTATGATTTGTTCAGACTAACTTCTGTGAGGTTTAGCCCTATTTCCAGAAGTTCAGCAAGCACTTCAGGAACTACACATCACAGTATACTTCTCAATTTTTTTTCAAATATTCTGACTTATAAGTCATTGGAGCATCAAGTCTTTCAAGCAGGAGCAGAAACAGGTTAGAGAAAGTGCTGACGTATGCCCAAGAACCACCTCATTGCTTACAAAAAAGATGTTTTTATAGGGTTTATGCAACCACGGAGATTGCGATAGTTTGGGGTTTTGCCATCACTCACAAGATACAGTATTTCTGAGGTGCCCCGGCCACGTATATTCTGCAAGACATAGTGCTGCTTGTCACATGGAAAAACTGCTCATCTCCCATGGCTTAAATCAAACCAGGATTGAAGGAGTTTATTGATTTACTAATGACATGTAATTAACCAGCAATCAGTGAACTATACATTCAGGATCAGTATCAGCAACACAGAGGACAGACCACAGCACTGGACTATTTCAAGACCTTAATAAGCACAAGTAAGTTTCTAGCTACCCTTCTACAGCTAAATCCTAACAAGTCCCTACCCCACAAGCTAAATCCTAACAATGTGCAGGGATGTGCAGGTGCACTCTTGCTCCGGTGAGCATTGCTCCCCCTCCCACAGGACCCCCAGCCTCACCTGTCCCACGCTGCTCCCCACAGCAGCAGACAACTTCAGGTTTTCTTGCCACACACGGTGGGTACACATCCATATGCCCCATCCCAACAGCTGCTGCCATCCAGGCTGTTTTGCCCAGAGTGAGCCACAAGAGGTACCCAGGCTACTTTCTCCACATTTCATGGGTTGAAGGCTTCCGATTTTAAAGCTCTAACCTCTAAAGGTTGTCTTCTGGGATTTCAAACCAGCAAAGCCTCCTTCTCCACACGCAGGCAGGTGCTGCGAAGCGGGGATCCCCGGTGCCCCTAAACATGCAGCCTCCAGTCAGTGCTTCCTCTGGGAGAAACACTTCCAGTTCATATCCACCAAACACTTCCCCCTGTGTCTAAAATATCCACATGTTCACAAAGCAGTATTTTTGGCATCCAGTAACACGAGACTTCTCCAGACGTCTATTTTCATAAAATTCACAAGAACAGTCTTAGTTTGCGATTGCAGCTGTGCAGACAGAGAGGGATGAAATCGGTCATGGGGCTCAACTGTGACAAATACCACGCAGTATGACAACACTGGGTTGGTTCCTGAGCAAAATGTCTAAATACTAGAGGAAACAGAGCGTCTTAAGACTCTAAAGGCTCTTGGTCAGGAAAGACATCTCTTTTGTAAGAAGGAAGAACATTGCAGCAAGAGTTACACCCCAGGTATCCTCCCCACTGACCACGCAGTGGAGCACCATCTCCCAAGGACCCATCGCAGAGAGACCATAGAGACCTAAAGCTTGCAGCTGGGCTCTGATACAAGTGTTAATACCAGGCACCTTTTAAAAGATACCCGGTTATCATTTTGCAAAGCAAACAGTAAATAGGATTTGGGAAAACCTTGCAATCACTTTTAAAACTACCAGTCACTAAATCTGCAGTTGTTCTCTGTGCAGATTTCTTCATGCTGTTGCTCTTACTCATACAAGCACCTGCAAAACTACTGCAAATACACATATCCCCTGCACATACTAGTTATTATGAAAAACCCTGCAATCTAATAAGATTTTATAATTTTTTTTTATGGAGTTTATTCACAGTAAACTAATGGATTCGACAAACGAAACCCTGTTCATAGCTCTCCAGGAACATTTGTTTTGATTACAAATTAAAGTAATTTCATCACTTTCTATTCCCTGAGTTCCTTTCCTATGCAAATCTTCAAAGCCCGTTTTTTAAACACATCTTACCACTCTAGTGAATGCACCTATTTCCTCTGCCAAAACCCCACAAGAAGAAAAGAAACAATAATTAAAATATATACTTGTCTGAATTTTTAATTAATAACATGCTCTGTTTGTTCCTTTTGTTTTATTGATAAATACTTCAAGTATATTCATTAAAAGGTTCAACGAATTTTGTAACAGATATATTACACGCATCTGCTGATCCCTGAGGATATACCTCCTACCAGCCATACAGCATCCTGATCTCTGCTTCCTGTGCCACCAACCATCTTGTTTGCTGCTGAGCAGGCTGACATGGAGAGAGGACTGATGTCCAATTTAAGTTGCAGAAAGTCAGAAATCCCTGGGAACTAAGGAGTTTCCTTCCAGCAAATCTCTACACCATCTGAGCTCAAAGTATAACATAGCAAAACAGACCCAGAAATCAAACAAGGCTTAGGTTTTAAAGAAGCATCACGTTTTAAAAAGGGCACGCCACTCAAGTAATAAGCTGGTTTTGGGTTCAATTTTTCAGAAGAATATCTGCTCAGCTGCTGGACACTTTCTGAAGAAGATTAAAATAAACCTTCATCCCCTGCTACAGGCTCTGGTTACCAGTTTCTGATTTATTATCCATTTATTTGGAGCAGAGGAATTGCCTCTAGTCCTCTTATTCTCATCCCAGCCACCTACCCTCTCTATATATGTGGATCACAGAAACGGCTCCATGTTCTTTCAGATGGGGCAATGTTTTTAACCTTGATGGGTTTAAGTGACAGGAGGGAAGCACTGCTGCAGCAGAGAACAGTTTCTTGCCTTTATTGCTTTCCAGGACTGTAAATCTACCAATGTCTAACCTAGTTTCCCCTCAACTTCTGGTTCACAATAACCTCGTATTTGGTTTCAGATCACACTTTGACCTGGGGCAAAAAGAAACACACGCTACTCCAGACAAACACGCCTACTTATTATCTAAACAAGCAAAAATTTGGTTTTCAATTAAGTTTCATTTCGTATGGGTAGAGCTGTACACCACAATATCACCTGCACTATAACGAAATAACAACAGCGCAAAAACATTTAGTTCTTTGAAGTGAAGTAAAAAACAGTAAAATATTTCAATCAAGGGGTTTTGGAAGTAGAAAACAAGCATAATAAAATAGAAGTCTCTAAAAGCCTGCAGCCCTAAAAGACCAGTGTAGCTTTCAGTGTAGCCGTGTGGCCCGAGTTACCATCTGTCAGAGAGCTGCTCTCCTGCATCAGCAGTAGAAACAGGAAGGGAGGAGAGCTTGTCCTGTGCATTTATCTACCTTTGTAGATGCATCAATGCATTTAAGCTTGCATTCCTTGTTACACAGCACAAAAACAGAAACATGCTTAATTTCCCTGAAGTGAGGTGCCTTCCTGAGGACAAATTGCTCCCAACAGCCTTGCAAGAGCATATACATCACAAGAGGAGAAACTGAAAGTATGCAGAGACACAGAAATTTCTGGTAGCCTCAACTATCCATCACATGCCCTCTCCCCCCATCCCCATCTTAATGGCATAACGGAAGCAGGGAAGCTGGCACCATGACCAGATGTGGGTGGTAGTCAAGTTCAGGATTCCCACCAGAGCTGCAGAAGAGAGCAATGGAGCTGAGCATGTCCCCTCTCAACTGCCTGGGCAGCTGAAAGAAGAGAGCTGGAAGAGCAGCACCATCAGACTACAACATTTTAAGCTTCACTCCTGGCCTGGAGGCAGTAGCGTATTAAGGGCACAGAGGCCATCCCACCACTGGAGGCACCAACGCAACACAACCAAGCACTGAAGCATCCTTCACAGCAGCCAAGCAAAAGTCACCCGTAGCATCTGGAGGCAGGCTTGCCAGATGCTTCTGGGATTTCACTATCAACTGGCAATAAGCAGCAAGTGAAGCTAATCAGAAAAGTGGTACGTCAAAAGGCACAACAGAATCTTATCTGCAAGGGATAACGCAGACATCATGCTGTGACCAAATTAATGATCTGCGTCCATTCATAGTCCAGGAGTGAATTCCCATCTCCCTGGAAAATGCCATGTCAGCATACCCAAAGCACACACAAGCCTCTAGACATCTAACCCAGAGCAACCCTGGAGATCAGTGAGAGACAAGGTGTTACTTACTGTTGCCAATACAGCATTGCTTTATTGCTGTTAATTCCACATGCCTTTCCCTCTGCAAAAACATTCTGTTTGACTTCCTATAGCATCAGTACACATGAGAAGAGAGTATTTGCTTAGAGTTTTAGGGGATTAACTGCATGAACAAAGTCTTCAGGCAGACACCAATTGGAGGAGCTTCAAGAGGAATCCTGGAAGTATCCAAACCTTACTGTTGATTCCAATACCATCATCAGATGGGAAATTTACCAGCATGACAGACTGCTTATTGTCCCAGCAATCTGAATTTGTACTAAGAATAATGCTTCTCCTTATACTCGAATGTGTGTGCTTTATATTTTCACTTATGTCCACTGTAAAAAATTTAGATACTAGTTGCCAATAGCTGGTCAATATCTCACTTGAGGAAATGCTGTATTCCTTCGTAAAATAATCGTGCCTTACACACAGGACTCAGATACCAAGAAAAACTGCAATATGTTGAAGTGATACACTAAGTCCTGTAATGAAGTACATTTTTCGCAACCTTAAGTCACATACTATCAAGCATTGCCATTTAGCTAAAGATGCCATTTCTCAGGAAGTTAGATACAATGCAATCAATAAGATCACTGCAGCAAATTTACCCCTTGTGCTGATAAAACGAGAAAGTTTATTTTAAAGGTAAACAGAAAACCAATTATTAAGCAGAGAAACCAAATTTTGCCTTGTTGGACTGACAGAAGCCTGCAGCCATCAACATATAGTGCAAGCTTGATGAATGAACAATGCCATACAAGGCAAGATGCAATAAATATTTCTAATACAGTGTCACAGAAATTGGATTGCTTCACTCCCCTATTGTTTCTGACTCACAAACTGCCAGCAAATCTCTAGACCACTTCAGTCTAAGTTATGAAAGCAGCCAAGGAACCAATAAAACCCTGCATACAGCACAACTGACATTTCATGAGACAGTTGTGGATAGCATCCAAAGTTCAATGCCTTCATCAGAAAAGTGGTCAGGAAGGGGGAAAACAGTTTAAGTCAAGTGTGATCAGCTGGGAGGCACAACCCAAGGATAACATGCCAGCAGACAAATATCCAGAAACGCAAACCAACAACAAAAATCAGCTCTTGGCATCAGAGAGGTGCAAGGTATGCCCTAACAGAGATGTAACCACACAAAGTGTTTCAAACCATCTCCCATACATCCCTCAGCCTGACACAACAGCAACTTCAGCAGCAGTCTTTTTCCCTACTGCTTATAGTGCCCAGCACAACCACCACAGCGGGCTAAGCCAGTTTAGTCCTGGGAATCAACAGTAGAGCATTTTCCATAATAGAGTTCTGTATTAAGAACTTGGCTTGAAACAACTCTAACACCAGTTAATTATTAATTGCTACATAATCCAATATTTTGAAATGCAGGTTGCAAAGCTGCACAAATAAGTTATTACAAGAAAACACTATGTGTTATTGCTACCTGAAAACAAGAGTTGTAGGGCACCATCATATATCATCAAGTGGAAGGAGCTGCAGCACAAGCACCAGAACAAGTGGCTGGACAGCCCACAGGAAAGCGAATAAGCAGCATCCTCAAGAAAACAAGAGAGTAAGCTAGGCTCTCCAGGCAGCCTGCTAAAGCAAAGCAACATCACCTGCAATGAATTCCACATCTGAAAATGCTGCACACTATTAAACATCTGCCTGACAGATACTCCGCAGTCTGATCAAAGTCCACGGGAAGTTTTCTGTGACTTCAGTACAATCTGCCTCTAACTCTCCCTTGGTTTAAAAGGATCCTTTTCGGCCTTTTAATGCAATCTGGGAATAGACTTAGAGCAGAAGGAACAAGGTCTTATTTAAGGCTTGAGTAAAAACACAAAAAAAACTAGTTGTTCGAGGGGAAAGACATTTACTCAAGAAGGGAAGAGACATGGAAACAGAAAACCACACAGCATTTTTATATAGCTCTCACAAACCAGACCTTGATCCCATTTCAAAGCTTCTAGACTCTTCTGGAATTTGAGTGAATAAACAATTACAACAACTGCCAAAGCCTTCAATAAATCACAGCACTCCATCAATCCTAACGAGTGTAGTCCATCAGTTAAAACTGACATGAGACATACAAAAGGCACAAGGATAAACCATCACTCCAAGAAATAAATTTTAATCCCTCTTCCTATTCAAACAGGGGGCAGGAAGGTTAGGTACAGGAAGTCACATAAATTAAACACAGGAGGGTGGGGAAGGGAACAAAATCACTACATTCCTGGCCTCGAAAGCTAAAGGCAGTACTATGATTAAATAATTAAACTGTCTCACCTTGTGCAGTCAAGCTAAATTTCAACAGGAGCAATTAATCTTCATGTGGTCTTTTATACCCTACCCTATCTGTACTTTCAGCCAAAGTAAAACATTTCCTCATGTTGCCTCTTTCTTTCCGAAAGGTATAAATATATGAGGAAAGAATAACTTCTCATTTAAATTAAATCAATGCCATTTACAAGGTTGCAATTCAAACATAAAGGCTTGCCTTTGTGAGACTTTTCACACACATTTGCAGAGCTTAATGCAGGATCAGAAGTAGTTTGCTCTTCCTGAAAAAGCACTGAGAATTTCAAAAGATTTCCTATACCATGTCAGGACAAGTCTTAACCTCTGAAATTATTTTTTCATAAGCAAACAAAAAGCAGGAGACCATCAACAGTTCAGAGCTTAAGGTCTCACCTGTTATGTGGGTTATCAGTCCCAAATGCCCTTGCTGAATTGGGTAGACCATGGACTCCAACCTTGGTCTCAGCCAAGATGATAATTTGTTTCTTTCTTTCTAATAAGTTATCTCTAGCCTAAGAACCTTGTCCCAATCTAAGACGTTCTGAAGAAAGGTTTGGCTTTCTAGACTTCACCTTTTTGAAAAAAATCTGTTTTGCCAAGTTCCTGCCTGCCTCTGGTTAAGCTACTGAAACTGATGCTATGTAAACACAACACACTGGACAACACACAGACAGACTATTGCAAATGCCCAAGGGCTTGTTCCACTGCCATTCCCACAGTACCAGCAAGAACTGCATTGCACTCAAACACTCACAAGCCTTAGGCAAACGAGGAGACATTGACACGGAATGGCCTGAGCCAAACCGTGGGTTCAAAATCACATACTAAGGGAAAGATATCTCATCTTTCCCTTAGAAAGGGAACTTCATTGAACCTCAGCTGCAATACCAAGGCAAAACTCACAAAAGCAGCTTGGAACATCAATATTTGGACCTGACTCTGAACTACACTTTGACCGCCTCTCTGTGAAGAGCCACAGCTTTGTGTCACAGAAACCCACTTACAGAAAAGTCTGAGAATTCCTTTTGGACCATGGATGGTACTAACAGAAAGGGAGCAAAGAAGAACTTGTAGGAAAAGGTTGCACACATATTGCATCAGCCACCAACAGCCTGATGGAAGGCAGACCTGGCCACTGCCAGCTACCACGCTCTCACCTACCTAACCCGGCATTGAGGCTGCAACTTTGCTTTCCTCAGCTGAAGATACAATTCAGGTTCAAATGGGACAATGTCAACTAAGAGTGACAGCAACAGAAGAGGAGAAGGAAACAGAAGGAAAGAAAAGAAGGGCTTTCAACCCCCTCCTCTTCCCTGTAGACTGGAAGCATTGCTTATACAGATCTCATCAGGCACAGCTGGACTTAGAGCGTTCTCAAGCTGCTTGTTTTAAGAGGCAACTTGCAGGCAAAGCATGCTTCCAATTTAATCTGTTAGCAGTTGTTTTAAATGAATACTCCATGTGGTTGTTTAGAAACAGAAAGGTTGAGGAGATGGATAAGCGAGGAATAACAGGAGATCATGGGGAAGAAAGGGAAAAAATAGTAGTTTTCCATTTCAGGAGGTTATTAATTGTCCAGTATCAAATATCCTGGCATATCTCAATGCTTTAATACTATACACACTCTGACAGGGAATACATTATGTACAAACAAAACAAATAAACAACCACTACAAATTTTTTCTGCTTTTTTTTTTTCTCCCTCTATCATGACCAGTATTCTAGTTGGTGTTTCTTTTGTCTTTTTCCTTGTTTTTTTCCTCTCTCGTTCATTTTGTCCCTGTACCCCTACCCCCCACACATACTTTTTTTTTTATTTTGTTCACTTTTTCATGTTTTCCATTAATGAAAGCATAAGTAAGATTACTCTTATTCGAAGTGCAATGCTGCCCTCCAGAGCTGTCAGGAGGGAAATTACTTCAGAAAGCGTGAAACCATCTCAGAGTAAACCACAGTCGTTCAGCTGAGATCGCTGAATCTAGCCTCATATTTATTCTCTGGATTGAAAACCAGTCTGCTCAGACATGTTATCTGGCTTAGCCTGGTTTACTGACAATCATTTTGCCAGCTCATCCACATATACAATCTGTGCACCGACTGCAAAGCAAACAAGGGACTTTTCTCTATGCAAGATTGTGGGAAAATTCCAACTAATAAATTAAGTCATCACTTCTTAAAGTCACTCAAAATAAGGAATGATCTTATAACTTCGCAATTGGAAGGTTCATTCAGAAAATATTTACTGAGCAGCCAAGCTCCAAAAGAATCAGTGTTCCAGTCTGACAGGAATTCAGCTACCAAAAAAATAGTATTTGATTTTAGATTGTTCTTTATTCTTAGTCCTGCAAATAAATGTTCCTACTGAAACTCCTGAAAATGATGGTGCTGTATCATAGCATATCAGACATCTGCTTTCTACAAGGGATAAAATTTTAGCTATAATTGGAGAATAAAATTACTTCAATGATTTATAATGAAAAAAAATGCATGACTGGAACAATATTGTTAAAGTTCTGCCTGGAAGAGCTGCCTTGTTTATCACCTGCAAAACCATAATGTATAACTTGCGAAGAGCTTTCATTTTCTGTAACACCAGGTTCCAAGTCAGCAATTTTCACTAACTTAAAAGATGCATCCCCACAAAAGCAGACCTCCCTCTTCTTTTCATTAATATCACTTCCTAATGGCTTCCAGGAGGTAAAAAGCAACAGCAACAACAAATAACATGATTTCCAAGCTGTTTTCTCTCACCTCTGAAGTCTGATGAAAAAGTCTAGAGGAGCTTAAACAATCATATACAGACGTGGATTTCAACCCCCCACAGAAAAGTCTGAGCATGCTGGTACGCAGCCATTATGTCTTACAAGGCTACATCAAAATTCATTGTCGGGATTTATCTGCACCTTTGCAAAGCTCAGGGCTATTCCAGCGCAGGAAGACAAGAGGAAAGCGAGGGGAGGGCTGGTTTGGGGCTATCATGTGGGGGAAAAGAAGAAAAACTCTAAAAATTTCATACAGCTGGTTCATATTTATTTTTCATTCTAAGTGAATAGGGTGAAACAGCTGCCTTCCTCCTCATGATACCACCAACCCCAGAGCTCATCGTTTAATTCTCTCATCAACGTGCAGATGTTCTTAACTCCTTCGCACTCAAGCTGAGCTGGGTCAGACCCTTGCTGGTATAGATCAGCTCACTTCAACAGAAACACGCCAGGTTATGACAGATGGGAATATGGCCTTGTTTATTTTGCCAAAGAAAGCTGCAGGGCTGAGCAAGCACAGCTCCCCAATGTTTTGAATTAAGTGCATCTAGGCTGTTTTTGCCATTCCCAACAAAAGCGTCAACCCTTTCAAACATACAGCTCTTCAGATCCAGGGCCCAGAGAGGCAGGCAGGAAGCCTCAGAAGTTGAACGTCACAACACAGAGATCCTAAGGGGTGATCTGAGCTTCCCCCGAAGCAGATGCCCTCGTAAAAGACCCAGGGCCAGATTTACAGGTTGAACCCAGCATAAGCATTTTTTGATTTGCACATTTGCTGCTGAATTTAAATGCCAAGCAGGGCAAACGAGAAGCCTGGGAAGTGCCCCCAGCTCACTCAGCTCAGGAAGAAGAGGAGAGACCTTCCTCCACCCAGCAGCCTGTAAGTGGGCTGAGCGCAGCACTGGGAGCAGTCCCCTTCCAATTGCTGAGGTACCTGGTGACCCAGGGTTAATTGCTCTGCACTTTGCAACTCCATTTTCCAGCCTTCAAAAACTGAGAAAAATGCTTATTAATACTTACACAGCCTCTGCAATGTGCTGAGATGATCTCTGAAAGAAACCCATTAAATAAGCGAACCTGGAAGACAGAAAGAACAGCAGGATGTGTTTTGATTGTTGATTATCTATTGAAGAACACAAAGTTTCTGCTAAATTTTAATTCAGATACCGATTAGCCAAGCTTTAAGGGTTTGCTACACTATAATTTACGTCATGCCATTCAGTCACTTACCCCTCGCATCATTGACTAGATATTTCTTCCTGTGTATCTGCATACTTTTTAGGTGCTAAAACCAATTATGATCTAGAAATACATGCAATCAATTTTAATAAAGATATTTTAATTAATGTTACAGGAATATATTTTACCCACAGCTTTGGGCAATGGGACAAAGCTGATGGCTCTGTATCTTTTTATAACTGTAACACTAAAGATTGGACACCACCATTTTTTCCCCATCACACTTATTTCCATTTTCACTTAATTTAGAATATTTTTTTTTGTGCTTAGTGCATTTTTTTAATCTCTCTCACCCCATTTCAGGCATTCCTGTTAGCTATAAAACCTGAAAAGAAATATTGCATGGCTACATTTGCTTGCTGTAAAACCACAAATCATGAAAATACACCAAGGGTATCATACTTAGTGTAGAGGGACAAGAATTCAATTAAAGTATTTGCCATATTCCAACCTAGACTCCACTGAGAACAACAGTTGGAGTTGAAAAATAGATGACAGCTTTTTTAATTATTATTATCTGTTTTAAAGACCAATTTTCCAGATTGTCTCCAGATGGTGGAATTTTAAAGCCAATTTACCTATTCCCTTAACTGAGAATTTTGCAGTGGTTTTCTTCTGAAAGCTCTTGTATTCGTAAAATTATAAACTGCTTCCAATAGGAATAATCCAGTCAAAAGAAATGCTTGTTTATTTAAATTGTTATTATGTTAGATAATTATGGTCCGTTCTTGTAACCCTCTCTGCATTAATGAGTTCTGAAGTGTTGCTAGCACTGCTTGGGCCTCATCCAGTTCTCTTTGCGGCTCTTCATTTCACAAAGTATCAGCAGTGATTTCGCTGACTTTTTTTTAATACAAGGACCTCTCTTTTTTTAATTAAATAACCACTTTTCCGTACAAAGTTTCAGTAGCACTTTAAAGCCATCCAGAGAAGGACTATCTATGTGAAAACCACATATTTCAAAAATAAAGCCACAGCTACTCTTTAAAAACATCTCTTCTATGAGATATATCCAGGTTTCCAAGAACATATTGAGTTGCACCTTGTGGTCCCTCAACTGATCCTTTGGTGAGTTCTCTAGAACATAATCAAAGTACTATAGATAAAGGGCTGGGGTTCTACAGTCAGAAAATCTAAATCATCTGGAGGATGATACAGCAACTGCATAGCAAGAACAATTGGTACAGCTTCCTCTTCCTTAGCAGCATGGTACAGAGGTCACTCTTAGTAATTTCTTAGCCAAATGAATAGCCCCCACAGCTCTTTAAAACTCGAAACGCCTGAAGATCCAGAATCAACAGTTGCACCACAGTTTTCTGGAAATTTATGGAAATTTCAAGGGCATAAAGGCACCAATGTCATACATATCTAGGAAGACACAGGATATTATTTCAGAGGATATTTACAGGGAGCAAGAGGATGAAACTGCAGATCTATATGAGAAATAGCTAATGGCATTAGAAGATCCTAGGACCATTGGGGCTGGAAGCATGGCCAGGTGCCTTCAGTCTCAGCCCTGCCATGAGCAGGTCTGGCCATTCGGCACAACAATCAGCTAAGGATGGAGGTTGCCCAGGTTCCTGGACCAGCCCATGCCACCTCTGAGCCACCCTGGCAGGATTAAGGTTCTCTTACTCATGTCCAGTCACAACCTCCCTTGCTGCAGTGTGCAATCACTGCCTCTTGTCCCTCCTCTCTGCACCCAGAGTGAGCAAGCCTGACCCCTTCTTGCCTATAACCCCCCTCTCATCAGGTAGCAAAGGACTGCAGTGAGTTCCCCCAAAGGGCTTTGGGCCAAGCACAGTTGGTTCCCACAGCACAGGAGCAGCACCAGAGTGGCAGCTCACCACACAGTAAACACATACTGCAGCCAGAAAAAAGCATGGAGGCAGGACATACCGCCACAACAGCTTTGCACTGAGGGTTCACATTTATCCAGAGTTGTGATGTTCATCCCTTGTAGCAGACAACTGGTACCTCCAGAAATAATACTGGTAAGCATACCCAAAGGACCACCATGGAGGAGAAGTTACCAAGGACTAAAATAGCACAACACAAGGACAATTAGACACCCTCATAATGATTAAAAGTGATGAATGTGGTAGGAGGTAATGAGGTGGAATTAACTATTAACAAATTTCTCCTTCCTTCTCAAAGCCTTGGTTAGCCAGCAATGGCCGAGGTGGGTGACAGTTTGCCTTCGCAAGACGTGACAAACACAGAATGAGAAAGACAACATAAAAGAGCAGAGGTGGCAGCCTGAAACGATGTGGGATCAGTGTAGGTTATAAAGCATAAAGCTTTGTATTGCCCAGGTTTCAAGATTCAGCATTTCTAGTGTCCATAAATTACAGCAACGTGTACAGTCAGAAGCCAAGCAGGGTTGTGAGTGGCAAAACAAAGCATGGCCCCAACAGGAGCAACGTGACAGGCGGCAACGAAGGGGATCCTTTTTGCCCAGGCATTTCCTGATGGAGAAACAAAACCAAACACCTTGGCCTAGAAAGGTACCGCCTCATTCTGTCCCTGATAAAATCCTACCAATGCACAAGCACAGCCTTTTAATCGGAAATACACAAAAGGTTTTTGAGAATTAGTGCAGCCTATTTGGAAACTTGACTAAGGTAACTTCTGTTTGGAACACTTTAATTTTATTCTACCAGGGGAGATGCCGAAGCATGTCTGTAAAGATGGGCACAGGGAAGAGAATGGGGCTGGGTGAGAGTGAAATGAATAGGAGGCAATACTACAAACAAATCATCCATCTTTTTGGCTCTGCTCTGCCAGCAGCAATAATGCAATGCAAAAGCCTTATGTCCTGTACAACCTGCCAAGTACAAAATCAGCACAGCACATCCTCTCTGTCACAGAGATGCAGGAGGAGATAAATTTCTTGAATCTATCTGAACAATAAGTAGATGATGTAGTGTCAATCCCATTAGGAGTAAGAGAAAGAAATCATTCAGAGTCATCTCTCATGAGTTGCCAAAGCCAAATGGGGGGTAGGTGAGGGTATTATTTTTTTTCCTCTTTATTCTTAAAGCGCACTCTTCATGAATGCGATAGAAAAGAAAAAAAGTGTCTTATACTGAATGTCTATTGATCATTAGTAACCTGAGGCCAGCCCAAATCTGCTGGCCTTGGAACAAAAATGGTTTCACAGATCTTTGTCCTGGCTTGAGCTGAGTGTATGACACCAGGGCTTGAGACAAACAGCACAGGCTGCTCTATGGAAGAGGAGAAACACTAACTCCAAGGCAGAAGTCCAGCAGAGAAGTTAGAAGATTATATTAAGAGAAAAACAGATTAAAAGAAAAAACACATGCTGCACTGCATGAACATAAAAGGAAATATTCTATATGACAACTGAGGGTGCAACAACTTACGTATCTCATCTTAAATGGCATCCCTAAATTTCCTGATGCTCACTGCAGCCCTGCATTCCCAGCTACTGCAGCTGGCACCACTGCAGAGTGCTACAGTCTTCTGTCTTTCCACCTTTTCTCCCTTCAGAGTCCGTCATCACACCCCCAGCTGCCCGGAGCCTAGCGCCATGCCAGGAACCGGTGCTCATCCTCAGTCGGCTCCTCCAGGCAACTCGTGGTGGCATTTTGGTGGGGAACACATCAGCCCTCCTCCTCAGGGACTTGGCACCACCAGAGCCTGCAGGTCTGTGGGTGGAAATGGGAAGAGAGAGGGGACCTCAGCAGCAATCTTGGAGCAAGTGCAATCTGAATAAAATCAAGTTTAAGAGCCAGGTGTTCAGAACAGCACTTCAAAACACTCAAACTACATGTATCTCCGCTTTTTTTTAATTAAAAAAGAGAAAAGAGCCTATTTTTTCTTCAAAATCCTTCCCCTTATCTGGAGAAAAAAAAAATCTTCAGACCAAAGGAAAATATCTTTAAAAAAAAAATACTGTCACCCTTATCATCCAAGTGAAAGCCATTACAAGTTTCAATTAGCGAGTGTTGTTTCACTACAGGTAGGAGTTTCTTATAATGGAAAGATGATTATTTATCTAAGTCCCGTAAAAGTACCCTCCTCTGTAGAACAAATTACCTATGACCAAAGTAATTGGCTCAGATGTGAGAGATTTCCATTACGTGCAGCACAGTTTGTGGCAGCTGATAGTATCAGCAGAATCAATACATGTGTGAAAAATAGACAACATTTGAGAAGAAGCCCTCCCCAATCTACCCACGCAGGTTGAACATCTCTAATTCTATGTATCTGGCACGTGTCTGCCCCACCCAGGAGGGCCACGGGGATAAACACAAACTCCTACTTGCCCCTCCAGTCATGAAGTAGGGAAGTGCAGGCACAGAGAAACAAACCATGACTCTGTCCACAACTCTCCAAGTCTGAGCAGGTGAGGTCTGGGATTTGGGTAGCTAAATAAAGAAACAGACTGCATTTGTTCAACTTATTCATCGATGACCTGGATTAGGGGACAGAGTGTACCCTCAGCAAGTTTATTGATGATACAAAACTGGGAGGAGCAGCTGACACACCAGAAGGCTGTGCCACTGTTCAGCAAGACCTGGACAGGCTGGAGAATTGGGTGAAGAACCTAATGAAGTTCAACAGGGGCAAGTGGAGGGTCTTGCACCTAGGGAGGAATAACTCCATGCACCAGTACAGGTTAGGAGCTGACCTTCTGGAAAGCAGCTCTCTGGAGAAGGACCTGGTGGACAACAAGTTAACCAAGAGCCAGCAACGTGCCCTTGCGGCTAAGGCAGCAAATGGTCTCCTAGGCTGCATTAAGAAGAGCATGGCTAGCAGGTTGAGGGAGGTCACCCTGCTCCTCTACTCTGCCCTGGCGAGGCCCCATCTGGAGTACTGTGTCCAGTTCTGGGCTCCCCAGTTCAAGAAGGACAAGAAACTGCTGGAGATTCCAGCAGAAGGCTGTAATTATCAAGGGAATGGAGCAACTCTCTTATTAGTAGAAGTGGAGACACTCAGGCCTGTTTAGCTTGGAGAAGACAGAAAGGGGATCTCATCAATGCTTATAATATATAAAGGTTAGGTGTCAAGAGGATGAGGCCAGAATCTTCAGTGGTGCCCAGTGACAGGACAAGGGGCAAGAGGCATAAAATGGAACACAGGAAATTCCATCCAAACATGAGGAAAATCATCTTTACTTTGAGGGTGACAGAGCACTGGAACAGGCTGCCCAAAAGGTTTAAGAGCAAGGTTTGCATTTGTACCAGCTCTTTCAGACAGAACCATGTGCAACATACTTTTTTTCTTTTTTCTTGAAGGCTTGAGCCAGTTGAATTCAATTGAAAGACAACCAATGACTTCAGGAGGTTTTGACTCCAGCCCTAAATGCACACCACATGCCAGACGTGATTACTAGTTCTATATCTGTCTCTAGGAAGCACTTAAAAATTGAAATGAGGGAAGGGAAGAAGAGAGCAAGTCTGTGTATATCACACACTGTATGTTCAATTGGCTTCAATAAATTTCAGAAGGAGCACACATGCTGGGAGTTGTTTTCAATCAATAAATAACACAGAGGTTGAATTGTTCACCTGCCACCTCATTACTGCCCCCCAGCAGAGGTGGAATTATCTTTTAGCCTCAAGGTTACTTGCAAACTAAAAGTTACATTTACAGAAACATCTATTTGCCAGCCTTTTATTTTTTTCCTTTATTTCCATTACAGGCAGCACCGGTATTTGACACCCACAAGGACCCTTCTCAGCAAGGCATTATATATCACTCCATGGAAATACATAAATGACAAATTATCCCTGATAGCATTGTGTCTCTGCTGACCCGCTCAAGGTTTAAAGGCAGCTGGCAATTAAATGCCATGGCTACAGACTTGTTAAAGGCTTAGGCAGAGTTGTATTGATATTAAACAAAGGGAATTGTACCTAATGGTATTTTGTAGATGTATTTCTCAAATGACTTTGAGTAGTATTCATTCTTTTACTTCTCTTCTTGAAATTATCTCTCCATCTCTCATGTATTATTGCTTAACAAGATGAATTCTGACCTGCATTGGCAATTGGCTGGTCTAAAGCAAGAATGTTGCTTCTCTCCTGCACCACCCCTGCTAAGTAATTTGCCAGGGACTGAGAAAGTAAAAAGATACCACTTGCCCTGAATCTACAAAAGCTAAGGATTTGTTAGTAAAACTGTGCCAGAGAGAACTACAAAGAGCTGGGGGCCGGACAGATTCTATGAAAGATAAAGCAGCTGGTAGAGACTGGCTTTTTTGCCTTTTTTTTTTTGTTTGTTTAGTGCAGGTACTTATTTTAACTATGGTGTGTCTTGGGGTTTTTATTACATGCAGTAACGTTGCCTTCCTTTGGGAGCAAGCATTCAGCCTGGCCCCTATTCAGTAGACACAAGACTTCGACTAGAACATCTCACCCTTCTTGACTTGCTAAGAACAGCTACAGGCAACGCACTACAGCAGACAGCTACCACTCTGCTAACACCTTTGTGAGTGAACAAGGGAGGATAGAAGAGAAATGCATCACACACTGGGGTATCTGGGAAAATATGCATGTCTCAAGTTCAATGTTTCAGTATGTACCCAGAGCAGAGGTTGGTGGGGCTAAATGTATCAAGGAACACTTCTGATCAAAGACAACCTTATGTGTAATTGCCCAAACCTCCTGGCTGAACAGGAATGAGAAGGGAGACCTGCCACAGTTGGTGGAGACAGCTAGTAACCAGAAACAGAGATTAGAGCAGCAGCAGCTAGAGGAAGAATGGAAAGTCCATGTTTTAAGAGTTGGAGTGAATTTGAAGGTACATTGACCCTACTGCTTGATCTGCCACACGTGCATGCCATAAACTGAGAATTTTTTGAACTGGTTTTACCATAGCTGGACTATTTCCTGCGTTCTAGCCCTGATATTTTGATGTCTCAAGAAATGAAAGGTCAATGCTCAAATTAGCCATGCCACAAAGCCTCCCCCTCCTCACCTTCCACAGAAGTCCTACTAACTTAATACAATCTGTCCCTGCTTCAGCTGTTCAGCTATAGCAAAATAACCATATGAGAAAAATTAGGCCTATAGAAATCATAAAACTTTCAAGCTTTCTAGCATAACCAGGCTTAGGCTGGCAATACTCAAAGTGAGGATGCATTACAATTCAGACCCAGAATAGAACAGCCTGATGAAGCTATAATTCTCTGTGCACACATCATTAATAAGACTTGGCCATTTAATTAATAACCTTATGATTTGCAGTAAACCCAATATCATAAAGATACATTTAATCTTCCATGCACTTAAAAGAAAGCCCCTTCCACATCAGATGAAGATGACACAACCACATCCTCAGCTCTTAGCATTCCTAGACTTCTCCCTTAACACTCAAACAAGAGATATGAGTAATAGAGTTTTCAAATTCATTCGTTACCAGAAAAATCTCTGCTCCTATCCCAGTCGATAGGAATTTTCCAACCAATTTCAAATGAAGCAAAATGAAACAAAATTTTTTGCACTTTGAAAAAAGTCTTGTTCCATATCTACGGGGGTTTTATTGGTTTAGGGCTGATTTTTTGTGTGTTTGTTTTTAAAGTCCAAATGTAATTGGTGTTATAATGTATAATAATTTTAAAAAAAGAACATAATTCGTATATCACACAATTCATTAATATAATTCACAGGGACCTCAGAGGCTACAGCCTGCTGTTTTATGATCAGTATTCCTACCATGCTTATCAATTAAACAGTGATAAGCTTCACAAGTCAGACAGTTTTTCGTATCAGTTGTTGGAAAAGAAAAGCTATTTTATTTTGTATGGTAGAGTATCATGTTTATTGAGCCACTGCCTGCAACCAAGACACAAGCTAGGTCCTCCTGTATGTGCACTGGACTAAAACTAACACTCCTTTACACAAGTCAGTCCCTATCTCCACATTGTTTATGCTAAAAACTATCAAAATCTCGGCATTGGCATGGCAGTCGTAGTTGAGTCAATCGCTCTCATCATACTTAAAGAGATCTGAAATGTGCGTGGCATTAAGAAATCTGCAGATCTGACAGCCTGTTGACTCAAAGGAAGATAAGACCATGCAAAATCTTTAGTAGTCAGAGAAAACCAAGCAGAGAAAGCTAGAGAGATGCTAAGACATCCTTATGTTACAGATGCGACATCACAAGGCAGTAAAGGATTTGTTGGAAAAAATAATTGAGGCTTTTAGAGACACCTGGTCAGGAGAAGGAGAGGAACCCAAGAATTAAAGTCTTTTAGGAAGGAAATGGCACCGCGGAACTAAGGGGTTTACAATTGGTGAGGAAATGAACTGAGGACCAAAAGTGCCTTAAGAGTTTGAGAAAAGGATTGAAGTAAATTAGGATGACTGGGAGAAAGACACAAATTTGGGCGTACTGTGAATGTTAAAGGAAAAGCTGGTAAGGACACCGAGGAAAATTTTCTGAGTAGCATATAAAGTGTCTTCTAAAAGAAAATAAAATTTCAAACACCAAAATCACTTAGACCTTTTTGAAATGTCACTATTTAATTTCAGAAAGGTTATTGTGACCTAAAGGGTTATGGGGTTCTGCGAGGGTATGGTTTGGGGTTTTGTTGTTGATTTTGTTGGCTGGGGGGGAAGCGGGAGACACGGCATGGAGTTGGTGTCTATTATGGGGTTTTTAATTTATAAGTTTAATTTTAAGTTTTTCAGTCATTTTTCAGGTCAGACAAAGTTTTAGAAATTAAGGGTATATGATTCTACCTATAGGTTGCCCTAGGAAGGGAACTACAAAGATTCTGCAGGTTAAGAATTTACATGAGAGCTATGCATCTGGTTTCCTTTATATATTCCTTCTGCAAGGAGAATACAGTTATTTACACCTTTTGGACCACATCCAAAATAGACTGAACACCTATGGGGTCACCCTTCTATATAGTACCAGGAAAAAATGGAATTGAGTTCCAACATCTTTAGAGACAGGACATACATGATCTGTGGTTGTTCCATAAGCAGATCAACAAAAAAAGAAACACTACAGTCAAAGACTGAAAGAGTTTGCAGACAGGTCCCAATCATTTAGAGCCTGAAACTGTTAATTTTACTGTCCTGGCACATACTGTGTGAGTTGAAAGCAGTCACTTGAAAGCATTGCTTAGAAAGATTAGCTTCATTTCCATTCCAGAGAAGCATAACGAAGCTGGTGAGGGGTCTGGGAGAATAAGACTTATGAGGAGAGGCTGAGGGAGCTGGGGGTGTTCAGCCTGGAGAAGAGGAGGCT
>JAOXJM010000033.1:12819788-12875994 GCA_026413425.1 Tringa solitaria
CCCCCAGCTTTTGTGTCTGTAAAGGGCATCTGTTGCCCTCGTCCTTGAAAGATGGGCCTTAATGACCAGAAACCTGCACAACTCCACACTACCCAAATGCTCCAAATAACCTAACACAGAGCTCCCAGGACATGGCTAACTGTGACTCCTAGATCGAGTGCAATAAGCCTGTCTAGCTAGAAGATTTCAACCATTACAAATAAACAGGTCTGTGAAACATGGGCTGTTCCCCAGTATCTCAGGAAAAGGAAAACAAGACATTAGGAGACCTCTCATTGAGTCATATTTTTTTCCTCCTTTTTCACATGTCTACAACCGGCAGGGCACATTAAAAGTCTCAAGATACAAGAAGGAACAATAGAAAGAAACTGCTTTGCAAGGTTATTCTACTAAGGTCATTTGAACAAATCTTGATTTTAAGGTTCTTCCTCGGAAAGCTATACAGTTCGTTTTCTGTAGGAAACTGCCTGTTTAGAGAAGGTGTGGCAAAGCCATCTGCTGCTTTATTGCAATGTTTTTTAGTGTAGTAGAGCAGGGAAACGGTGCTGATCACAGAAACAGGCTGTTCAGCCAGAAAGTGGCACCTGCCAGACCCCACAGAATCTTAGTCCACACGCACTGAAATCGCAGGCTCTGCTTGCAATTTTATGGGTGAGTATTTTTTGTATTTATTGGGCTGGACCAAGTTCAGCTCCTACAGGAGGAATATGACAGATTTCATCTGTTTGACAGCCAAGTCTAATTGTATTTTCTGTACAAAATGACCAAAGACAAAAGTGCACGTCTAGGTACTCCAGTGATGTGCCATATGGAGGTTTAGATAAAGGTTTTGTCGGTTGTTAGAGCTCCCCATAATAACTGGGCATGGCCTGCATCCTGAGTAACTGGAGCAGAGAGGACAGATTTGAAGGCTCTTCTGGAATGGAGAATTAAAGTATTGTGTTATTTTTCCGCAAAAAGAAAGTGAGGTCTCACACATTTAACTTTTCAGCAGAAAACACATTTATCCTGCTTCTTATCAGAAACTTATATATTCACTCTTGTCTAAAACTATATACAGCATTTAATTTTACATATGCAACCATCAGTATAATAAATTTTGATGTGATAATACCCCTTTCATTACTTAGGCCACCAAGTGCAGTGGAAAGAAAAGTTAAAATTGATCAGACACCAACACTGCTGGTAGACGCATCAGTCACCAAACAGCAAATACTTAACTGGGGAAATTCAGTTAAAGTGAACAAAATCCCATCCGGTCTATCCATATGGAAAGCAGTAATCCAAACAATTCAAAAACTTCGGATACCTTTTCCTGCATGAGATGTACTCCATCACATCAAAAAAACAAAGCAGAGGACAATACGCCTGAAATAATAATCTACAAACACTAGTCCAACATCACACTCTTAGTGACTATAACCATTAGTATCCTACACACACACACATCACACCACTCTGGTATTTTTCTTTGTTTCTTAACTCTTCTCACTTGGTAACTGATTTTCTTCCCCCATCTTCATGGCCATCTGTTGAAAAACAAGCATCATCTAAAACCATTAGACCTCTTTAAAACAGAATAATACAGTTCTTTTTCCTCAGAACTTCATCCTTCCCCTCAAGAGTTCCCACTTTGATATACTTAATTTAGGAAAGTAATTTTTAGATCTACCATAGAAATTCCACATTACTAAGATAACTCAAGCTCCACTGCAAGTGGCTCTCCCTCTGCCCACCTATACAATGTCTGTAAAACTCCTACTGATGTATCATTTCTAATTTGCATATTGAAATTAAAGAAATCTTTGTATTTCAAATGCAAACTTCTGTTTAGTAAAAGAGCTATTAAGAGGAGAATATAAAATTTCAATATTGATGATGTTAAATGAACAAAGGTCTTCAGTACATCATCCTCATTACAGTCATTGTTAAAAGAATGGTCTAATTTGTATAATATAATATTAGCCACAGAGTATTTGTAATGAAAACAAATAACTGATTTTACTGTCCAATATATTTTTGTGAATTGTACCGTGTTCTAATACAATGGCTCTTCCATTTTCTCTGTGCTCCTTGGTCTCTTTCTTTGCAACAGTGAAAGTGCAAATGGATGTGGAAGAAGGCAGCAATGAAAGATTCCCATGTGGCCCAGACTGCTGTAGCTGTGGTTGTAACTCAAACAGCATATGGAGTCTTAAAACAGTCCTGCCCAGTCAGTGGGACCAGATCATAATGGCAACAGAACATAACACTGCTTTAGCCTCCCATCATAAACTTCCCAGGAAGGCCCTAGTCCAACATTTATTGCTGACGTGGTAAGAGGGATGTTAACTCTAGAAGGACCTCCATTAACTCCATTAATTCATGTCCTTCCAGCCTGCCTCCCCTGGCCTGTCTCAATGAGACTTAAAGATGCTCTTACATTTTGGAAAAAGAATAGCAGGTAAACAAGGAGTATTTATCCAGTAATGCAGCAAGTAATGCTCAATACAAAATGATCACTCTTAGAGTCTACACAGTCAGATTTCTACTAACATTCAAGATCTTATGGCAATGTGCTTTTTAGATACTTTGATTACTCTGACCTTCTTGCTGAAACAGAAGGAAAAAAAAAGCGTCCTGAAAGCTTCTCTGATTTTCCCAGCTAATGAAAAACCAAACTTATTTCTACAAGTCTTCCTTCACTTCAGATAACCACAACTATAAGAGCACTATATGTACTTGATTATAAAAGGTACTACACTGATTTAAAAGGCATCTAATAATAATTCACTAGTCTTCAAATTAAAATATCCTGCAATACTATGAGTGCAGTTTTGGTTACAATGTAATTGGATTAATTCAGTCCAGTATATCCAATATGCCTATGTGAATACAAAAAAATAAAGAAAAAATGCAAAAAAAAACCCCGCACATGCACATTGGACTCTCTGCTTGTACCTACAGGTAACTGCCAGATGAGCTCTAGGACCACCCTATGTTGCAATTAGTTACATACAAGTTACAGAGCACAACAAATGACCCTTCTTTGATATGTCCTGCAAACAACAACATGACTCTTTTGGAAGAATGCGAAAGCAAATCCCCAATGTGCTTATACTAATGGCTGACATGAGGAAGATGCCTCTGCAGAGAAGAGTCTGTCAGCATGGTGTGTAACCTGAACTCCTCATCTTAGATCCAAAGGCAGTGGCTGAAGTCTTTAAAAACCTTCTGAGGACAATATTCAAATAAAACAATCTCTTTTCTAAAACCAACAAAAAAGCCAGAAGAGTTTAGTTTTATCCGAATTAAAAATTAAAATAAAATCTACATTTTTAGAAGACAACTAGTTTCAAATACAGCAAAGTCTTTTTCACAGTGAAGTAAACTCTGAGTTTCTGCATAAGTATTCACAATTCAATAATTCCAAAAACATACAGCACTTCTTTTACAAATCAAAGGCCCAGATGCTCTGTCACAGTGAAACTGGACTCATTTATCACTCAACAGAGAGAGTCCATGAACCCTCCATCATTTCAACAGCCAAAGTAACACCCAGCTCCGAGTCAAACTCTTGTTAAAAAGGGGCAACTCAGGCCTGTTTAGGCAGGAATCTACTCACCACACGGGCATCCAGGGAATGACGCACCCTGACTGAAGTTGACCCCAAAATACCCTGCCAGGGACAGGTTTTACTTCTTATCTTTGCTTCTCAGCAGCAGACCAAGTTCTTCTGCATTTTTACAAATAGCCATAAATTTTTCAGTTTGTGAACAAAAGCACTCTGCTTCCATTTGGTTTCCATTCCTCTTTGTTTGGCATTTGGATGGCAGAAAAAGGAGACATATCTCTATCAGCAGCATACACCGTGTTTTCCAGAAACTGTGCACAAATCCTGAGGGACAGCAATAAAAACGGTCTGTAAGTACCTTGGATGAGTTTTCAAAGTACATGCAGGATTTTTAGCTGCATGATTCCCATCTATCTTAACTGCTTCATTGCTGCTTCACAGAATAGGCACACCACGTTAAATGTGTCCTCAGAGCTTGCCAGCATACACATCACCACATGCCATCATTTTTCAATCATGGATGCTCCTATGTTGTGCCACAGCGCAGACGCCTCCACTTAGGCTGTGGAGAACAAACAATCCGGTTATTAAAAGACCCAGCTAAAGCTTTGAGCTGCACATCGCCTTCTCCTACCAGCCTTCTTCATGCTGAGTGGTATTTTGCTTCAATAATAGTCCAGCTGATTTCTGTGAAACTATTACTCCACATGAGTGAGAGCACAGCAGCTTCATAACTTTTCACGTAAACATCATCAGGCTAGAAATAGCTGGGTTCCTTGCACCCGGGAACAACGAGGAGAATATGCCACTACTTCCTGAGTGTTTTGTTAAAATTGTTATCGAATAGGAATTAGGGAGGGCATGAAAAAAAATAAATCAATTTGCTTCTAAGATACAAAATGCTGATATATCTCATTCCACAAAACTGGCCAAATCTAACTAAGAAAAGAACCAACACAGCAAGGAAACACATGGGAAGGTACCTGCACATACAAGGTACAGATCTTGCCTAGGCAGGATAGTGCTTCACAAGTGCTTGCTGCAAAACATATACTATGATGAACTGAAATTGAGGTGGGGAAGAGCTGCCTATTTGGAGCTCCATCATCCACCTCCCCTCCCAGAGTCACTAGGCAGGTGCAAACACATCACTGCATGCATGGGACAGCAGCCACCTAGCTTCTTGTTAACCAAAGCATTCCCAGACTTCTCCACTCTGGCTCCTCAACTAAAAAGCCAGACTGCCTGAAAACATATATATATACATTACACACACAGGGGATATGGAGCTTGCTTGCTAAATGCTAGCACTAGTCTTGTAAATGGATGTAGAAGGAGAGTATTCTGACTGCAAAGACTTCCTCAAAGATTTAGCACCTCTTTAGCAGGACATAGACAAGCTCCCCACACAGTTAACAGCAAACTAAGTTTAAAATATGCAGAAAGCTTCTCCTCAGAGGCTCTCTCTATTTGTGCAAATACAATTTAATGTTTAGAAAAAAATACCAAGAAAACCACCGATACCTAGCATCCATAAACACTTGACAGAGACATGTTCAATATAGTCTTTATTTTATTCCAAGCCAAACTCAGAGAAATTAGTTGCCCAACTCTCCCCTTGCAGCAGCTTTTAACTTCAGTGCTCACATCAAAGCTTTCACCTTTGCGGTGAAAGATGTCAGGATTCTCCTCAGAGTGCTTTCACGATGGTCTTTAAATCAGGCAGAAAGGTTAACCCAGAACAACAAAAAGCTTTACTATCCTCAAGTCTATGCACACTAAATTATTAGCGATTTTGTGACAGAGTAAATGTTGTGTTTACTTGAAAGGATAATAAAACAGGTTGTCTGCACAGAACTTCTAAGGATCTAATCTCTTTTCAATTAGTAACATCACAGCCTCTTTTGAAACCACCAAAAATTGCTGAATGTTTGGTTTGGGTCTGCTTTAGTCCTTTATCCAGCAATCAAAAATTAATCTGCTAATTTCATTTTTCAGCAATAATGATCCCAGGCTAGTCTCTAGGGGACAACATCCATACCAGTGAAACAGTCCAACCATTTCCAACAGCCTTCATGGCTGTCTCAGCAAGGCCATAAAATGTAAAGAGCTTGTCATCCAGATCAGATGTACAAATACACTTGTTGCAGATGATTTAATCAAATTTATTTAACAAAATACCTTAGTTATGGGCAGTTTAGGACTTCCCTTTCACAGTAAATTTATTTAAATAAAACAAATAGATTCCAGAAATTTATTTCCATTATTAATTCAGTGACGGTTTGTTTAATAGAGAAAAAAAAATTTTCTCAGACTTTGGAAACATTTAAGTAACCATAGCCTGTATATTTCCAAGTAATTCATTTCATTAAGAACATACTTCATTGCACACTTGTGATGCTTCCCATTCCAGTGTTAGTGTCACTTCATGAAAGATAATAAACCCTCCCCAGCAGAAACACTAATAACAGCACCACTTCCCAAACGTGTTGTTCTCCATTTTCCTAATCTTTGGTTGACATTCATCGTAAGCTCATCCATACTAGACAGAATCTAGTCTTCTAGATCCCTTCTTCCTGGGATCAAGGCATTCTCAGATCAGTCCACAAAACTATTTTCATCGCCTAGAGTCAAAATTTTATTCATCATCTTTAAAATAAGCCAACACTCATTCTTTCCTTTCAGTACAGTATGAGCAATTCCCTCCAGCAAAGGAAAATTGCTTTCATCGCTGTGTTGGCCAGTCCTGCTACAAGAATGCAATATTTTAAAAGGGCTTTTTCCTCAGGAGAAAATGCCATAAAATATATTTATCTCTAATCCATTTCTAGCTCTTACTCTAAGATTAAGGAATTAGAGACTGCTACAGCTGCTGTCCTTATCACATTAATTACTGTAAATTGGCTGTCATCTCAAAAAAGAAAATCCACTTCCAGCAAGTGCCTAGTTCCATGCTTCAAATACCGGGCAAAGAGCATATTGAATATATCACTGTAACGCAATGCTGAACAAACAAAGGATGTTACACAAAAGCGATTGGTCTCACTACTGCTATTCTTAGCTTGTCCACACTCCACTTGCAGAACTGTAGATCTAACCCCACATGCTGCTTATGTATGATTTCCAATCGGCACAAATTACTTCCAATCCCAGCATTTGGGGGAAAAAAAAAAAAGCACACTTTGTATGATACACCTAAAAAGCACTAACATGCTAAAACTCACTCAAAACCACAGATTACTACAGACTTTGTCCATGGAATTACATGTTCTCCTAAATATGATTGCTCTTCAGAAATGCAACAAGATTAAAATTTATGAGTAATGCTGATACGTATATCACAACATTGTGATGGCACTTCAGATGCCTTCTATAGCTCAAGGTGCTGCATTTTTGCCCTAGTAAGATGAGGACCAACTGTGCTCATCTTAAAAATGCTTTTACATGCTTACCTTAGTGAGATTCTATCTGTTTGATATATATGAAAACACTGACAGATATTATTTCAAGTAACTTAAATACAATTTGGGGTTATTTTGAGCCATGAAGTCCTATGAAGTATTAGTATCTGCTAAAAAGATAGCCACCTCCTCTGCTGACAATATCTACAGGAAAGGGGTTTAAGAACATTAGGAGTGCTAAGAAAACTCACAAACCCTTTCTTCCTAGTCTCATGGGATGAACATGTGCATGTTTGTTTCTGATGCACAAGCATTACAATAGCTTCTCAGCAGAATAAGAAATCCAGGCATGAAAGAGAATCCATGTATTTTGATACTTAGGTCTTGGCATTGAATAAGCAATCATCATGAATATTAAAGAAATCCCTTAATTTCATATATACTAAAACAAATGTAAAAAATCTTCTCCTGCTTTTCTTTTTCATTCAGTTCTTTACAGGCATATAATACTGACAATAAATTCTTAAATGCCAACGTAGAAACCAAATTATGATAGAAATTGAACACAGTGTTCTGTAAATTGCATACTTTGTAGAACTTGTCATTAAAGCCTTCCAAAAACTTACCCTTTATAGGAAGTCATAGGGGATTCTTCTGGAACTAACACTGAGGAACATGAGAAATGAGCACAGATTCAACTTTTAACTTTGCTACTCCCTTTTTCTTAAAAACTAGAAGTTGCCTCAGTAGCAAAATTTTGAGATTCAAATTACTGTAATAACACACCAGAAAAATTGGACTTTGGGACCATAATAAAGTGAGTGTCTTTTATGTGATCATTAACACCTGTAAAAAAAATAAGTGGAAAAATTCTAAGAAGAAGCATGATGGAACAATAGTAAGTATTCATCTATGTGAGAGATTCAAGTCAACCAAACAAAGCCAGGTAAAAGTTTGATTTTTGTTTGGTGTCTGAATAGTAACCTGCTATATCGTTGGCAACATGACTGAAGCCCAAAATACCATTCAGATATACAATTACCAGATAAAGAAATTTCATTCAGACAGATAATACTCCTGCACTGGGTGACTCTTCTGGGCTTCAAGGCTATTATCTTTCATTTCCCCTCCAGACTACTTCCCCTCCCTGTAGCCCCTGTACAAATTCATTACACAGCCTGCAGCTGGCATTGCCAAAGCCAAGATGTGAATACAAAGAGAATTTCCTAATGAGAGCTAATGCAAGCTCTGATACAGGAGAGAAATACTGTCCTCCCAGTGACCTTTTGGCTGCTGCAGCCTGAAAAAGGAAAAGTCACACAGTGACTGTCCTCAGACTAAACGAGCAAAGATACTTTTGACAGTCCAAGCAATTGTCAGCTCTCATTTCAAAACCTGAATTTCATGAAAGATGGATTCAGCTTTTATGAGAGATGTCATTCTATTGAAACTGCATTTATTTTTGGAGGTGCCATAAACTGGCTGAGCGAAATCTTAACTGCATTAACTTTTTAAGACACTTTCAAACAACTGTATTTCATGGAATAGCTACAAACCCCAGACTTATTCCTTATATATCATGTCCTGAAAAGAAATCCATTCTGACATGTTTTATTGAACATAGCCCAATAATAAACCCAGGCTCTCCAGACCATACCCTGGATGCACGGCTATATCGGTGCAGGATTCCCACTGCACTAAGAGATTAGGATCTGGAACGACAGATTCAATTGCCTAAATTATGTGGTGGAGGTTAGGGGACTGCTGGTCTAATTTTCCATAAAACTACTAAATTTTTAGCCTACTCTTTCCAGCAAGTCTCACAAAAGATATTCTACACTGCCACTAGCTAAAAGGAAGCTGCTGTTGTATAAACCAGTTCACCGTTTAAGCAGTTTAAATACAGCATCCCATTCTCCAGAGTATGGAAATTCGTTATCATACCCATAGATTATGTGGCAGCAGCAGCCTTGAGAAGTGTTCTTCAGTGACCCTTATTTATTCTAAACCCAGGGAACTTCTCAGGTATCATCCAGTGGAGCAAAAAAAATATCTCTCAACGTCAATCATTCTTGGCCCATGTGCACTTTCTCACTCATGCATCTTAACTCTAAAGTGATTGGTCTTTTCCCTCTGGAGTCACACTGAATGATATAGCAGCTTTCTCAGTTGTGATATTAACATTTCAAGTCAAGCCTCAATCCATTTCTCCATCTGAGAGACAAGATATGAGACCTTAGGCCTGTCAGCACTCCAGGGAAGTTTATTTTGATTCTCAAAATCTCTAGTGTTTTAGAGATTGGAAGTCTTTTAGTAACCAAGGTGCCTCAAGTTAAAATTCCTCCCCTAGAACACAGAAATACGCTGTTGAGATTTCTAATCAATGCGTCTGCTCTGGGTTTGGTAGGATGGTGAAGCCCTGCTAGTTTCTGGAAGCACCCTAGCAAGCACATTCAGATGGCACACAGTACTGTAATAAACCTGACCAACAAAAAAATCCTCTTTGTTCACATCACAGTTAAGGCTGCCTGTGTGCCCAACAGCTCACACAACAAAGGACATTCCTCCAAAGACCAATTAGGCTGCGTGTTGACTGGCCATGGGTCAAGCCTGCAGATGTAAGCCTCATGACTGGTAGATTCCATTTGCCTCTTTTCTGGGCAGCTGCAGCAGTCTGTGGCAGCAGCTGAGGCAAAATAAACCCCAGGTTTTTAAGTCAGTCTCAGATGCAGAACCACATACCCTGGTAACCCTTCTAGCCAACAGCAGCAGCTGCAATTAAGATGTTGCTCACTTGAGCAGGTCAGAGTTTTACCACGGAGCAAATCACAACAAAAACAGACGATTACTAGACTACTATTTTTCCATGGGTCATCCAAATTTTTTGGCATGGTGGTTTTAAAGAGGCTTCACTTATGTTATTTCAAGAGGAAATTTTCATCTTAACTGCTTCCTAAAGACCAGCATGTTCTAGAAATAGATGTACCATCTTTGTACTGCTCCCATTTTCTCATGATATTGAATGCAACTGAAAGATGCTTTCAATTTTCACAAACACAGATACATCTTTTGCTTATTCAGCTTTCACTCTAGCTTTTCAAAATCCTTTCAATATTGAAGGAGATATCCAGCTATCCAGAAGAAAAATCAAATTAGTTTTTCCACTGTGTAATGTCTACAAAGTTGAAGGAGTTATGAAAAGTTAAAGGTGTTTAGAAATGCAAGAAACAAAAAGGTAAGAACCCTTGGCATTTGCTTTATTTCCCTTAGAAAAGAGAAAGAACGGTGGTTAGTTTTTCTCTCCTTTCTTCTCTACCAGTTACACTTCTAACTTTCCCAGTTTTCAAAAGGCAATGGGCAAAGCTGTAAAACTAAAGCTCCAAAAATAAACTCAAATTGAAAATTCTGGAAAAAACCCACACCTCTTGGTACTACTGGACAGAAAAAAAAAAAAAAGTGGTTTTCTATTTTAAATCGTGTGAAAGAGACACAACTATTTGACAGAGCCGCATGGCTCATTAGCTGTTTAGCTGCAGTTCTTTATAGTGTTCTTTGGACCAGAAAGACAACATGGCCATACTTGGTGATAACTTTAGAAGCGGGGAAAGAAGATAAAAAAGGTAGTAGTTACCACTGGACTGGCCGTGGCAGTGCAGTGCTATGGGTAACCTGGAAGAGTAACTGCATAACAAACTCATTCTGAAAAATTCTACTACTGAAATTCACATTACAGTAAGTAATCTTATCATTGCAACACTTGAAAACTACAGCATTCAAATGCCATTTTACAATCATAGTTTGGCAGTATAGGAAGTCCCCAGTCAGAAGTCTAATGTTAAAAATTCCCACTATTAAACTTACTGAAGGAACTAATAGATATGAGAAAATAAAGTATTATTTAACATAGTTCTTAGTCTTGCAATACCATTCCACCTTAATAAATTTTAAAAGTATACAGTAATAAGTGAACTAGCTGGGTCTTACTTGTATGATTTGATTTCTGCTCACCTGTTAAAAATATGCATATGCTTCCCTTCACCCAACAACTGCATGCCTTTTGTTCCAGTAATGACAAAACTGCCCCATACCATAGTGTCCAAAATGCCAGTTTGACTTGGAAACCAGTTCACGACCAGCAGTTCTGCCCTCTTCCTCTCTAGCTCCATGAACACCACAGAGACCTACAGCTGAGCACATTAAGTCACATAGCTTCACTACAGCATCTTGCCTCTTTTGGCTATGCTCAGAAACAGATTTCTGTACTTTATATTATTTCAACTGTACTCTAGCTCAGGGTCTACAGGCAGACGCTTGAGCCAGACTATCAGCTTAGATAGGAGGGGAATGGTAGAAGACACCGGCTGCACTCCCCAGGAGCCCAGGGCCAATGGGCAGGGAGTAGACCCTCAGCAGAGCTTTGTCCAGAGTGGTTTTATGGAGTCCCACCAGGACTAGAGTTTGACATAAGAAAAACTTCCTTGCTATTTTTTGTATAGGGCAAGAGGGCTCTTAAAGAGGGGAAAGGTAAGATCAAACAGCTCTTGTTTCTGTAGCACTCCTGCTGGCACCTGGAAGTCTGGATAAACATCCCATTACACACTGGAGAACCATACATTAAGTAAAAATAAAGTGATACAGCACTGGCAGGAAACAGCTTTACCAAGGTTTAAACTTTGTCTGACACCAAAGTTAAAACATATTAGACAGACTCTGGCTTCACTGTAGTCAGTGGAAAAACTCCCATGAATGTGAAAAGGGACAGGATTAAATTAATGTTATTCATTCCAATCACTGATGTCTACAGAGGCAAAGAGAAACTGTTGTATAAAACAAAGGGATAAGTTTTACATTATTCTGTAAAACACAACCATAACTGTAGATGCTGAATAATAAGAACTAGCTTCAACTATAATCCATACTCTTATTTATTTATATCTTAATGAAAAATTCTTTATGAGCTTAAATGTTCCAACACTTACTCTCAAGCTGTAAGGTGATTTTTTTCCAGAATTCTTTGACACATAGATATCAAAGCACTGTGAATAATAGAAATAGACAAAGAGAGATTAGTCTTTAAAATACAAGTATACAAGGATAATTTTTACGAGTGAAGTGAATCTGCTTATAACATATAAAGGAACTGAAAGATAGCATTGAGTAATGTCTTATTTCCCAGATCCCTAAGCTATTGTATCTTATCCTGAGATTAGCCCAAAGCAAACAGATATATAATTTAAAAATATAATTTTTTTTCTCAACATAAGCAATCCTTGAAGAAAGTATTTAGCCATAAAAATGCAGAGTCTAAAAACTATTAAAAAAATTAAAGCAGGGAGAGGGGTAGACTCAAATGACATACTTGTAACTGCAGCACCCAGTCTCTGCCTGGAAAAAAAATTTAGATTTGTCAGAAGGGCTAGTCTCCTCTTGACATCCCCAGCATACCCCAAATTTCAACAGCACCCAGCGTATCACCATCCTATTCTGCCAAAACAACCCAAAAACATTAGAGCTTGTGACATAGCATCTCTGGACCAGGAAGTGTAGAAAATATTAATAACCACCATGGACATGGCTCCTGCGCTAGAACTACCCCCCAGTCGCTGGCAGCACTGCACTGCCACAGGGCCACTAGATCATCCAGATCTCCAACAATTGGAGGAAGCAGAACAGCAGAGGGTCACTCATGCCAGCATCTCCTAGTGTTAGGTATGTCCTACACACCCAACCCAGTCTATACCCACCCCATCACTGGGTCACCTGCTGTGTTGTGGTCATCTACCACCCTTAGGCATCTCCAAAAAGCCCCCATTTTCATCTCTCCCCTGTAGTTAGCACCAGGTGGCACTTGCTCACATGAATACTTTAGTACCTGGCCACCAGGAAAGTCAGTTACACAGCTTTTCATAACCAGGGCTTAAGGACCAGAAGGAGGCACTATTAATACCTTAGGTACATCCCATGCTGTGGCAGTTAAGGAGATGTTGTGTAGACCTGGTTTGATTACACCATTAAAACAGCCTACTTTATATCTTAAAAGACCTTACAACAGTCCCTTCTTCCTCCTTCTTTCACTTTGAAAGCAAAACTACAATCATCTCAATTTCCCTGTTATGCTCTCAGTGAGCCCAGCAGGCTGTACATGAAAAGTTTCCCAATACCACCCATGACTCAGTGTTCAGAAACAAGGAGAGTTATAGTATAATTGGGGTGTGGTGCATGTATTTCTTTGTCAGCTTTTTGGACTGCACCACCATCTGTGCAAGAAAGTGGAGCCAAAACCAAATATAGAAGTCTCCATTCTCTTTCCAGAAAAGGCACCAAAGCTCTCCTATTCTAATCAAGACAAGTCTTTCATACAATAATTAAAATACACCTCCTATTCGAGGAGAGAATGACAAAGGTTGAAACAATTAGCTGGCAAAGGCAAACAGCACTAACTTCCATCCTCCCCCACTAACAGTAAATATCAAGTTTTTATGGTGGAAAAAAAGTGCATCAAAGCTGAAAGTCAAAAAACAAAGTAGACACTTAAATTAGAAATTATTTAAATTGAATTTTATATGAAGAATGCTCAGAGCTGGCCTGTTTGAGCCAAACCTCGAGTTTTCTGCATGGCTGGAATCACATTAGCAGAGGAACGATAGCCTCATGTATTCACTAATCTATTACCGTCAAGTTAGAAATAGAATATTGCATTAGCATGCAAAAGGATGCAAGCCGGCACTACAGGGGGAACCAGTACTTCTGTAGTAAGCACTGCAGAATGGCAGTGCAGATTTGTATAAATAATGAGTCAAAAGGGCAAAAATGAGCTTGCACTGTTCTGAGGCTTATGTGCCTTGATTATAATGTTGATATTACATTCATTTTAATGTGTCAATTGTTCTGAATAGCCTACAAAGGCCAATGTTTTATGTTGTGATAGGAGGTTCTCCTTTCCTCTCTTTCATTTCCCTAAAAAAAAAAAAAAACACACCAAAAAAAACACTAAAAGAATTAAAGCTCAAATGTCCTGAAATCTTTCACCCACTGATGACTGCCAACATTCAGATTAAATTCAAAGGGTTTACTGTAGCTCTCACTCTTAGCTATATAATTTACAGAGCCCACTCAGAGTTGCTCCGATCTAATTTGCAGTTCGGCAGTGATTATCATTTGATGACTGCACCTACCTGAAGTTTCTTTTGAAGATCAGGGAAAAAAAAAATTAAACTTTTGACACCAATGGATTTACTCCAGAAAATGCTTCAGAGACGTTACCAGCAGGTAGCCTGGCATGCCACTTATAGCCTGATCCAGGCTTTATTACTACCTATTCTTATTGTCCTTAGCAGAAATGAGCCAAGTCACAACCCACATTTCAGTCCCCAAAAATCCATGAAAGTCTGGACTGTAAGTTTCATTACTGTGGTCTCAACTGATCTCCACTACTTCTTTCTGAAGAACTTTCTTCAGAGGATTTTAGCAGAGATGCCAAGTACTGCATCATACATGCTACTTACGTTCAGGTTTCACACTCCCCTATAGTGAACTCGTATCTTCCAGAAAAGTCCCTAGAAATTTTCATGTACTTCCTGGCTTCTCTGTCTTTCTAGGTCAAAACTCTGCTGACTTGGGCAGGAGACATGACTTTTTTTTTTTAACAAGGGAGGGAAACTAATGATTTAGTTAAAAAGAGGGTTCAAACTATGACATCTACCTACAGGCTGGACCCTTGAAGAAGGCAGCGCAGAAGGCACTGGGGCACAGTTCTGGGCACCATTTCAGCCACATGTATTGTGCTGCTGAAAAGTGCAGGCTTAAGGCAACTGAGCCTGCTGATTATTTTAACACCAAATTTGGCAAATCATTTTGGCTGAAAATGTGTTTTGCATTTAAAACTTCATTTTGACATCATCCAAATGCTTGGAAATATTTCATTTCCATACGCACTGGAGTGTAAATACTTCAAAACATTTCTGAAATGAAAGAGTGCCCAAAGACAAAGTTTGATCCAGAAACATCTTCTCCCTTCGGCTTTTCATTTTCTTCAGCAAAAAGTCAATTTTAGCTGGTCCACCTGGGAATCTGAGGGAGAATTTGGAAAAATGAGAGAGGGGAAATAGTGACAAACCCTACAGCCTTGAGGCATCCAGACTGCTAAGTCCCACGTCATTGAAGACAGTGTGCAAAAGACCAAATGAAGAACCAGCCAGTACTGCACTACCTCAAGCAAGAGAAACTGAAGAGTACACAGGTCCCAAGACACAGGACCCAAATAAACAGCCTGATGAGTGTTCAAGCAGAAAATTTGCTTCACAGTTAGGTTCCAGTAACTTCATGTCCTCTCGCTTGCAGGTTAAATCACTCCTACTTTCATACAAGCATTACAAAAGCAGATATCCTCAACACGTTACCTAATTACAGACTCCAATACCCCTAAATGTCAGACCTAACACACAAGTGCCAGAGGTGCAAGAAAACAGATGGCTCTCTGTTCAAAAGCCACGTAAGGCAGCTGGCAGAAGGCAATATGCCAGTACCTCGGATTGGGGCATCCCACTGTCCTGAAGGCAGAACCTTAACCGATTTATGCAATAGCATTTTTTAAAAAATAATTTGCAACCTGAAACACTTTCAGACAACATAGCTTGAGTGCTTAGAAACCAACAAAAATTACTCAGTTCTCCCATACTTGAATGCATGAAAGAAGATGATATTGATTCTTAATTAGAACAAAATATGAAAGGAAAAAAATCAGTATAACTATCTTCAGTGACCACCCTCACTAGTCAATGTCCATTTCAGCTAAAAATCTGGTCAGTTACAGTCAGTCTTGCCTGAAGGGGAAACAGATACTAGCATCATTGAAATCAGCGATTTTAATAAATCTAGTTGTATTTGACAACTCATGCAGATGTGCTTACAGTGGAGTAGGATTGTTCACAAAAGGATATTTTCTAGTACTGCTATGCTGGAATAACTTGCTAAACTTTCCCATTCAAACAGACAATCTCTGAGATTCTGTTCAGTAAGGAGACAATTTTATACTGCACATCACTATTTCCATGGGGGCGGAAAGCAAATGTAATAGAATAACATCAGACACTTTAGGCCCCAGATGACTTTTCAAGAACTACAGTAAAACAGTTATTTTCTGTTCTCTCTGCAACTTTGCAAGAGTTAAGTTTGAATTGCCATCTCCATGTGGACACTGCTGGCTATTAAGATGTGCATACCCTACAGGGGTGTAATTAAGGAAGCATTAAGATGTTTTCACCAAAGGACAGTTCATTCTTTGCAGCTGCACTCTTTTTTCAGCAGGTTAACTACTTGGCAGCCCTTGCATGTCCTAGAGTCAATCTGCATCTAAAGGATGGAGGTGAGTGGGCAGGACTGGGCAGTTCATCTTCTGTCTCTCATTTATTACCACATCACTCAGCAGTGCTGCTGACCTTCCTCACCTTGGAAACAGAGACCACACACTGCTGGGGCCAGTGGGATAAGACAGAAACAAATTCCCTTTGAAATAATTTACCTAATAAATGATAAAAAAAATATTAATGGCACGAGGATACACAAAAAATCCAAATATGTTCAAAGCAAGCTGTTATTTTATTTACTCCACTGTTTGCTAGCTCCCCTCCCACTAAATGGTTAAAATTACTGGTAATTGTGCAGCCAGCCAGAGTTATGTATAGTTACAAACAAAATTATTACACTTTGTCTTCAGCTTGAAACAGTAGTCACTTCAGAAGGGAGCACTGGCTCATGAATGGAAAATGTCACACTCCAGTCCTGACATAAGGGCCATCACAGTTTGAAACCCTTCTGCATGACAATCTATAGCTTGCAATGGCAATATAGGCAATCACATACCATGTCACATCATTTATACAACTCCACCACTTTCCTGAAGCGGCAACAGGAGGCCATTAGGAGGAGGCAACAATGAAGGACAGTTTTCCATTAAAGGAATGGACTATAAAAAGTTCAAAGAGAAAAAGGTGGCTCCATCTCCAGTCCCCTGAAATCAGCGTGTGCCCTGTGCAACAGTGGCATGTCCCCTCTTCACCCAACCCCAATTCCCACAGATGGCAGCCAACAGCTCAAACGATGCTCAGCAGAGAAGTGGAAGGGAAGAAAACCAATAGCAGGAAAAAATACTGCAACTCAGTCTCTCTGAGGATAGGAATCACTGCAGGATGCAACTGCAACCATTAAGAAAGGAGCAACGCAATTAGTTTCATCCATTGCAGAAGCTCCTAAGGGGACTTAAAGCCCCTTATAAACCTGGAGGGAGACTGTTGTTGCCATCACTGGTGCTGGCTATGCCTACTGTTCATAGCTGACCGCTGCTGAAACCCAAGGTGACATCCCAGTCAGCATTAATAAAACTATCATTCAGCACCAGCAGCCTCATAAACTGAAGTGAAGGAGGCTGGACAATGTCAAGTCAGCTGCGAGAGAGAGCAGCAACAACTCATCTCCGACACCATAATTCCCCAAGCGTTCTCATTTAGGTTTTGGGATGTGACACAAAAGAGAATTTGTTTCCCTGCTATGCTTCCTCCCGTTTTCCCCATGCACCCAAATTCCTCCTCCTCCATTTTTTAACCAAATACCAATAATGGCAAACTACCCCCATTCACTTTGAGGGAAGTGCAGACCCCCTTCCTGGGGTCTTCCACAGAGCCCAAGCCATCTGCAGAGCAATCTCTTGGAAATAGCTGTACAGCAGCCATGGGAGAGCATAAAAGATTAATCAGGTATAGGATGGAGCTCTATATACAATTTGGTATTTAAAGTGCTTCTGCATTAAGAATCAGATAAATCCTGAGCAAGAGAATGAACTTCTCAAGCAAGTTTAAATGTGCTTAGATCCGTGATTGATAGATATGAATGACTGCTTCATACTCTAGGGTGACCCTGTTCACGCTCTCTCCTCTGACAACAATTCCAGAATAAATTGCCCTGACTGACAAAGACATAATAAAAAACATTATTCTGGAAACCCACTCACTTAACCCATACATCCATGACTGTGCTCTAGTTAAATTACCAGGCAAGTGAGTCTAGTAGTGATTAATTTTGGCAACTTAATCATTTTTATTTTAGGGAAGCAATGGTTGTGATACATAATGATGAAACCATTTTGATTTTGAGGTGTCTATCATTTGAAAAATGACTTTCAAAAACATCTAAAAAATTAACCCATCCTTCATTGTCATTCAACAACTGCTGAAATACTTTCAAGAATACATTTGGGATGAGTAGGGATTTTGTTAGGAGCAAAGATCTGAGGAGATCAAAGCAGGTAATGGCAGAAGGTGATCTTAAGACAAAAAATGCCACTTCTCAAGTGACTAAATAGGATCCAGGAGTCAAATTCATTGCTGTTTTTAACATTTTTCTTGCCTATAGTTCAGTCAAGCCTGAACTCCACATGCAAATACATATGCCAAAAACACAATACAGAAGACAAGCCACAACTGAGTTAAAACAAATTGAAGGGGCAGATAGAAAGTGAACAGATCACAAATCTGAAGTGTGAGCTGCTCTTTTCAATCAAGGACTGGTATCATGAGCCAAACTTGCTTCTTTCTGCTTCTGACCTTCGCAAGAATAAAGGTGTCTTAGTGGAACCTTGTTAGCAATTTGGCTGAGGTTTCAGAAAAATCAGAAGAGACAGCCTAGTATATTCTTACCTGTGCTGGCTTCACAGAGTATCAAAATACCTAAAAAAAAAAAAAAGGAGAGAGAGAAAGAGAAACTTGGATTTTATCCCTCAAGGAAGCAGCTATGACCCAGTCAGTATTCAGCGAGGAAGCAGCTGTACAGAGCAAGGAGTCTATTTACATATTCACTGCTATTACCTTAATAGTACTTTAAAGGAATTGGGCAATCCAAATTTAATATGTAGCGAGGATTGCTGTTAGCATGGCTAACTGAGACAGTGATTACTCTTCGCTACTGTTAGGGAAGAAAGCCAAAGAGAGAGGAAGAAATGCAGTCCTCCAAGTAACCAGGAGGGCACACTGGGCTGCGATAGCCCCTGCCTCCCAGTACCTCCAATAACACTTCTGTGATTTTCTCCAAAACTGCTGCATCTGACTGCTATACAGGCTAGAAATAAGCAACTGTGTCTGAAGACACTTTAAAAAAATAATCATTTGAGCAAGTTCACCAGTGTAAAAGGTCTGTGAAAGGATTAAACACAAGATACACATACAAACTGCCTGCCGGCAAAGCACAGTTTATTTCACTTATGAGCAAACGAAGTTGTAAAGCAGAAATCACGGCGTTTTCAGGTAAATTAAATACAAGAAGCTAAAGGTTGAAATCTAGTTGGTGGAGGCTGCAGTATGAAAAAGCACAGCTGGAAATGCAGCTTCTAGCACGAGCAGAGGCAGTACTCTTTAGAGGACCGAGCAGGAGGGTGAGCTCTTGTAGAGAGCTGGTGCTAAAAAGGGCCTGGGAGGAAGGAAGGGCAGAGGCAGGTAGGGCCACCCCACGTTGCTGCTCCACAAGAAGGTGGCATCTTTGCCCACTTAACAAAACACAGTGCTAGGGAGGTGTCCTGATTTGAGGAAAGATGCCATACCATCTGGCTACAGCACGCCAGTTTTTCAGTTCTTGTCTTGCATAGGTACGAAAATAACTGCTAAACATTAACATTTCTGACTATTTAAATATATGTGTATTCAGATACCCAAATTACTACATCTCAGAGCTAACCTCCAGTCTATTCTCATATTCTCATTCAGAACAATCCCCAGACATACTGGTTATGCAGCCTCACTGGCTCTGAACTGTACAAGAAATTAGGGCTGGGGGGAGAGTGTTCTATCTATAGTCCAGTGCACCAACAAGAAATCAGAACGAGTGTATTTTCTCATAGTCCATCATACCCACAGTACAATACCATGTTACAGCACAGCCCGAAACAGATTTTCCCTTTGCTGAATTGAATTATCTCTAGGTATCAGGCAGATATTATGAGCAAATATTTACAAGGTTCTCAAGTCTTTTATCAAACCATCAGGGACTAGCCTTAGACAATATAACCATCAATAGATAACACAAAGCTAATAATCACCTCCATCAGTTTTTATTTGTTTTCTTTACTTCAAGACCTTGTGTACTGTCTGCTCCACTAGCATGAAAACCTTAAGATAAGGTGTGCTAATAAGGGGCAAGCTTCCCTGTATTTTTCTTAGATTGGCATCCTAAAAGAGATCCCTATTTGGGTGTAATCTGATGGCCCTGGCTTTTAGCAAGATTAATTCATTTAAGGTGTTAACTGTGCTTTAATCTCTTGGAGAGCATCCACACTCAAGCTACCAGCAAACTAAATCACTTTCAACAAGAATCTAGTTAAATTGGCTCATGTTCAGTACGTGAGGTAAATTGTATGCATCGGTACACAAGACCTGCCAGTTGTTGCCTTGATTATTTACTCCCCTGTTGAGTCCCCTCTTACCCCTAGAAAAACACGAACTGTAAGGAGTGAATGTAACCTGGGGCAGAACCACTCTTGGTGGGACTGATCCTGCAGGGTGTTGGGCTGCTACAGCTCTCACTGAAGCCACTTCAGAACAGAGACCCATCAGAGATCACTCCAGTTACACACTGCAAGTGGCAGAGGAGCGGCCAAAGTGGGATGCTGGGCTGGGTACAGTACCAGACCCAGGCTTCCTCCTTACAAACTGAGCTGGATATGCTTCTGGGGTACAGCTGACACCATGAGAAACAAGTTATTTCTATAATTCTCTTTTACATGCAGATAAATTGTTGTGTTTCAGGGTTTTTTCTGGCTGCATTACAAATGCTAAATGGTGTATATTACACATGATAAACCTCCAAGCAGACTACACACAGATTGTTTGTGGAATATCACACCTTATGGACTGGCTGCATCAGCGCAGCAAGGAAGGAGAGGAGAGTGCTGGTGAGCGTGAATAATATATGCTGCCTACTCAGTTCTGTAATAGCACTTAAACTATTTGTTTTCCCTATTACCAATGGAAATAAGCAACATAAAATTGTAGGCTTTAGTAAGTGCATATTTTGTTTCACATGGAGGAATATTAAGTCATGGGTACAGTAAGACTATTAACTAGGCTTGCATTTTCTAGGTACTGTAACTTCAGGCATAAAAGGCTAACAGTTATTGGCAACACTACTGAATTACACTGACAGGTGAATAGTTTACAACTAGGCCAGACATTTTACCACACTGCAGGCAGTTGGCATACACGAAGAGCAAAGAAAACAAAACTTAAGTACCTCCCTCGCTTCATTGGAAGATTATTGTAGCAAGACAGTAAGTAGCCTTATGGTGCTCCTTATTCCCTCTTTTTTCATCCTTGCAGTGAGTGACCCTTCTTTATCCACAGGGGGCAAGGCAAGCAACTGATATAAACCAAACATTCCTCTGTAATGGGCCAGGAAACAAACAAAAAAAAAAGCCACTATCAAGTTTAGAAACACAAAATGAATATTGCTGGCAAAACTAGCTCAGCCACTACACATACTGTGCATCCTCTGCATGGGATAGATGGTCACTTCAGGTGAGCCAGGCCTGAGAGTCAAAGAGATTGTCATCTGTAAAATCCCTTCTGCATTTGCCGAGGTGGCAAGCATATCAGGAACAACAGAGAGGATTTCAAGAAGAAAACATACTTTCTTTGTCGTGAAAAGTGAGAAGGGAAGCATTCATCCTGCCATTTCACAGCTACACCTTCACCACTGCCATGCTGCCACTTGTGCCCTTTGCATCCCGATGCCTTGTCCCCCCCTTCCCAGCACCCGCCGGGCAGCCAACATCTCCCAATGAGGATGAGGATGCACCTCGATAACCCTTCCCTCCGCTCACCTCACAGAGCCCACGACACATACCCAAGAAAAGAGACTGCTGTGGGCAGCTGTAGCATGTAGCCTGGACGTGGAGCTGGCAGCAGTGGGAACCCACCCCTTCAGCCAGGGACCTGGGAACTGTCCCAAAGCATCCACACAAGGAAGCTGCCTCTGCAGCTCTGTCACCCCCAAGCAGGATGGAGGTGCACTCACTTGGGGTCTGCTGGCTGCTGCCAGCCCACAGGCACCCAAATCTTTTGAGGTTTGGGCTATAAAGACATGGTGGGCTTCCCAGGTTAAGGCTTCCAGCACAGCTCAAACAAGCAGGCTTTTTAATGGGAAAAAAGAAAAAAAAACCACACACACAAAAAACCCACCACAAAACACACAAACAAAAAAAAAACCACCCCCACACAAACCAAAAAAACCAAACCAACCAACCACACACCACCAACCAAAAGAAAACCCATCACTCACATATAAAAGGGAAGACCCCCTGCAAAAACCTGTATCAATCTGCCCTGAAGGGCCAGGGGAAAGAGGAGAGGCCAGGCCTCTAAAGAGAGGTGGTCACCAGGATTATTTCCTTTAGAGAAAACCTATTCTCTGCTTCTCTCCCTTCCCCCTTCTTCCCCCCCAAAGATAACAAACAAAAAACCCACAAGACTGAAAGTTCCTCTAAACAAATGAACACCACAAGAGCTGGAGGCAGTCACCCAGCATGGAAAATGAGCTCAAATCCTGGAAAGTTATCAAATGGAACAGAAAATAGCCTTATAATGGGAAATGTCAGGCAACCCTAGTAAAAAGTGAAGCTTCCAGTCCCACCTGTAATCACCCACCACTGCACTCTTAATAGGATATCTACAATTATACACAGATGGTGAGAGATGGCGCAATCTTCTGCTGATGCTTGTGGTTATATATTTTGTTTAACAAAATGCTCAGGCAAATTAAGGGCACTCCTGGAGATTTCTCCTTTATCTCTTAAAGATCACCTCACTCATCAGAGGGTAAGACTTAGCAGCCATAATAAACAGTCTAGAGACAAACGCCTAAGACTTCTGTTTTATGTTAGAATTTTATACTACCTATTGATCTAGTGTATTCTGAAAGATGATTTTAACATTTATTTTGTAAAGTCCATTTCACATAAAACTCTTTTACTGCAAATGACAAATTGTCTGAGAATTCTGTTTTGGACAAAACACAAAGGAAATGCAAAATCATCTTATGCACAAACAGGCCATGATGAGAGATCATTTTGAAGTAAGTTTGGTACAAATAGAATTTTATTCCTGAAAAACAAATTTAGTAAGACATTTTAGAAAAGCCCTTCGCGTTTTTAAATTAAATTGCATTGTGCTCTGAATGTTTCAAGAAGGTGTTTAGGTTGAAATCCATACTTCAGACTTGATATTCAAGTATTAACTTAAAAGTAGCTCCACTTTTCACAGGAAACGCTTATTTAATTCCCCATAAAGTCTGCATAAAAAGAGTTTTATAGTAATTCTAAAATATTTCCTTCTTCCAATATCAAAGAACATTTTACACAGAGAAATTACCTGTAGAAGTTCTTTATTACCTCTAACATTTTTTTCTGTTTAAACATGAAAACTTTCACTTGCTCCTTAGACATTTAAAGGTGGCTTAATTTCTTGAAGACTGATTTGCAAATCTTTTTCATCTAAATAAAGTTATACATGACAGCTTCATTATATCAAAACTAGATAAGTGCTCGTAATCACCAATACAACAACTTCACAGTAAGTTGCAGGTAATACAGGAGGCTATTTAAGGATAAAGCTATGAAAACTAGTTATCTGAAAATACTTAAGCAGCCACTTCACTAATCACAGAAAGCATGAACTACCTGTTCAAATTATTCTGGAAAGGGCTGACATTATAAGTTTTGAAAGTTTTAAAGATAACTAAATAGTTTATCTAATTTGTACTTAAAACTTTTTCTGTAAGAGCATGAAGCATTTGAAATACATGATCTTCTCTGAAACCCTGGTGAAATTTCACAAGATAACACAGAGAACAAAAATAAGTTAAATTCTTGTGTTAGAAACATTCTGATAGCATCCTGTCATAAGATAAAATCACTATAATTAAGGTGAATTTTGTTGCACACCTACTCACAGATCAACTATTCATGAGAAGAGACAGCTAACAAGGCAAACGCACAAAGACACTCAAGGAAGGAAAGATCAGAGGGGTGCATTTTGAATATTGTTAAATGCTAACAAAGGTATGGTTTCCTTCTTAGTCAAATATCCAGAAAGGAAAAAAAAATATAAAACTTTTCTAGACCAAGAATGCAAGTGGACTCTTTGCACATCTTTGACCTTATCACCACTTTTTCTGGTCTTTCTTCAAGCAAGCCACTAATTACCACACTCAGAGAGAGAACAAAGAACCAAAAACCTGAGCTGAGAAGCAACCGCTGCTGAATTCAGCACTGTTCCTTCATCATCGCCAGCAAAATGAAGTTAGCTTGAGCAGAGGCAAATAATTATACTCATTATGAAAAAAAATTACTTTTAGTTAGATATTAAAACATTACCCTTGAAGTTTAAGATAATAACAGCTTCTCCTGTTAAACACCATAACACATACACTACATATTCCCAGAAATAAGAATAAACACAGATGATATATAGACAAATTTAAAGAAAACTGAAGATGCTTAGTATTACTTAATTTATAATCTTAAAGCTGGTCTTAGAATGGAGTAACTTCCATGGAGTAACCAACTCTTTGATTTCATACAACTTGGGTAAGATCAGTCCTTTTTATGTGCTGGAGTTAGCACAATATATATGACAATGCCTTTATACTCAAAGTTATTTTGTCCATTTAGAAATGGTTTAGTTAAGCAGGGTGAGAGAAAAGAGTTCACAATCAGTTGCAGGAATATTTTGTACCCTTTGATTGCAAATTCATACTTCAAACTACCACCTTTGAAGTCCACATACTAACCATTACTAGTTTGGGTTTTATGGTATTTACTTAAATTGTAATGTGGTTTTTTTTTTTTCTTCCTCAAGACAGAACAAGACAGCCAGGTAACTGCTATATTGTCTTTCAACTAATATCACAGAAACAAGATTTGGCTGGTATTTTCTTGTGTTTCTACAGATAATACAGTTTTTATTACTTTTAAAATAAATATAGCATTTAATAATTTTTAAATACCTCTTTGCAATCTTCATACCTCATGACCCAAACATTATTGCAACAATTACATCACCTAAAGGCCAGGAGAGTCAAGTATGGGGAGCAGTCACAAAGAGCAACTACCTACAGCGTACAGACATACTAACAGAGTTAATATCACGGCCCAGAGCAGAATAACCATAGGTCTGCAACACCGTCAAAGAAGATAGACCTGCACAAAAGAAAAAGACTATCAGGCTCTTAACCAGACAGTATTTGCTAAACTAAAAGCTTCAGTTACAGCCACAATTGCAGTAACTCTAGAAAAAATAATAATAACAATCAGAAAAACAGATGCCTCCTCTCAGATCATCAGCTGTATTGTCACATACCCTTAAAGTAACATCTCAGATCTTTGTCTCATTTCCATTGATGGTTTATACCAATCTGCTTGTTGCAGTCAAAAACCTCTGACAAAAGCTTTCTTCTGTATCTAAAGGGAAATAGTTTGCTTCATCTAGCTTAAAGTTTAATTATGTACCCTCTGGGACTTTATCTGATCTGAAATGCAATGCCTTCTAGGCAACCCCAAGAGCACATGTACAAAATAGCCCTGTGAGCCAAGAACAGCAGTCAGCCTGGGCTGTAAGGAAAAACATCGTGCAGAAATGTCTAGGCTCAAGTTGGAGGGCTGCAGCAGAGTCATTGAGAGTGTAAGTGCAAAAAAGTAAGGGGAAGGCTTGGGCTAATTGGTGAATGAGAGACTTGAGTAGGCAAAAAAGAAATAAAGGAGCCTATTCTCTGCTCTCCTGGGACACATGCAGACCCATGATCTGCATCACACAAGCAACCTTTGCACCAAATTTCTTCAGATTACCAAGCAGAACGAAGGGGACAAAAGAGATTCAGACCCAAGTTTCAATAAAAGTTTTTTTGCAAGTATTGCATCTGTAATGCTATTTTAACAGTGATTAACCAGGACCACGCACTCACTACAGGTCAATTTGCTGGCTTACACTGCTAATCACACTTCCTATAGAGGACTGCAAAAGGAAGTTGAATCCCTTCCATGGATGATTAATCCACTCGCTACACTACCTCCTGGAGACCCAATCCCAGGACCTTTTGTCAGCAATAGTTCAGGTCCCCAGTGTTAGAGAGGTTTTTAATTCATTAGTTATCTTTATTATGAAAACTTTCACTGAAGACTTTGTCTTTTGGGAATTGAGATCACAGCCATGTGCAAGACTTTCTCTTTGCTATTATAAAAGTGGTATTTCTGGAAAAATAAACATGTGGAAAACCAGAGCAAAAGTAGAATAAATTGATTTTGCTTCAGAAGGAAGTTGAAAGAATTAAAAATAGAGGAGATCAGCACCATTCATCCACCCATGGTACAATTTTCTTTGCTTAGTTTGTGATAAAACAAGCCTCATCCTCCTTGTGTTTTCACTTTGGGTTTCTTCACACACATTAAATATTACAAGTCGAGAAACCCAATTATTTCTTTAACAGTGAAGACAAGCCTCTTCATGGCTACTTTATAGGGATTTAAATAGGACAGCACAAGGTGAAGAAGAGTTGTGCAAAACTTGCTGACTACATTTTGACTTAATTCTCTGAATTCCTGATCTTGAAGGGACTACACCACTGTTTAAAATCCCAGAGGCACAGATATCAAACTTCAGAAAACAAACCTCATCAAACATTGAGCGCTTCAGACTACACAAGATTAAGAAGTGGGATTTTGGTATAAATCCTTCTTATGTTCAGGATCACTAATGCCAGCTGAGGGTTTGCTCTTAGAATTAAGAAAAGGGAAATTACTAGGCAAATACAATGCATCAAAATAATTTTTAATTATTACTTAGGAAGAGGAAGCTTCTGAAGAGCAGCCCTCCAGCTCAAAGGAACAGATTGGTTCAAGAAGTAGAAAAAAAAAAAAGTCTGACACTCTTCTCACACACCTTATCGATACCAAGTCTTCATACCTACGTACTATTTTTTTTTTTGACCCAAAGTGCAACAACAAAGTTGTAAAGCTCATAGCATGAGAAAGAATGATCAAAGTCTGCATAAGAAGCAGCAAATCATGGCCCTTCTCCCTGGACACCTGGTGCACTGAAAAACCTGTCCTCTCAGAGTGGGCACTAGGACAACTGGAAAATACAACACAGCAAAGCTATACATAAACTAAAAAAGATACTTTTTTTAATGGAGATTCCACCCATACATTTCCAGAAATCACCTCTCTGATAAAGAAGTGGTTGCTAATCTGGGTTTCAAACTAAGGGGTTGAGCCCCCATCCCATTTATGCTTGATTTATGCCCCTTTCCTATAGCCTATTCTTCAACTCCTTATTGACGACCTCATGAAATTTCTTTGAATGGCTTCATATCCTTCCCAGAAGTCATACTGAATCTAAGCAGAGTAATGGCTACTCTAGCATCAAGTGGGAAGACTCCTCTCTAAGAACAAACACATTTCCCCTCCTTTACTACACTTCCTCCAATATCACGTACTACAGTAGCAAATCACCATGTTCAGTTCAGTATTGGCCAACCTTGACAATGACCTCATAGAAAGACAAAGGGTAAATTAGTTTAATGTAGCCTGAATAAAGATAATCATCCAAATAGAGAAGTGGACCTACACAGGTGAGTGTTTCATGCAAAACCTATTGAAGTTGGAGAATATCCCACAGACCTCATATCTAAATGGCTGCACGGAAAAATGAGCATTTTCGTAATTATTTAAAATTACAATCAGAAGATACCTCAGTAAGCACTCCCAATGCAAGCAGCTTATCACCAGCCCCAGTGTGCCTGCTGTGAGACCAACACAGAGCAAGCAATGGAAGGAGAGACACAAAGGGTTTCATAAGCGCAGAAGTCTTTCGCAATCAAGGAATAAAATTGTACTAATGCTATTCTGAAGCTTCTTTTCCTTTTAGCTCTGCCAGCTTCAACTGTCACGTAAGATTTCAAATGACACTGCTCATGCTATGTGATGTAGAGATGCAAGTGTGACCTTGAGCATGCAATGTTTCTTTCACACACTGTTGATTGCATCAAACAAACCGACCAGCACTCCTCCCAGCACAGCCACTCTGTCAGTGCATTCAGACCTGTTCAGGATACTAACAAATAGCTCACTGCAAAGGAAGGTGCATCCTATTTGAGTGCACAACAGAAAACCAGTTATAAAGTAATTGAACTTTATCTTTAAACTCAAAGTGTAGTGTGGAGAAATAAAAACAATAAATCTAAAAAAAAAAAAAAAAGCATCTTCTTACCAAACACAAATGACTCTTTCAAGTGATTACAAATATAATCAGTAAATTACAAAGACCATAAATACTTCCTAGGGTTGTGGGACTATCATAATAAACCACCAGAACAAAATTCACATGGTATATGATGTCACTGTTGCTATGAAATGTATCGATGGTCCAGTTCACTGTGTTCCCGTATTTATGTTTCTATATTATGTGGTTGCAACCACAAATTTTGATGGAAAAACAGTTTTATTTAGCAGAGAAGTATACCTTGGAAATCGAGGTCTCTCTCCCAGTACTTATAAATTGTGTACCTCAATTTCCACGTTATCCAGAAAGGATTGTCAATACACCAATACCAGAGATATTGATACAAGTTCTCACATACAGGATATAAAGCCCTTGATAGTTAGCCCTGGAGTACCTAAGTGGCAAGATGCTTAGGGCAATGTGGCTGAGACTGGCCTTATTCTTCTTTTCTGTCCTAAATTTCCCTTGGAACCTTGCAAAGAACCCATCCATCCACCTCAGTGAACGGCTTCACAGTTTGCTGCAACAGAACAGCACCTCCTTAACCTGTTCGGCCTCTTTTCAATTGCTCATGGTTCCTGGGACATTGTTTTGCCCGTTTTCCTTTTTCTTGTGATTGTTGTTACAGTAGTTGATGTTCTGAGCCCCTGAGTCCAGCTTTATTTCCATCATGCTTGCAACATCCCAGATCACTAGCTGTGGGCATTTTAAAAAACAGTATCAGGAAACAGGAGAGCTGCACTGACTTTATTTAGGCAATAGTTTAGGGGGAGTCCCTCTTTATAATGCAAAGATCAACTTTAGGGACAAGAACACAGAGGCAAGGTGCTTAACAGTGGAGGATACAGCTCTCATCTCATACACATGGAGCAACCTAAGGTCATCGCATTGAAATATGCTTTGTCTCAGCCTTTTCCTATCTCTCCACTTCTACTGAATGTGCTCCAACCACCATGAAGACAATTATTTTTTCTTAAATAATAATAAAATAATAATTTTCACATTGGCGTAACATCTGGTTACAGGCATCAAAAGTGTTGATTTGCAGACCCCTTCTCAGCACTCCTGGCAACATTTTGTCATGGAGCCCAGTTCTCCCCTAACATAACGCTGGGGCACCACTAACAATGAGAGCCACAAGGGTCTAGCATCACTCTCTCTGACCCTTTTCTCAGCTGGCTTTGAAGCCACAATATGACTGAAATGACAGTTCTCTTGCTGCGCAACAGTGCCTATGGGAAGCACAAGCAAAACACCACCAGGGTAAGAGAGGGGAGATTTCTTATGAAGACCACAAAGAAGGTCACCACCTCCTTTAGCTAAGCCTGTTTTTATCAGACATACTTCTGAGGAGTGGTGTGATTCAGCCACATAATCAGAAAAATGAATTATAGCAGAAATACCATCTTTGCAGCTATCCCTTATGATGTACAACTGTTTCTTCAGCCTCAGACAGAAATTACAGATCACAGGAAATACAACAAATCTATTACCCCTTTGATGACATGCATTTCAGCTGATACGATTCATTCTTATTTTGTAGATCTTGAATATACTATTTATCAAAAATATTTACTTCTAGTTACTTACACTTTAAGGGCTGCTCTCATAATTATTTTTTCATAGTTGAACCCCAGTAAACTTTTATGCAGACTTCTTGCTACCCTTTCAATGCCATAGCCAATCTTACACACTAATTAAAAACAGAGTATGCCCATTAAATTGCACTTCGTTTTCTTAATGAGCTAATCTCTTTTTTCCTTGCTTGCTTATTACTTACTGCATAAAGAAACTCTAAAGTTACATGACCTTCAACACCATTGGCTCTACCTTCTGCAGCAGGAGAAAGACTGCCTTTTCCCCCTTCCAGTCCACACACGATAAACATCAAATGACTTGGTAACAAGTCAGTGGCATTTGACAGCTTGCTGCTTCCATTTTGTGCCTCTGTTTCTAGCTCTAGGCTCTATTGCAATGAAGACGAGTAAAGATTCTGGTTTCCTGCCTCTCCTCTGTAATCTTAGAGCAGGTCACCCCTATTCACAATTCCTTCATCCTCACCTTTCCCTTGGTTTAAATTCCACCTAAGCATAGCTGATCTCTGCATTAGAGAGCACGTTTGAGGAAATAAAGATACTAGAATGGAATACAGGCTTTTATAGAATAAAATTTCCATTTGGTGGGAAAGTAATTGACATTTTTAATTCTCAGGTACATAACTTGAGGGACAATCATGCTAGCTGACCCATAACATCATATTGGTTTTGAACTCTGTAAGTCTAAGGCACTTATCAGCTGTCGGGCTCTCATGCCCTTCAAAGGTTAAACTCCTACTATACACTGAAGGTGTTGCTTCCACATTCTCTGTGGCAGGGCTACCTGTTTTCCATGAAGCACTCTCAATTCCAGACCTTGATCCCAGGCAATGGGATACAGCCAGAGACAGTCCCATCTTCAAAACACAAGACAAGGCCCACACACATATCCAGATCTCTCTCTGTGAGAATTTTTTTTTAAACTGCCAAATCATGACATCTGATTCTACTATACTCATTTTGACTTGGTTTGCATGTCTTGACACATTTTATGGGCCATCATTATGACACATCTCCAGGGCCAAACATATTGAATAAAATGAAATATATGTATTTCTTCATAGTTCAGTAGCAATTAATCCAATTATTCACACCAAAAAGACATGTTCATGTGGCAAATGGAAGTGAGTGTACCTATTGCAGTTAGTGTTGCACCCAGAGATTACAAGATTTTTTTTATAACATCATAACTGCAAATTAGTATTTTTTCCTCTGCTTCTGAGCAGTTAATTGAATGGGATATCTATCTGTTATAGCAGTCTATTACAACCATATAATTAGTCTTAACAGCTTCAGTGTCCTTGTCTAAAGCTCCATCACTGTATAGCAGCTGGTCCAGGCAGAACTGTTCATTTAACAAAGTGATTGCAGAAGCTGCTAACTAGGAATCTAAGTCCTTCACTGTGAGACCCAGTATTGCTCTCCAACATTCTTTCTCAATGCAGTCATGGTTTTTTCCCCTCTCAGACCTTCGTTTATCCCCAAACTTGACATTTATTTTTCCTAACTCATGACTTTCATACGATGATTCTCACTGACATTCCACTGTGCCGTAGAAAATTCCTGAAGAAGTTATCATGCCAGTAATAAATACATTTGTAAACAAAAGACAGTCCTAAATTATAATATTGGGTCTGCACACACTCTACTTTTAGAGCCAAATCTAAAAGTGCCTGAATTTTGCAAGTGGTTCTTCAGTTGATCAAAGTTCCCATTCTAGATATTTTTAAATCTTCTTATGCTCTCATCAGCTGACTACTGAAGTTTATGCGCATAGTTACTAAAATTAAACTACTGAATTATTTTACCTCTAGGAAACAGGTCAGGTTCTGGAGGAAGTCTGGTCAGCACCATGCCCTTCTCTGCACCAAAGCATTCTCCCACCACTCAGGAACCTGTGATGACTTGTCCCTAGAGGTGACACTCCTAAAAGAAACACGAAGGAGAAGTTGCAGGTAGCTGCAACAGGTATAACCTCAGAACACTTTTCATATTAATTTAGCCTGCTCCGACTCCATGACTCCAATGGTCTTTGTGCCGCTTTACTGGGCTTAGATCAGTGTTAACCCTTTAGCCTGTGAACCTAGCTCACGTTGCAAGACTTGTCGGGTAGTTTCTTAGCCTGATAGGTGGAACTGTATGCACTCAAGTACTCTTTGATGCAATCTCATTTGTCTAAAAAGAACGTTAACACAATTCTCCACAGCAGATGTCAATGCCGAAGCTCTAAGGTAGATGAGACTGGGGTGTGCAGACACAGCTAAAGACAATCATTTCCTTCTTCCCACCCCTGCTCTCAGTTTGTAACAGCTCCTGGAGAAATCCCTCATCTATCATGTATTAGGGTGAGGTTTTATAACCTCCCTGCTGTTAGAAACATCGGTGCTACCCTCCTGGTTTTTTTGTGCTGGCCCAATCAACTTCCCCTGGACTACAAGCTCTCAGCCTCATCAGCTCAGCCCTGGCTTGCACAGGCACATAGAAGTGGAAGCCAGCAGGGGACAGGACTACACACACACACACTAGCTGACCCTTGCATCTATCTCTCTCTTTTTTCCCTTTCTTTAACCTGACCATCAACCTGAATCCTTATCATCTGAGGCACCCCTTGCTCCCTGGCCTATTGCTAAGGGAGGGCTTGCTGCTCCCTCCAGTGCTCACTGGGCAAAGGGATGTTGCATTGCTTCCTCCACTTTCCTGGAAAAAAAGGGGCTTGGGACTCCCACCACCTTCAGGAAAAATCTGTGGCTGCCTGTTGATCAAAGACTCACTCCACAGCAGCCATTAACTCCTCTCCAAACAGCTTTATTATTTTATTCACACAGTAGTGCTGCTGTTAAGCAGCTGGTGGTTCACCCTGGAGGGGACTGTTTTCCAGTGGTGGTTTCTGTGGCATGGTGCCATACAAATAAAGGTCATTGTCATCTTCAGAAGCTCTTCTCAGGCAGCGGCAAACATATGGCCGTGGCATAGGCTTTAAAAGCTGTTTGGGCAGCCAACACTGATTGTAACCCAGACTAACAAAGTAGTGAAAGGCCCTGCACAACCTCTGGCTGTTTTATTTTGTCAACTAAAGCTGCATCTAATCAGTATTACTGCCAGGATTTGCTAAGCTTTTGCTGTCTCAAGAGAGCTTAGGACTCAGAAGAAAACATTCCGTGTGTTATGTAAAGCTATTCTTAGCACACGTATAATTTTTAAGAAGCATAAGTCACAGTAAGTGTTTTAAAGTACTTCATAAGAAAAATGGTAGTTCAATAGGAAGTTTCTACCCTACAAGTCTAAAGCAGGTGAATTCACATTAAACTGTGCATGTTCTCAATAGGAATCTGATGTCCCCGGGGATCAAGGACAAGTCTAGATTTTGTGTATTAAAAAAAAAAATCACATAATGGGGATATGCTGGGATTGTCATGCCTAAATACATTTGTTCTCCTGAACAAAGTAGTTATTTTCACTGGCCCAGCAACACAGTAGGCTCATCTCCAGGACACACCCGATATGGGTGAAGTGATAGGAAAAACATGTTAGAGGATGATGGTGCCCCTTCACAGCTTCAGCTGCCAGAGGACAGAGCATACCTGACTAGGTAGTGCATGCAAGGCTCTAAGAACAAAACCAAAGAAAATATCAAGGAAGAACTACCAAGGCAAATGTTACCTTAAAAGTTTAGTACAGGATGAGGTCATTTCATGAACTCCTCCTTTCTTGAATGCTTTACATATATAGCTAGATATCTTTCCTGTCACAAGAGATTGACAGCACCCATCTGAGCAGACTGCTCACCTATTCTTATTCTAAAAAACTAAAGCTCTTGGCATGTTCTCATATACGAGGGCTATCCATTCTAAATTCTCCTACTGACAAACACCACCTCCTTTGTTCCCTTGGTCCCATATTAATGGGATATTTTTATCTTGAGGGCAGACTCATTTACTGTCATGAAGTCCACACAGCCAGTGGCAAATTGCACCGTGAGTCTAGACCTCAAAAGGCAAGGCATCATACTTGCTGGGCCAATTACATGAGATGAATGGAGTTTGAATGTCCAGACCAGAATTGAAGATAGAGAGGGTGTCTGATTAAGAAACTATTAAGGATGAACCATGTTTTAAAATGCCCCCCACATGCACCTTTTTAACTTCTTGCTGCAATTGTAATTTTTTACTTGGAAGCTTGGAAAAGACCAGGTTGTGGCCCTAGGCTGCCACAGTAGATGTATATTATGGGGAGTATGCTTAGGGTGACAGTTATAAACACACTGTCTCCAGAAAAACACTTCATTTACAAAACAGATTTGACAGCTCGGTTTGTTTGCAATGCAGAGCACTCCTCCCAAACCCCCACGTGGCCCTGTGAGCCTTGATTACTTCTTTGATGCCAGCTCTTCCACAGAGACCTCTGAAATGGAAGTGATGAATGAGGTCCTGTCAGGCTGCATTCCCTGGGTGGCCTTGAATCCATCCAGTTATCTGTTACACTGCCAGCCCTGACAGTGATGAACACAATGCAGGCAGCTGACAACACCCCTATTCATTACAAAAAGAAAAAAAAGAAAAAAGGAGATAGATGGAAAGAAGTATGTTTGCCACCCTTCAATGCTTCACTCATCTACTCTACCTTCAGAGGACCTGCTTGGGGAGGAGATGATGAAGTCTGTTTATATAACTATGTGGAGCAGGAGATCCAACATCCCTCAGCTCCATCCACTAAGGCTGAGCATCAAGCTGCCCAGATGCTGACATTTCTTTTTCTTTAATTAAGTTGTCTGCTCTTCACATTTATTGCAGTCATGCATTCAGATGGGTCTGTCACATGCACAATGGCCACAGAGCACCCTGATGATGCTTCTATTTTCATGTGTCATGGATATGGTGTCTCTGCTAACCAAAGAAGTACCTCACAAAAGGATGTAAGCTGGGAAGAATTGCTAGCCTGGTTTATTGCAGTTATGGCAGATTACAGAGCAGCCCTGTTTTCTCAATATTCCTGGCATGGAAGCAAAGGTTCCTGCACATGAATTGCACCTGGGCATTCTCTCTCATTTTCCCTCCAGCAGGTTGTCTGAACCACTGAGTTTCCTGCTTGTTGGCTTGTGTCATCAGGACTGACCCATATGAGCTCACAGACAAGTTTCTTCATTAACAAAGGCTGACAAGGTGATATATATCACCTTCTAGAGCCATCACACTTCTGAAGCCACAGATCAAGCAAGAGACAAACATTCTGACATAAAACACACAGAAGTTCTCATCTTCCACCTGGATGGATGCTGTTTCACCTCACTCTTTCATTGTGTACTCCTCAAATTAAGAGTCAGCCACACATGCCTTTTTTTTTTTTAATACCTTAAAACAAAATGCACAACACTCATATTTCAGAGATACAAGTCTCACCTGTAAGGTAGGCTGAAAAATTTTCTGTCTAAACCACTATGAAAGAAAAGTAGGGGTTCGGGGGGGGTTGGGTTTTTTTTTTTTTGCTTTGCAATCAAAAATCTTTTTCCATAGCATCTTTTAATTTTCCACTACTAATACATATAAAACCCAAAACACAGAAGTGTGTGTCCCCTATATGCCACTTCAATGTTTTATTTAAGAAAGAGCAACCTGGTTATTTCCTGTCCTCATTATGACTCAGATTTCCCAAGCTCTCTTTCACATACTGTACTGCAGAAAGCTTATGTTAAATTGGAAAAGGAGGCATTGCAAAGTAATTCCAGAACAAAGATCATTTCAAACAAATGCTTATGCTTTGATTTTGCTCAGAGCTCACAATTGGCATAGGAAGTTTAAATGAAATGGCTTTGTTTATTTTCATTTTCCCAGAAGGCAGAAGTTTCATAATGTTGGATTTATCCAACTGACACTAACCATTTAAATGTAGGCATTTACTTATAATCAGGTACCTGCGCTCTGTCTACAGTCACTGGAAAGAAACATTTCCAAAAGCAAGCTACATCTTAGAAACTGTTTTATCTTAGAAATTTGTCTTTAGATGCACCAATCCCTTCCAGTGCTTCTCTCTTGTCATTTGCTATTGAGGGAGTGACAATATCTATTGTAGACCAGACACCTAAGTTTGGTTAATAGTAAGCAAGATGTCAAAGTAATGAGTAACATCCTGCATACTTCCTCTTATTTCAGGAAGTAACTATTCCTTCACTTACAAAAGATATTACAGTTCTTGAAAATTCTATTTAAAAAAAAGAATATTTCTTGCATAGAAAGCAACCACTCCATTTCTCCTGTTGTAGGACAGCCCTTCAGGCAAATATAGTGGAAGAAATACAAATACAGAAAGTACAGTTGACAAAAGAATTTTTGCAGAGAGAATGCAAAAGACCCAGTGTGAAGATAATGTGTAGTTTTATTTTCATTTCTTTTAAATATTTTGTCTATTTAATTCACCAACATATACTTTGGTTCTAATCATCTCACAAATAGAAAACTAACCCACAGAAAGCTGAGCCTATAAATTAGTGGTTACTCGTGTATATCTCAATACCTCCCTCAGCAGAGCTTCCACAAACCACTTGGTAAAACCTAATCTGACACAAAATTCAACTTCTATTCAAATAGATCACTACTTAAATATATATGAAATAACAAGGTTTCATAAATCCTGGGGACCTACTGTTTGAACTCTCCAGACTGACGCAACTGTTGCAACACCCCATGAGAAAGGGCTGTACAAGCCTGGGACAGATTTGTCCTACAAATTGCATGATCCACTCTCCTCTGCCCACAGCAAGGACTACCTTTTCTGCACAGATTTTAAATCCTCTCATTTAAAACATGGGACAAGGAAGGAGGAGGAAATCCACAAGATTTGTACTACTAAGAGCATTGAAAGAGGATATTTGCCACTGGATTAACCTCTGGTAGGCCTGGTAGACACTGCTCCACTGAGGACACTGAGTAAGCCCTCTTTATGGCAGTGGTAAATTTGGTGCTGGGACAATAACTGAAAGGAGCATAAATAGTATAAAGCCTGACTCTTATCTCAAGTTGAAAGACACAGGAGAAATGGCTTTGCCTGCTGATGAGATACTGTACAACGTCCACAGTACAATTTAGAGAGCCAAATTAATCCAGCATAATTCTGTTCTCTCAGCCTTAAAAATGCAATCAGTTAATATTTATATCTGTATTACCTGGGTGCACTACTGAAGAAAAAGAACAGAGTAAAGAGTCATATTTAAAACAACTATACCTTTAACTACTGAAGGAAGCGTGCTGCAAGCAGTTATTGAAATTGCTTGGCCAGCAGTAAAAAAACAGCAGAAATGCAGGAAAACAGGAGAAATAACTGACTAATAAAGGGGTTTTAAAATGCCAGAACCATAAGTACACATTATGTGATAACGACTTCAAAAATCATATCCAGTCCTGACACTGGACATCCTGAAACTGAGTAATGGTTCTTTGGATGTCTCCCCATGGAGGCAAATACACACACTTCTCGCAATCTCTTCTGCCCAAATCCTAAGCAAAAACCTGTCATTTAGCAGATGCTGTTGGATGTACATATAGGGAGAGAGCTGCAATTACATCAGGAAGCACAAAATTACACACCTCACAGACTGGTGGCACAGAAAAGCAGAAGACGACATTAAAACCTTTACCTTGCCCAGAAGCCTGCCCAATTCCCCCCCCAATAAACTCATCTCTAAAGGATGGGTGTAGCAGCAAGCTTGAACATACACCACAACCTAGTACCATCAGATAATCACAGAAAACAGGACTGGAAAGGGCACCCGTTGGTGCAGGGCACCCAGTGCGCTCCCTCCCCTGGGCAGCAAGCATCGTTCCTGTACTACTCTCAATAGAGTTAACCAGTCATAGCCATTTACTGATCTCCCACATCTTAGTTTACTTATCTCCCTCATCCCCAAAGTAATCAGCAAGATGTGGCAAGGAAATGCATTTATTTTCTATTCTAATATAAGCAGAGCATATGGAACCACCATTCAAGAGTTCCCAGAAATGCCTGCAGTTATCTTCCCCAACTTATCATTTGTGAGCAGGAAATCACACTTGTCTAATTGTTGGTGCCTAGGATTGTGCAAATAAACCAAAACATATGCCACCTCAATTTCATCCTAAATGATCTTTTCATAACACAGCATTACATTTAGCTAAAGCTACTAAAATGTAGTGTGTGGTGTAGCGCACATTTATTAAGCTCAAATGACCCTTTTTTTGGCAGGTAAATAAAATTAAGAACTCAGAATTAAGATTCTCTTGTATCAGTTCCTTCCTCTTCATCCTACTTAATGCAGAAAATACACACTGTATGCACCCCGAGGCAGACAAGAAGGACCAAAAAAAATCAAGCCCCAGCACCTTTTCTCCTTTATCCCACTTCAGCAAAGGAAGCCCACACCAGGCTAACTGCCTTCATACTACAGGGGTTTCTGTTACTCACAGAGTCATAGGGCTGGAGGGGACCACAGAGCCTTGTTAATTCCAGCCTCTTCTCCCAAGGATGGCTTTGCTGTACCTGTGCCCCACGTACATTTCTCAAACTCGTTTCTAGAGGTTTGCAGCAAGGAAGAGTCCATGACACCGAAACAATATTCTCCAGTGGTTTACTGCCATTGCATTTGGGAAAGCTTTCCTAATATTTCATCCAAGTTTCCCCCATTGCGATTTAAGCTCATTTTTGTCCTACCCTTGGTTTTGATGAGTAAACAATTTTCCTCCTCACAGCCTATTTGGAAGCCATTACAGTATATGCCCTCAACCTTCCCTTCTCTAGGTCAGGCAAGCCCAGTCAGCCCGACCTCAGCCCTTCCTCCTGCACCATAGAGGGTCCAGGCACCCCTCTTGCTTTTCTTGGTTGGTCTCTATCTGAAGGCATAGCAACAATCTGAATAACGATGATAATGTCAACCTGAGTTTCAGATCTGAACCAAAATCAGAATTCAAAGCTACTTTTTTTCCTCATTTTGATGTCATATCTGCTGTAAACCTAAGCTCTTTTCCATTGAAATACTGGCAAAGCAAGCCTTTCTACCCACATATTTCATACTGCCACAGCAGAATCCATGCAGTCTGATGGACCCCTCTGACAGGCAGAATGGAGGAAGGCAAATGAACAGTTTCCAATAAAAAATTAGGTATTCTGATCTTTTAAAAGAACTACAAAGCCTGGCAACTTCTTCACTGATAAATTATTTGGGGCTCTATGGGAAATTTTTGTGCAACGCCAATCCACTGAGAGCTGTCTCTCTTAAACTTGTGGCTAATTCAGTCCCTGGTGTAACTCCTGGATTTACACTAGAGATTAATTTTACTCTAGAAGTTCAGGATGAATGGATGGCTCCTTTGGCATCCAAAAAATCAGATTTCTCACTTCACAGCTCAGAGATGGTTGTTAAACTTTCTGCCCTTTGCTGAAAGTAGCCACTGATGTCTGACTAATCCAGACCCATTTCCATTGCCTTTCTATCCACTAGTGACAAATAAACTTCTTCATTTGCAAGTTCTCAGTAAAGCACAGAGCTGATGGACAAGAATGAACTGTCAGTGTCACCACTTGTGCAAAAGAATCCATCAATCCTGCCAGGACTCTTTTATTTGAGTTAATCAAAAGCATAGTAACATCTTAACTCCCAGAGTCTGACTCAGAAGCTTCCAGAGCTTCCCAAAAATGATTCTGATCAATGGACCAGATTAATCAAAGAACGGAGAAAGATTCACAGCTTGCCGCTCAATTACAAGGGTGATTCACTTCTAAGGGTACAAGGCCTTAAAATGGAAATAACCCAAGGAAAGCAGCAAATCAAAGCTCTTGGAAGAGCCCTACCAGTGCAGAAGCAGGGTAAAGACAGGAGTTATTTTTACTCACTTCTAACTCCCACCCCATGAAAATTGAATGCAACTCAAGCAGAGGGAGAAGCGTTTAAGTGAAGACCTAAGCTTGTAGCACCTCCTGACAGAAATATAAGGTAACTCAAATTACTGCAGCGTCCTGCAGTACCAGCCATCCCACCATCCCTCGACGCAAGGGCAGACAGTAAGGGAGAGGCATCGGCACGCTCTCGCGCTGTGCAGCCGAGCCCCTATAGAAAGCACAGCCTGGCTGCCTGGTGCTCCTCACACTCCTTTGACTTTTTAAACATTACACACAGGGTCTGAGGGTCTGTTTCATCCGCCTGATGATCTGCTTTTGTTGCTGAGCTCTCTGGGCTTTCAAAGTTGAGCATTCTTTATAAAACTTCTCAGAAAGGTAAGATTTGGAGGCTGAAAGGAAACTCTAAGCTGGTGTCCTGCTTTTCTCTCCTCTCCCATTCCCTTGAGCTCTTCTGTTGGAGGCTGTGTCTCCATTTGTCTTCAATTCTGTTTCTCTGCTCCCTCTGATTGCCACTTATGCACACAGAGGTCTCTGTAAGGCTAACTAGCGGGGTCCTGCTGAGGAAAGTCTTTTACTTTAAAAAAATAAAAGGAAATAAAAGAAAAGAAAACCAGGGTCAGAACAAAGCACTTGTTTAACTTGAAGCCCAAAGTGCCTTTTTTTTTTTTTCCCCTCATACTATATGTGCTATTGTTAACTTTTGTCAGAGGAACAGATATTTCAGGAATCACTTCAGAGTTACCACCATAATGATTGATGACCGGTCAAAAGAAACATCCAGAAAGCAATAAGCTGCAAAAAGGGGAATGCACTGAGCCTGGTTCAGGATTGCCTAGCTGTGCCTTTCAAATTTCTTTCATCATATCTGTGACTGTAAGCACTGCAGGGTGAGAACAGGCAAGGACTTTGTGGAATATTTGGAGGTGCTGATAGGTAATCCGTATTGCCATTGGTATCAACCTGAGGATAAAAGATTTAAAGAAATGGAAACACAAGGACTTGGGGTGTTGTGAAAAAAAAAAAAGAGCAAGAACACTGAGATTTATGTAAACCCATTGGGAGTGCAGTGGAAATCTCTTTGATGAAAGATTGAGATTGCTTTGAAAGATACTTTATTGAAGAAAAAAGCAAGTGTTGTGTACAGGGAGAGAGGTTACCTGGGTCACTTCAGTCTGTCCTGATTTTCCCCCCATCTTTCCCTGAAACAGCACACATGCCATATGAGTCTCTCACACCCCAATACTTGCTCTGATGTGAAACATCACACAGAAGGGGAAACTTCTAGGAAGTTGGTTAACTTGTGCTGCCATTACTGGCAAAGCCCGAGGCAGTTCATCTATGGGATGAGGAGGAAAAAAGACCACAGCACAAAAGAGACTTAGCTTATATGGGGAGCATGTACACAAACATGCTTCACAACAAAAGCCTACGCTGTCAATGGGATGCTAGTATTTACAGAGCCAAGACTCAGCCCAGTACAGCAGAGCAATTGCATGCTCCCTACCTCCCACGATCTCAATACAGGTGTGGTTTTTTCCCTGCTCTTCATCCTGTTTTGGGTACAGCAGGAACCTTTGTTATTCTGAACTAGAAGATATGGACTTGAGTTCTGACTAGAAATGTCTGCCAGTGAGCATGGCTGACCAGCTGCTATGTGTCATTGGTTCCCATTACAGCCAACAGATAGCCACAATCCAACCCAAGTGACCAGCATCCTTTGGAAAAAAAGGACACATGATCTAGATGTTAAGCCCTCGTAGTTATTTTTGGTGAGCTAGTCCCTTTTGGTTTCGCAGGAAAAGATAAAGAAAATTTCTTCTAACATCGGCAATTACGGCTTTAAGAACATGGGCCAAACTATTAGAAGTTCTTAAAACTTTTAAAAGTCCAAAAAAGCAGAGAAACATGCACTATTAGCTATGGAAGTTTGATACTATAAGCCAGACATGTCTGAATTTGGATATTTAATACATACATCCCCCCCAAGCCTTTAATTCTTGTCTTTTTTTGGTGTGCATTTCATGGAGAAGCACAAAGAACTTAGTGTTTCTTATATTTTCCCACTCCCACAAGATCAGAGTACTTATTCATGGGAGGAAAGTACATTTCTCTGCCCTGGTTCTCTTCCCTTTATGCTAGTAATTATTGGAGGTTTGTGCTGAAAGACACAGCAACCTGGGACACTGGCTTGCAGCAATTTTGAGGCTCTTCTGCCACACTCACCAACTTCCTGAGATAGCAAGCAAGCATCTCAAATCAAACAATGTAGAATCTAGAGAAACTTTTCACTGCTATCAAAACTTAAAGCCATCTGTCTCTTGAAGGTAATTTGATCCATTTACTGCACTACTAGTCATTACTAAGCTCATCCAAAAAGAATCAATTAAGTTTCCACCCTGCCTGCTCCACTGATTCTCTCACTACATTTGCAGAGATGAATTTCAAGCAAAATACACTGCAAAAGAGAGCATGGGAACTTGTTTCTACAAACAGGTTATACATGCAGATGTATATTGACTTCTGCAGATCCCTCTGAGAAATCAGCAGTCTTTTAGACATACACAACCATTCTACCAACAAAAATGCAAGAACAGCAATTGGCCCTTCTGACAAAGCAAGGCCCAGCCTCCTCAAGGATGGCTGTAGGATTTTTTTAATACTTAAATAGCTCAGTTGGTAGAGTGTGCCAGCAAAAAGCACAAATCCACTTGCATACAACTCAGCGTGAGGTAAGCTAAGGACTACACAGCTGAGAACCATTTGTCTTCTTCATGATTTGACTTAAATGCACACAATGTTATATTTAAAAAGAAATAAAATCCTCCTCACCACGACTGGCTGACAGGAAGGGTTTTTTAGCTTTTCTTTATTTGGCAATATCTCTCTACTGACAAATCAGGACACCTTCCTCCTGTTGTTTGCTATCAGTGTCTCCATCAGCCTAGGTCTAACAGCTATAGTCCCAATTTACCAGCAGACTATACTGCACAAGAGGAAATTTCAGAAGGTTCTCCCTCACTGCCAGACTTCTCATTAAATACAGTAAATTTACATTTTATTCTGACTTACTGCACTATTAAAATCAAGATGAGAAACTTCCTGTTCTTAGCAATTTGTCTGATACACCTACAATAGTGTCAAACGTGATGTAAAACCACCTTAAAGCAAGTGCCAATCATTAATGTAATCCTGGGATTGCTGAATTCAGTAGCAAAAGTTAGTAGAAGCAAGTCTAGTCAAATGCTTTCATACCAACTTCAATTGAAGTGGCCTCTTGCTGCTATGAGAACTGTGTTCTGCAAGAAGCATGGCCACCAGAAACCATCCAGGACAGAAGGAGCCTGTGGTACAGCACAGAGCACACCAGGCTATGCAATAAGTCAGCAGGATTTATCCCACTTAAGGCGAATTGCTCTCTGATACAAAGATGCTGCTCGTAAGTGCAGGTATCTCTGCAAGGTACCATACTGTACTTTTGAAACACACCAAAAGTTACTCATGGCAAAAAGCAGAGACCATGTGGTAATCGGATTAATATCCCTCTCACAGCAAAGTCTTCATTCATTCAACTGACTACATTGCTATCTTTTAGCACATGACTTTTGTGAGGCTTTTTGGCCCATCTCAGGCAGACTGAGAAGGGACAGGTACAGGTTAAATAACACGTTGGCCATGCTGCTGCTCCTGCACACCTCTGCGCAGGTCAGCAGCACCATATACCAGCGTACGGAGCAGAGCTAGTCTCTGTCACCTGTTCTCTCAGAAAAACACACACACACAAAAAAACCCCACAAGATGCAACAGGGAAGAGACAACCTTCTCCATCCGATGGATGCAAAACAACTCCCACTCCTGTGTGGGAATCTGTGTTTTGCAGTGATACTGCCCAGGACAGTGGCTGAAGAACAACAAGCCCTCACAGTATTATGCAAAGAGACACCAAAGGATAATTTGACCATAGATACTTATATGTAAAATAAAAATCGTGCCTTAGAGAGCCTCATTTTTGTTTGCAAATCATAGTTATTGAACAGCATTCATTTTTGAGAAAGATGCATCTCTGCCTAACTCACTGGGAGGAGGTGAGACTGATTAGCATCAGGATGAAACAGGTTGGCTTGAAATCCCAACCACCCTTTGGTGGGGGTCTCTGAGGACTTCAAGCAGGGTTTGGAGATGAGAGCGAAAGAAGCTTAAAAGGACACTCTGAAGACCCAGAACTGCATGTGATCAAAACCAAACTTTGTTTAGAAATTCCTCCTGATCCTCAAAAAAGCTCTCAGTCATCCAAAACAAGAACTCACAATACCAAATGACCTGCTTGATGCTCACCCGTCACTGGGTTTTCTAAAAGTTGCAAGCATATCAAGATAAACAGTGTGGTAACTCGCAGTCACACCATGCATTTATGCTCCTCTAGTTTGAATAGACAATTGTAAATACACTAAACTTGTACTCTCAGAGTACATTCCTGACAACACACACAAAACTCAAGTAAGTGGGATTTGAGGTTGCCCCTTCAGCAGGATTAGAGAAAAATTTGCTTCTACAAGCAAAAGTCCAGGCACAGTAGCCGATTCTCAAGAGCATTACCACACATCCCCTTACACTCTCTGTACAGCTGTGCCCAGATCTGTATCAGCTTGTTTCAAGTCCCTTTTCCCAGCTCACTCTTGCCGCCTTCTTTGAGACCATCCATATATTGCAAAAGCCAGCCCTCTTCACCCAGACACATGATCTGGGACTTTTCCTGTACAGTCAGTCAATTCCTCCACCCCATTCCCCCAAAGACAGTACAAACAACAGAAAGGGCAAATCGGTCCAAAAGACAGTTTTAAAACCAAACAGCTTGAAAATTATTTCAGTGTCAGACCCAGGTTTGAAGGTCAGCTTTATATTAGCTTTAATGCTTGGAAGACAAAAAAGGAAATATTTCAGATGTGCCGAGTGCCTGCAACTGTCCACGTCCTGTAACGTGTAACATTTGTGCGCTCTCTTTCTCTCTCTGAGACTAGAAATGAGCTACCACACAGAAATGAGGCAGAGTAATAAATGCATTAACAACACATCTACCTTTGAGAGGGCATTGTTCCTTATTTTTCCAGCTCCCATTAATACATCTTTGTCGCGCAGTTCACATAGTTCTTTCACAGAGAGATATCATTAGCTTTTCAAAAGACACAAAATAGAAGGGCATGCCTTTGAACTTGGATCAATTCAGCAATACAAGGCATTATCCAGTAATAATCCAGGTTTTTCTGAAACCTCAAGGGGTCCAACAACTGCTATTACATGCAACTGCTTAGTAGAGAATACCAGGCGACATTTACACCTTACCAAATTATTATGGGCATTTTTCATAATCTGCATGGTTCTCCACCGAGTCACATTCTTTTCAAAAAATGCAGCTTTCCAGTTACAGACAAATTTTGATTACACCAGCCAATACCACTAAAGTAATACCTATCAAAGAAAACACAGACAGACTAGCAAAGGCACCTTAAAAGAGCTTCTGACGCTCTATTCTGAATCGTGCCCTGGATTCACACTACGGGCTGCTTCCACTGAACACAGCAACAAGCTGATACCATTCCCTGCTTTTCGATGCAAACCACTAACATGACTTCCCTGTAAGGGGCTGATGAGTCACCCAGGCTCAGGCAGGCAATGACTGAAGAGGCACAAGCAAATTTAGGTCAGCTGGATGCAGTCTTTAAGGCTCCTATTACATTCACTGCAGAGGATAAGCCACCGAAAAAAAAAGCTCTTGGGTGTATCTCCCAGCAGGCAGATAGCCTTCAGCTGCGGGGGGCATTAACATCTAGCCATTGAAAGCAATGGAGCCATAACAAATTACAGAGCTCTGCCCGCAGGCCTGGGGCTTCTTGCAGACCCTTTTTGTTTGTTTCTTTTTAAAAAATGTCCATTACTGCTTAGTAATAAAGAAGAAGGGTAAATGAGTTGTACTAACATAAAAACATTAAAACGATAACACAGGCAGATAACAAGTGATTATTTGAATTATAGTCATGTGTACAGCAAATGAATTTTTTTATATCTATTGATCAGCATGTTTAAGAAATGCTTAAAAAATACTGAAATGTGAAATAGATTGTTTTAAAAGGCACATCAGCAGCTGCAATTTCTCAGAGCTTCCCTGAGTATCAAGTTTCTAGATATCTGCTTCAACTATGCATTGTAAGACAAACAATGTAAATAGATACTTCACTTTTCTGAAGTAAAAAGGATTGATCTTACAGGTTGATTTTTCCTGAATTAAGCCTGCGTGATTCTTTAGTAATTTCACTGTCACCAATCAGGAAAAAGCACATTAAGATTAACAAGTATTAAACTCGCTAATCTTAATCTAAACTAAGAGTCAATAAGACAGATCCACACATTCTCAAAAGGATTTAGCTGTAAATATGACCTTTATTGTTAAAACAAATTAGACCTCAAATACCTGCAAAATCTCTTTTTATTAGTAGTCAGGCTGGAAAAGTGCTCAAAAAAGACATGAATTTGTACTCACTTTATCAAGTCTTCTCTTCTGTTTCACAGCCTAGCTACCAATAAAATCCTCTGTAACGTGCTGGCTTATATATAAAAAAAATAATCTTGGTGTATGCCATCTATCCTTTCTCTGCTATGTGAATTCAAAGTGATGCAAGCTTGTGCCCCCCATCAAAAAAGTATCCCATTAGACTCCCAGGAACCTGAGCTTTAGAGCACACCATTGCAAGGATTTAAATTAACACACCTCAACAAAATTAACATGCTTTCCCTAGAAGTTATGAGTCTCAGCTAAAAGACACCAATCTATAAAAGTTATGTTTCCAACATAATTGTATACTGAGAAACATGTTTAAATAAATCCCAAGGTTATGCTGGAACTCTCTACCTTTAGGCTTATCTGTTTTAGTTCCTCTTTACAAATAATGAGAATCACACAAGGTCAGGTGCTGCTTCTAAGGAGGAAACAGTTGCTGACCTTGACCTGATCATTTATGATGGTGACCACACCTGGAAGCTGTTAGCCCAATGATGGTGACGACACCTGGAAGCTGTTATCCCAGATTGGGCTCTTTTCAACATTTTTTTTTTCCTTTGCAGGAAATCTTTCTTTTTTCTTTTTGGTTTTTTTTTTTTTTAACTTATCATCTATATAAAGCTTTGGAAAAAAATTATAACTGTTGGTTTAAAAGGACTAAACTGCATTACTGATGCAGAAATACAGCTTACCTTGAACAACCTACACAGCTGTTTTCCTTGTATTCAAAGAACTTCTTTAAAAAAAAAAAATAGGAAAGTATGAATTTTATAATGGACTAAATTTCATGCTCATTTCTTTATGAGATGTGCTTACTCTGGACTAGAAATTGGGATTCATCTGATTCGATTTAAACATTTGTATCTGACTTGTTTGTCAAGGCTCTGTTAATAATCAATGAAAATTAAAGTGGCACTTCTAGGGCACCATTAATCTCATAATAAAGCAGACATTTGAAGAAAGTTATGTGAAAAATACATATTTCTCTTGGGAAAGGCAAAGTGACTAACTCAAATACAGATGATTCCCTTGTACCTGCATAAAGCTAATAAAATTAGTTCCACCCAGATCTGTGGTGTACAAAGCATTGCTTGTGAACTGCAATATAAAAAGCCCACACTGTAGAACCACTGTTCTATGCTGTTTATCCACAGTAGTTATTCAAGCCTATTCTGAATAGAAACAGGAGGCATTCCTTTATGCATTAAATTGTCTGCTCTCGCTACTGCGGTTAGCTTGAAGTTCTTCTTGTATTTTAGAAAAGGGAGATGCCTAGATGAATAACCCAAGGAGAAAACAACAGGCATACAGTGTCATAATAGCTGATTCCAGGCACTTTGTTTCAAGAAAAACAGGACTTGGTTGGTGCCCTGTGGATGGTCATGCTCTAGCACTGGCTGGCTTCTGGAACTTCTGAGTCTCAGTATGCTCAGAACATTTCCCAGGCTTCCAAGAGTAAATCCAGAGGAAATCATTTTGATGTGAGGATGTGAAATTTTTAACCCAGTGAGGTTACCCCCAGCCAGCAGCTGGACAGTATTTCCTGAGGGAATATCGCAGAAGGTGTATCACAGACGTGCTGCTCCATCTGCTACTCAGAAAAGCTTTCTTCAATTTGGCATTCCTTTTGTATTGATAGAAACTCTGGACTGAGACAACCATTTTATACTCCTTTTTATACAAATTTTCTTTGGGAGGTTGGAAGAGGAAATAATATGACCTATATGCTAAAGTTTATGCAGGTGCAACGTAAAACTTGGTATTTTCATACCAAAATCAGAAGAATTCCAAGAAAAGAATTTTGGGGCTGACAAGAGGAAAGTGTGAAAAGTGGAATGCATGATAAGAATTTTGGGGAAAACGTGATTTAGTGGAAAATGATTCTGCACTGTTAGTATGGGCTTTAAGGAGAAATTGTGGAGCCAAGTAATGTTCATACCACAGTATTTTAGAGTTTTATATCAACATGATATTTCCAGAGTACCCTAGAGATATAACAGAATAAAACCAATGACTTTCCTGCATTGTATTGTCTGTTCTTTTTGGCAAATTAATTTTTTAAGATATTTTATATAGATCCCACTTTTTTTCTTCTATTCCTACAACTACAAGCTTAAGCTGCTCATGGGCTCTTTTTGCAATACAAGTCAACAAGAAGTATAAATGCAGAGGTAGCAAAAATTGAAGCACTATCTTCACTCTATCACTTAAGAAGAAAGAAATTTTTGACTGATACCCAAAAGGCTGTGCTACCACACACCGCAAAATTGAGGCCAAATCACATCTTCATTGCTTCCATAACGTTATATCTACACACCAACATCATGTTCTCGCTATGGGGAAAGTGTTTGGTCTTTCCCCTGTAATGATAACACAACTTTCTTCTCAATCCATTCTGGAGATTTGAGTATCCCAGGAAGGGGATGCTGTTCTCTCTGGCTGGCTGTGAGACACACAGGAACTCTCCACATTATGCTGTGAGGACAGGGGTCACTTGCATTACTTACAGTGTCTGTAGTTTACACTTTTCAATTAGGAGGTAATCAGCATGCCATTATGAGCAAAAATTGTTGGAATGACCTTTGGACTGTTTTTTATCTGGTGAATCCCCAGGGGCAGCTTGATTGAAGGAATGACAGGAGAATGAGCTGAGCTAGACTCATGATAAATAAGAACAATTATCACACTTATTATCTGATAAATAATGTATCATGGTTTGCCATTAATCCATCACAAAACACCTACTTCGGGAAACAGCCTGCAGCCTGACTTCCTTTTATGCATCCCCGCTTAGTGTCAGGTATTTGTGCTAAAAGAACATAAAAGGAATGTTTACTCGGAAGCAGAGAGCCGCCTCTGCATCCTTGATCATTTCAATCAGGGAGGATGAATTATGGCCCTCATAGAAGCAACAAATTGATTCTTCTGACTCACTGCTGCATGTTTAAGTATCAGAGACCTATCACAAGAAAAGTACTAAACACTCTGACCCTCTAGCTCAGAAAAGACTTCAAAGCACTTCACACATTAGAAAGATTATTCTCCTTTTTTCACGGGTAAGTGCACTAAGATACAGGACAGGCAGGCCAAGTTTTTTCCAAATGCAGTGCCTGAATAGCAGAACTTGGACTCACGAGACGGGCAGCCTGCCCTGGGATTTCTCCAGGGATTCCCGTGTCTGCTGCTCCCCAGCTCATGGGTCCTCACCCCTGCCACCGGGGTGGATAAGGGTATTATATGGCACACTAACGCATATTAAGGAAATCAGCACTGATAATCCATTTTCCATAGGGTACATTAGCCACTGCCCCACAATCAGCCTGATTTGTAATTGCTGCAAGGATCAGAGGCACTGGGCTATAAAAGATAATCTCTGTTTCTGTCTAATTTTACTCTGTTCACATTTGCGAATGAAGCTCTTTGCTTTCTAGCATCCTAGACGGATCCCTACATAAAATGTTCAGACTTTTCACTTAAGTTTCATCATTCACATTGGACACCCAACTTTAATAGAAGCGGCTTGACTGAAATCACGGAAGAAATTAGTACCAAATCAAGCTCAAAACCAGACTGTGTACTCCTGTCCCTGTTATGGTTATCTGGCATACAGAGGTCCCTTTGCCTGAATGAAGTCAGTGTCTGGAGATTAAGCCCAGAGTTAAGAACTCACTAGCTAAATAATAATGTCCTCTAGGAAAAAAAGAAAAAAGAAAAACAAAAGAAAAGCAACAAAAAAAACCCAAATAAACAACAAAACCCAAAAAACTGAGCATGAATTTACTAAACAGTATTCAGCAAATGCTGAAACTATACATAATCCATTAAATACACTTTAAATGTAGGAAGGAAAGACAAAATAATTTCCTGCTATGGGCTTTCAGTACAGCAATTCCAGCAAGCAAAAATACATTCTAGCCACTGACATGCAGTAAATGACCTGGACTTTTTGGAAATTCACTACTTTTGTCCCAGGATATTTAATTTATTGATTCAATGCCATTTTTAAAGCATGTGGTTTTCTTTTTCTGTTACTATTAATATTTTTTTTCCTTTCAACTTATTTCAGCTTTTATAGCCTTCAGCCCCAGTCCCCATTATAGTTCTAGACTTGAAAGCTGATATTTAACAGCTGTCTGTATTTGTTCAGGCATTTAAAAAGTCTTGCAGACAGCTGTTCCTAATTTTTTTCAATATTTTCTTCATACATTTAATAGAATTTCTTTTCTATCTTCACATTTCCTCTTGTGTCCCCCTGATCCTCCTAAAACCATGCTTTACCTCCACACCATAAACAACGAAGCCCTAAGTAAATCTCTAAGTAGTCGAGCTAATGGGAAGAAAAAATATTAATAATTTTAATGTAATATCACTAGTCAAGAGAAAATACTGTTTTCCATTCCAAAACACAGAACTATAGCTGTTTCAACTACTGTATTTTCAAGTCTAACCCAGAACTCAGCAATATCTCTTTAAAAGGATATTTGAACATAGGCCTTCAGGTAATACACACTTTCAGGTAACTCACACAAAATCAGAGGCAGCAGGGGATCAGAGAGAGAAGGGGAATACTGAAGAAAAGGCAGCAGGCTACCAGAGAAAAGGACCAGAAAAAAAGGAGGCTACCAGCAGAGGAAGAGTCTTAAGAGAAATTTTACCTTAAATTTTACTCTGCCATGATCTAGACACAAAAAGCCCTCGCAGCAGTTAACCTGCAAAGCCGAGCTTTCTGGTTAATTTGGAATCCCCTCCTCCCCGGCACCCTCCCAAAAAAAAGCCTCATTTTTATTTCTCAAAATGTAGTTCAAAAAATATCAAATTCTTTACGATGACATGGTCACTTTTCCTGCAGGTATCCAGCTGTATCTTCTCAACGGTCCAAGTCTTGAAGGCTTCATGGCCAAACATACATAATCTTAAGGACAAAAATTACATTTTTAGACCATTTACTTCTTTGTTGAGCTCCTAGCTTATTAGAAATATTTTTTTTTTTTTTTTTGGAGGATTAGCTTGCTAGTAAACATTTTTCATGAATAATCTGGCTCAAATGGAGTTTTTAATTAATAAGCTATATTAATCACTAATCAGGTTTCCTAAAGCTCAATTTTACTGAAAGAATGACATCTTTATAGACCATTCTTGCCAAATTTTTTATACACCACTTACAGTTACACCAAAGGGGTAAACACATTTTGAAGGAGCGAGATAATCTTAGTCCATGATGGCCACTTAAAGGTAAGTACTTTTCCCCTTTAAGTACCTGCTTTCATGTCCACATTCATGCTTATGTGTTCAGCACTCTTAAAGTTTCAGATTATGGATTTTTCTGGGACCACTGTGCCTACATAGCTTTTACATTTGAGCAAAGCTTTTTCGGCCACTCAAGGAAAATACATCCATTATTCTTTTTTACTAATGTATGAAACAGAAATCTGGTAATAATTGGAAACTTCTATGAAGAAACCTGAATCTGATTGTCCTTAAAATACATGCAACTTTATGATATTACCATTATTGCATTCAGCCATCCGTTTTCATCAGCCTCCTCCACATTTTGTGCATCAGACCTTCCCCTTTGCAGGGAAGACTCCAGAGAGCACAGCTGCACAGCGAGGGCATTTAACTGCCAAACCATGACCAAGGCACTAGTATATAAACCTGGGGTGACAAATAAAGATAACAGACCACTACGCCTAAGACTGTTGGGGTAATTCTGTTTTCTAAAATTTCCTGGAATATTCCCACAGTAAAATAAAAATCAGATACATTTTGGGTTGGACTAAGAACACTACTCATCTTTGAGTAGAAAGAATAGGCAGACGTGAAGTAATTTTGTCTACGTATTGACTAATGAAGGAAGATAATCAGGAATTTAAAGGCAGACAGCACTGTCAAAGCAGATGAGCAGGCCCTGGCTGAGAAAAGCATTTCTCCTGTTGCTCCTTGCTTGTAGTGCTATTATTCTTACATTAAAATCCAGCAGGGGAAAATACTGAACCAGAATGAAGCAGTCATTGCTAAAAGGCAAAGGAAGGAAGAAAATAAGGTTTACTAAGAAAATATGGTCTGGTAGAGCACTGAAAACTGAGCAGCTCTTCCTTAGGGCACCCTGTGTCTCCAAGGAAGTGCTGTGCATCACAGCTCCGACTGTCATTAATGGGGTTCGGATGCAGCTGGGTTCATGGGATCTGACAGTGCACAGCATCTATCAAGAAATTTCCAGCACCCAACTAGTCAAGCTGGAAAGTAAAGTAACAGAGAGTGTGATAAGCTAATGTTGTCAGTCTTAGATGTGTATGCACACACACACACAAAATTAAGAAACATGACAACACTGCAAATTAAAGGCTAAAGATGATTTACATAAAACAAAGAAGCAATAAGATGATTGAGAGGGAAAAAAAAGTGTATAAAATCAGGAGGCAAGTACTAGAAGAATCAAAAAAAAAGATCAAATAGAAAGAATAGCTAGTGCCAAGGACTTCCTAAAAGTCTATGAGAACAGGCCCAGTCTCAAGGGGCTGCAGTGAAGGAAATAAACTGCCCGTCTTTGGAAAGGAAAACCCAACAACTGAAAAGACGAGAAATTAGAAACTCGTATTCCAGTCACTGACAGATGTGCAGCCGCAGCAACTTTGAAGTATGTTGGGAGAAAACAGGCCTAACAACCTGGGTAGCAAAAAATGTGGAAAATGTTGGGTGGTGGTGGGTAGGAGGAAGTAACACAGCCCAAACACTGTTCCTCTCCCATCATGAATACATCAGTTGTATTACTGAAAGTGTCCTCTATCAGTCATTGAGGTAGAAAATATTTATTAAACATTAAGAGCAAAATTTATAGCCCTCTGTCTCCTTGTCATTCTGCCTATACTCAACAAGCCATTGAACCCAATGGGATTATGTAATGATTTCAGTGTTGATTTTCAATGTTGGACAAGCCACAACACCCATTTTTATCCTCTTTAAAATTAATGACGCTGGCAACGCAATGAGCTGCTGAGCCAGCAGAGGGAGCAAAGAAGGATGGGTCATTCTCTCAGGTACAGTATTGTTAATTTGAGGTTAAATTCCAATTAAAATATTAACTGCAAGGAAAAAAAGGTTGCCTTTTTAAAAATCTAAAAATCTATAGATTGGATTAGACTGCATTTTATCCTGTCTTATGATGAACTGAGAATTAGAACAAAAGGTAAAATGGCAACCATTTACATAAAACCAGGACTTTCAGCACCTCTCTGCTTCAATTTGGACTTGTAAAATGGAGACATAACACTTGTTTGCTCCATCATATTTTGTGGGGGAAAATATGTTCAGATTGTCAAGGGTTCAGATTGGCTGCGGAACTGTAGATGTTCCCTAGCTCAGCTGGATGTGACCTCCAGGTTGCAACCACTGAAGCAATAAAACAGGATTTGGTCTGATATGTCAACATCAGCCTGGTGCTCCTGACATCATCTGCTCAGCAACACCATTAGAACAAGCTCTTCCAGTAGCTTTAGGCAGAATTCATTATTGCTCTCTTACGTTGGCTTGGCCAGTACTAGATGACTGCAAAATATCTGTAAAGTCTGGTTTTGGGGCTTTGCAAAGAGAGGTCCTGGCAGGAAACCTTCGAGTTTGTGCCAGGTCAAGAACAGGAATAGGGAATATGCCAGGATGAAGAAGAGATGCACTTATATGTACACCTGGCTGCACCCCAGCTCTGGTTCTGTGCCACCCATATCAAGTGGGGTATCATTTAGGGGAGCAGAAAGAGCTACCTTGCCAACACAGGAACATGAGAGGAACAAAGTACCTCACCCAGACCTTTGCAACAGGCTGTGCAAGAGGACAGGCATTGACTAGAGTAACTACAGCTTCTCCTGCATCTGAGCAGCTCTGCTGGGCTGCTAGCATCAGGATTTAAATCACTGTCACTAGCACACTCACACTTGCAGGCCTAAACTGATAGACAAGAAATTAAATCTGAGAGGATTCTTCTGCTGATGCTCATTTTCATCAGCTTGCATTTCATTAAATGTCATTCATTTGCATTTTGTAGCCCCGCGTTACTATACTTATCCAGCCATTAATTGCAGAGCTGGTGCATAACAGCAGAGCAGCCTGCTGTCCTCTCCGCCTGCCTAGAAAACTTCAGTGCTCACATAGGCTGGGGGAGCTGTAACTGGAAAGAGCAGCAGGCAGAAGCTGTGGTAGCCTCCCAGTAGACAGTCTTGGTACATGGTGGCTCTAAGTGGGTTTTTGGATCTAGAAGCACTACAGATGACCGCTCTGCAGCCAATTGCTCTTTTGACCTCACTGCCTTTTTCTTCTCTACTGTCTTTTAACGCGCTTGGCAGCCAACTTGGTCTGCTTTTAGCACAACATTTGAAACAGGAGTGGCTCAGACTACAAAGCCTGAAAAGCAGCCGCCCAAGCATGGCAAGGATGTGAAACTTGCAAACAGTTAATAAATCTCTGTATTATTTTAACCAATACTTAAGGCTAAACAGAATACATGTCAAGTGTAAGATGCGGTGTATTTGTGAAGCGTTGCTTATGAACCTCAGCCACTCTGAGCAGCTCCCAGATTGCTGCTGCAGGCTTAAGGTTACGCACTGCTGTTTTTCTGTGACAGCTTAACAGATCTGCAGAGCGACTGAAGGAGCAGGGCAGCTCCAGCTTTGCCCCGTGTCCCATCACGGTCCACCTCGTGCCTGCCTGCGCAGCACTGCCGGGTGCCTGGGGCCACGCTAGGCACAGCTGCCCCTGCCATGCCTTGTGGCCCTGCACAGCAAGACTGCACTGGAGGTGCAGATGAAGAAGGGGGTCCTCTGAGTATCATCTGTCATTCATGTTGTCACTAGAGAATTAGGAAGGTCAGCTCTATCAAAGACCTCTCTGACATCGTGGAAACAGCTTAATGCACTCCATCAATTCTGCGAAAGACTTGCGTCAAACAAAATTCAAAGATTGAGAGCACACGCAGGTTAAGAAAGAAGCCAGAAGCTTCCCACTAGCCAGCAGGACCCACACACCACACCACCTCCCTGGAAGGTAAAGGTAAAGAGAGAAGCATGGGACCTAATGCAGCTGCATGCATTGACACCCACACCCTGCCATGGCTCGCTCTTGTTTCAAGGTAAATAATACCCATGCATGACAGAAAAATTAATGCCAGGCACGCAAAGACTGCCCTGCTGCCTTCTGCTTTGCAAAAGGAATACAGCTCTGCAAGAGCAGCAGGCACAAGAGGCCCTTCTCTTCACCCTGTACCTCACCCATCGGGGGTAAACCAACAACGTAGAAAAGAGCCTGTGAATAACAAGAAACAAACTCTTGCACCAACACACTTACTTTTCATTCTTTGGCCTCAATGGGTACATTTCAGGCCTATTTGGTCCTCTACCAAAAGTAACACTGTATTGGCCCTAATTGGTACTTTCTCTAGTTAAGCCTTTTACAGACAAACAAAACTGTTATGCCTGCACTATTACCAGTTTGCATCTGATTTACAATCCTGCAATCACTGGAAACCTCAGAGTCAATACTCTATTCTCTCCTCATTTTTAATAACGCCCTCATCACTGTAAGTATCTACTGCCTTCCAGGACTATATTAAATGATGCAACAAAGTCATGTCATTTTCATTCTAACTGGAAACTGATACATGAGATTTTAATTATTGATTCATTGTTGGTTTGTTGGTTTTATTTTTAAAAACACAGTGCTCTGTGCATGCTTGTTATTGAAAACAAGCTCTGCCTACACAGAGCAGCTGCAGGATCACACACTGTGGGAAACCTCTCGCATAGTATTTGATGTACTGTATCACAAATCTCTTGCTTTTGATTTAGCACGTTTCTTTAGATTCATGTAAGCATTTCTTTGTTGGTAGTGCTGTGGTTTTTAGGAAATTAATAATAATAATAATAATAATAATAATAATAATAATAATA
>JAOXJM010000033.1:12896545-12909275 GCA_026413425.1 Tringa solitaria
TAAATTCTTGGTAAAAAAAAAGAAGATGGAGGGGGTCTCGCTCCATAAATCTCCCGTTCACAGAACTTTTTCACAGAAAATAAACCACCAAGGGTTTATTTCCCAGGTTTCTCCAGAAACCTGGAGAAACTCAGCATATGTATACAACTGTAAGGTAGGGAAAATCAAATACTACCACAAAGTGGACAAAAAGAAATAAAATCAAAATTATCCCAGCCTCAACATTCCTATTTATAAACTCCAGCCTTCAAAACTCCCAAATCCTGGCAATGCAGTTATATTTTCTACCTAGCTGAAATCAAGATGTTTGCACTAATTCCGAGATGTAAGGATCCTCGCAGGAAAAAAGAAAAAAACAACCCTGTAGGTAGTGAGTTTTTGAATACAGCTGGTTTACAGATGACAAAAAAACTGCAACTGACAATACCAGATGGGGTAAAATCTTAATATTGTTGAAGTCACCATCCGATTTCCACTGGGAAAAGCCGTGTGCCTACTCCAGTCAAACACAACAATTCTACCAAGTCAGTGTGATCAGGAAGATAACTTTGGCCTTGGTCCACGGTCAAACAGTTGTCTTCTGGATCTGCACCTTGCAGCCCCGTGCCATGTTGGGTTTGAGCATGCCCACGAAGGTCAGAGACAACTGAGAAGTTCTTACCACAGCTTCTCAGAAGCTCATCTTAGGCAGAACCTGAAGACTCACAAGAACAATGTGTTAAAGGAGCAATAGTCACTCCCGGAGCCTCCTGCAGGCCCTCAGCTTTCACTCAGTGCTAAAAGATGGGGGTCCAGTACGCCCCAGAGTATCTCCCAAGCTCCCAGTCTGGGGGAGAAAAACACTGCCACATCACAAATCCATTTTCACTGATAAGCCCCCATCTTCTCTTCTTACCCAAACCCTACAAGAAAAACATTGCTGGCTTGTGTCAGACTAGAGCATAGCCACCGACAGATGCCACAATGCCAGCCGCTTGTCATTTCTGGGCTGATGAAAAGCAGAAGGTGCAAGGAACACCATGAAACAGGCTGTTCTGATGAGATCTTTGTATTTCAGACCTAAGGCAGCACATGCTAGGACAAGGACTGTGCAAGCCAAGGCTTTTCTAGCTTTCTCTCATCCTAGCTGTCGATTAACATGATTCAAATGTCGACTGCCTTTGTGTATATTCCCTCACCAACTTCATCAACAGCATCTCACAGAACCAGCTTAAAGAATCTAAAATTGCCTCCTGCACTGCAGCTCCCAAATCCCAAATTATAACCAATGCTTTTAGAAAGGCTGTTTTCAAGCAAATCGTGTATAACATTGTCTTTAGCACCATTCCCCTGTAAGATGAAAGGAGGAAATCTCGCTAATGGCTTTTCACCTATTTTTCACTACTGTTGCTGAGAAGAATGTGCTAAAAGTAATACCAGTGATAAGAACAGGCTGAAGTGTGGGTGTGTGGCAGGTATAAGTCTGCTTTTCGTCACCTTCATGAACATCAGTAATTCTTTCCATAGCACGTTATTATCAGGGGAGCATATAATGTCACCATGAGGCAGAAAAGAATTTCTGTTTCTCTTCCCACCCGTTTTTTCCATCCAAATTCCTACCCCATAGCTACTGATGATGACAAAACAAGGCAAAATCAAGTTTCAATTTCCTCCTTAACTGTTTTCCCATAACAAAGCAGATCGCTGCAAAATGCTTTTCTGTCTGGCCACTTTGCTTCGGTGGATCAGCACGAATACGTTTTTGACGAGGGTAATGTTCATTTTTAGGCAAGGAATCACCCTCTGTATCCAGTCTGCCAAAACTGTGGCTTATCCATTTTCACTCCCTCCTGCACCCAACCCTGCCTTTCCCTGCATCCATCACACAGATGTCTTGGTCAGTGCACATTAAAGGCTTAGCTTGCCCGTTTCTTTCAAAGAAAATTAAACAGTGGGAATATACTAGTTGTTAAAGAGAAAAGAAGAAAGAAAGGGACCTCCTCTATTGAAAATGAAACTTTATATCTCGGGGAACAATACAACATGTTCTCTGCAGGACGCATTATGAACCCCTTATTGCATGCGGGATTTATGATCAAGGTCTCCTACAATGATCCCAAAGTGACAAACAATTTGAGTTAAAGAAATCCTCTCGCGACGCCCTTTGCAAAAGCCTTTACTGCCATCTAATGGCACCTTTTGAGAAAGCCAGCAGAGCTCTGGTTTTGAGCGGGCCTTCAGGAAAGTGCCACAGCCTCATCAGGCATTCCCAGCACCTTTCTAGCACGCTGCCCCAGTGTCCTTCAGAAGCGGAGCTGGGGACACTACTCAACCCACAGCTGCTGCAAGGTGATTAACTACCTTCCTACTTGCTCTTTAACACGCTCGCTATGCGTTAATTGCGGCTTTGCAACGATTCCAAAAAAAAAAAAAAAAAAAAGGCACAAACCATGAAAGGGCTTTGCCCTGAGAACGAACCCCCGTGAGCAGCAGATAGCTGGGCCTCTTGCTAAACTCACAGGACACACCGACTGCCCACCTGAGCACCGGGCAGCTCTGGGCCACGCTGGCATGGAGCAGCACTTCCTAAGCAGGATCATGGAATCACACAACAGTCTGGGTTGGAAGGGACCTTCAAAGGTCATCTAGTCCAACCCTCCTGCAATGAGCATCTTCATCTAGATCAGGTCGCTCAGTGCCCCATCCAACCTGACCTGGAATGTTTCCAGGGATGTGGCGTCTTCCAGCTCTCTGGGAAACTTATTCCAGTGTTTCAGCACCCTCAGCGTAAAAAATTTCTTTTTCTAGTGTAAATCTACCCTCTTTTAGTTTAAAACCACTACCTCCTTGTCCTATTGCAACAGGTCCTCCTAAAAAGTTTGTTCCCGTCTTTCCTGTAGGCCCCCTTTAAGTACTGAAAGGTTGCAGTAAGGTCTCCCCAGAGCTGCCTCTTCTCCAGGCTCAACAACCCCAACTGTCTCAGCCTGTCCTCATAGCAGAGGCCTTCCATCCCTTCAGTCATTTCGGTGGCCCTCCTCCGGACGTGCTGCAACAGGCTCATGTCTTTCCTGTGTTGAGGGCTCCAGAGCTGGACGCAGTACTCCAGGTGAGGTGTCATCAGAAGAGAGCTGAGGGGCCACTCCCTCGACCTGATGCCCATGCTTCTCTTGATGCAACCCAGGATACAGTTGGCCTTCTGGGCTGTGAGCTCACATTGCTGGCTCATGTCCAGCTTTTCATCCACCAGTGCCCCCAAGACCTTCTCCACAGGGCTGCTCTCAATCCCTTCATCCCCCAACCTGTATGGATATGGAGTGTTGCCCCAACCCAGGTGCAGGACCTTGAACTTGGCCTTGTTGAACCTCATGAGGTTTACACAGTCCTACTTCTCAAGCCTGTCCAGGATGGGATACCCACCCCTTCATTAACAAGAAGCAAGGGGCTAGTTCTGATTAAGCATCTAGCAAATGATGGAGAAAAGAAGCGGCTGTGAAGATGGAAACTATGAAGAAAAACAGGTCAGGACCATCTTCCACAAGCACTGCCCAAAGGCAGGGAGTGGGGTGAGAAGCAAGATGCGGTGAGGGATGCTGCTCAGCCTGTGCTAGCTTGGTGGCTCATCCACCCAAGGAGGGAAGCCCTCCATGCTAAACCAACTCTAGGCAATGACATCCCCTTCATTGCTGCTTGGCTGTCCCCACAACTCTGCAACAGCCTTCTGGTTTGGATTTTTCTGGATAATCACTCTTCTCTGCTTTTTGCTTAACCTTGCCTGGATTAAGAGTAATTTCAGGGGGGGGCTATACTGAAAAATTACTATAACAGAAGGTCTTGAAGCAAGTATATTTTCTAAATACACGTTTCCAAGAAAAAAAAAGAAACAAAAAAACAAAAAAAACAAAACAAAACAAAAAAAAAACAGTAACAAGAAGTTTCTCCAGGAAGCTGCATAAAAGCTCAGAATGCAAACAGCTAGGGAGAAGACTGCTTACCAAAAGCCATCAATTAGCTAGGAAAGATCTGTGATGCTGGCAAGGCTGTGGGGAGTACAACTGGACCCAAGGGCCTGAATGAGCAAGTAAATGAAGAATATGAAACTACGTTGTGCTCACAACTGTTTTCTTTTCATTTTCAAGATCTGAAATGAATGACCTAACCAAATGCAGGGGGGAAAAATACCATCACTGCCTCATTAGTATCATCTTGAGATGTCCAGGTAGCGTTAAAATATTTTCTCATCCAAAATCCCATCAATTTAGAGATTCACAGATACAAGGGAGAAAAGGATGTAGCCTAGAATGGTATAATCATATAAACACATCAACATAAATAAGAAAGAAACAGATAAACTACTACACTTTGAAAATAAAAATCACCTAATGGAAGGAAAATCAGAAATCAGCTCCCAGCTTGTATCTGTTTCTAGGATAGATATGAGTACAGTACTTTGTCCTTCCCTTCTCTGTCTGCTACTGTGGTGTTTGTTAGTATGTAATTAAGAAGTTTCTGTAAGATACACATCCACGGCATCTCCTAAGGATCTCAAAACATTTTTCAGACCTTCCTCTATTCCTGGACAGCAAGCACGTTGACATAGCCCAGCAGAGAACCCAAATTTCCATTCACGTTGCAACTTTTTATGGTTGTTTTCTCAGTCCAGAAGTTATCAGTGACCTATATTATCATTGAACGTGCTGGCGAATTATAGCAATTTCTCTTTCACGTATTTACACCTCTCTGCCAACTCAGGCCTCACAAAGAGTTCTGCAAGAGAAGCTGTGCTTGAACAAATTTTCATGGAAATTTCACTTTGTGCTTATCACTGGTATATGTTTTGTTTTCCAATTAAAGTACTTTTAGGGCAATTAGTGTTCAGTAACTGGATGAATTCTTAAGGCCTATCAAACGAAAGGTGCAGCAGCTCTTGTTAGGATATCTTGTAATGTTATAGAGATAACTACCAATAATACCCCAAATACTCATAATTTTCAGGCCAAATGATTAGAAAAGACTACAGTTCAGTTGCACAAACAACAATCAATTTGTTTAAATTTCAAACTTACACATGTTTGCCCAGGTTCTTCTGTGTGCTTCCCTTATTGATGGCCATAGGCATTACATTCTCTTTAAAGGAACAAAATCGGACCAAGAAAAGAAAAATAAGGCTCAGGATGAGGAAGAACATGGAACCTTTATGATACGCCACATAGTACATCAAAAACCGAAGCACATTGTTAATGCTGATACTACTTTCTCAGTTTTCAAGAAAGAGTTGCCCTGTTTTTCGGAGGGAGCGGGTCAGCCTAACGAACACAAGGGGCATTACTTCAACCACCTACAATGATTCAGTCATTTCTGGATGCAAACACATACACACAAACACACACGCACACACACACACGTATCCTGAATCCCCAGCTCAGGAGCTGAGATGGGCATAAACACGCGCAGATATAAACACTGGTTATGAGCCTGCGGATGTGAAATCTGGTGCCAACGGGGAATTGCCTTGAGTTGCCTCGTTGATAAATGTACTGGAAAGACTAGCATACCTTTCAAGGACAGCCTGCCCTGTGATCAATTGGCTGGATTTTCTTGAAACCTTTAATATACCATGCAGTAAAGGGATAATAAAATAATCTCCCTGCGTTTTCAGTACCTAGCAGAAATTTGAGCTACACACGAATACATCCTGAGTGATCCAAGACAAATGTGCTGTAATGACAGAAGCGTTGCTGAGCCTCTCTAGTACAAGCCCCCATGAAAAAGCATTTCCAGTCTGAAAAACAAAAGGCAGAGAAAGAGGAAGAGTTTAAGATTCCTGATCCCAGTTCTTGCAGTAGATAATCTCAGGCTCCAGCCTGTGCTCTTTCCTCTTCAAAGACTGCAGTGTAACACTCAAGGACTGCAGTATAACATTTTCCTTCAGCTGTGCATATTCCCTATATTGTATCCACAGGGAAACATGCCCACATAGTCATACATCGATTCCACCTGTTTATTCAACTATTATTTCAACATTCCTTTCCCTCTCATTTCACAGTATCAGTCATGTTGTATAGCCTTTTACACTCTTTTTTATGTTTGAGTAGATTGCTATAGATAGCCTTGAGCCAGATAACCTTGCTGTCATTATTTTTTCAGGGATGCTGGGATCACCTAGATCCTCTTAAATCTTCTTCACAATGTCCCAACGGACAGCAATGGAGTATTTTCAGCTGTTGGATCCTTTCTTTAGAACAATCTACAGCAATAGCTGTATTCAGTCTGAGCAAAACCACATGTTTTTTTACTAGGTCTTCCATTTAGTTATAGAATCATAACATGTCTCTTGGCTGTATCTGAATTCAAAATAAGTGGCCTTTAATGTATTTAACAATACTGCTTTAAAATGGCCTAGGAAAAGCTTTGCAATGGAATTTGTTTCCTGAGAAGATAAGAGCGGGGAGAATAATTTCTGATTTTATGGCTGGAGCGTTGTATTAAGAGGTCTTCTCAGCTATTTTTTAGCAAATAAAAATATTCAGCTACTCACCACTTTTCTCCTCCAGGGAATCTCGGAGTTCTCCGCACTGGTTCCAGCTGAGGAACGTGCAAAGGATGTTATAAACAACCATTTACATAACTCTGCCGGCACTAATATCATCAGTGACGCTGCTGAGGAAGTCCACCTGACCACTCCAGGGCAGGAGGGCCACACACAGATCCCTGCCCACCACATTCTGGCTACGACTCGAAACATCAGCCCTGGTACCCACTGCCTTACTGCCATTTTCCCATTTTCTATTTTCCAGGGAAGAACTCGGTGCTTGACAGTATCCCATTCCCTTAGTTGCATCAGACAGCATCTAATTGCCACGTGTCATCATTCCACCTGCCTCCACATCCAAAATCCCAGGTCAAAGCTGATTTTGTTGTACTTTATCCCAAAGACAAGTGTTTCTTTACCTGGTGAGTGTTACGCTTTAACAAGTAAATTCTCGTCCTAGGAGTACAGCGTGAATTGCAAGACCCAAAAAAAGGAAGCTTCATGAAAAGAAGCTTTCTTTCAAAAGTTAATTCATGAGCTTATGTGGGGAGCTGAAGGGAGAAGAAGGGAGAAGGGCGCACTGGCACTCCCTGGACTGTCAAGTAGGATGCATGCTTCACCAAGTAGTCATATGGCACTTTTCACCTTTCCGAGCGAGGATGCTTTTAAAGCCTCTATGTCTGTCAGCCCTCGCTAACTCACACACCCAAACGTGACAGTGGCTCTCGTATCTTCTGCCCATCTGCTGTATGGTGCCGGCCGTAACTTCAGCAGCTGCACAGTTCCTGGTAATGGCTTACCCACCATCTTCCCAGGCAAAAGGATTCTGTTACTAGAAAACGCTATAAACAAATTTCCTAGAGAAAGAGACTTCTGTAGAGTTTCTCCACTCTGATTGCTTTACTTGAAGCTGAGGCTTGCTCTTCTAGCTGCTCCTTCAAAGCTCAATGTATTTTGATAAAGGACATCAGTAGCTGCAAACCCTTTCATCAAAGAGGCATTGACTATTTAATTTTACAGTTGTGGCTCTTTTCCACAAGGAATACGGAGAATTCATTAGTAATCACACATCAGAGAGTGCATCCACCTACATGTTCCTCTCCTTTGGCGATTGTATAATTACACAATCATCTCTTATCAAAGAAACTTTTCCCTTTAACTTCTACACAATAATTGCCCGTGGCTTTGCTTCCCTTTATCTCCCATGAAGAGAGGGAAATGCTAAAAAACACTTGTGTCGAGGGTTGCTCTGGTTTCCTTTAAACAGCAAAACACAGGGTATGTGTGGAGAGAAATGTTAATCTACTCCCGAAACCGCAGAAAGTAAAACTCAAAAACAAAATCTTCCAGTCTGCGAGTGACAACCACGCGCTACGGGGGCGAGAAGGAGCGGGACCCTCAAGCCGTCGCCGTTCCGTCTCTCTGTGTCTCTCCTTCTCTTGTTTTTTTAATTCCTCGTTGGCATTTTGTTATTAGTCCCCACACAGTAAACAACGGGTTGCAAATTCTGACAAAATGAACTGCTGAAAGGATTATTCATCCCTCCGCGAGATTGCTCTGTGAGCTGAGAGCTACACGTTCTGCATTCTGTGACTAAGATACAGTCCCATGTGTTTTCCCAGTTCAATCAAGTGTGCGAAGAACTGTCACAATAGTCCTTGATGCCAAGAAAATAAAATTTAGGGTAGAATGGGAAACCTGAGTTGCATTTTAATGGCATTTCGTTTGCACCTGTTTTCTCTACTCTTTGTTTATTTTATTCTTTTTTAATCTTTATTGACAATTCATTAAAGCCTTATCATCCCTCTCAACAGCAAAAGAAAAGGGAGTTGTTATTGTACCTGTCTGGATAATTGTTACTGAAGTGTTGTCAAATTCTTAGAAGTGGCTATATATCTTTCATGTCAGACCACTGGGACTGATACAAAAACATTTCCAAGCTTCTGCAGGGTTTGGGTGGGTTTTTTTTCCTCGCCTTTAGAAGAAGACGTAAAAAGAACAAATAAGTCAAAATGATAAATTATGACAGAAAAAAAAATCAACATTTGAATTCCTTGATAATAGCGAGAGCGTGGGGCTTGAGGGAAGATTAGAGCAGCGTCAGGCAAGAACAGAACTGAAAGTTATTTAAAAGTGATAGAAACCCTCTAGGATCTGCAATCCCACCATTGTTTCCCTTTGGAAAAGCAGTTTTCAGAAGCTCCAATTAACCTTAATTGAATTCTGCCTTAGCAATATCTAGAATTTTAATTGACTGGGAAGGTGATCATAAATCTCTGTTCAAAATACAGCTTGGCCATTAGCAATTCCCAGAACGGCCCAGCAAAGTGTCATGGAGAAGGACTTGCCTATTCTGCAGGTAAGGCTGCCTCTAGACTATAAAGCAAACATTCAGAAGGGAAATCCCAGTAGGAAAAGCCAGTCCGGCAAGCAGCAGTTTTCTCCAACGCTGATAGCTATGAATAAGAATCAATGACTCCTGCAACCAACGTATCCATGGACGTACTGCCCACAGCATCCTCACAGATTGTTTATTCCGCCTCTCGCTTGTCTTCCTCTGCTCTTACGTTTGGCTGTAACGCTGGGTGTTTAGCTTCCACTTCAAAAACAATCACACCCCAGCTTCTCTGGTGCTGGCCTCCACATGCTTGTCTCTCACCTATTCTGCTTGTTCACTTTTAGGTCAGGTTACTTTCAATCCGGCTGGTGTTCGGTTGTTCTGGAGATCTGGTGCTCGCAAATAAAACTCTGCCAGGTCACCGCACTGACGGTATTGAATTGCAATGGTTTTCAAGTGCCTAATTCCTTTTTAAAACCCGCCCTCGATCACCCCAAACTTTTGGGCTTAGAGAGATCTCATAAACATCTTATCCCTCAGCCATCAAAAGATGCCTACTACCTGTCCTGTGTGGCTGTGACACTTGGAAAGAAGCTACTTTGCCACTGCTAAAGTACACATTTCTTGACGCTGAACTGACAGTTTAGCTGCAGAGGACAAAAGAGATGACTGTACCTACACGCCAACTTCTAACCAGACAGTGATTTGGTAAGGGTGGAGGGGTTTGGTCCTTGGTGGATACAGATACAGCCTGCACAAGGACTCTTGTGTGTCTGTCTCGGGTTTCCTCAATAAAATATGACACACATTGTCAACAGCAGTTTTCCTGAAAAGGAGGCAGAGAGCATCTCTGTGTCCACAGGGTTGCATCCCACCACTACAAACTCAAAAGGACCCACAAAAAGGGCACATACAACCCCTCTTGCACCTACACTGGGCTCTCCCAGCCCAGCACAGAGGCACAGCCAGAGCTCATCCCATGGCAAGGTGGTTTTAGAGAGGGCCAGGAGCTTGGTCTCATTCAAAGACCTACCAAGTAGGTAGGTCTTACAGTGCTCACGATCATTAAAACACCTTGTAACATGGCCATTGACCCTCACAACACCCCTGGCCAGCAGGCAATTACTGCTATCTCAATTTTGTAGATGAATGAGCTAATAGAGAGTGATTCTGGGGAGAAAGAGAGCAAACACAGACACAAACAGCCAGATATTCACACCTGCACATCAGGACCTGCCACAGACTTCTAGTTCCTAGCAAAGTCAGCAGGTGGTAACTCCTCAGTCCTCTGAACCTCTGAAACGTCAAAGGTGCTCGGTTAGAAGTGAATTGGCGGCCTTAATGATGTCCTTAGTGCTACGGTAATCAGAAGGACAAGCAAAAGTTCCTGAGGTCTTTTTCTTCACTGCAGGGTATAAATCTCATTTACTTTAATAGGAATTTATGTCATGCAGGAAAAAGATAGGACCTTAGCTTCTAGTTCTGCACGCAGGCAGCATCTCCTCTCTCCTTTTCTTCCACATCTTCTTCCTTTCTCAAAATAGAAGCAGCAAGACTAGAGGCTCGCTACTGTTTCTGTAGCCACAGACTGGATTTAGACAGGAATGACTGATTAAAAGTTGTGAATTAGGGTGATTTTGCTGACTCTGTGAAAATTGCTAGTAGAAGAGGCAGGGCAGCTGAGTGACAGCTGGAAAACACATTAGAGTGAAGTTAGCTCTCAAGCAGCTGTATTGAGCAAAGAGGCCAGTAAAGAAAAGAAACAAGATTGTGATCATATTAAGAGGTTTTGATAGATGGAGAGAGCTAGACACAATGGAGAATCAGACGTCAGAACTAAAAACCTGCTTCGAGATCAACAGGGAGCAAAGAAGAGGCAGAAGGGAGCTAAGTGACCCAAGTTATCTCACCTAGGAGAGAAGCTGCCCAGCCACCCAGATGGGACTCAGCCAGGGCTCAGAGGGAGGTGGGAGCAAAATGCCAGCAGCGTGGAGAAAGGCGGTTCACAGACTGAAGGTCAAGGCCTTCTAAGGACGAGCCCAAGGCTGAGCACATGGTATACGTGCAGCGCAGCAGCATCAGGACTCCTTACAGCAAAGTTCATCTTGGGAGAAGCAGAACTGCTACACCAATGGGTGAGCAAGAGACAGGAATGATTTTCAAGTCCTCCATCTTATTACCTCACCTGACAGCAGAGGGTTTTCCCTTAAAGCAGGGTGATTTTGTAAGCTGCTGGCTGTGGTAACTCCACGCCTTGCAAATATTTTCCAAATAAAATTTTCCAAACAAAATACAGCAGACACCTCCGAAGCATCAGTTACAAACAGAAAGGGACTTCATCTGGAAATGTCATCATCACGTGCAAGTGCATGGGGTTCACAAGAGAAGAAAGCTATGCAAGACAGCTTGGATCTTTTATTACACATAGGGAGGTTAGGGCAGGATCCACCACAGCTGATTTGGAATTTATCACCTGCCTTTGTAGGGGATGCTTCCTACACTGACTATAATGGAAGCCCAGCCAGCTAGCTTACACCAGACATCTAACTCAGTAAAGGCAGCTCCAGAGAAAAGCTCACACGTGCCCAGAGATCTGAATTAAAACCTGTTATAAAGGCAACAGTTCAGTTCAAAACCAAATGGATTTATAATAAAAATTAATAAATAATACTTGTCTCATACTGATGTCTCTCCTGATGGCACTGTCACAGTACCAGGCAATGGAAGCGACAGTATTTATTCCAATTTATAAATGGGAAATTTGAGGCAGGGAGTGATTTGTCCTGTGTCACTTCCCAGGTCAGTAGCCAAGCTCAAATCAGACCCAAGCGATGTCACCAGCACATGTCAGCCAGGAGCCACACCACCCCCCAGGCACTTAAGGGAGACGTTCTGCAGTAGATAATTAACCTCGCAAATCCACGCTGAGCTTTAGTTTTCCTAAAAGAGGATGGAAAACTCAGGATGGCCTTGCAGTGGAAAGCTTACTTTCTTCAAAGGGCTGAATTTGAGAGAGAAGAATTTGGCATGCCGTGGCAAGACCCTTATGTCAAGGCTGCATGTAATGGAGCCTAGTATGCTATGGTTGGGAGCAGAGATTTAACAGCCTATATCCAAGCTGGCTGTAGAAAACAGGGCATTACAGGGAAAGCTGAATGAGCTCTGGAAATGATCAAATGAGTTACAGTCCATACCTAGAGGATGCTCCAAACTGACAGTTCGGAAAGTGACTTTAATGGTGTCGGTAGAAGTAGAGGGAGACACTCATGACAGGTAGTTTGATGTTACATTGAGCACTTGGCCCCAGAGCACCTGCAATTTCCCTACATATTGATTTTATGGTGTTTTTCCACTTGTCTAAAGGCCGAGTGCCTTCCGAAGGACTCTGTCTTCTCTCCAGGGCTCATCAAGAGCAGGAGGAAAATGTGCTTTTGTCAAGACGGCAGGATGGTGCTGCCAGGAGGGACCTCCGCCTGGGTACCCACCGCTCCAGTCATGAGCACCCCCTTCGCCCTCAGGAAGCCCTCAGTTAAGTCAGCCACAGGCAAAGAAAGCAGGCAACAAGCAGGCTGAGCACGTCACTGTGGTGTGCCCAAGGAGCAGGCAAGCCCTCAAGGGGTCAAGTCACAGAATCCTCATGGTTGGAAGGGACCTCTGAGATCATCGAGTCCAACCACAAAAAGAAAAAAAAAACACCACCACCCCACCACATCACACCCACCTACAAACCAATAATATTGGGCACTAGAGAATGCCCTGACAAGCCATGTCTACACGTTTCTTAAATACCTCCAGGGATGGTGACTCATCCAGGATGGTGACTATTCCTTGATACAGGCCAGGATGCTGTTGGCCTTCTTGGCTACCTGGGCACACTGCTGGCT
>JAOXJM010000033.1:12932063-12942989 GCA_026413425.1 Tringa solitaria
GGTTGATGGTTGGACTAGATGATCTTAAAGGTCCTTTCCAACCTAGACAATTCTACGATTCCTTGCTGGTGCTGTTACAGGAGGGGGTCTGCAAGACAGGCTTGGGGCAGGGTGCTTCCACTTCTGCTGTTGAAGCCGGGCCGGGGTGAACAGGAGGATTGGAGCTACAGGGCAGGGGAGCGTGTGTGCCTGGGAGCTGGCAGAGTCGAGCCCACGATCAGAGCAATCATGAGGAAAAGGGATTCCAGAGCTTGTGCCAGGTACTGATTCTGTGCGTTGCTCAGGGCAGAATTTGAGGCTCCCTCCTCTTTCTGGTGTTGCCTGTTGACCGAGGCAGCGTCCCCCTTGCTGTGATGAGCTCTCCAAACCCCCCTCTATGAGGGTTCTGGCTGGCCTAGGTCTTAAATCTGGCCGAAATCAGGACTCTTAACTCCAAGCGGCAGCTTTGAATGTGGGTGGCCCGGGGCTGCCGTCCCACCGCTGGCCCAAACGAGGCTAGACATGTAGTACGATACCCTGTAGCATAGGATTTGTCACATGGGGATGGCATCTGCCAAGTTTCTCCTAGAACTGGGGTTGCAGGGAGGGCACCTCCAGCTGCTGCCAGCCTCCTCGGCCACTGGAGGCTGATGCAACTCCTGCTGCAGGTGTGGTGGAGCCAAAACCCTGCGGCGAACAAGGTAAGGGCTCCCAGCCAAAAAGCAGCGCCGAGAAGTAGGAGAGAAAAGGAAGGGAAATCAGAATACTGCTCACCTTACCCAAAAAGGTAAGGGCCCTGGTTCTAGCCCCCCCCTCCTGCACGTTACAGCCCTCATCTTTGAAGCAAAGTCCTTAAAATTAAGTCGGTGACTGCTTGTCACCGGAGATCCTAGAAGTTCATCTCTTCTGCTATTGCTGGATGACACAAGGAACCTTGAACTTTGCACCTTCTTCTTCTGAAGGTTAATGAACAGTTTAAATCCTCGCTCTGCCCTTAGAGTGCTGAGGTACCACCCTTGCTGAGGGGAAGGCCTTTTCTTTTTTTTCTGATGATAATGATCTTAAGCACCTTGAATAGTAATTGCTGAGCTGGTGTCTCCTGTCGCAACATCGCCCCAAGAGAACTGGGTCCATGTCCACCACCCACTGCTGAAGTGCAAGCTCAGGAGGCCACTTGTTCCTCTGCCTACACCAGCACCTCGGTGTCACAGCAAGTTACAGGTCATTTAAGTTGGACCGTAAGGGTCTCGGAGCGGTGACCTCCTACTTGCCTCTCTGCCACGGACATGTTAAGCATTGCAAAAGTAACAAATGGGTTTTGCCCTTGCAGTTTGAGTGTTCAGGTTGCTGGTCTGGCCCCAGTTCTGCAGAATGGTTCAGTCTCTGCTGTGACGGTTTCAGCACTCTGGGGACAAAGCTCCTGCAGTTCCTCAGCCATCTTAAGCTGCAGTCTTACCACAAGAGTCCACCTTCATACAGCTGGGGGCTCCCAAGCTGCCTACGACAGGCCTGGAAGCGTTTGATTTACAGCCCAGCCCCTCTTTCACCCAACCTTCCCCGGGCTCTCAAAAGAAGACAGAAGCTCTACCTTCCTGAGATCTTTGAAAGCTGTCAGAACTGCTGCAGCAAGCGGGCTGTAGCACGTCCCGTGCCGGTTGGGCTCTGCCTGACTCCCCGTGACCCCAGGGATGGGGAGATTCAGCCGATGCTCTGGCTTTGTTTGCAGCTTGGCAGGTGGGTGGCAGGACTTAGACTTTGTCCTGCGGTAGCAGACGTAAGGTGCCTGGAGCTTTAGGGCAGACTTTTGGCTCCAGATGCATGGCACCTAGCTCGTCCCTGCTGCTACCATCTCCCTTTCAGCATCTGATCCAGGTCGAGCCACGTTCATCCATGGGGTGGCAGGGGCTGTGCAGAAGACACTGCCTCCCCGAGGGCTTCCCTGTGCCTGGAGGGAAAGGCAGGCACGTGGGGGCAGGGCTCATGGCTGCTGTCGGCATCCCCGAGGCAGCAGAAAGCACCATGTACTTCTCTCCAGTTGCAGCACTTACCTACTGGTTGTACCCACCCCAAAAATAGGCTCCCCGTGGAGCTTTCATTAAAAGCTCTATTGATTTCTTGGGGTTTCTGCCTGGCAGCTCTAGTGGGGCATGAGCTGTGACCAGCACAGAGCGTGCTCTCGTTCCTGCTCCCCATCCCCGCGCAGCTGTGTCAGGGCCCTGCATGGGGATTTCACCTTTGGGCCCACTTCCCTCCTCGTTCAATGGTGTTTCTTGACAAGAATTGTAAGCTACAACACACTGCAGAAACTGGAATGTTCTAAACACAGTTCCCGTGGAAAGGGGTTCATGCTTGTGAGCCTGACCTCACGTCTCCATTTGAGGAACTCCTGGTACTCGAACTAAAAAGGTGGAGATGGGGAGAGATGTCCTACATCCAATTTAAATTCCTCATTTCCAACTTTGTTTGAACTGTTCAGACACACCATCCCGCTGGCTTACACAAACACAACATGTGTTAAGCATTTTTTAAGTGTCTTTAAAAGTACCCGTTTTCTTAAAGACAAGGACATGAAGCTCCTGCTGCAGGGTCTTTCTTTTCTCTTTTACTCCTCTTAAATACGTGTATTGAGCTGTTAGGGCTTCCATCTTCCCGCTGTCCCCTCTAGCTGGGGCTGTCACCAGAGCTGTTGTTCAGGCTAGGAAAAGGCTGAACACACGAGTGTGTTGGGTAGTGCCCCAAATCTGCTGCAAGATGACAAGTCTCTTCTGCTTTTAAGTAACTCAAAGGTACAAATAAACTTACTTAAAATCTGCCGTGGGCCAACGCTGAAGTTCTTTTGCTCAAGATCCCCCTTTGCAAAATAACACCCAGGGTAAATAAGTTGAGGCAACATGAGACCTCCGTCAGCGTGGCCTCTTGTGCAAGTGGCTGTGGTGCAAGCACCGCTCATCCTGCCGAGCTCGGAGGGAACCCAAGTGTCCGGGCAGGGTGCCGAGCGTGGGATGGGGCACGCAACGGCCCCTCTGGCACAGGGTGGCACTTCAGAGCAAAAGCTTTCCCCCCGGGGAAGTGTTGGAAGAGCTGTAGGGGCACGCATGGCTGCGCCGAGGGCTTGTGTCTTGAGATGGGTGGGAATATGGTGAGCTCTGTGCAAACTCCCCCGTGGCTACCATGAAACGGGGTGCTGTCTCCCTTGGGCACAGGGGCTGCAGGTGAAATAAGGAGCCGGCAGAATTTGTCTGCCTGCTGGGCTCTCTCCTCTGCGAGGTGGGAAAAAGTACACTCTATTGTGTTTCCTGCGAGGCGTGCAGAAGTTAATCTCAGCCCTGCCCTTCTGGATGAAAGAGTCCTTTCTTCCCTTAGAAGACACCAGTGCCGTGTCTCAAACCAGGCGGTTCGCAGAGCTCAGCAGCCCCTGAGAACGAGTGAAACGCGACGAGACGGAACTAACCCTCCCTCTGCATCCTTCTTGTTTCATCTCAGGTTGAGGAGCAGGCTTCTGCACGAAACCACAAGCTGCTGGCACTGTGACAAGGTTACCTAAGGCTGAGAAGAGTCACGGTGGACATCTCTAACACCATGGTTTGTGTTTGTTTTGTGTTATTTTTTTTTTCTTCCTTTCCAGTGTGTTCCATGGGAAACAGCACCAGCCGGCTCTATAGCGCGCTCGCCAAGACGCTGAGCAGCGGTGCCGTGTCCCAGCACCAGGACTGCCTGGAGCAGGCAGACTCGGGGCGGCTGGACCCTATAGACCCCAAGGATTTGCTGGAGGAATGTCAGATCGTTTTGCAGAAACGGCCGCCCCGGTTTCAGAGGGACTTCGTGGACCTGAAGAAAAACGCCGTCAGTAGCCACCGCCCCATTCGGGTCATGCAGTGGAACATCCTCGCCCAAGGTAGGAGCTGCCTCAAAGATCAAGGTGTGACCTTAAGATCAAATGCAGCAATTAAAACCTTTAAATGCCTGCCTAATTAAGCAGAGCAAGAGGGAGAGGTGGATTACCTGAGGCACACAACTGACGGCTGGGGAGGAATTTTCAGCACTTGAAATAGTGGCTCCCCTTCCGTCCTACAGGAAAGGAGAAAAGATCTCTCCTTGCAGCTGTGATGCCAGAGGTAGCTCTGAATGCTTGTCTTAACTGGACGCAGTACATTCAAAGAGCCGTGGCCCATCACTTTTAGATAAACCCCTAGAAGACTCATCCTTCCATAAGTTTTATTCTTTGTAAAGCTTCTCTACCATTTTCTAATTAGTTTATCCCTGGACTGTTCAGGGAATTCAGATCTGTTACGGCAATTCTTAATTCTTAAAAATAATTTTAACTGATTTTATGATTTACTTTTTTTCTCAGACCCCTAAAACCAAGGCTGCAAATTGACTTACACAACAGCCTCATCTTAAAGTCTTTTGGGGTGGGAAATCCTCCACGGAGGGACTGCCTTAACGTTCTGCAGTTAAATCACTCCTATCCCACTGCTTTTTCGGTGGCACCCGCATGCGGAACCACTTGCCACAGTGTGGTGACTTATGGAAAGGGAAGGGGGGGAAAAAGTCTTTAATCTGTATCTGTAAAGGGAGCTTAATTTTTTGGAGAGACTTCAGTTTGAGACAGGGTTCTCACACCCATTGGCAAGACTGGCACAATTAAAGTCAGCAGCTACTCCTGAAAGACCCGTCACCTGCATGTGAACTGACATGAACCCATTTTACAGAAAAAGCAAAATGTGGCGAAAGCCTCACCCCACTTCCCATTATAACCTCTTGCAGTGTGACAGCTGGCTTGCTCTCCTGAGGGGCTACAGGCCACCACCGGCTGCTGCAAGGTGGCAGCTGGCTCCCGAGAGCAGAGCCTTTGGCCTCAGCAAAGCCTGGAGAAAGACTATCCTTTTTTTTTTTAATCCATTTTAGCTATCGGTAACTTCTTTTTCTTCTTTGTTTTTTTTTTTTTTTCCCCTCTTCCCCTTTGCTAATTTCAGCTCTCGGAGAAGGCAAAGACAACTTTGTTCAGTGCCCCATGGAAGCTCTGAAATGGGAAGAGAGGAAGTGCCTCATCCTGGAGGAAATCCTCGCGTACAAGCCTGACATCTTGTGCCTGCAAGAAGTCGACCACTACTTTGACACCTTCGAGCCACTCCTCAGCCGACTGGGCTACCAGTGCACTTTCTTCCCAAAGCCGTGGTCTCCCTGCCTAGACGTGGAGCAGAACAACGGGCCGGATGGCTGCGCCTTGTTTTTCCTCAAAGACCGCTTTGAGCTCATCAACAGCGCCAACATCCGCCTGACCGCCATGAAGCTGAAGACCAACCAAGTGGCCATAGCTCAGACGCTGAAGTGCCATGAAACTGGAAGACTGTTCTGCATTGCCGTCACCCACCTGAAAGCCCGTACCGGCTGGGAGAGGTTTCGGTCCGCCCAAGGCTGCGATCTTCTCCAGAACCTGAAGAACATCACCCAAGGCGCCAAGATCCCTCTGATCGTCTGCGGAGACTTCAACGCGGAGCCAACTGAGGAGGTCTACAGGGAATTTTCCAACTCCAGCCTCAACTTAAACAGCGCCTACAAGCTGCTGAGCCCCGACGGGCAGTCAGAGCCTCCATACACCACCTGGAAGATCCGGCCCTCGGGAGAGTGCCGGCACACGCTGGATTATATCTGGTATTCCCAGCACGCCTTGAACGTGAACTCAGCCCTGGGCTTGCTGACTGAAGAGCAAATTGGGCCCAACAGGCTGCCATCATTCAATTACCCTTCCGATCACCTGTCCCTGGTGTGTGACTTTAGTTTTAATCAAGACCCCGACAGACTGCTGTAATGGGTTGCAACGCCACCTGGTAGTGCAGTGTCTTGACTTGCCACTGTTTTATTTTCGAGAAAACTTTTGGAGCTGGGAGCTATTGAAAGATGAGGAAATAACTGCTGACTAAACATTATTTCAGGCACTTGTTTGGGGTTACACTTGTCATTCAGCCCTTGTTAATCTGGAGCCTCCAAGGGAGGAAGAAAAGAGTCAGTGTTCTCGCCATGGTCTTCTTGCCACACCAGGGTTTGAGAACCAGAAGGCAAATGAGCTTTATCCTTTCACTAACCCCCGTGTTTAAGGATTTAATCCTCTAATGAATGTGGAGGCCTTAGTATTTAAATCAAAATGCGTGTGTTTGTAAAACAACTTGCCCTGACAGCATGCTTATTTTATTTATTTCATGTTAAGGTTGTGCAAGTACCAAAGGGAACGAGGCTCAACTACTCGGTGACATTCTCTTAAATCTTTTTCTGTTGCAATACAAAGGAAGTTTAATGCAGTTTAAACTTGAACAAATCTAAGCTCACGCTGTGCGTTTTACGTGACTGGAGATGACTGTTTCATTAAAAGCAGAGCGTGAGGAAGGGCCCCTCCAGTAAGAGCAGGTGAGGAAAGAGAGGCCAACTATTCTACGTCATATAGCGATATCCTGACTTTTACCAGATGGACGTGCGTGTGTCCGTTACACACACAGGGCCTGCAGGTATGTAGACACGGTGACTGTTACCTTTGTCTCTTCTGTGCTTCCCTCCAGAGGACACACCAACCAGGGAGTTATTTCCTCCTCTGCTTCGAGTATTACTTTTCTAAATGGTTTAAATTTGTAGTCTTGTCAATCTTGCTGTTTCAGTAAAGGGCCAATCTTCACGTTGAAAGACTTTCTTTTATTTATCTTCAGAACCTAAAGTTACACTGGAACCTGTTAGAAGATCAAATTTATTTATTGAGAGAAGTTGGTGATCCTGCATCCAACTTAAAGTCATGCAGCAACAGTGTTCAGGAGCCTCTCTCCATGGCCCAGGGGACCTCTGGCTAAGCACCTAGGCTACAAGAGACATACTCTTGTGCATGGAGCGATGCTCGTGGGTATGAAACAGATACTGCACATATGGATTGTAAACGTGCCACTGTGCCAGGAAAAGGAGGTAGGGAGAAAGGAGGGGAGAGGGACAACAGTTGGAGTTGGGCTGACATTTCGATAGTTGGGAAAGAAGAGGCAGAGCAAATAAAGCAGTACTTCCATGTAAAGTAAGGCCTGTAGTAACTCTGAAATGTTCCAGGTGTTTACTAATAAAAGTCTTTGGGGAAAAAAAAAAAGTAATGCCTCTGCTGCCATCTTTTTCATTTCCATCTTTTTCATTTCCCTATCATCATTAGATGATCTGCCTCAACTAGTGAGTGTTCAAGCTTCAAGTTAGTGGTGATGCTGCCCCTTCCAGAGCTCTCTCCCCAGACCCCACAGTCCTCATCTCACAGGTGGGCACGGCTGCTTTGCTTTCAGGGCAAGCACTCTCACACCTGAAATGCCTCAATTTCCACAGCAAGTCTGTAGGGAAGGGAGTTACCTTTAACTGTGTTAAGCTCCTCTCTCCCCTGGCTACAGATGAAGCCTAGATGCTGTATTACTGTAAATATTGCTCTGATGGTTGTGTGGAACTACAAACCTGGCCAGTATTGCAAAGCAGGGGGCAAGTATTCCTCCCCGAGGGCTGCTAAGCACACCTAACAGGCAGGTGTTACTTGTCACTTTCTTTTAAAACATCATTTGAAGAGCAAGAAATGCCACAGGTATGTGCTTTACGCAGTCCATAAATCATTGCACTTATGTTGCTGTTAAGTAAAATAGAGAGTCTGGCAACTGCAAGTCTCAAATTGCCACACAAACACCCTCCCTTTTAAAGGAATGAAGTGTTGTGTCGCATAGCTGCATCACGCTCTGCAGGTGTTCCTGACCCTTGCAGGATGAGGGTGATGATCTGCTTCCAAGCAGAGGAGCTGGGGCCCCTCTAACCAGCCTGGGATGCAGGACTCCTCTAGCAAGCAGTGATTTGCAGTTCCCCAGACAGAAAGGATTTTACAACCAAGGAGCCTGACATCCTCGGTGAATACTCCCACGGGGCAGATGTGACATACTGACTATTGCCAGCCAGGGCCTTCTCCAGCTGACGTTTCAGAAAGAGCAAACTGTGTCCCTGGAAGCCAGAAGGGGTGGTTCCAGGCCAGAGATGAGATGCTCCTAACGCCCCACAGAAAGTCAGACCTTTGAGCATTCCTGCCGTAAGCTTTTCATACCGGCTAGACTGAGACTGCTTCTGTCTTATGGTGCTGGCTGCCCTCGGTTTTCTCTGTGGGGGTGAGCTGCAGCGCTGCTCCTTCGGGGTTTTCTTCTCTTAGGACCTTCCCTCAAGCAGTCTTTGCAAGGAGGAGAAAAAATACAATTGCCCGTTAATGGAGGTATCTAGTCAGCTGTAGCTTAGCACTTCCGAAAGCAACACCACAAGGTGGACCTAGAAGATGGTACCTTTAGTAAGTCAAATCCTTGCTTATCTACCACAAAGAGTCCCACTAGAAGACGAAGTTTCCATTCAGACCCCTTTTGGCAGTTCCTGGAAGAAATTACACTTGTGGTAGAAAGCCACGACTCGAGAGCAAGTATAATACTGTACTCACATCTGTATTTAAAAAAACTAAAACATCCCTAACAACCCAAAAAACCCACCCAACAACAACAAAAAGCCCTTAATTTCCATTTTACTCTGTTTTCTTAAGGCCAGCCAAGGGTGTCCATTGATGTGGTACCGTGTCACTGCTGCCAGGGCACAGAGCCACAGCACCGATTATGGCAAGCTTTGTTTACCAGTGGGAGCTAAACCATTGCAGCTACAGAGCTCCCACCACCACTTTCACAAAGTGATGATATTTGGTATCTGGATGATTCTTACGCCATTTTACTCAGACCCTTGCTTTCAACACTAACTCTCCTACAAAAGAAACCACGGTAGGGTAATGGCATGATTTGTGTGATTTTGCCATGACTGCAGAGCTCTTCTGAAGTGGAAAGGGCTGGGATTCTTATTTCGCCCTGGACACGTGACAGTAGATGTTCACTGCCTCATGTCCTTAAAGGGTAATTTCGAAGGCGAGGGGAGGGTGGAATAACTGAGAAAAGGCTGGGGACTCTCCCCATCACGAGGCAATTCTTAATATTATCATACTCAGAAAATCACACATCCCTGCTATAGCACAACAATGAGCCCTTCCTGCTGGATTGTAATAAAAGGTAGACAAGATGCAGAAATTAACAGGTGACATCCCCGTCAGCCTCACCCGTTTATTCCAGAACTTGTTACAAAATATATTTTACAGACAGACTCTTTTGGAAAACTTAAGTGAACTATTGCTCTTGCTTTGTTTTATTCAGCAAGAGGCAGGCCTGCAGCACTGAAATGCTTTTGCCTGCTATAAATATCAGTACACTAAATATTTTTCATAGGAAGAAGCAGGAAGGTTTTTAATTTTTTTTTCCTACGTAGCAGTATGACTCTTACAGTAAAAATGTCTTCAAAGCTCTTCTTGTGGCTGTCTCCCTTATAAGCACACCAAGGCTAAAAAAAGTCTCAACAGATCCCTTGCTCTAATCTTGAATAAAAGCTGCATTAGCTTTAGCAGCGACAGTTTTCCCTCACCCTCAAGCTAGCTGAAGGAAGAAATGACCTGCTTATTTAATTTGCTGAAAGGCTGAAGCTGTTGCAAGCTTATTAAAACACTATCACTCTCAGAGAACAATTAGATCAGAAGTAGATAGCGTCACTTGGATCTTCTTCACTTAATAAGCTTTAATACCTGCTATTTCAACTGCCTCTACGAGGCAGAAATTGAATTTAGCTTGTTCTGGCTGTGACAATCTTCACACGTACCTGCGATCCCTGCTGCACGTGTCACGGCGTGCAAGGACTGAGGCTTCAGGCACCTCTCCACTTTCTCACCGACTCCTGACTGCCCCTGGCTCACTGATCCTTGATCAGCTCAGATGTAATTCTCCAAAGCCCTAGAGTTAATGAAACCAATTAGCAGAGGATCCCAAGAGCTCAGCCTTCCCTGCAGTACGCTTTACCCTGATCACTTGAGTTGTGTCAAGGCACAGAACCCTTCCCTAAGCAAGACGGACTTTGTCCGAGAGAATAACAAAAACAGTAGGCTCTAGGATGAGGTTCCCCTTTCAGCTTTTCTTGCCACAACCCAGAAATTTTGATACTCAGATCTTTATTCCGAATTGCAACTCACAGTGAGATTTTTTCCCCCATGGATTACACAGCATTATCCTGTCCATCCTATAATTTACAACCATAGAGATTTGAAAAATAAAAGTGTTTGTATTTGTATCTGTAAAATCAGTGATAACATGACTGTGCTTCAACGCCTTCTGTATAAAGCGTCCTCACTTCACGCCAGAGTTCCACTCCATCCACACATCTAGAAAAGTTATCGCTTGCCAAGAATGAGTTAAGGCCGGACCCTTCTCCATGAGCCACCAGCTTCAGCCCTAAAAGCTGGTCCAGCTATCACACATGGACCAAATAATAGGTCTTTCAACAGGATTGGAAAAGTCTAGGAGTACAGCTAAATACTAACTTCTTCAACATTTTAGCATTCCTTTGTCTGTTTCAGATGTTTCAAACCTGACCAAGGCTCCCTCATCAAGGTCACCTCCTCCAACACCACCAGTATTCTTGCCTATAGAGTAATTAATTATGTCAGCATAAAGCAGCACGTTGAAGAGCAAGCTTGCCCAGACATAGAGAATGACCTGAGATTCTCAGTTTCGGGTGGCCCCTCTGCCACATAGCTGCAGAAATCCCCAGGAAGAGGCTGCCTCTCATAAGAAGCACAGCTTGTTACCTAGGTTCCACACCACCTCTGAAGAACAACCAAGTCTCAGAACAACTCGGAGGAACCACATGTGCGGAATGCAATGCTGAAGGGCTGTGCTTAAGCAGATATGCTGAAATCACTGCCCAACTGTGACAAAAAGCCTGTCTGTGACTCTCACTGGCAGCTAAATTAAAAAAAAAACCAAAAAGTGAAGAGTATAAAGGCCAGGCTGGATGGGGCTTTGAGCAACCTGCTCTAGTGAGAGGTGTCCCTGC
>JAOXJM010000033.1:12970938-12984246 GCA_026413425.1 Tringa solitaria
GTTGGACTAGATGATCTTAAAAGGTCCCTTCCAACCTAGGTGATTCCATGATTCTGTTTTCACTGTTGCAATCAACAAAATTTTAAGACTGTAACTCAGTCCCCGATAGTCTAAAGGTATCGCTCTTAAGAATGATGTCACACACAAAAGAAAAGAAATTTAACCGTGTCAATCTAAAACTTTTATTTTCCCTTTCAAACATTACAAAAGGCACTCACTACTTCCACTGAGCATGTCATAATGTCACCTGAAAAGATCAGAATTCCTACATTTTGTTTTTCCTAGAAAACTCCTTTGTCAAGATTTTTTTTTCTATCCCAAGCAGACAGGCAGGTTTTTCTGGAATAGGACCAATAGAAAAAAAACCACCAAAACCCAAAACAACGTAACTTGAACCTGAATCATTAAGTCTTTCTTGCTTAACTCTTGGATTTAAAGCCTAACCAATGAATTAATTTTATAGTTAAAGGATTAATTATAATTAATGATCCTTGAGTAATGAATCAAGATAGATTAGAGGGAAATAGGCTAAAAGGAGTCTGACAGATAAAACACCCTGTACTCCACTAGAATTAACTAAAAATTCATTAGTATTTCTAGATACGGCTCTTTATAATGATTATATAGCAAATTTTATTTGAATTGTGATTTCATAAATGCAAGAAGTTTTTTAATACAAAACAACATTACAGGTCGTGATTCAGCACTGACTGTCCTCACAATCTCAAATCCAATCACAGAATTACAAACCACAAATAGAACCATTCCATGCACAGCACAAATCATATCTTTAGTGTCTTAAGCAAAATTCACCACATCAGCTACCCCACTGCATTTATATCAAAGGGTACTGATCCCTACCACTGAAGGCTGGAATAATGCTACATTTTACTAAATTCCGCAGTTTAGCTGCAAAGTAGCTCCAGGCTCTTGGAATATGTATTTTGTAGTGTTGTAAATCATGTAGATCAGTAGTCATTGGAATTGCCAATGGACTGTCACAAGAAGGGAAAAGAAAAAAAATAATAAATCAGGTCCATGCCCAACTGTAGAGACACTGACAACTGGGCTTGCATTATGTTATGTGAATACCAACCATTTCGAACACTGCCAAGACCTCTTTAAGATGGGCTTTTAGCATTTACCATGCTGTCTGTAAAGTCTAGAACCCCAAAAGATATTAATTCTACTCATTCTTGGTTCAACTACCATACGTTTATCAAGTAATGTGAATTTTTTTTGTATCAATTAATTCTGACATTTGTGAAGTAGAATCAATTGAGATTCATTTAGCAACAATTGATTTTTCTTCTAAGATGTACAGAAAACAAACTGTTGCCCCTATCTAAATTAGGATCATTAGCATAGTAAAGGTATGTGCTTCAGAAAATTAGTATCTTAAACTGTTCTTTAAATAAACATTATTATACCTTATTTACTTGTTTCTGCCTTAGCCTGCTTTCTCATTAATTAACATTTACTATGGTACCTTTTACCACCTCTCCAACATCAAGTTGCTTCCTACCCACAGCCCAGTATCTCTTCCCTTCCCCTACAAAATAAAAAATGTGCTCACGTTCACTCTCCTGTAACTCATTGCATTACCAAAATTAATGGCGCATTACGAAAACTAATGTTTCTTGGGCCGTTATACCTTTCTCTCCACTCACTTTATCTCTCTGTATGAGCAATGAATTCAGAAAGATTCTTAGCTGTACCAAAATGTGTCAGCCAAAACACATGGCCCACAAGACTGCCTCCCTCAGAACCATCAAAACCAAGCACTTCTTCCATCAACACTAGATAGAAGTTCTGTGTAAGAATTTTTATTTGTCGTCATATATAATTACACCATGAAAACAGCACTGGATTAATGGTGCATATACTATACAAATAATAGGGAGAAGTATGGGAATGGGTATGAAAGGGGAGATTACCTCTCTCCCCAAACACCTTTTGAAATCACAAATGAGAATACCTATTAATAGTTTTTAAAATTTGCAGTAGATTTTAATTTCTCCTCTACACTACTGTAAATTGGCTTTTTAGCACACAGTATCTTTAATTTTTACATTAGAACTATTAAAAATTGATATTTGAACAGGTTTTAATATTTTATTATGTTATTATGCTAAAATTTAAAGGACATATTAATATGAAAGTTATTGTGAAATTAAGAAAAGAGAAAACAATACAAAAAAACACCAGCACCAAATTATCTGCAGTCAGGACACACCCCTTAGCACCTCCAGTCATAAACTCAACAAATTACCCTACCAACCGTCCTATAAATTTTAAGACTGTACTTTCAAATATCAAGACTTGGAAGCAGCCACATGTCTCTTTGTTTGAGCAGTAACTTAAAAGAACAAAGATTCCTACAGAAGAGCTACAAGTTGTCATTTCTACCAACCTATTGTGGCCAGAAAATTTTACTTAAAAACATAAAGAGTACATTTGCTCTTTACCCTAAAAGAACTGTTCTGCTAGCCATTAAGCTATCAAAATCTTAGAAGAAACACCATATTTAATGTTTAAAAAAACAACACTTCTGAATCCAAAAGCCTTCAAAGTATAAGCTCTTAAAAGTTTTCAAATACAAATTTAATTTAATTTATAAAACTCAAGCTTCTTGGGAAGAACATCCTCACTTCTCACTTACCTTAACCTTAAAAGCTTTAATGTAATAGTCAAAAAAACTAAAAATAAATAAATACTTCACATCCTTTCTTTACATTAATTTGTTGAACTTGTAATTAGCATATTTAATTCAAAACACATTTGAGTAAACTGGAATTGCAAGTATTCTCCCAAAACCTGAACCATTAGTTCATGCATGTCTTATGAAGTTGATTCATGTGTTAGGAGACTAACATCCAGACACGGAAAGATCTGCAAGTTATTGCATCCGCTGTTTAGGGAGAAATTTGAACTGAAACCTACCTAATCTGATGGGAATGCAAGCGTATTTACTGGGCTGCAAAGTTAAGCAGCTGAGAGAAGAGTCTCTCAGCCTCGTTTTGTTTGCCTGACATCATGAATTCCAACTTCAACTCTGAATTAGGCAGCCCAAGGACAGGAATGTACCCTATCCATGTTCCAGGTAAGTGGTCTCACCGGTTCAGCGTGGAGCACCCAAGAGAATCTCTCCTCCCTTTGGTTGCACTTCTACATACTCCCTACCCCAGCACTCATCAGGCCCTTGGTTGAACCACGTCAGCATCCTAATCCAGCAGAACGTTAAAACAACAAAAATAGAGAACAGTTGAGGGTTTCACTACTATTTTTTCTTGCAAAATTAGCATACTGAAATGGCTAAAAAAGGCTCAACAAGTACAAGAAGTAGCACAAGAAAGCAAGCGGGAGGGACAACAGGAACTGCAGCACTGAAGCAGCCTGGCAGTCAGATGCAGCAAAGTTCCCATAGAAGCACAACTTTTGTTTCTTCAGACAGTTCAAATAGACTTTGGTCCCCCTCAAAGTTCAAAGCTCCTGATTGTGTTCTTTGGAAAGAGGTGTACACAAAAATACACTAAACAGCTCAGCTGCTTTAACGCCAAAACTCTACTCCTTTCTTCATTCATAACTCATTATTTTATCATATATCTGAGTTAATTTCAATCTACTAGGCTTTTTGCCCATAAAAGAACAGTCCAACTCCATTCCCCTCAGCCACGTGCTCCTGCCACTAAACCAGCAATAAAACCAATCTTGGACTGAAAAGGCAGGATAGCAAGGGACAGAGGACAGAGCTCAGGGAAAGGGAGGAGAGTTGGAGACAGGGTAAATAGAGCTGTGCAGTCCATACTGTCAGCTGCCCTGCAGTTAATAGTTATCTGGCTTAGACACACTGTGAAACTAAATTCTAACCAGCCTCCTGGCTCAGCTGATTTTTAGGAACTCCAAGTTTAGTTGTCTAGTTAACCCCCTCATAAATAGATAACAGACATAAACGAAGATCCGCCTACTTATGAGGGTACTCAGTATTAGAATGTAGTGCCCTGAACCCAAGATGACATTTTTACCTGCTAAGCCCCAACCCTGTCACCACTGATGTTAAGTAAAAGTTTAGCATGAAGAGATGTGAACACAGGTCATGATCTTCACCCTATGGGTAAATACAAAGTCACATTTCTCAGGGCCTTCTAAAAGTAAGAAAATCTCATTAAAAAAACCCAAAATATAAATCATCTACCTGTTTCCACAGTTTCAGTCTCAATTTCTTGTTCCTCTGCTACATCTTGCATCAGGTAAGTCTCGTCATCATAAACCAGGACCTGAGCAGCATAACCCTGTTCTAGTCTGGCACTAGGAACCGGCTCCACAATCACTGCTGGGAATTCAGAGACTGGCTCATTTTCCTATAGAAACAAACAACAAAAAAAATTTCACACTCTAAATACTGCACTGTTGAACTCTACAGCAATATTTTCCTCTTACACTCTTATATATTTTATGAAGCAATGATAATCATCTTAACGATCATTAAAGAAAATTTTCTTCTAAAGCAAGAGATTAAAAAAAGAAGATAGCTTATCATCCACCAAACGGACCTTCCTGAATCTCAAAGATATCTTCCTGGCTTTAAGCACTTTACATGTGAAGCATCAGACAGCTTTAAGACATTGAAAGAGAAAGCTTTCTAATTAAGACAGTTAGCTGTGAGAAGCATTTCTTTTTCCTCTGCTTCATAAAATGTAATCAAGGCGTTGCGTGTGTACTGCAACATACCTACATCTGACCTCTATCTTATGAACACTCATGTTTTGGATTAGGTATATAAGCTGTCACAAAAGAACTGGCTACTTCAAAGGCCATATGCCTATCTTTACTTATTTTAGGATCAAAATGTCTGTAACAGCACATTTAATCTCTTTAAGTGTTACAGAAGTGGAACCTTGCCGGATTCAATTTACTATGAGCTACAGGAAAGTAGAATATATTTATTATTGGTTGATAAGAGTGCAAAATATGAGCAAATAAGTCACGCTGGCTAACTTTGAAAAAGGTCCTCATACTCGTTCTACACCTCAAAACACATCTGAGATCTTTAAAAAGTTACCTAGTATAGAATTTTGTAAACTCAGCCTACAGTTGTACTGCAGACTTCAAATCTTACTGCTTCCACTTTTCTGCTAATAAAATCTTCGAATAAAAGATAATGGAAGAATGGGCTGCTCTCTTCCTCTTCACACAACAACGTCTAATCCATTTCACTCGCTTTCACTGCAAGTTTACAGTGAATTTTTCTTTCAAATTGAGATAAAAGGTGTAAAGTTTGTTAGTACATAAATGCTATTTATTTTGCTAACCTCTTGATTTTTTATTCCATTGCTGTCAAACTCCAGGCCAGAGCCTCCAGTGTCAATCACTGCTGATGTCATGGTGCATCTCCTGAAGAAGCTTTGAAAGCTGTTATCTATACTGAAGATAGTAATGCTGATAGCCGGAGGTTATCCAAGGCTTAAATTCACAATCCACTTCTATTAAACAGCTAGGCAGAGATGGCTGAAACACAAAATAGTTTTAAGTAAGTTATTTGCATAGTGTATATCCAAAAGTCTTCCAACATTTTTAAAAGCTATCACACACTACATCTCTACATCAGTGAACACAACAGATGTGACAGAATGTGCTGACTTTGGGAAAGTTAACACCGAATACCACCATACAACACGAGCGTCACACTAACTTCTAATACTAAGGTAATAAAATTTCAGTTTGATTCTTTGCAATCTGTTAAATTTCACACAAGTCTAAAAACAAATAATATCCTCGGCTATTTTCCATTGGCCAAAACCATTAATTTCTCACTGAGATCAAATATCAACTACTTTTTTTGAGGCATACATATGTTTGAGTTAGTGCAGCATATCTAAAGTTATTGTTTTTCCATTAAATTAGGAGATGTTTTTTCATTACATTTTGTTTGTTCTATAAGTTTCATAGTCATTTCATAAAGCTAGTTTCATAAAGTTTCATAACTAGTTTTATAAAGCCTTCAAACATACTGCCATTTTAAAGCAATGCATATATAACGCACGTCTCACAAATACATACCTAATTTCTAATCTACAGTTTTCTTTGAAATAAGAAGTATTGTAGCAAGTCCTCTTTTTTGCCTATAGAAGCAATTCTTATGAGTCCAAAAAAATAAAGTTTTAATTTGTGTATACCATGGACTCACTGAACTTACAAAGATATATAACCTCCGTCTTTGTGAATTTCTTTAATAGATAAACAGCAGTGCTCTGTTTCTAAACAACTGCTATTTATTTATTCTGAATAAATATTATTACTCATATCCTGACTTTGGAAGAGACAAAAAAAATAAAAAAAATCTGTGTTTGTAAACCTTGGGCTGTGAGGAGCAGTTTACTACTTCAAGATGCAAACTAAGAAGTTTGGCTTTTTCACTGTACACAGAAAGCACATACTCCATGTGAGACATGAACCCAATCTGATATCAATTACCCTTGCAAGTAACTCCACTGAGATCAATGCTTTATAACAGAAGCCAGGATTTAGCCCAGCATTTTTAATAAAATCCATTCATTTAGAAAGCTAGCACTGTCACTGAGGTCTGCAAAACAAAATCTCCCAACACATACTGAAGAATAAAATTTTAGTTAATACTCCAGCGGGTAAACTCACTAAGCCTGCTTTTCAAGAGCAAACAGTCAGCTTAAACTAAATCGATCTTGCACATATAGGGACAAGCTAGCTCAGGCTCATGCAGAGCAACTGGGCTTCCTATGGGTATGGAAACCTTTATAGGCACAGTAGCTTAGCTATACTAGTAAAAGTTATGATTACAATTGACTGGATGTCAACTAAGCAAGGAAATTAAAAAAAAAAAAAGTGCTATACCAAAACTTTTTTAAAACTTTCATTTCTCACGGTACCAAGGATTCTTCAGCACACCATAAAAATATGCTCAGAAAGGCATCATTTAGGTTGCCATACCAACTTCGCATATAAAGTCAGTAGCCACACAGTGGATGGCAAGTTACTACAAAAACACATCAAACAGACAACAAAAAAAAAGCATTCAACAAACAAAAAAGCACTAAAAAAACAAACAAAAACCACCAAACAAACAAAAAAAGAGTATGTTATTCAAATTTTTCACTCTTACATACAAAAAGGAGAATATATTCTGATAACAGTTTTCTATGCAACTTAACCTCATGAAATAGAATGAAAAACAGAAGATCATCTTAAATCACTACCATAGTAGCAGTGGAATAAGCACAAGATATATTGCAAAAAAAAAAAAAAAAAGGAAAAAATACATGCAATTTAGAAACAAAATTAATGCATTTTTAGCTTACACAGGTAGTAAACTTGACATAAGAAAGCATGATTCATACCTTAAAACATTTCATTCGTAATAGCACAGAAAAACCAACACAGTAACACTTTATTTTCCATTGTTTCATTTGTAAAGCCAGCATCACTTTTTGATTATTAATATTTTCCCTGAAGAAAAAGAAAGCAAAGACCTTCTCTCCTCCCCAAACACGATTCAAGCTGGGAAGTCTTTAACAAGCATCCCCGGAGCTATACACCTCTGTCACCCTCCAGGCTTTTCACACAAAAAGCCTACTCCTTACCTGCCTATTAATTACATTATTTCAAAGGTCTTTAAATTCAGAAATATGTAAAGTAGGAAAACAGCTGTTTATGAGTACACTAAAACAACCAATCAGTAGGAAAAACTTTAAAAATCACTTTTACTGTAAGAAGACTTTTCCTCTTCTACAGCTTTCCATCTACATTCACACTAGAAATACTGCCAAGCAACCATAATCCAAAAGAGAAGTCCAAAGAATGGAGCTTACATTTTCATTTTCAAGCACGGCCTCCAACCAATTTCAAACATCGGTATTACTCTGGCAACTCAGATTTCTATCTATGTAAGATACATATGCTGCTTCATGTAGTACCTTTGCATAGCTTAAGCACGTCACAAAGCTAATTTGGTTCTCATGCAGTATGTTAACACAAATACACAATCATATACTTGACTTGTATATTCATATTTTATGTACTATAATCCCACACAGGTGGCCAAACAGCTGCCAAACTGTAACAACTGAAAACACTGTGTACTAGATAAGGCTATGTCAAAAAACTGCTATTTCTGTCTCCTAGGTTACAAGAAGTTTAGATCATTTTTGTGTTTGAATTGCCAATCACCCATAGAAGTGAAGATAAGGCAATGCAGGAACCTAATGATAATCCTCATTTTCCAGGTCCAGTAGAGCTTTATAGGGGAAAATACACAGAAGAATGAGTGAGATGCTGTATGTTAGCATTCATTAAAAGGACGGTATCTTTAGACTGATGGCACAGAACAGTCCAGGCAAGGAATAAATGAAAGACTCAGAGTCTTTATATAACAGGATTTGAACTTCATACTAAGAGTCTTGCTATTCAGCAACCTTTTCAAAAACCTGACAGGGTGGGGAAAAAGGCAAGCCCACTGGCCAGCAAGTGGGAAGTTGAAGGAGTTTCGGCTCAGACTGGTTTAGAAGTTCTAAGTTAGAATAAATGCACAAACACACCTCACACACCTAACTGTATGTTAGATTCCTGCAGACACCCCCCCTCTTTGGATGCACCAACAAGGTGTCTGCCCTCTTCCCTTTCCCTAAGTAGTATGTCCTTGTGGAAGCCTTTTTGCTTCTCCACCAAATTTCACTAGAATAATGAATTTATTTCCCATTCTCTCCCTAGCAAGTCACAATAAATTTGGCTTCCGTAAAAGGAAAAGACTATCTAGCCAGTTTCAGAAATCAGTTCCAAAATTCACATTTCCCAAGGCTGAGACAAAAAAAGCCAAAAGGCAATTAGACTCAGATTCTTAAAGTAAGAGATGATTCTGGTTCGTAAGAAACTGGGCTGTCCCTGCTGATACAACTAGCCAGCACAGAAGCTGGTTCAAAATATGACTGGTTTGGAATTACAGAATGACATGTAGAAAGATTATTTTTTTTAAATATTAAAAACAAAACATCATACATTACAAATTTAATTCCTCTCTGGACAGATGCTTAAAACATAGAAGGATGTGTGAGGAAAAAAACATGGAAAAAAGACATTTCCAAAAGACATGACCAAATCATTTTGTCACGAATCTGACATCCACTCCTGTTCTTCCTGGTCATGGAAAGAGAGAAACTAGTTCTGAAACATTTGGAACATCCCTTGCAACAGGGAAACAGCTTTACTGCGTCATCTGTTATTTTTATACATATCTCATGGGAAAACAAAAATAAGTCTAGGTGTTCCCATCCTCAAAAAAAACCAAACAAAAAAAATCTCACAAAAATACGAATCTTGAAGCCACACTCTTTGCCTCAATAGGAAGAGCTTTCTAACTGTTTACCATGACAAAAAACACAACAAAGACTCAAGTTTTTGATAATTTTCACTGGTGAAGATCAATTACAGCACATACATCTTCAGAGGCTACAGGGCACTTGCCATAGAAGCTGTAAAAAACCAAACAGTTTATCCACATATTTAATAGTATATTTATATGGCCTGCATTATATATCCAAGTGTCTGCCTACAAAAAAATCCAAATGATCCTTTTATGTTTTCAGCAACTACCAGAGAAGCTTAAAAAACACTCCAAATCACAACTGTGATGAACACATAGTAGTCCCACAAAAACTAGAATCTTAAGCCTATCCCCCTGTGCATAACCACCTATCAAGTTAACAGAGAAGCAAACATGCAGCTGAACAGAATTAAAAATAACAATTGAAAAAAACAGTGTGGAAAGAGTGGCAGTGTGACTTCTACTAGGCCACACTCGAACTGAAATTATTTAGGACTAGCTTCAAAACAAAATTTTAAATACAAATCTGCAAATAGTTTAAGCACGCTTTTATTTAAACTGAAATAAATGTGGGGAAAAGAAAAAAAAAAAAAAAAAAGAAAAAAAGATGCACACACTCATATCCACACATGAAAACAAGACAAACATGCAGAAGACTGGGCAGCAGTGACCAGAGGCAGCTGCTCCCGCAGCACTCAGAAGAAACATAAGAGTACTTGGAACAATGTCGCCCTTTTATTCAGCTGGCATCCCAAATCCCGAGGAGAGATTTATGCGGATACCTCCACAGATGCAACCGCAAGAGCAGGACTGCAGCCAGCAGTAGCATCACACACAACTTTTTTCAAAAAGGCCTTCCTTTGGCTTAATCAAAAAGAAGTTAAGGAAACCGGCTTGAAATCAGTTATATGAACAGAAATACACTGGCCAAGATCACTGCAGAATCTCAATAACTGTAACAAGGCTTCCAAGGGTACAAAGGTGGTCTTTCATAGGCAGCACCTCAAATATACCAGTAAATGTCACTATCACTCCAATACATATAAACCATACCACACACTGTAAAAAGTTTTTTATGTTGACTGAAAGTTCTTTTTAAGACATTTTTACAGATTATTTTTACAGTTCTGGCTGATTCACACTGACATTTGTAGAAGATTTGGTGAATTAACTTTTTTTTTGAAACCTAGAATAAGTCTAAAAACTGAAAAACGAAGTTACTGCAAAAGCTGACAGCGAAAAAAGAATTGAACTTGTAAATAGCTAAAGAACCAGGGGGCATTCTCACAAAGAGGATACAAAGTAAATCTTTGCATCCACAATGTCAACGGAACAAAACAATCCATGCAATTTATAGTACCTTATAAATTACACCAATCCCTAACAGTTATAGAGAAGGAAATCAAATTGAGAAACCATCAAAGCAAGTATTCCTGGCCAGATCTTACTTCAGAAGTTTCCATACAAGGCAATAATTTTATTGCTGAATGCACAGAAAGTATTACACTGGATCAAACTAATGATATACCAAATCCAGTAAGAAACTAAAGGAACTCCTCCCATACATACTTAACTTGATAATCTGACCATCCGAAGTTTGCTCTGAAACCTCAATAGCTAAAGCTGATGAGCCCCAAAACACATAAGCTTATAATCACTTAAAAACTATTAACGTCCTGCAAAAAGCTTTGTGGCTTCAGCAGGCTGCCCCTGGGCCTTCCCGTTTTTCATCCTATTAGCAGCCTCTCTTCCCACTGCTCTCTATTTAAAGAACCCCTGAAACCTCTTCCCTCTGACAGAAGCCTCATACACATACCCTTACTTTGTACCAGTACTTCTCTTTCCACCGTGTCAACTGCTGGTCCTTAACGTCTATTTCCACTCCCCAACAGGCCAGAGTAGGGAGCAATTATTCATCGTTTTACATAATAAAAGAGACTGAATGAAATTAAATGGTGAGGATGCAAGTTTAAAACAAAGAAAAGAAAAAAACGCCAAACAAACAAACAAACAAAAAAAACCCAACACACACACACAAGAAGGTAGTGCACACAAAGTATGTAATTAATTTTCATAGGATATTCCAGAGCTCAAAACATTAGACACCTTTATGGAGGTGAAGCCCCTGAATGGTTTACACTACTATTGAACGCAAAGATGCACATACAGTCTGAAGTTCAGGGACCTTCTGAACCAGATATTATTGAAACCTTGGAGGTGGAAAGAATATGTCACTCAAAGTACCATACAAAATATCCATCTTGTTCCCAGAACCTTTCCTAAACCATCTGATCCTGTTACATTATCAGAGCCAGAGTGAGGGGAGAAAGAGGAAGAGGGTTCTTGGATCAGACACGTAACACACAGACTTGTATTTCAAGATCCTTGAAAAAAAGTTTAGTTTTGTGGTAACAGTGACTGACACAGATCTTTCCTGCAGTACTCAATATAACAGACAGCTTCATGACATCCCTTCTAAAACAACGATACGGGGTTTTCAACATGCCCTAATAACAGACATTTCTATAAAGCGATTCGAAACTCCTATGTTCTCCAGGCTTTACTCAAATCACCAGTGCTTACACTTTTGCCTCGTTTAAAACTTATAGCCTGAAACATGCAAAAATGTTATTTCTACATTTTTAGGGCACAGAAATAGCTGAATTGTTTTCAAATTTTATTGTTAGAGCATTGTTTTTATAAGTCTTGAGAATTCCTTAATGATTATGTTCTTGTATCCCTGGACTCAACTTCATTTCACGCAATTTGTCTTGACTAACTAGGAAGCTCTCAAAGTTCAATGCACAGACACGCTAATCGGAAATTGCCAAAAAAGCTACATGATTAACTTGCAAGGAAGGTGAGTAATTATCAGCACAAGGAGGACAGGCAACTTCAAAGGGATGAACTGAGCGGATGGAGAACCCTCCTCACAAACTTACAGTTCTAGCAATCTTTGCTAAAGAAAGGCTTAAAAAAAAAAAAAAAAGAACAAGTCCCAAGGAGCGTGACAGCGACTAGCCGTGAGGAAGGGAAGATGCAGAATGAAGAATTGAATTATTTAAGGGGGGGGGGGGAGGGAAGAGACGTGAGAGAACACATCCTAAAAGGTAACAGCTAAACACGAACACCAGAGATGTCAGCTCCGTACGTGGAAGCACAACATCTTACGGGCACGGCACAGGCGTAATTAAAAATACGCCAGACCTCAGCTGTTCAGCCAGGGTTACCCCACAGCGGGGCGGCTCCGGGGCCGGGTCGGGCGGCCGCGGGCCCGGCGGGGCTATCCCACCGCCCAGCCCGGGAGGAGCCAGCACGCATGACAGCCGCCGGCCAGCCCGCCCGGGCTGCCATCTTCTTCCCGACGCCCTGTGTAAACAAGGCGCTGCCCCCGCCGCGCTGCCCCGGCCCGGGAGGGGTTGCGGGGGCCCGGCGAGGCCCGCGTTCACCCTGACAGCCGCCGGCAAACCGCCCCGCCGGTCCCCAACGCCCACCCCCCCTCACTCCCACCTCCCGCAGGCCGGGCCAGGCAGGGAGGGAGCGGGGGCGTCCCCGGCCTCAACGGCCGCTCCGCCGCACCCAGCCCCACGCCAAACCGAAAGTGGGGTGGGGAGGGTGAAGCCGGAGCGACCTCCGGCTCCCGCCACCCCGCGGCTGCCCCCACACCCCTCGGCGGCCGCCCCTCGGGACGGGCCGGTCCCGCAGCCCCCCCGCCAGGCCCTCCCAGCGCAGCCAGGCCTCCCGCCGCCGCCGCAGCCCCTCCCCCGCCTGCAAACACACCCCCCCCAAAAATTATGGGGGGCAGGGACCCACACGGCGACCCCCAACCCCCTCCTGAGCCACCAGTGCCACAGCCCGGACCCACAAGTGCCCCCCCCGACCCCCCAAAATTGGGGTCCCAGGGGTCCCAGACCCACAAGTGACCCCCCCGAGCCCTAAAATGGGGGTCCCAGACC
>JAOXJM010000033.1:12990375-13019585 GCA_026413425.1 Tringa solitaria
GAAAAGAAAAGAAAAGAAAAGAAAAGAAAAGAAAAGAAAAGAAAAGAAAGAAAAGCTCAAACCAGAAAACAAGCACACACCCTCCTTTACTTAAAAGTACAATGCTACTTTACTTGTAAAGCAAGTGAGCATAAGAAGCTTCTGATCCTCAGCATTTCAGGGGTTGTAATGCCACTAATTACATGGGAGATACGTGATTAGAGCAGGGGAGCAATGCAATGCTGAAACAAGCCTGTCAGGGGCAGGATTTTACCCTTGATTAGATTTGTGTTGCTTTTAAGAAGGAAGGAATAAAGAGGGAGTTTGTAGCAGTTTGTTGCAGTACATTAGATACATTTTAAAATATAGTTGCAATATTTCAGAAAAAATAATCTAAGAGTAAGTGTGAAAGAGGACTTTACCTCATTTTCACTCAAAAATACATGGAATGTATGTGGAATGTTGATTTTCTTAATTCAGACATAGCAGAAAACAATGCTCACGCGAGACATTTCTGATACAGGAAAATCCTTTGGGAACTCTGGTGTTTTGCGAGAAGGAATATCTTACAGACACCAGCTAGTCCTGTTTTCAACCATCTTGCTTTAAAGAAAAATGAAAAAAAAGAACAATCCTCAAAGACAAATTTATCCTTCATAGCATATTATTTCACCATCTACTTTTCATTTAGGAACATTCAAGCTCTGCAATTAGTAAATGTCTTCATGTAGATAATACCTGACATAGGGTATCTCAGAACTGGTATAGAAGACAAGATTCTGAGAAGAGACGTGATGAAAGCAAACGAGCATGGAGTGGAAATCAAGGCGTTAAGGTTTTTCTGATAAAGTAACAACTTGAAACACTTCAAAGTCCTCCTCTCTTTGTTTATAGCCAGGACTGAATACTTTGTGTAACCTCCTTCTACTGCTGATATTTGTATTAAGTGGAAAGGGGCAAGAGTGCAGTGATTTTGATTTTATAGAACTTCATTAATCATTTAAATAGAAACAAAGACATTCACATCCAGCCTCATTGTGTTCCCATTGGCAAGAACTGTCAAGGCTTGACCAGTTACTCCAGGTTTGGCTCCTCTCGTATTGTAACAGCCTCAGCACCAAATACTTTGCATTGGAAATTAGTCACTTACTACAACAGTGGAATGAAAAGGATCTGTATGATTTGGATTTTCTCCAAACCACAATTAAACTTAAAAAAAATCAAGCTAATTTTCTCCAGTGAATAAAAGCATACATTGACAAGCATACATTATTCATTTCTTACTGTATTGTTCAGCTCCAGGTTTTGACGATGGGGGATTCTTTCTGTTGTCTGGGTTGTAGTAATCATACTGCTTTTGATTTAGTGCCCTCTTCTGCTTGATAATGAGAGTGCATGTTGCCCAATGGTTAAATATTCTCAATTAGCCCTCACTGGAGAATAACATTTCCCAGTAACTACTGAGAAATAAAATAGCCTTAAGCAGGAAGAAACAAGACAGGAAAAAAAAAATTAAAAAAATCACATTATGGGAAGGTGATCCCCAAATAGTCACAGACGTCAGTAATTTAATTTAATTACAGAGAGGGAAAGAGAAAGGGGGAATATGATCTTGACACATATTAGTGTCTCTCCTCTTCCACTTACTCTGTATATTTTCCTCTTTAATTTAATTGGTCTGCATACTGCAGTCAACACCAAACTGAGAAGACAAACTACAGGCAGCCAAACTTCCTGAGACAAAGCACGGAAACTATAGCAATGTATAACACTTTCCCTAGGGCACAAGCAGAGCTCACACATATATCCTTTGAAAGATCATTAAGTCATGAAGATTTAAAATAACATAAGCTATTTATCACTAAACAAGATTTTTAGGTAGTTAAGAGACACCAAATCTGCACACGAAGCTGATACAAATAAGTTACAGACCACATGAAGAAAGTCTTCTATTCCGCAGAAGCTTCCTATTTGTTTGTTAAACAGGAGCTGTTGAACATCAATTGCAAACAGCCTTTCCAAACTTGCTAAAGCCATCATTTGAGTGTGCTAACATGTCAAGAGGAAGTGGAGAACATTTACAGACAGCTAAACCACTAAGTAAATCATGCCATTTCAACAACCTGTTTGATTACCTGTAGTTCAAGCAAATGACAGGAACAACTTCAGGACAGAAACCTCCCAATAAAGCTAGAGAAAGTAACAACAAAAAAACCCAAAACCAAACTGGGTAAAGACCCGAATGCAGGAGAATCCAGTTACTCACGATGATGTTTGATGCCTGTCACTCTGGGATAGAGCTTATTTCCATCATCTTGCATGCCTTCCATCTTCTGCAGCAGGTGAGCAGGGCAAGATCAAAGCATACAACCAAGAAATATCTTTCCTAAGAGCAGGACTGTCTGTGCAGTAAGAGGGACAGCACTCTGTGCAAACGAGCTGATCCGTGGGTGGCAGACCAAGTGACACTAGCTCCTATATCCTTCCACACAAAATACCTTCTGTCCCTGGATGTCTCTCCCCACCCCGTACCTTCCTGCACCTTCTGAGCTCTCATCCTGCAGTGCTGCTAGCTCAGTCTTTCACCCCCTAATCACCACCAGAAAGGAAATAGCACCTCCACTAGCTGATTATGGCCACCAAAGTGCTACTCAGCTGCATCATATATGCACATTTGCTCATCTGCTGGCAAACGCCACAAACTAAGCTACGGGTCACCTCAGTCATCATTCAGCTAACAGGAACTTTGTGTCCTTCCCACCTCTCTGGAGAAACACAAGTTGGGGTTGGCTAGCTGGTTCAAAATTTATGAGGGAGAGGAAATGAGAGAGACCGACAGGTGGGGGGAAAAGCACAGCCTCGGTTCTTGGCTTGGTTTGGCTTTGTTAAGGTTTTGTGGGTTGTTTTTCTTCCAGAAAACCAGGTAAAGAAGAATATTTTGTTACATCATTAAAGCTTTCTGTGCAGGTACAAGAAATCTTGGTTAAAATATTTCACTCTCAGATTTTCCAAATTTTAAGTACCAACTTGCAGTTTGAATGATCTTTTTAAGTAATTTTCTTATGTTTTTAAGAAGCAAATGAAAACAAAATTGAAATTCTATATTGATGTTAACACAGGCAAAGAGTAAAACTGGAACTGTTAGATGGAATTCATCTGTGTCTAGCATTTCAGTTAAGAGGATTGCTGCTAGCAGCAACTGGCTGTCATTCTTCAACTGAACTAGCGCTAGAGGGACATGAAACGCTTTGCCAGCTGCTTTCACAGATACGTGCTGACTGCAGAGCAGCAATTTGCAGTTTGGACAAATTTGGGAATCTCAAGTTTTACTCTGGGCTTTGAAGTGTATTGTCAAGAGCAAACCTTTCCCCCCACCTCCTTTGGCCTTGCGTTGTGTCTGCTCTCTGCTGTGATCTTGTTCTCCTTAATAAGCCAAGACTCTTTCACCGTTTTCTATGGCTCATCACAGCCTTTGTGTAGCAACTCAAAAATTCACTTTTCTGGAGGTGAAGGACACACAAATATTAATCTGTGTGGAAATTAGACTCCATCCTAAAATGACTGATAAAAGTGATAAATGATGCCTAGAGACCTCCTAAACCACTAGGACGAAGAATTTCTGATTAAACAGCAAGGCATTCTGTGTGCGGTTACTGGCTGTTTACTTTGAAGAGCAGCCATCTGTGAATTGCAGAATATCTCTGTTGTTAATCTAGGATAATCAAGTGCTGAAGCAGACCGTATTGTGCTACATGTTGTCACAGCTAGAGTTTGGCTTTCAAGAGAAGTACCTTTTTTTAAATTAAAATAAATAAATAAATAAATAAATGAGGATCTCTGACGTGCAATGCATGTGCAGGCTATGCTGGAACTCTTATATTTTTTGAAAGCAAAAAGATTAAAAGCTTTGGAAAGTACATCATAGGTTGTGCTTCAATTCTTCAGGCGTCTGTTCCCAAGGGCTAATGTATTTTGCCATGTACCAGAGCAGTTCCAGAGACAGAGTGACATTCAGCAAAGCCTGCAATTTCAGAAACCCGACTGCCAGCTGCAGAAATTAGAAACAGTTTATTTTACTGGGAATTAGTGAATATGACGAAATGGAACATTTAAGAGTATTCATCCATCATAGGATATTTAATCTACCAGATAAATAAAGATAGACTCTCATCCAACAAAACAGCAGTCTAAGACTTTTATTCCAGTAGCTGCGTCTACATAAATTGCTTTTCATCACAGTGACTTCATCCTTTAAGCAGAAGGCTTCTTGAAGCTCAGGAGCCTGATTTTGCCTCTGCATTATTCCAGTTATTCTTAAGCAGGTACAGGGGCAGGAGGCTGCATTTTTGTTAGAATGCTATTATAATTTGCTTTTCAATGGGGGAAGGAGCATGTGTTGCTTTGTGCCATGGGTAGGAATGTCATAATGCTGTTGTTTCCAAAGTCTGCTTGAAGAGAAAGCAGCCAGATGCACCTTACAGTTCATGCTTCTTATATAAATTGTGTATAATACACCTTATTTGGCCCCAGTTTATAATTATCGCCATTCTGCAATGGCTGTAATGGGTCTCAGTAAAAATTTTGCAGTAGATGCACACTCGTGCACATGCATATAGCACAATAGAGGGTTAGGAGAACACTGTCATATAAACCCATTATTCATTATACATTTTTTTTTATTACTGTAATACTAAACCCAGAAGATTATTTAGTGATTCTGTTCTTTATTACTCCCTAAGAATCCTTGTCCATTTGAACACCTGTGGCATAGCCTTCCACGGGCCATCTGCCATGTTGCTGGCCATCTGCGAACTTTGCCATAGCCTAAGTTGTTCGTTATTTCTATAAGAGTATTCTCTCAAAGCTCCATGCTGTTACGACACTGCTGTGTGCCACTGCTGAGACAGAACAGCACAGAAGGACTACAAGAAGCTGAATAAGGTTTGGTAGGAACTGGGCCCAGCGCCTGCAAGGTAGGTGCCACCACTTCAATCAATAACTTAACCAGGGTTATTTTGATTTTCATGCTGTAAAGTACCTATTGCTACTACTTGCAAATAGGTTTTGTTCTCAAAGCAGGAGCCTTAAAAATGTTTATTCCTGCATATCATTAGGCAATGAAGTGTAGCATCAAAAATGTTTATGCAGGGGGGAAATTAGATTTGTACAGCCAAATGTCCTACACTTAAAATTGCAAATCCAAACTTGGGAGCAAACCAGGTTGTTATTTTCCCTGTGACCCAGTTTAAAAATACTATCAGGTAATTTTTATAAGTTTTTAACTTAGTTAAAACCTTTTACTTACATTTTAGCATGGAATGTTACAATCGTATAATTATGCACCACAGTTTGGACCGAAAGTAAGAAAACAATATACATAACGAGACAACACAGACCTAGGATGAGTTCACTTGACATGGTTTCAGTTAAGTCTACTGCTTCTCTCAGCACATCTATTTATTACATGCTGGGTCGTGCTTTGACAGTTATTATTGGATGCTACTTTCTAAAGCAGAGATGTTAATCACAGAAGCGTCTCTCTAACCAACTTAAATCGTATTAGGTTGTCTGTTGCAGCAATGAATACTGGTCCTAAGGAGCAGTGTGTGGTATGACAAACTGCACAATTCTTTTATGTCTCCAAGGAAGAGCATGAGGTTTCACACAGGAATCAGCTGGTTGATTGCCACAAATATTTCCGTTAAACTTTTCAAAGGCTTCAGCACTGCTTACTGGGAAGAAGAAAAAAGAATCTGGTTTAGAGGAAGCAACAATAAATGACGTTTAGCAACAGACTTGATTCATCAGGTCTTTTTGTTTGCAAACATTCAAAGCACACTGTAAATTTGGCTGCAGGTTGTCAGTTAAGTGAATTACAGCATATAAACACTACTACTGTGTAGATCACACTTATCTGATGGCTTGTGAAAATTTGCTCTGCTACCACCACCAAAGCCCAGTTTGGAGGATCCCCCCATCTTCAGCCACGTTGCTCAGGTATAAATGAATTCCCGTGCACGCTGGACACATTCCACTAAGCCTCACTTCTACAAATAGTTACTTGCTTAACTTTAAGCACAAGGTAAACCAATTGTGTTTGCTGAGATTACTGATATAAGTAGATTCGTAGCTGTGTGAGTTTGGGGCCAATAGCCACACGGAGAAGGGTTGTACTCTGAAAAAAAAGGGGAACAATAGTATAGTCTTACTCAGGCATACTCTCAGTATCAATTTAAGGCTTCATCTGTGGATTTCATGCATTACTACTAGTTCTATCCCTTCACCGAACACTTAGTAATTTTTAAAAAGTTAACTGGTTACTGATTCAATTCTAATATCAACATTCTTTTGATTATTTTTTTTTTTGCTTTGAATCCCTTAAAAACTATACTGTGTTTTAATGCAAACTCAAAGTTAATGTCAATAGCCTAAAGCGCTTACAATCAAAACATACACTAAAAAAATTTTAAAATTCTTTCCTGACTGGGAATGCATTGTGGCTTTTGACTTGTAAATTGGAATAAGTCAGCCAGCAATCTTCCAGCACTAAGCAGTAAAATGTTTTATAAACCTTTTTTTCTCCCCCAACAAGATCAAATTGGAACTCAGTAAGGGACTCTTTTTGTAACCTTGTGATGCTATATTCATAAAAAGTAAATTTTTTTTGACAAAAGAGCCCAAGTAGTTTAAGCAGAATTCAGTGGACCTGTATTCTGGTAGCGGATTCATCTATTTTTCATCTATTTTCAATTCTTTCTATCAAAGGTGCTTTCTACAGCTTATCTTCCCTCCTACTCCCACCCCTTTCAGTTACCATCTCTGCCTTCATTAACTGAACTGGCTCTATTGGGTATTTGTTGTCTAAAACAAAATCTGGAATAACAATGCAACAATTTCTAGGGCTGCAAGATGTTTACAGAAAAAAAACATCCCTAACTTTATTGCTTTCTCTGTATCACTGCATTTATGTGTCCCAGAGTCAAGAGAATTACTTGGTAACTTATTTTTCTGATGTGGTATCCTTGGGTGCCCTTAGCTTTCACTTTAAGCAAAAATAACAGCTTTGAAAAGCACTTGCAAATTTTCTGCACATCTCACATTCATTAAAGATCTGTTCCCCTTCACACCATTATTCCCAGTAAAACACAAAAATTCTATTTGGTAGAGGAACTTACCTTACACTAGCATTTTGTAAAATATTCTATAATTGTAGGGTTGGCTTTGGTCTAATTTTTTTTTTCTTAGTTTTGAATGCTAAAACAACATGGAAGACGATGATGCAGTTTTAAGAACATTATTTACCTTTTATCTCAGAAAGATAAGAGGCATTACCTTATTTTATATTGCAGTGGATGATGGCATAGGCAAATGTGCATTTGCAAAGGACTCAGAACATAACAATAAGGTTGTGTAAGTGTATTTAGAACACACATTTTGAGGATGCAATGAAAAATAACTTTCTTTGCTCCATTTCCTTCTCCTCTTGTGCTGGTGTTCCAACAATTAGTGTTTGAATTGTTAACTAGCATCAAATTAATTTGGAAGTTTATTTGCTTAACTTGACCTAGGAAGTTTATTTGCTTAACTTTCAGCTGTTTCTCTTCTAGTAAATATCTTTTCTGCCACGATTCACATTCGTATTTCAGCCAAACTGTTTATTCCCTCAGGTTTCTATCACCATCTTACAGTCATTTTGGAAAGGGGAGTCCCAGAGAGTAGCAAAGTAGTTAAGAACATCACAGACAAAGTTTTTTATTCTATAAAATAATAAAGCCAACTGAGAAAGATACTAGCAAAATAGTAAGAATATTATATTCAATAGTTTTCATTAGCACAAACTAAAAGTGCAGAGAGACTAATTATGAAAAAATATCTTTAAACAGTCCGGAAGGTTTCAACTTCACTGTGTTTACACTGAGGATAACAAGAGAAGACTTCCCTTGTAAAGGCAATAATCCACAAGTCCAGTATCTATTGAATTTAAATCAATGTCCAAAGAACACTTCTTGCTTAGAATGAGGTTACAGCTCTTGGGTCTTTATCCAGCTTGCACAAGACTAAGATAAAGCCATAAATAAATACCCAGCATGACAATTGGTATAGAAAAGTTTTGCTCCCTAGCCTCTAAAAGATGCCAGCAATGGTTCCCAAACAATAAGAAATACTTCAGTTAAGTTCTTTTTTTGCGGTGTATTTGTTTGGAACAGAAATACAAATTCACCATCAGAGTGCATGTGCAGACTGACCACATGCTGCAATTGCCACTAACTGAGAAAAAAAAGAAAGGTGAAGAGCAGGAAGCCACATGCTGCAATTGTACCTTTAGGGTTCCTTAGCAACTTCTTCAGGTGTCTTCTCCTCCACAGAAACTGAAAATGGAGACAAACCACCAATGAGAAACATTGGAAACAACTTATTCGATGACAAATTGTCGAGTAAGTTGTTTCCCTTTAGTCCAAAGGATCCTTTGAACCAAAGGGATACAATTTACAAAGTCATATTAGGTATACAGACAGTTTTCCTTTTAGCTTTTTAATTCTAATTGTAAAAGAGTTTAGAGGCCAAACTTCTAAACTCTTTTGAAAATCTCCACAGTGATGATTTTAACACACATTTTTCTTTGCGTTCAATTTTATTGTTCAACTTCAGTAGCAATATGAGATCATTTATAGCTTCACTGAAATACTGTAACTTATATAAATATCACATGCTCTCTATTTTTCTTCACAGCAATGTAATTTAAGAGAATTCTCTCTTTCAAATTAGGTCAGATGTTTAAAAAGTGTGTTACATCTTATGAAGCACAAGGGAGAATTTCTTGTTCTTAATGAACTTTCCATCTAGCCACTGAGCTTAAAACACCCCAACGGTGCAGTTTAGCAATACCTATTTCTATTGCATGGTGTATAATTTCAAAATTAAATTCTCTGCTAACGCCGCGATGCCAAACACCGACATCGCTAGCAGCCACATTGCGTCACTTGGGTTCTGCATGCTCCTGCAGCTAGTTCAGCGCAAACAGCCACTAGTGCGTTTCAGAGACAAAACATTCCAGACCCAGCTGTGCTCTTGCACCTTCTGAAGGTTGTCCCGACTCCTCAGCATCAACGTCCTGGCTCCTCGAGGATGTCTCAGAAATCTCTTGAGCTGCTGAGGCTACTCCTTCCTTGACACTGTCTAAGTTTTCCTCATGGGGAGAAGCTGCAACATCCAAGACTTCGCTCACAGTTTCTATGAATCAAATTAGAGAGATAATTGTCTTGTCTTTCCATTCACTGGCACAAATGAGGGTGAGCAGTCAAGCCCACAAAACATGAGGTACCTGCCTATCATACATTTTTGAAGTACCTGAAGACAACAGGATCTATCAAATGATTACATTTTACCATGAAAATAAAAGTTTGCAAGTGGAATTCCAGGGAAAGCCTGACTCTTCCTAGCCTTGAGGCAGAAAACTATAAACATGAACTATTTTCACGCCTTTAGACAAAGGTAAGTGTTCTCTAATGTGTATATTCTCTTGCAGATACCCTCATTTCATTTTCTGATTTCTGTCAAACTACTAATGATGCGCAAGACACTAACGGTAAAGTTTCCATGGAAATAATCCTAGTCTGATCAACACCACAGGACATTTCACATACACTCCACATAACCTTGCAAAGACATCACGGGCAGTTCCAATGCAGAGATATCCTAGCATCAGGCTGAAGGTTCAGGCTGTGATTCCAGTGTAGCATGATTGCCAACTAGCTATTTTTCAATACTTCTTAAGGATAAAGCAATCTATCTGTATAAAATGTCTGTAATAGGCAACATGTCTATATACAGATACACTCTGCAGAGGGACTGAAGACTTCATCCAGCAGTTACATGTTAAATTTTACTTGAGTAAATTCTCCCTTACCATATTCTTCTAACCTTAATGTTGGAGGTCTCCATCATCACACACCTTAACTGCTTGGCAGGATAAGGTTTGCAGGGGCTTCGTTGTTAAAAATCGTGTCCTATACTAAGATACAAGTGTGTTAAATGCAGCTAACTAAACAGCTTCATTAGAAGTTCAATAAATGCCATGAACAGGAGCTCTGTAGAGCTAGCATCCCATGCCGTTTCCCAGATATCAGCTATTTAAATCCAGCATATTCTGAACATCAACTATTTCACTTTATTTTGCAGAATACTGACTAAATTTTGAAGAAGCAACAGAAAAAAAAAGTCAGGAATTGCCACCTTTGTCTTTATAGGGAACAACTAAGCAATAAAAATAGTACAATAGAAATTCAGAACATCAGTTATTTTATAGATAGCATGACTTGATGTAATGCAATATACTTGCTATGGTAACAAGCTGCTGGTTTTGAGTTTGTAACATCAAACATTTAGTTTATATTACCAAACACTTGATCTCTGACTTACAGTATTTCATCTTGCTAATTTTTGTTTATTTCTTCTGATGTTTCAGTGGTTTCATTTCGTTTGCACCAAGAAGAGTAGATCAGTAAGCAAGTAGACGGAGCAACATGGACTTTTCCTGCTTCTTAATAAAATCTCATTTCCTTTGAATAGGAATTGTGTTTATTTGTCACTTACAGGAATACCTGCCTTGAAAACAAATATTAACACTTATACCACTTGTACTGAGTGATTTCTCTGGTCTGAAGTATTCTTTGTGACTACCAGAAAGGCAGTCTACTGCAACAAAATATGGATTCCTCCCAATATATCCATCCAAGTCTCTTCAGAGCTGTCAGTCCCTAAAATACCAAGGGTCTTGTTGCAACAGGCATTGCATTTTTGAAAACCTATGTCTGTAGATATGAGTAATTGTCCTTGGTCTGAAGAAAACTCTAGCTGGTACTTTGATTTTTTAGAAATCCAAGTGGCTTTCACATGAGTTCCTTGAGCACACGTGGCTGGAGTTTTGCAGGAACCACCTTCCTGATGCCACAGCCAAAGTGCTGTTTTTGAGAAGAGAAAGCTGGCAGAAGCTGGGGGTCTGAGCACAGTTGCTCATGGCAGCACCAGACTTGGCAGCTTCACCAGGTCATTATCCATGCCTTGGGCCAGTCTGAATTCTTGCTGGAGATAATGCCCTACGCAGATCATCTTGTCGTCATTTCTTCAGCCTGTTGCAGCGACAGCAAGCCAGCTAAGTGTCCTTTGGTGCTTTGAGCACCATGAAAATAAGACCCAGTCTATAACAACGAAGGCTATTTTAAGCATTAATCTGACATACCGAAACAAATCTCGCTGTATCTTTTGGTGGTTTCTACACAGCTTAGTCTTGGAACGAACGCTCTGTATCCCAGTCACAAAGTCAACATATTTTTCTTTGTTTAAGGAATTGCTGCAATCCCAGGGCAGCACCGTATGAGAATGAGTCCCCCATCTCTTTCAGAATCAGGACTGCCACATGGCCCCTTCTCTGCAGGGAACACCAGGAACAGTGCCCAGGTCCCTCGCAGCCTCTCCTACTGATCAGCTGGTGGCACACAGCATTACAAGCTTAGGAACTTCTTTTTGTTTCCCTGGATGCTATTTCCACCCTGCTCCACCCCCCTCCTTTTTTATTTTCTTTTTTTTTTTCTTTTTTTTTTTTTTTTCAATCTGCATGCATTTCACATTTTTTCAGTCCAGCTTAATCTCTCGCAGTTGTTCCATGTAAAATCCAGCGGTAGCACCCGATTTCATAAAAGAGATTTTAATCTGTGCCTGGTACAATGATGACTCATCTTCCAGAATCCTTGGAAGGAGGATTTCACTTTTCTGTCTATTCAATTATTGCAAAGTTGTTAATAACCCTGTCGTGAAACTCTACAGCAATTAATAGATTTAATTGTAATAATTTCTAACTTTTAGTTAGTTCAAATACCATAAAATTTAAGCTTCTTTATTTTTCCAAAATCGAGCATCTTAACTGGTTCTGTGTTGTTTTCTGAGTGATGATCAGTGTGAAATTCTGAAGTCCCTGTATTTCCTTGTGCAGTGATGATGATGGCTAACTTTGTCTATTTATGCCAGTTTTCTTACAGTTCCTACAGGCTTTAAGTGAACAAAATAATCTGCGTTGTGCAGCTGCTTCTCTGCAGTGAATGCACATGGTGTTTAGGTGCTGTTCATCTTATGTTTGCCGCTGAATGCCCAGCTGCTTTATTATCAGTATTACACAAAACTACTACAGCTCCTTAACATCCTTAACAAAATATCCACTTGCAGCATTCCAGTCGAATTGCCTTTGTGTATAATATTAGATATTTTTTTCTGAAAAATTTATATTTATTTTTCTTATGCTTCTTCACCGGGCATTTGTCAATGTTAGATCTTCCCTCGGGGCAAGTAGCTAGGTCCCAGTAGCAGCAGGTACAGTTTTCTTCAGTTTTGCTAGGCATTTGTGTATGCTATTGCACTTACACATCTGATTTTTTTTTGTGATTTCAACAAAAGATAATATTAAAGAACTTCAAGCCTCAGAGAAATCAAACTGATCAACTTTCCTAACTGTAGGGAAGTGCTTGGGCTTTGCATATTGCATCAACAGCTGTTCTGAAAGCATTCAAAGGGATTTTAACATACAGAGGGTTTTGAGGACAAACCTAGTCCTCAGGCTTGTTCCACCCTTGACGTATTTCCACCGCGCAGCCACCAGTATTGAACTCAACATCTTTGCAATACCCACTGCTTACGAGAAACACTGAACCCTAACAAAAATATCACCTGCTTCTGCCCAGGACAGCTATATGCACTCTCAAGTCCTCCTTAGCTCCTGTGCTTTACGAGATAACCATTTTGAGAAGAAATACGTCCTTCCAAATTGCACATGCAGGGACAGAACACGACTAGGCAAGTACCAGCAGCACATTACGCATGCACCACACACAATACCAAACCATTTCTGTTATGAAAACACATCTGTTTTGAGTTGAGTAAATACAGAAAAGGAAATTGATTCTACAGACAAAAGGAAATTAGGTTTTTGGGTTGTTTTGTTTTTTAAAATAAGGCAGCAGCGTTAGGAAGCTCCAGTAGCTTATTAGCAAAAATATCCAACATCTAGTTCCACCTAGAAATATAATTTTTAGGAAACTATCCCTCCCATTTAGTGAAAAAAAAAAGCAAGCTGCTTCCTGTATAAAGTAGTTATTTCTGCAGTCTTTAAAGACGTAGTTTTTACTTTTACAAGTGCTAATGTTGCGGCAATGAGTGCGCAGGACTCTGCATTTCTGTGCATTCCCAGCAGAACAGAAAATGAATCCAGGGTGCTTCTGCGTCCTCACGATCCTCAACTGAACTGCCTGAATTTCAGCAAGCTCAGCATTCCCCCTGCAGAACAGAGCAGCACGACAAGCAGGGAGTTGCACGCCCTGTGTGACTGACTCATCTTTGCTTCAGCTAACGATAAAAAATAAAAAACCACACACACATAGATTGACTTTCTCCTGCTAATAATAAAACCCAACACAGAACGCCATGCACAGGGATTGACTTTCAGAACCCAGACCCTACTGCTCGCACGACCTCTTCCCCCAAAGCTTTCAAGCATTTAAAACAAGCTTTCCCGCTTTCCTGAGGGAGTTGTTCTGCAGAATCAGCCTGGATTTTTGTCTGGGATGCAAAGCTCTAGTCTGAAATTAAATGGGCTCACACGGGCAGTCACGTCCCACCGCCTGGGAAACAACACCCTACGGGGTGATCTTGCAGCAGGCAGGTGAAAGGGAGGTATGGTGAGAATTGAGTGGGCACTGATGGCGATAAGAGGGACCTGAAATCTGCCAAGATCTTGGTTCTTGCAAGAATTTTTGTAGAAGATATTGTTTCTTATAGCATCTCTACAGGGTGTGTGTCATTAGGCTTTAGCATTCAGTGTTCATAAAGCTGAATTTTCCCAGCTGTGTTTCATACCACATACCGCACGTGAAAGCTCACAAAACAAACGACCAGTTGTCCAATACGTATGTATTATTTCATAATTTCATATTTCCACTGAAGTAGCAGCTAATTGTTAAGAAAACAAACTTATTTTACATATAGAAAGAAATTATTCTAAATAGGAAAGAATTGTTTTCTTCTTTCCTCGTGCGTGCAAAGCACTTTACCTTGTGAAACAAGTATATTTTTCTCTTAACGTGTAAAAATAGAGGAAGCTATCTCTCATGGAGCAGCATTAAAAGAAGGAAAAGTCCAGTTTAAAAAAAAAAAACATGGGGGCACTCTTGGAATTCAGAATGTCATTCCTACTGCAAAAGTTTTACCAGATTTGGCCAGTCAACTCGACACTGCTGAAAATGCTCTCCTTATTCAGAGTGCTTTTGCGTTAAAACTTTGTTATTTTTAGTATCTATAGATACCGACATATAGATGACTGATACAAATAGCCCATAGGCATAATTAAACTAACTTGCATCCTATATTTTTAAATCTTACCAGAGTTTAAGCTTTTACCTCATATTTTTAAGTGGCTTTGTAAGTATGTTTTCTTTATTTACAATACATATGCAGAAGATAGTTGTTCTAGATTTTAAAATGAAAGCTACATTCAATTTTTCCCTTGCTTGAGAGAGGTGGGGATTTTCCCCTCCACCTAGGATGGAGGTTTCATAACAAAATCATACAAGACAACCACAGCCTTCTCAGGAGAACAGCCTATATATTTTTCCCAGTTTTGTGTTTCCCTACTAATGTATTTTAACTATCTTATCTTTATTCTAATCCTAATCCTTTGATTCATTTTAAAAGTGATACTTCCAGTTAGAAACAGCAACAAAGAAATCTGAACAGGCACCGGTTTCCTGCAATTCTTAAAGATATTTAAAAATGCACTTTTCTGAGTGAAGCATTTCACTTAGAGCAGTATCCATCGTATCACGAAATTATTTTTTTCTAAGCAGTATAGATGAGGCTGGTATCTGTAATGCAGAACGTCAGGTTCAATTACTTTAAAAAATATTATTTGCAGAAGAATTTGGCTTTATAACACTAAAATAATACAAGTTAGCCAGCATAATACAAATGGAATCTGCCCAGAGCGCACAAACCAAAGCTCGAGTACAAAACCAGGCTTTGATATTTCAAGCTGCCTATAACATAACCAGTGGCACACACTAATTCCAAAGGAAAAAAAAAAAAAAAGTCAAGTCTAATCGTGAAAACAGAAACAATATTTAATTTAAGAGTCTTTTAAAGAACTACTCACACTGGAATGTAATGCTTTCGTTTTACATAAAGCTTCTTCTCAGTAAGATCCACTAAGGGTTTCAGGATGTCCCCTGAAATGTCAGGACAGGCAGAGGAACAAATTCCCTTTCCTTTTCATAGTTTAAAGACCCTCTAATGGAAAACTGACAGTTCAGTAGAATTCACTTTTAAAAAATCTAAATCTGCCATGTTCGAAAAGTAACTCAAGAACTTACTTGAAAGAGAATGCAAAATAAAATAGAAGAGGTGGAGGTACCTGGCTCACTCAGATCTAATTCCGGGGACAACACACCAGTAGCAGTAAGAAGACCAACTTAACATATTTTGTTTCCATCATCAACTTTAAGGAAAATGGAAGAGAAGTTTGTTCAACAATGACTTTTGTTCTACATCCTGAGGTAGTGGTGACAGCTAAGGTCACCTTCCTTCCTTTCATCAGAAGCCACCTGCCTCCCCAAGTACAGCTGACTTGGGTTCAGCGCCTGCTCCCCCTACTTACTCAACTCCCCCATCAGCCCCACCAGCAAGAGGGAGAGGGGGAAATAATCATCACTGACTCAGTTTGGAAGAAAATAGACAAAACTGTGTGTAAGTGTTTGTAAAGTGAGCAGGTGCTTCAAGTTTCATTGGCCAGGAAGACACAGCACAAAGGGCATGCCCCACCAAGAACATTCCAAGCACCAGGAACATCCCTCAGGACTACTTGAAATGCTGTCTCTCTGCTCACTGGCATTTTATTCCGTGACCATTTAAGATTATAACCAGCTACAGTAATTTACCCATTTCTTCGGAAAGGAAAAACACTTAATGCTTAAACATTGGGCTTTAAACCGAAAAAAATCTACTGGATGGTTAACCACAGACCAACGCCTCTCTCCGACACTGTCTATTCAGTGCTTGAGCTCCAAGAAAAAAATAAGCCTCTCAGCTCTATGTGCTAAACCACATCAGGGAACCAAAAATTATTTAGAAAAGCACCGATTATTTTTCAGTCCGATCAGTTCCTTGAATGCACAGGACAGGAACACGTGGCTGGCGGCTGTCGAAGCCCACATTGCTCTCAAGAAGTTGTTTGTGGAACTGCCCTGGCCTGGCCACCCCGTTGTGTGGGCATGGCATGGAGGCAGGCTCAGCCTTCCTACCCAGCAATACCCCGCCAGAGCCCACGGGCATCAGGAGCTTTGTCCTTCTGACATTTCAGCTATTCCGTAAGTTAAGGCTGAACCAGAGGCTTAGAGCCCAAGGTCTTCAAGAAACTGATGAGAAAAGGAAGGCTGAGGTTTCTAATAATCCTGCCACTATAAAAATACGACAGCTGCTTCTTTTTGCAAGCCATCCATAATTAATCCAGAAAAAAAAAAATAAAAATCCATGAGATCCATCTGAGAGCCTAAACCATGGCATTATGAAGCACATTTTTAAGAAAACAAAATTTTCCTCACTCCATACGTCAAGAAAAGAAACAACTTCATTCAACCAAACATTTCACAGGTTGTTTGTGCCAAATGTAGGCCACTAGTTCCTAAGCAAAGCCTCATTAGTTCATACTAATGACCAGAAGACTCACTTCAAGTGAGCTTATTCTACCATGGGTGATTAAAAAAAGATTCAGAGATGCCTGTAATTGTCAGAATAAGAGCATAACAGTGCACACCACATTCATCTAGAATAGCTTATAATACCTCATCTAATTTCAAGTATATAGCTTTTTATTCCATAACAAAGATTTGTAGCAACGAGAAGCAATTCACGTTGTGTTTGGTTGGTTGTTTTAAACATCTAGCCACCGACAGGAAAACTAGTTAACATAAACAGCATATATGAAAATGCACTAATAATCTGATGCATTAAATCCTTCAGTTCTAAAAAACCTTTTAATTAAAGTTAGGCATTTTCTTCACCACTCTTCAAACAAAGTAATGCACCAGGTTTTACCCACTTACATTGTTGTCAAAGGAGCAACTGAAGTCCAGCATGTTGGTTTTTTGAAAACGATGTTTCTCTCTGCAATGAGAAACACTGCCCAAAAATTAATTTAAAAGTCCCCATCATTACCATTCTGGTTTGAGCTGCCACCACAGGAGAACAGAAAGGAGTTCCTCTTGCCATTTTCTCTGAAGTAGGACACTAATAGTAGTCCTTCACATGCTGTATTTACAGAAAAATTTCAAATAACACAGGCAATACTACTTGAGGTAAAGTAAATGCTAACAGTTATTAAGTCAAAGTGAGTTCTTGCCTTGCAATTTAAAGAAATAAAGGGGTTTTTTGATCATTTTTAAGTCTTGAAAATAAGCTATAAATATTTTATTAGTAAAAAGCAGTAAGTCCATTTTCTTCTTAATAGTGGCAATCATTTAGGCATTATTAACTTTATGTCCTCTTACCAGCTTTAATCTTTTTTTTGAGGAGCTACTCGTCCCCTTGTGCTACAATAGACAAATAGGAAAACAGTTATTTTATGTAGTTCTCCCCCACTTATTTGTTTGCACTCTTAGCTGGGAAGTTCTAGGGGGTTTTCCATTTTACCGGAATCTTCCTCCCCAGCCCAGTGCCTGCTGTAAAATTCTCTTTTCAGCCAGCTTGTTCAAAACCGAGCAGTCTGTCCATTTACCCAGATGCTCACAACTTTTACAGAGGTCTTTTTCTAAGTATTGTTCACATTCTTCCTACCGAGATTTTCTATTTATGCTACGACAACCCATCTACAAGCTCAGTTTTATGAAAGAAAACAGGAGGAAGAGAGAAGAGAATACTGACCAGTGTATGGCAATCAGAGAGGGGAAAGATAAATGCAGAGGTCCAAGGGATAGATAAAGAAAATGGTAAATGTGAAGCAGAAATACCCAAAAGGAGTTCCACAGACATGGGTACTTCCCCAGTAGGATAATATTCACATAATTCAACTTTCTAGAGCCTATTTTAGCTAGCTTAGTCTACCACAATCAATGAAGAGAAAAAAGTCCTCTAAAAGGAGATTTGGAATAGAAAACCTTTATCACAGTTGGTAATTAAGCACAGATTTTGTCAGATGATATGAATACTTTCCCTGATTCTATCTGCTGCTGTTACACCGATCTAAAAACCCGTTTCATGCCATGGCACTATACGTATGAAAATGGCAGATAACAGGCCTGTTACGAGATGCTTCTGATCGATCCAAGCAAGGTCAGTAAGAGGAAAAAAAGTGGTATAACCATAAGGGACAAGGTCTGTCCGGCGCTATCCATGCTAGATCTCACCCCGGCGCCTCAGGCTGTGAAGAGGTCGCACAGCTTTTCCTCCTTCCTCCATCCCACACAAACAAGCGCCTAGAAGGACGTGTTTGTTCCGCTGAGCGACGCCGTTCCCAAAGCCCCTGCGTAAGCACGAGGGATTGCAAATGACTTTGAGGACTCTTCCAACAGCCTTCAAAACACTCCCGGTGTCGGAGCATTTGGATACACACCCAGAGTTTGGCAACTTCCCAAGGAAAAAACAAGGTACGCTGATGGCATCGGGTGTTTTTGCCTGCCTGGCATCACTCTGCCATTGGGTCAGCAAAAGTCCTGTCCAGAAAGCAGTACCTCCCGGCCAGCGCAGCCTGGATTTGTTTCCCTAGGCTGCAGACAGCTGGCATTGTAGTGCCACTCGAAGCTTAACATGGAAAACTCCAGCACATTCACACGCTAAGCATCCCCAAATCTAGTTAATCACTCAAACCCCATTTGAAATAACAAAGAAGAGACCACGTCCTTCAATACTCACAAAATTAGAAGAAAACCTACACTGGAGAAGCCGGGAGTCCAGGAAAGCATGGGTTTGGGCTCATTGCTTTTGCGATTCCCGTTGATGATGCCAAAACCTCAAGCCTCAATAGTAAAGTTGGAGAAAAGTTTATAGCAGCAATCCAAAAAACTACAAGTCACAGATATAACCACACTGCCTAATCCAAATAGCAGCTCGCCAGTCTGTGCATTTTATAGCATTTGTTCTATCCGAAGACTAATTGATCTTAATTTACTGTCCCCAGACACAGAGTTCAGTAGGAGAACAGCAGGAAACTTAGCAGTGTCAGGCAGTAACCAAGAGTGACGGCACAACAGCTGAAGTAATAAAAAGCTAGAAAAAGCTAGAACTTAGAGGAAGCTAAAACCTTGGGAACAGAGTTATGTGCACAGTATTTTTTTCGCAACAGTATTTCGCAGAATTCCAGGTACCAGTAATGGGTTGTAAATTGCTTAAATTGAGGCAAGGAGAAAATTCCAGCCAGGTACAATTGTAATTAACTTTCTAAAATTGAAAATTACCCTGATTAAGTACCTACCTCCAAGATTGTGGGTTTTTTTGTTGGTTGTTTGTTTTGGGTTCTTATTTTGCACATCCATGTATAATCACCCATCTGTGTTGTCTGTGTATATATATATATATGTATGCATACTGGAGCTGGAGACAAACGACCGTTGGCACCCTTCACTTTCAAACATATAATAGAAAGCCTCATAGATTAAAAGAAAAAATTGCATTTGAAAAAGCAGATGTAACAATAAAAATACTTGCACCTTCATCTGCAGAAGTAACATCAAGCTACAAACAAAGCTAATAGGAGTTATTTAAATAAGTACCCTTTTTCAAAGTAAGCCTGCCTTCCCCTTGGCAGTTCTCAAAGAAAATTCTCTACCTCAGCAGAAATATAGATACACTTTTTTTCCCCTCTAAACAGAAAGGACACAAATGATGAAGACAGTTAAGTACAAAATGGAAAGGCATTTCCAGGATTTTAATTAAATAATTATTTTTTTAAAAAACACAAGTAGCTGTTGACTGCAGGTAAGCACTGAACAAAGTGGTACATAGAGAGCAGAGAAATTTTGAATCCAAATACCACCTGCTTATATTTCAAGTTATTGTGCCGGTGGAAACTAGCTTTTACCTAGCTTAAAGGAAAAGGATACTGGTTTAAGCAAGACCACGTGCTGCTTGTTAAAGCCTTCACGTGGTGAGGAGCCAGAGGCCCCCGTCATTGTGCCGCAGACGGGGCCTGGAGGAGAGAAGCAGCCAAACGCTAAGGTGACCTGGCGGTAAGAGCCTCCGCAGCCTCCCAGGGCAGGACTCCGGTTACAGGGCAGTCACAGCGGGACACAGCCCCGGCGGGGGAACCTCACATGAACTGCTGATGAGATCCACAGGGTTCACCCCTGGCTGAGGAACACCTGTTACGAACAGTTATTGACAACAGCCTTCACCGCTGCCATGAGAGAACTGCTCTCAGAAGCAAGTTTTAACATCCCAGAAAACACCAAAAAGACCAGGCAACGCTACAGCGGGCAGAACACTCCCTGGCTTTAGAAACCAGTAATTACCGAATGGAAGTACAGCTTCTGCTGCTTGACATGAAATGCTTTAGCTAATAGGTGATATCCTGATTAGAGGCTGGAAGAAAGAGGGCTGAAGCAACACGCAGAAGTTTCTCAACAATTTTCTATCCCCCGGGTTTGTTCCCACCAGCTTTACCACACAGCAAAGAATAACCCCTGCAGCAAGATTTGACAGAGGACACCCGAACCGACCCCCACATTCCCTTATAAATATCAACGTGACAGAAGTGCTGTCCTACTGCTGTTTTCTTCAGGAAGCACGTTGCCAGAGAAAATAGATCTAAGAAATCAGTGATTTCTAAATAGCACCTCCACTTCCAGTCGACACCAGCAGTAACTAAGCTACAAGATATATTGCATCTTCCAAAATAGCGACCACTTCTACAGGAAGTCACTGTGTCTAGAATTAGATTCTCAAATTAATTCACTCATGCACAACATTTCTCATGGAAAATCCTGGCTCCTTCCTCTTCAATAGGGCAGCAGAAATATTTTACATACGGAAGATCCTACCCTATCCAACAATTAATAAATATTCCTAGGTAAGCATTGTGAAAGGAATATTCAACCACTTCTAGATACAAGCAAGCACTCACTCCTTAAAATGAAATTTTGCGATTGCTCTGTGGAGGTAAACACTGCAGGTCATCTTAAAACATCTTCTATCTCTTAACAGCTCTAATTCACTAACTTCAACATATACCAGACTCCTTCCTTTCCAAATGAAATGGTCTAAATATTCCACAGAAATGGAAATTTTTAAGGCTCTAGGAACTTCGACTGCTACCTTATAAATATTTTTTTATATCTAAACAGTAATAGTCACTACAAATATACTTACTTGTACTTTTTATTAGCTACATTACTTTTAGCACTGGACCAAGCATTGTTTTAAAATGTATTTTGTAATGGATTGTTTTGCAGACAAGCACAAAAGCTACTCACACACATATTAAAATCCCATTCATGCCTAGACCTTTCACAAAGTCAGTCATTTGAAGCGCTGCCTCAATTCTCAAGTTCATTTGTTAAAAAGGCAATTAAGATGCATCCGTTCCTCGCTGGGGTTACCAAGGAAAAAATGCAAAAACAATTTCAGACTCTGCTAAAACCTTTTGAGGTAGTATGATAACCTCCCATGGACTAGCAGTCAAAACACTTTTAATCTCAGTTTGACCTGTGTTTTAGAGATATCCTCTCAAGTAGGTGTTTGTTTTCTCAAAGGAAGTCAAACATAGGTGTGCAGTAAAGATTCCATGTTTAAGTCAAGCTGAAAACCGCTTCAGTGATTTCTGTACTTGCTACGGCCACGTTGAAGTCTTCCCTTCCAAAGCTATGATTAAAGTGAAGTTTCTCTTTCATGATAGGCTGGCAAGTTTTTTGTGGTTTTCTTTGTTTGTTTGTTTCAACTGAAAAGGGCAGATGCCAATGTTTGCTGCTTTCCTATCAACTGAGAAATTGAAATTGCTTCATGTGTGTCCCTTTCAACTTCAGCTGAACAAATCAAGAGGTATGAGGATAAGCCACTGCTCTATCCTTACAGGCTAGCATTAAACAAACAAAAAATTGCTAAAAAAACCAAGTTAAATTATAATCCTATATTTTGTGCAATTTACGGATAGATTTGCATTTGTATTAGTGTGATTTTTTTAAACATACAATAAACCAAAATATTTCAAACAGCCTGACAGTTCAAAATACTGAATATGTAACCACTAATTGATTGAAGTGTTTAGGACTAATTTGATGTTTTATTGAATTTTGACATTTTGAGCCTAGTATATCCTTAACACTGGGATCACAATAACATTTTGGTTGTTATGCAGGATTCTGTTGAAGTTGCATTGACAGAACAGCTGTAATGATTTAGCGTGAGTATCTTAGGAATGGCCACTGCAATGAAGCGTTCAGATTCCTTAGCAAACCCTTAAGAACCAGCTCACTGAAACAACTGTTTAACCAGGCATATTACATGCTCACCTTAATATAAGAACTTGAAGAAGAGAAATAGAATGGGGTAGTAAAATAAACTTCTCATTCTACTGGTTTTAGACAGTAACTGGTGCCACAGGCAGCATGCTTTAGAGACACAGATTTAATAAATTTAATTACCTTATGCTCATGATATGTCAAGGTAACACCTGAATTAGTTTTCACTGCAGGACAAACTCCATTAGGAACACTGATGCTTGTTCTTAATGTTCTGTAGTGAGAGGCAGAGTTTTAGAACCCACAATACACACACACACACACGCAAAAACCGCATTCATAAGTTAACCTTGCACTGCAGCAGCTTCTGAATTAGCAGCAACTTCCAAATTAGCAGCAGTTTCCTGCTGTGCTTCCTCCACAGCGGGGGGTGCATCTGGAGCCGGTAAGTCAGTCTCCCCTTCAGTTTCTGGGGATACCCCAGCACTCTCATCCTGTGCTGCAGGTCCAGCAGCAGCTGCTGCAGCAGCCTCTTCCGTGGCTGTCTCTGCTTCAGGGACTTCAGCCGTCTCTTCTTCATCACCTTTTAAGGATTTTTTTAATACAACAAAGAGAGTAAAGTGCATGCATGCAACACAAATTCACCGAGTACTTTTTTGCCATCATCCTCATTTAAATTTAAAATGGCAAACTAAGCTTTGGGATCAGAATTTACAAACAAAGTCAAGAAATCAATAATTAATCCCCTTATATTGTCTAATGTGGCACTAAAAAAGATGTTTACAAGATGAAAAAACCATATTCTTAATTACTGAGTTTCGTAACTGCTTCGGTGTAATAAGAAAAGAACCTGTGGCTTAAAGCAAGTGACTGCAAGAGGTGAAAGTGCAGAGAAGGATAAAAAAGGACCCCACCAAGTGTCGCTCCAAACCTGCTCTGTGGAAAGGGCCAGTGATAATGCACTTGTGGGTGTCACAGGGAGCTGGATTCTTGTCCAGTTCGCACCCAGCAGTGGGGTTACCAGACTGGGAACAAGGCGTTTGCTACCATACTTAGAAGCTCTTAGGGAGTTTATCATCCATAAAGCTCACAGCTTCAAAGCACTGTGAGCCAAGATGTGCATTCAGTTTGTGCAGGGCTATTTTCAAGGTGGCTAACTTGGCTGGCGAGACAACAGCTACAACAATGCCAGGCCCAACAAGGGATTAGTTTCCAGATGGGTTTTGTGCCATCTCTTAGCTCTACACTGCCATAGGTACTCTGCTGTCCCTATTCACCCTGCTTTCTTTAAAGCTATACTGAATGCACTTTATAGAGCACTGCAAGAGACATAGCAGTCAAGTAAGAAAGGTATACTCTGTGAGGCAGAACAAAACAGAGGACCTCTACTGAAATTAGTAAACTCTGTGAGGCAGAACAAAACAGAGGACCTGTACTGAAACTAGTAAACTCTGTGAGGCAGAACAAAACAGAGGACCTCTACTGAGACTAGATGTATCTAAGTAAGAAAATAACTTGCTAATTTCAAGTGATCAGCGTTCGCTTTACTGGAGATATGAACACTTCTGACTAACCATTTTCCTTTTACAACTCCCAGCTGTCTTTAAAAGACTTGTCAACACTGCTATAGGTCAGACTCTTTACGCTCTGAAAAACACCATGTTTCCCAGTCATGCATTACTCCAAACTCAGCTGAGAAAGTCATGAAAAACTAACAGCACAAAGCAACAAGGATGCACAGTCACCATGCAAACATGCACTAAGATCAAGTTAACAAAAGAAAGTTGTATACCGAGTGTTCATTGCAAGTTTACCACTAGAACCAACTCACCATGTGAAAAAATACAGCTGGAAATAAAGTTTTGTTTTACAGTGTGAAATAAGTGAGAATAGAAAGGAAAGAGCTTAAAGAGACATAGTCAGAATTTACTTTATTCTTTTGTATCTGTTTAAAAACTAAACAGATCAATTTTGATTACTGGTTTTTTGTGCTACTGCAAGCCTATCTTTTTGTGTTCAGGTTTAAACATGAGCCTATTCATTGCTCAGTAAAACTCAAAGCTTTGTATGCTGCAACCTGACCATGTCCCTTTAAGAGAACACTATATTTCAGAAAAACTAAATCGATTACACAAAGAACAGACTAACAGCCAAGCTCAGCATTCAGAACACTTTATTGGACAGTCAAATATAGAGTGCATTCATTCAGAACAGCCAGCTTCTCAATCTCAGAACTGCCTTCTACAAAAGCAGATTCAGTAATAAGCTCAATATGGTTTGGCCTTGCAAACATAGGTAGTTCTTTTAAAGTCTCACAAGTGTGGAGTTTTACAATAGAAGGTATAAAGTCATCCCAAGGTAGGCTGCAAGGTACGCAATGGTGAACGACTGTCCTTTGTTTGTATTTAACTTCCTCGGGTTTGGAAAGAGATTTCCCTTGTATTTTAGTCTGGAAAGTGTAAAAGCAGAGTATAAATTAGAAAGATTGAATCAGCTTGCATCAAGTTAAAAAGAAAAGTCATTGCTAAAAAAAGAAGGAAATCAGGAACAAGTTTAAAGGAGTCACATGCAAATGGTAGACAAAACTCAGTATTTTCTAAATAAGCAAGTAGAATGTTCTGCAAGGCAAACATCATTTTACCGTTCAAATGATGTCCCAGATTTCCTACTGCTACTTCGAGTCAGGCTGCTGTCAGGGGCTCTTTTAAATTCCTCCCTAAATTTGAGAGTAGCTTTCATTTAAGAAAAGCTAGAGAAAATTTGCTATTAGATCTTTTTTAAATTGTCTGATATCATTAATTAAAATACCATTAAATATCATTTCAAGCCTCTAATAAACAAATAAGCCTCGCATAGCATTTGATTGTTTCTCTTGTTTTTGGAGCCTTGTTCGCTACATGCAGTTCTTTATAACAGACATTTTGGGTTTGGGCACAAGCGGAGAATTTTCCTCGAGATGAGAAGCCACAAAAATCATTTAGATCACGAGAGTCTCTCTCTGATCAGCTGCTGCCTCAGATTAAGTTCTTCCAGCTAGAAAGCTCTTCTCGTTACTATTGGACACCTAGCAAATATGCCACGAATGTGCTGTTTGGCACGCTGCTTTTCTGTCCACCCCTTCATATTGTTACCAGCACTGTTTCATAGTTTATTTATAAGTAAGCTAGTAGGCTTGGGTTTATGTGACCCTAAAAAAATATTAGCTTACTTCAATAACAGAATTTTTAATCGCTCTTATCAACAATGCTTACTGTGAATAAGTGTAAGGACTAACTGAATCTAAAGAATGCACAGGGAAAGAAGCTGCAGCAGCACTTCTGGGAAAAGCAATGCTATGGTAACACTCTGTGACAAGGTACACACAAAAAGATGACTATGCAGGGAACAGGAAAAAAAGGGGAGCAGGAGAGCTGTTAATTTTTTGAGAAAGCACACAGAGGATTCCATAGGAAAAGTAGGAACAGAAACCTCTTTTGAGAGGATACAGCTGGGAATGAAGAAGGATTTTTAAAAGAGCTGATTCAACAGTAGCTTTGTATTGTGAATTTGAATTAGCTACTCAGAAGTCCAATATCAAAAATAATATAGAAAACACATGTCAACTGTGTTCACTGTAGGGCCTTAGAAATGTCTTGGACTTCTTATTAGCAATAATAAGGGAGGTGCTAATCACCTGCCATTGGTTGTGACATTTATGTAAATTACTAAGCAGCGCAAGGCATCAGATTATGGGATGTTTGGAGAGTACCAGAAGTCAGAATTAAGTTACAGAGCACTGAGTACTCTTACCCCAGTCTTGGGCAACACAGGTATAGCCTTCAGTGGAGTGAACAGCACCACTGACTCTGCAGGTATCCCACTCAAACATTTTGGTAGAATAGGGTTAAAACTCAGTACCTTGCAGAAATGAACCTTAAGAGAAAAGAGGGAATATACTGGCATCACCTTGAGTGCCCCAGAAGGTTCACTTAATGCTTTCACATCTATCATGTTCTTTTGACTATGTTAGAACGTAACGAGCATGACCCTCATTTCTTCCCTGAACAGCAGAGAAAATACCTACTTCAGCCCTGGTTAGATTTTTTTATTTTAGGGACAAGGAAGGATTGCATTAAAATTGTGTCCGAGTTCTCAGCGTTTAAAGAAGTAAGTTTAAGCTTCCAGCTGCTTAAGAGACAGGAAATTATGGCGTTTTTCCATTTAAAATCTAAAAATCTGTAGTTTTGAAGCTCTAAAACTAAAGGATCTGTTGTGGAACTTCAAGACTAGCAACTTCAAAATAAATACTTTTGAAGGCAGACAATATAAAGCGTGTTCTCACATTGAAACCAAAATTTAAACTCAGCATACTTATTCAAATCTATTCTTTCTGTGCACACAAATAAATTAATTCTCTAGATGTCAACATCAGAAAAAAATAAGAGCTGCAAGTGCTATGGCTTCATTAATGTATTTATTTTTAAATAACAGCTAAATAAAAATATAAAGACCCTTAAGAAGTCATTTTTTCTAATTGCTTTTCCTAGCAAGGCCATGCTTGTCAAAGTTCTATCTTTTATATTAATGCCTCTGTAACACTAATTGATGTAGACAGAGACAACATTCCATTACAAGTATTTGAACTAACATGGTCTAATTATTTAAGCATGAAGAGCTAAGTAAGGATTTGCCATACATTTGTGTGCTGTCTGCTTTTCACTTAATCCTAAATTCAAAGGGACAAAATCAAAGATATTGGACGAGAAATGGATGCAATTTACAATATTTTTTAAAAAGCATAGGTTTTTTTTTTTTCCTATTGAACTGTGTTCCCTGATGGCGTGTGGCCTGGAGCCAACCTGTTGGCTGAGAAAACAATATTATCTCCTTCCCCTCTCAACAAACAAAATACAGAACTGATTTTGACAGCATTATCCATTTAGTCAAGTTTCATTAAGCTTCCAGTAAATCAAATGCAAATACCCAATATACAATTAATGGTTCACACATCAACTCTTTCCATCCAAAGAGACTTCTGCAGCTTGATCACAGTCCAGATTCACTGCCTAAACATTAAGTTTGTTCCCCAAATTTGCGCAGAAGTAGCTTCATAACCGAACTCTGCACAACCACCTTTGTCTTTACGCCCACTCACAGAGCTCAGACAAGGACTTGGACAGGGTTAAGGCCTGATTAGACAATCTAGAAATCTGTTCCAGATCCTTTTGTACCCAGGAAATAAGAGAGAAGAGCTCAACTCACCCCTGCGTGACCTCCGCCCCTCAGCTCTCTCGTGAAGAATATTCATATGTTCAATATACTTGCTGCGGGATGAACTGACTACTCTGTAGGCCTGAAAGGAAATTATACCTGAACTTATTGCTACATCCCTACAGAGTTACCAAACAAAAAGACAGGAGAGGGAGAGAAAGGTTTTTAAGCTCACCTCAAATTATGCTAAGCAAGGTTAAAAAAAAAATTAATCTATTTTGATATACTAGCATATTTATACATTTCATATTTCTCCGTTGTTAGAAAGCAATTACAATATACCATGCAGCTTTTGAAGTGCTTCAGGAATTGAACACAGTATTTTAAATGACAATTTAAAAAGCAACTATGGTAAAAAGATAACAAGAGAATTTGTTATTCCTCCAGATACGCAATCACACAAGTTCGCTATTTTCAATATGCAGAAGCGTGTTCAATCAAGAGGATTATTTTGGGAGGGGGGGAACTTGTACCTCTCTGGGATGTGCTAGTCACTATCTCAAATCTTGGGGTGGAAGGAAGCTATGAAATGGAGGCTTTAGCGACATGAAGCACAGAGTCTGATATATTCAGATGCCGGGAAGAGAATGATTACCAAAAAGCATGACAGAAATAGACATTTACAAAACTTTAACATGCTTTTTCTAAGTCATTAATATTCTTATCTTTCTTTGAGCCCCAGTTAACAAGGTTCATAATCTTCCCTTTGTGGCTTCAGACAGCTTACTTTGCATCTGTCTGGCCCACCTTGATATAGTCTTAATGTTTGTGGTTGACAAGAAAAGCCAAGGGGTTGGAGGCAGATGCCTGCCTTCATCTTTGGACACACACTCATTTTACATAGAATTAAATACGTTTTCCACCAAGAATGACAACAGCACTAGATATCAAAGTTAACAATGAAACAGGCGAGCAATAGACATTCTGTGTCACTAGTTCTCTTAAACTGATTTTTAAGTTAGACTGTATTTAATTATGTGGTATGACATCCACATTCTATTGAGGGTTTGTGTCTTAATCACATTCTTTAACCTGGAACACGCCTTACACCGTGCCAACTCAGAAAGCACAAACAACTCCATTCCCAAACACTTACATAAAATAAACCACCAAAAGCAGCAACACCAGCAAGGAGATAGTACATCATGGTCTCTCCAGAAGAGCCAGGAACACTCCCAGATGACATCTGGCGAAGAGGTGCTATAAAAACCATTATTGAAATTGATGTAAAGTGCTGGTAAAATACAATCGACAAAACAGAATGACATAATCTGAACTTTTATATGGGAAGGGACGATTTAAAAAGCTGTAACAAAAGGGAGAGGTACAGCTTCACCACTCCCGAGTAACACAGGGCATGGTGCTTAACGGAACAAGGTACACAGCTGAGCTCTTCCTAAGAGTCTAAGATCTTCTGTGAACGACACTGTCTGCCTATCAGCTTCCAAGCACGGGATGCAGTCTATATAGACTAAGGAACTGCCTAAGGACTGTAGCGGG
>JAOXJM010000033.1:13022398-13070984 GCA_026413425.1 Tringa solitaria
TCAAGTTTGTGCCCATTTCCTCTTGTCCTGTCACTGGGCACCACTGGAAAAAGACCAGCCCCATCCTCTTGACACCCTCCCTTGAAGTATTTATAAGCATTGATCAGATCCCCCCTCAGACTTCTCTTCTCCAGACTAAATAGACCCAAGTCCCTCAGCCTCTCCTCCTAAGGGAGATGCTTCAGGCCAGGTCCCTAATCATCCTTGTAGCCCTAACAGATGTGTAACTTCAATTATGGCATCTCCTTAAGTCACCAGCTCACGCTTTGAAAGTCTGCCCAGTCAAGACTGGGTTGAAAGCGTCCTCTTTGATGTGTGAAGTAGCAAATGCACATTTTGGCATTTGTAGGGATTAGTTTTATTAGGTCTCCCACAGATCCCATTCTGGTATTTGCTTATGGCTTATTTTATAAATTTAGCAATGAAAATGACGGCAGGGCAAGGCCACGCTTCTAGAACATTTGCTGAACCTTCTCTGAACCAATGTCTAATTTTGTAATACACCTTCCAAAATAAGTTTTGAAATTTTGAAAAATTTGAGTTTTGAAAATAAGGTTGGTAAACTATGAAACAGAAGTGCCATGTAAAACAACTTCAAGACCAGCAAAATGAAATATAAACAGCAAGAAAAGTCTTTGTAAGTTTCTTCCATACTTTATAATTTATTTCATAATTCTGCACATGAAATGTATGAACATGTAAGTATTTAGATACTTTGTACTTCTGCCATGGCCATTTATTCGTTGGTCAACTGGTGATCACATTACCTCTTAAAAAGTACACCGTGAACCTGAGAAAGAGGAAAAAAAAAGTCTCAGCAACAAAGAAAATGGATACAACGAATACGATTAGAAACACCTTGCAAAATACTGTATTTTTAGATGGCGAGGGGTATTTTTGGGGACAATAGCCACTGCACACAAGTTTTTCTATACCTAGTTGAAGCGATTCTTTCATGCAGCGTATTAATTGCTTTGAGGCCATAAATCCCCCCTAGGATTTTTGGCTGGCAGAAACACAAGTATGGTTTATTTCACATTGAAAAGGACAATGACCACATACAATCTGCGCTACAACACATGTCTACAGGCATCGTTCTTATGTGTAATATACAAGTGAAACCGAGAAAAAAATGTTTCCCACTGTAGACCTGTTAAAATAAAAAATAAAATAAAAGAGAGGCAAAGATAAACTATTTTTAGTGACCTTGATCTCCTTGCCACTAAAGCACTTGTAAGGCACTCTCTTTGCGAGCAAAATACATTATAGACACTGCAAGAGATGTGTTATTTTCCAAAAGTTTGTGTGTCCTAGACAGAAAGCTGGCAGTCAATATGCACATATTTGAATAATGAATACATGAAAATATAGATCAGCTACCTTATCACTTTAAAACTGGGAATGATGTAGAAGAATAACAAAAGCCAAGATGCAAAGTATTAAGGAAAAATAATATGGGAAGAAGACAAGACAGCCCAATATTTCGATTGCTAACAGAAGCTGAAGATCTGCAGCAGTTGTGTTCAGCTAAGTCAAAAGCATCTGCACGTACATACTTACTACGAGCAGCTTGTACACTTATGTTGTCTCTCTTGTTTTCTCCTCTCATATTCCATTACATCTTCATTGTGCTGCTTGAAAAGCTATAAAAGAACAGGATACGATAAAGGGCTACACAAGGCATGTCTGGAACCAGAGAACAAAAGATTTCTCCAGAAGATAAAATTCCTATTATCAAAATGCAAAGCAACACATAACTGGGACAATAAAGAGTAAATCATCAATTGTCCAGTGAGGCACTTTTTCCACACCTCTCAAACATTTTCTGCTGGCCAGTAGATGGCAGGAGGCTCCTACTGTCAATCACCCATCCCAAAAAGGGGAAAAAACCCCAAAGGGAATCCACCCCACCCTGGAAAGTGTTGTCATCATGGGAGTGCTGCTTATCCTGCATGTTTCTTCGTGAGAACCACTACACCCTGCTTGCTTTATCAACATCAAGCCTGTGAGTTCTCTGAAACAGAGAACATCTTACATCTGCATTTTGCTCAGGAAAAGGGGGTTTTAACCAGTTAACCACAGCTGAAAAATTATAAGAGAATGTATTAGTAGTCCAATAAACACAATATTAATTAGGCACATATCTAGGTCTTTTTCTTTTTTTTTTTTTAAGATCCATTGGGGAAAACAATGTTAGCGCCTTAAACCAACAGGCTTGAACAATTAATTCTTCTGTTGTGGCTCTTTTAAGTTTGCAACAGAGAGAAACATAATAAATTGTTTGTTTTTATAAAGAAAAGCACAACATAGATTCGGGGAAACTAATGAACACATCATGCTTCAGTCTTGACACCTGCTATGACCATCCATTACCCCAACCAGGTAAGTAGGTGGTAGTCATTGCCTTCAGATTGCTATGGTTTGGGAATGGTTAAGTCCAACAAAAACAAATAAAAACACTTACAAGAGCCCACAAAGCAGCGCTGGTGCTGAAAGCCAAGCCAACTCCCAACCAGTTTGGCTGGTCATAATTAGGCTTTTTTGCAACAAATGCAGAACGAGTAAAAGCTAAAAAGACAGAAGATTACAGACGCGTTAACGTTTCTCAGGTTTAGACCGTAAACTCAGTTTCCGACACTGGTACAATCAGGGGAAGAAAAAACCCCAAACAAACCCACCCAAACAAATCCAATTATCGCCTAGAAGCAGCCCCCCTAACACTGCTGTGGCTCGCCTATTTGTAGGGAGGCTGTGGCACCCACTCCCTCACCTGAGGGAGAGGGGAGCGGGGATGCGGCCCTGCTTTTTTTTCCTCACAGAAAGGTTTGGGTCGGAGAGGACTTTAGAGGTCACGGAGTTCCGACCCCGCTCCCACGGGCAGGGAACACCTCCCGCTAGGCCAAAACCGTGCCCTAAACCCGTCCCTTTGCTTGCCCCCTCCCCTGCAGGGCTCTCCCGTCCCCAGGCCGTCCCCACCTGCCCACGGCTCACCCTGAGGAGGGCAGCCGCCCGCTAACGCCCCCCGGGAAGAGGGCACTCGGCTCCCACTCGCCCAAACCACAACGGGCTCCCCGCCGCCCCCAATGGCGCCCAGCCCGAGCGCCGGCTCTGCCCCCCCCACCACCGCTCACCGAGGCTCGGCCCTCCCGCTACCAACCGCCAGCTCTTCGCCCCCCTCAGCGCCGCCGCCATCTTGTCGCCTCGGCCCGCCTACCTCCCCCCGCGCGGGGGAGGAGCCTCCCCGACCGGCTCCCCGGCCCCGCTTACCGGCACCTCCCACCCCAGGAGCAGCCGCCCTGCCCCACAAGAGCCCCGAGAGGCCCTGATTCAGCGGGCGGGTCGGGGCGCTGCTCCCAGCCCGGCCCAGTACAACCGGCGGGAGGCGGTGGGGTTTGGGGTGAGGGCGGTGCCGGCGGCGGGTCGTGGCGCATGCGCGCCGGCCGCCGTGACCCGGCGGGGGAAGCCCTCGGCGGTGGCCATTTTGGCGGCGCCTCTCTCCGGCCTGCTCGGTTACCACGTGAGCCGCCGCCCGGGGCTCGGGGCAGCCCGGCGGCCGGGAGGGGCCGGGCCGGCGGCCGGCGGGAGCGCGGCGCTTGGAAGGCAGGCGGGCGGGGGGTGTGTGCGTGAGGAGGAAGAGAAGGAGTAGGAGGCGGTAGTCAGGCTCGCCAGTGGGGAGGCTCCCGGTAGCGGCGACCGAGCGGCGGGGACGGGACGCAGCCTGACCGCCCACCTCCCTCCCCGGAGCCATCGTCGGGAGGAGCGGCGGGGAGGATGCCGTCGGTGAGCCTGCCGCCCAAGGAGAACGCGCTCTTCAAGCGCATCCTGGTGAGTGGCGGGGCCGGGGAGGCCTGGGCTCGGCCGCGGCGGGCCCTACCCCGGCTCCTTCCCCGGGATGGCGGGGAGCGGAGCTGCTCCGCCGCCGCCCCCTAGGCCCGGGCCGAGGGGCGTCTGTCACCCTCCGGGGCCGGGGGCTGCCCCTTCTTCCTGCTCGCTCGCCCGCCCGCCCGGGCCGCTGGCCGCCGCCGGGAAGGGCCGTGGCCGGGCCCCGGGGGCTGCAGCGTGGCCCGGGGGCTCTCTGGAAATACCCCCCCGGCCGCCCCATTCATCGGCCCGCGGCCGCGCCGCTCAACCCTCCTCCTTCGCCGTTCTCGAGTCTTTCTTTTTACAAATCGGGGTTGGTATTTTTGGTTTTGGGTTGGGGTTTTTTTGTCTTTTTTTTTTCTTTTTTTTTTTTGCCGTAGACGGTAACCAGGTTTGTTGGTCGGTGGGGAAGATGGCTTTCAGAGGAGGAAGTGGAGAAAGGATGAAGGGTTTCAAGTCTTTCCGAAGTTTGACTTGCAGCTAACTCGTGTTGAAGTTTGACAATCGATTTTCTATTTATTTATTTATTTTATTTTATTTTTTATGGGCGGCAACCGGCATACGGATGAAAGAAACCGCAGTGGAATTTAGGCAATAAACCTGTTTTTCAGAACAGGATTAGGGCAGCGTGGAGTCCAAATACCGCCGAAGCGTGCACAATTTAGTTACATCTTAAAGACCTTGTTTCGGCTTTGCTGCAGTGTTGCAGGCACCTCGTGTTTCTAAGGACTTGGGGTGAAATTGAAAATGACAGAATTACGTTACTGAGCAGCTTTGGTGGGTTTATACAGAAGATTCTGTTATCTGGGTTGAGCACTTTATTGTTTTCTTTTGAAATAATCAGTTTTGTCTTAAAAAAAAAACAGCCTTACCTTGTCTTTGAAAGAGGCTTAGACTACTGGTTTGGATCCTTCCAGAGATCAGAAGGAAGATGAGTACTGTAGTCCTTTTAGAGTAACAGCACTCTTAGGGCTCTGTAAACTTCCGCCACTTAAGTGGGGGGATGTGTATGATCTTCTGTCACTTCTTTTTTTCAAAAGATTTTGTGAAAACAAAATAAATCTGTAAAACAAGAAATCCCTGAATACAGGCATCGTATCATGAGACATGCAGCTTCAGTTAGGGTTAAAAAGTAGATGCAATGAACTCTAAAGCTTATTTCTGCTTTGATAGAGTCGGTCCTGCTTGGGGGTTGGTATGGCCTTGTACTAAGTGTGTAGTTTTTGTTGTGTTATGTGATGGGAAAGTAGCCTTGTTGCTGGATCACTCATCTTCCTTTGCATTGAGGATGGCTTGTGTGGTTACAAGACAAACTAAATCAAGGAGCCTGTCTGTGTTTAAAACTGACTGGTTTGGGGTTTTTTTCCTGGGCTCTGTGCAAGGTTGCGTGAGTATTTGTGTGGAGAGCAGGAACAAGGAAAGAATAAGAGTTTCTTTGGAGAAAATGCTGGCTCAGCACATATGGGTTGGATAAAGCTTCGCAATTTGGTTCAGGTCAGAAAAGAGAAGGGTGTGCCCTAGCCCAAGCAGATTACTGTAGACTGGAGCAATTTTAATTTTGTCCTTTTTTTAGCTGAAAATCTTCCATAAAAATACAAGAGTTTCACATACTGGGTAGGCTAGAAGTTATTCTGGCATTTTGAAGTTTTCCTGTACCCTGCCGGGATGAACTGGTGATGTGTAGTCTGGTATTAGGACTGCCCTGTGATTAGGTGTATTCGTAATGCGTAGAAAAGGCTTGAAACTGGTTTTCATCCCGCTGAAAATTTGGCTAATGAGCTACTTGGCTGCCTTGTTATGGATAATGACCCCCTTTTTTTTTTTTTGTGAAGTTTTGGTTATGTGTGTAACTTGAATTAGTGAGGCGTCTTTTTAGGAAGTCCCATTTATCAATGCAAGTCCAAAGAAACATTACTTCCCTGCTCCTCTGCCTTCACTCCACCTCTCTCTTCCTGCAGCCTCTCCTCTGTCTACGCCTTCTTTCCAGGAGACTGTAACCCTTCATTACGCCATATCCTTTGCTGACTCTTCCTTGGGTGGCTGAACAGCAGCAAGAGGAGCCTGGGCAGCTGGCTCCCCGACGGGACCTCTGAGCTCTGGGCTGGCTAACAAGGTGGTCTGGCTCCCTGGCCCTGGGTTGCCACATGCCGTCTGCTGGCCCGGGCAGACCATGGAGTTGTTCTCTTGAGTATGCCTGGATGAGGTCTTTTTTTTTCAGCAGATGCCTTTGGAAACCAGCCCAAGTGGTACTGAAAGGATGCATTACCCTTCGAATAGATAATTACTGGTCCATGAGCTGCTTATAGAAATATAAAATCATTCACGTTCTGATTTTCATGGAAATAGTAAACACAGGAGTTAAATATACAAGGCTGTTACCTACTTATTAGCAAAGCATAAAATGAAAAAAGCAAACTGATTTTGTGCGTGGTTGAAGTTCCTGAGGCTTCATTTCTTTGCCATTTTTAAGAAGCGTGCCTGTAACACAAACGTTAAATGTTAAGGTCTTGTGAAAGCTACACCAAGCTGCCTGGCTTTCCATAGCTAAAGGCAGTAATTAACTTTCAGAGGGTTTTTTGTTTGTTTTGTAGTAAACATCTTACCTGATCAGTAAATCTCTTTTGGGTATGGATTTGCTTGCAAGCCAGCGTTTCCACTTACCTGACAAATCCTGAGTTCAGAAGCACGTGCACTTTGCCTTTGCGTGTTGCAACACACTAACTGGACTAACCTCTTCCAGTCAATTTACAGGTATGTGGAGGTTCTGAAGGAAACATTTTGCCATTTGAAAGGCACGTTACAGTTTAGTGTTCCTGTAGTACAAAGGGAAAGGGATCTGCATGATTAGTTTGAAATGAAAAGAAAACATCCACAGGATTATTGATCACCATTCTGCTTAAACTTGCACTTCCATTAAAAAGAAAGTTTCTAGCTTATGTTTTATGTCTAGTTATGTTTATATCTAGTTATGTTTATGTCTAGTTTTATGTTGTTCTTACAGTTTTAACTATTTGCTGTTAAGCCTGGAGGTAGATAATCCTGTTCTTCTGGTCAAAGGTTCTGCGAAATTTAGGAAAAAAAAAAAAGTAGATCTCTAAATTTTTTCCCTTTTTGTTTTTGATCCATTTGAAAATTTATAATTGAGTCCGTATCATTCTTTTGGACATATGTAATCTCTGGGCAGTCCAGAGCTTACTTAAGAATTCAGGTGGAGGCAAGGGAAAGGGTAGAATAGCAAACACAGGAGTCGAAGTAATGGAGAAGTTGACTTTTTGGTACCCAGAAGCCTGGATGCACTATCAAGTAATGGAAAAAGCAGTTTACTCCATTTTTTCCCTCCTGTTATAGAGTAAGTATAAAACTAGTAGTTGTAGGAAGTAGGATTGACTGATTTTTTTTATTATTTTTTTTTAAATTATTAAATATAACTGATGTACATTCCTGGCATTTTGCCAAATTATTCAGCCAGTGTATTTATTCATCTATGATTCATAAAATATATTCAGTTTTATTTCACAAATCCCAGAGACAATACTCAGTTAACTTCTTTTGTTTGGATGTAGAAGTTAAATATATGGAAAATATATTGAAGAAATATTAAACGCAAAGCTGTTGGAAGGTGCCAGATATTAAGTGGAAGAGTTTTTCAGTTCCTTTAAGCAGCAGAGGATCAAGTTTTGGAGTCCTGATGTACTGCAGGGTATGGTGGTGCAAATACTTCTCACTGTAGCTGGTGGTCTTAGCTTCTAGTTGAATATGATTTGAGCAGGGAGAAAGAAGTCCCAAGTGTTTAAGAAGTGAAACAACGTTGTATTTTATGATGCAAACAAACAGTTCAAGTAGGGAACTAAGTTCAGGCCTTGTTTAAAACTGATTTACAGCTCTGGTACCTACTATAGAAGTAGCGTACTGAAGAAGCCAGCTGCCCTGCTGATGTGGGCTTGTGTGTATTACATTGTACGCAGATCAGAGTTTCTCAGTTTGTTCAGGACTGGTGATTATCTGTGGTCTTCATGATGTCTGGAGAGCCATACATCTTTCATCTCTGTATCAGTTACCTGATGTGCTAGACAGGCTTTATGAGGCATGGCCAGAACCTGTGTCCTCCAGGGGGGCATTACGATAACCAAGGTGTTTGCTGTGAGAGAGAGGTTTGAATTTCACCTTTCGTTGGTCATTCCTATCATGGTGCTGCTCTGCTTGAAGGTGTTTTTGAGCTGATCATCTTCCTTCCCATGCTGGCTTTGACAAATGGTCTACTAAAAGATACAGGAACTTCCAAATGATAAAAAAGCCTGTTGAACTGCATCTCTTCAATGCCTCTGCTGTAAATATGCCAAATCCCTCCTGTTGGGGCATCTTACTGTTTCTTCATTCCAGAATCTGCTCCCTGTCCCTCCACTGTAAACTAGACAGACCTATGCTTCTCCTTCACTAGTACTTTCACCAGCACTAGTCCTTTAAAAGTAATCTTCTGTCTCATAGAAGTTCAGGTGCTGACTTTAAGGTTGCTGAAGTGGCAGACTTGGAAATCTCTTAAGTGATCTTGATTCAAGATTAAAGACTGATTTCCAGAATTTCACTTCTATCAGTAACCAAGTAAATTATCACATTTTGTATGCAATCATTTTTGCATTTGCATGACTATATGGTAATCAAATATGTTCACCACTGGAGTTTCACCACATACTATCTCATCTGAAGCATGGAATTGTTAGCAAAGCTTTTCCAACATCTTGGCTGTTGAGATGTCACTCATTTGTTTTTCCTTAGCCAAAAGGAATACCCTGTTTGGCTTTGCCAAAAGTAGTAGGAAAAATTATGTCTTGGTTGAAAGATGGGAATGGAAGTGAAGAACAGACCTGCTGCTTTAAGCAGAGTCACTGTTCTGTTATTTATTTTTTTCAGAACTATTTCTCAAACTTGCTAAAGAAATTAATTATTGTTTGAGACTCTGGGATACCATTAAGGAATCACTTGAGCAATGCTGCTGTTACTAAAGTCTGTTCACCAAATTAGGCCATTTGTTGTCATTGCAGCTGTCAGAAATTGTAGAAACAGGATTCCCTGCTGTAAATTTCTGAGGAGCTGCATACTTCTGTTCCTTACCTGTTTCAGTTATGAAAAGAGAAGACTTGTTAATAGAAACGTATGCTAATGTCTTCTTGGCTGTAAGATCATAACCAGGCTTATGTTGTTTTGCCTATAGATACTCTCAGCTGAACCCAGAGTGGTTTTTGCAATGATCTGAAACTAATGTTAATTTGGGGCAATGAACTTAACCCAGTTTATATGGGACTATCCTTTATTTTGGTTAGAAATTGATCAAGTTGGGTTTATACCTGTTTTTCAAAGTTTTTTTTTACCAGGGTTTTGCTGATTGCACTTTCTGGGCATCTCAAGTTGAAATCTCTTGTACACAGCAGCACTGTGTGAACACAACAAGAGTGGTGATAAGGAATTACAGGTCTTCTGATATTATTCATCGCCACCCTTAAAACTGAGGTCAGTGAGACTTGTTACAAGGATTTCTGTTTGCTTCTATGATACCACACAGTCAAGTTAGCAAACCTTGTAATGTTGAAGAACAACCTTGCTTATCTTACTATCCATGTTTAACTATTTCGCAATGGCTCAGTGCTACAAGACATCGTCTCACATACCTTAGAACTGAGGGTGAAGAGTGCTGTGGACATTAGAAAATATTAGTAGCCTTACCATGTGTCTTGGGTTATGTTGGGAGATACAGCTGAGTTGAAATATCCATGTAAGTCCAAAACAATCTATTGTCTGGGCTCCTTTAGCCCTTTCCGTGCCATATCTTGGAATTTGATTTACTTAATTGTTTCAGATGATCAATAAAACCCAAATATATCCAATGCGTACCGGATATTTTATTAGGTACAGCCAGTTTCATGCCAAATTCAGAGGTGAAGCCTGAACATTCTAGGGTAATGGACAGAAGTCAGCTGATCTTAGTTGACATGGCCAAATCCATGGCAATTCTCCCCAAGGAGAGATAAAAGTAAGCAAGTAGTGGCCAACAAAACTGATACTGAATAATGGATTTTTCAGTAAGAGTCTTGCTTCAGCAAGTAAGGATTTCTAGTATTGCTTCTAGATGAGCTGTAAATGTTTGTCAGCAGCTGTTTCTAGATAGATTTTGTCAAATACAGGAATGAGGCCAATTCAAAAGTATATACAGGTATTTTTTTCCTGCCTCAGTATTAAATGGAAAGGTACACTTATTTCTTTTCTTCTTAACTTATTTCAGTTTGAATCTGCTTTTGCTAAGCAGTGCTAGTTATGAAGGTATCGATCACATCTAAAAAGTAAGGCAAGCTATGCAGGAGGAGGATTTCTTAGTTGTCTAAATTAGACAATTGCTAAAGTTGTTTGTTACACAGAACTGTTCTGTTTGTTAACACCCCAGAGCAATGGAAGAGGATGGATGGTTGGTTGATTTGACAGCAAAAAAAAATATGCAAGTTTTTCAACAGAGTTTTTCAACATTAACACATCTGTAAGGTTTGTCTTCTGGGTTTTGTTTTATTTTAAAGTCCTCGGGTTTATACATCTCGTATTTGTCATGAAACTGAATCAGTGCCCGGAGCTGTTGAGCTGTTTGATATGGCTAGCGCTCAAAAGACCAGCTAATTCACGGTGAGTAGTTGCTCCTAATGCTTCCAGCTTTCAGAATCTTCTTTACTACATTTAGCTTGAATTAATGCACCTTAGTGACTTGACCTGATCTGGTCTAGCTGTAGAGAGAGTAACCGTGCTTGGAAAACAGCCTTGAGCAACGTAGCGCCTGGACTTAATATCTTTTAAGTTGCTGCATCTGAATGGTGCTGGAAGAAATAGGTGGCCGAGCAGCCCATCCTCCATCATACTTTCTCTCGGGGATTTTCAGATGCAATTTACCTGTGCCCACATAGAGATGAGTTGTCCTGTCTCGTAACTCCTGTATATGATGGGGGAATAGTCTACAATATGTTGCCTCTTATTATGACACAGACGATGTCACCTGCTGAGGAAGTGAGGCTGAGTACAGTGGACCAGCAATGAGAGGTTAAGATTGCATCTCTACTGTCTCTTGGGTTTCCGTCCAATCTTGGTACTCATTTGGTGAAAAAAATCATATTCTTTAGCTGATCATTCATCACATCGACAATATTAGGGTGCTTGTTTTAACAGAGTTACCATCAGTGAGAAGTGATTTCCTGTGGGGTTGTTGTTGATGGGTTTGGGTTGTGTTGTTTGTTGGTTTGTTTTTTCTTTTCAAAGTACCCAAGTTTGCATTCATTTCAGTTAATTTATAGATATGAGGGTTTAAAAAATTGGTGTTAAGTTGGAGTTAAAAGTGTGACGTGGGAAAATACGTCATCTTAGAAAACAGCTGAAAGTTCCTTATATTGTTTTATGCAAAATTCTGTCTTTTTAATAGAAATTGCACGCTATTGTTTTATTACTGTTCCAGTTCAAGGGGCATAACAATTGGGAATGTGATCCCATCCCACGCATTTGGGTCTGCTATATCCTTTTTATCTTCACCACATTTTCCCTTATAACCAGCTCTGCTGGTCCAAGTAAGAATAAAAAGAAAGCAGTCAATAACACCCCAGCAACTCCTATTTGTGAGCCTGGGGAGCAAACAGTACCTTCTTTGCTTTGGTGCTTATTCTTGAGGAAAAACCTCTAGGTTTGCATTCTTCCGGGTGAGAAGACAAAAGGCAGCTCCTCCTTTATGCTATTCTATGATTATATTAATCTTGCTCATGAGACACTTTTGGGTCTGCTTTTCACCTGTTCAATCAGCTGCAAAATCCAGCCTGGATGAACTCTTAAGAGACTTCTTTTTTTTTAACTGCTTTGAAGTGGTTTTAAAGCACTCTTGAATCAGCTAGATGGGACATACGGATCTTCTTGAGTGCCCTTGCTAGAAAAGCAGTTTGCTGCTTTCTGTGTTTTGATCTAGGTGATTCTTTGCTTAGGTTGAGTCATACCTGGTGGCAGTGTAGATTCACTGTCTATGAAGCCTTTAAGACCTTTAGTAACTCCTGGTGTTATATTGAGTTAGAGCTAATTGGAGTTGAGTTAGAGGTTTGTGGGTTTTTTTATCAGTTAGTTTTGATGGTTGGACTAGATGATCTTCCAACCTAGATGATTCTATGATTCTGAGATTCTATTGTTAGCCGTTGATGTTAGTGAACATACAAGACACTTGAATCTGTGGTGTAGTGATTAAAAAATGTCTTATAAATAGCAAATTTAAGTTGGGATGGCTGTTAAATTATTTACTTCAGTTATTAAGTGCTTGCAGGACATGAAGACTACTTTGCGGTAAAGAGGATTTGCACTTCTGGAAGTGAATATGTACAAAATATTTCACGTGTAATGGCAGAATGTGGTCTGCCACGTGCTGTGTTTGATGCTGAGATACATACCTGCATGTCAGAATGCAGCACTTGACTACTACCCTTGCTTTTGAGTTGGAAATGTGCACTTAGACCATTAAAATGTCTATTTTGAGAGGGAAGGAATGCGTCAGAGGTAAAATGTGCTGCCTGCTTAAAGCTTAGGAAGGCAACTATAATCAGTAGCATGGCCCTTCTGTATAGCCTTGTGGGTAACCAGAGTAGCTGCTTAAGAATCCAAGTCAGTCTTACTTGCTAGCTGTAGGTTTGATAACAAGGTTTAGGGAGTAGATGCATTCCAGAGGGAAGGTTTGAAACTGGGGCAAGGGGGGAAACAAACTTTATCAGGCAGTTAGCTGGCTAGGTATAGGTAAGCTGTAAAGAGTGAAGTCTCTTCCTCTTTCTTTATGTCAGCTGTGAAGGAAGAAATGCAGAGGAATTCATTCACACTTGGCATGCTGCGCGCGCGTGTGTGTAAGACATCTGCTGGCCAAAGACTGATTCTGGACGGATGCCCTAATGCAGTTTACGGATCCGAACACCGGAACATGAGCCCTCCTTCCATCTCAGACTTGGCATTCTAGAGACTACGGGCTAGCTCTGTTTCTTATAATTTCACTGTCAGTCTCCCTCCAGTAATTGCTATGCATTCACATCCATTGAATAAATACTTTGTGGGGGGGGAGTGGTGCAAATGCAAATTCTCTCCTACCTGCTATGGCCTTGCGTGATTTTGAAGGAGTCATGCTCTGTCTTACTAATTCTGTGTAGAATTGTATTAGAGCAGGTGCTATTTCCTTGCCATAAATATAGAAAATGAGTTCAAGGGTATAAAAAGAATCTTGGTGTGTTTGGACTAGGCTGTAATTCTGGCCACAGCATGTATAGAAAAGCTTGTTAGATATCTTAAAACATCTGGTAACTTATTAAAGGAAAAGCTTTGAAGGGTGGAAAATGTGTAATAGAGACTCAGTGCTGATGGAAAGTGAGATTCTTTTAAACCGTTAGCCTTAACCTTACTTTTTAGAAGTTCAGCTTTTATGTTTTCTCATCCCATGATGTCACAAGCCAGAGCAGGAGCACTTATCTGTCGAACATCACAGGCAGACTCTGACCGCTGGCTTTGGAACTGTCTATGTGCAGGAGTTCAGCTTGGAGGAGGCAACTCTGCTCTGTCGGTGGTCTCTGAAACAGAGAAATGTGTTACTTCTGCAGAACAGCTGTTCCAAAGTAAGGGTTGGAGGCCTGGGAATGACTACCAGAAGTTCTTAATCTGGAAGGAAACTATCCACATGGAGACCATTTCTACTTCCAGCAAGCCTGTATCTTTATGTTCCAAGAGTACTTGACATGCCACCATTCTGTGATTATTTTGTTTTTATTACTTCATTATTATTGGGACTTTTTTCTCCTCTTATTCAGAAACTACTGACTCCCTTAAGGATTTTGTCTTGCTGTCTGTGTATTACTCGCTGTCATCTTTCCTTGTGTTATTCTTTTTGTTCTTCCTTTCCCCTTTTCAATATTTACTGTCTCCTTTTCTTAAAAGATTTTTCTTTCAAATTTCTTTTCCTTGAAGCCACAGATTTGCCAAGGTTAGTGCCAGCCATGGTGCCAATGGAGCCACACTGCATTCCTGTTTTCCTTCTCTCTCATTCACACCTTTATTTAAGCTTGTTAGTCCATAACCTCTTTGGAAAAGGAAATAAGTATGTGCATGGCTTCAAGTAGTGGAATCTCAGTGATGCTGTTGAACCCATTTTGATGAAACAATCTCCTTTTTCTGAAGAAGGATGAAACATAACCTCAATTTCAGCTGTTGCCTTCATTCCACTGTTGAAAATGTAAATGTGTACATAGAATAAGGAAACTCATAAAATGTCACAATTTGAAATGTTTCCATTAGCAGAATGAAATAGGTTCAAAGTATTAACCTGAAAGGTTGGAGAAATGGTAATTAGGAAATCACTCCAACTTGTCTTGATCTGGAAACATCTGAAAATGAAGACCTGTGATACTTTGGGGGATATACGCAGCTATGACTAGTTCTTCATTTGGTACCTCAGGTGATACAAATACATGATCAATTTCCAATAATTTATTGGTCCTGCCCAGTGTTCTTTGGGTTGATGGGAGCCTTTCCATAGATGTAGGTGGGTATAAACTCATAAATTTTTCCTCCCTGCAGCTTGAAGGGAGGATGTGTTACAATTCTTGGTGAGTTTACTCTGTTATAAAATATCTTGCACCATAAGCTCTGCATTACTCTGAGGAAAAACCTGCGTGCAAATATTTCCTGTCTCCAGCATATATACCACCTTGGCTGACTTTCCTTAAACTTCAAGGTGAAAGACTGGTTGTTAGAGTATGTAAAATGGAGCTGTTTAGAGATAAGATTTCATGTCTGTAGCCAGCAGCTGAGCAGCTGTACTTAAAGGCAAATTGCGAAACCCTGAAGCACCCCTCCTGCTTGTGACAGTGCCTTACTTACACTGGAGGCACCTTCTTACGTTCCTGTGGCTGCACCACTTTTGTGACAGGTTTTGCTGCTTTCACACCTACTTAGGTGGGAGCAAATGGTGGTTCTGCTTTCAGGGAGGAGGCCTGGGCGGTAACTTTTATGACTGATGATTTCAATTAAAAAAAAAAAAGGCTTTATCCTGTTGTGCTGTCGCCTGTAAGCTCTCTGTCAGCTCTGACCAGTGGCTGATTAAAGTGACTCATCTAGCTACTTGAAAGCAAGTTAAGACTAAAAGGTGTAAGCATTTAAGTTTAATAAAAAAAAAGAAAGATGCCTTTACAGATTTCCTCTTGCCTAACCCTTAATCTTCCTTTGCTGGGTGGTTGCCCTGCTAACTTTTCCTGTCCTTGGTGATAGAGGGAGTTGTCTCTTGGAAGTGTTCCAGTCAAGATTGGACAGGACTTTGAGCAACCTGACATTGTACTAGATGGTTTTTGGAGGTCCTGTCCAATCCAAATCATTCTATCATTCTTTTGTTGATAGGTTCCTCTTTCAGTCCATCTTTGGATGCTCTCTCCGAGCATCTTCCTTCTCCTCTTTCCTGTCCTGCAGTTCCCTTTCTCCAAAGGGTCGCAGCAGATTAGGGGGAGCAAGATCTTTGTTTTGGAATGCCTCTTGGTCTTCAGCCTTGATATTTCAGCTTTAGTACCTACTATTTTAGTAGAAAATAATACATCCACTTAGTGGCATGCCAGTTCTCTACACCTTTGAAGTTTATTGTTGGTGTTTCCGTCTGTCCAGAAAACTGGACCTAAACAGCACCTTTCATGACATAGAAGCAACATAAAGCAGAGAAGCTGAGGTAGATATGTCATTTTCTTTTTTAAGTATTTCCATAACACTCGTGTGATCTTAAAATGTTTTACTTTTAGAACTTTCTGCTTGATGTGAAGACTTCTTGACATTTTTTTGATGGGAGTGCTTGAGGGACAAATTATGTCCATCCATGCTTATGGATGTTCTTGCATAGTTAATTTGGAGCAGCATGAGGAAAGGTGAAATCTTGAACAATAATTTATTTAGGAGGACTTGAAAACTGCTACCTGAAAACTGCCCAGTTTTACACTCCTGTCAGCCATCCTGGCACCAGAACTGGTCAGCCAGAGTCAGTGAGATCCTGTTATGAATGACTCCCAAGTTACTGTAGGGTTTGAGTCTATGCTCCAGCAATGTGTGTTTCTTTATTCTTATACTGATGTCAGGGCATTGGTATTACAGTAAAATGAAACCTAACAAATTCCTAGCATTTGTTTACGTGACTTAAAGTGTATGAATTGGTTTTTACAACATTACTTCTTCCTCCTTTGGCTTCTATTTAAAGATTAGCACAAGGAGTAGATTGACAGAAGTAAAATACTAAAACTGGTTTTAAAAGTTCATGCTGTGTGCCATTTTGCATTGCAGCCGCCTTGCATAAGGAAATGAGATGCACACACAAGCAGATTGTCAAAGCTGGATTTACTAAAACTGCAGAGGAATGTTTTAATTTCCAGTACGTTTGGATAATGTTAGTGTTTTGAAAGTTTGTATACGAGATATATGCAGTATTCAAATTAGTTGTAAGAGGTTGCTTTTGGAGGTAGTTTAAGCCAAGTTCCAATGATTTAAATTTCTTTTTCTGCCTGTGTGGTGGTTGGAGGTTTTCTTGTGGTGTTTTTGTGAAAGATAATTTAGCCAAAGTGAGTTGAATGCTTACCCAAGATATATTATGATGTAAGGTTTGCTTTTCTGTTAAAGGAAAGTTGAATCTCTGTAGGCATTTTTGCTTCCTGTGGTTATCTTATCTGAGAAATTGCTGTATGATAATGTTTCTTCAGTTACACATTTAAATTTTGTTCTTACTAACCTATACTATTTTTTTTTTCTGGTGATGGAAAGAGTTCTTAATCGCAGGAAGCTCATTAAACAGAGCTCATTAAAATGCTGGTACATTTTCTAAAAGCCCTAGCTCCACTGATGCTTGATTTTGGGGGTGCAGAAATACTTTTGCTCTAAATGACTTTTTTTTAATAAATATACTCTGTTCTTTTTCAACAGAGGTGTTACGAACATAAGCAGTATAGAAATGGGCTGAAGTTCTGTAAACAGATCCTTTCGAACCCAAAGTTTGCAGAACATGGAGGTAAGTTTCCAAATGGCATGTGCTCACTTTTTCTCTTCTATACTTTAGGATAGAGTAATAATTTGTAAGTTTTATATTTGTTAACCTTTGGCCCATAAAGCAGTAAGAGCATCCAGAAGCCTGCACCCTGTTAAGCACTTACTGTTGGTAAGATTTGTAATTTTAAAGACTGGTCTTACCAGTAGTCATAGCTTGCCATTCTTTATAATGCAAGTCCTAATATTCATTATAGCATGGTGCAAGTTTCTTAATACAAATATGCATTGCTTAAATCACTTTTCAGGGGAAATTGTTATTCACTCATGTAGAAGTGGAAGACAAAAGGTAGGGATTGAATATTGTTCAGCACTGCGTGTCTGTTAGCTCTGTGGTCTGCTACTTTTTCTGAAGGAATAGTCTTATTATAAAAGAAGAAAAAAAGTGTTTGTCCTTTGCTGTATTTCAATCAGTTTGTAATAATAAGTTGAGAGTTTCTTTCCACTGTCCAAGATTTTTTTTTTTCCTTTACCAGCTAGTATGGTTGGTGTGTGGAAGTCTCAGTGCTGTGAATAAACAGTTGAGTAGTTATAATGCTCCTTTAAAGTAAAAACAAAAATCTTTCTCCAAAATGTTTGTAGAGCAGGCATTTTTTAGTGCCTTTAGAATAAACCACTGTTTCACTTTCTCACTTTTTGGTGGAGTAATGCATCAAGTTTATTGTTGTGTATGATATACTTCAGTGAATAACCTGTCGTATAGTTTTCCATGTGAAAAAAGAATGCAAAATCTTGATGCTGATAACTGAGTCTAAATTTGCATTTATAATATATCTAGAGTTGCTATATTAAGCTTAAAAACCTATGAAAATGGATAATTCATAGTATTTAATCCTAATTATTTTTATTTATTATTATTTTTTTAGAAACCTTGGCAATGAAAGGACTAACATTAAACTGTCTAGGGAAGAAAGAGGAAGCTTATGAACTTGTGCGTAGAGGCCTAAGGAATGACTTGAAGAGTCATGTCTGTATCCTTTTTGAAACGGGGCTCTCGTTTATGAATGGAAAAGGTTTATTTCTACAACTGCTTGATTTATAGAATTGTAACAAAAGTCGGTACCATTACTTCAAACTCAAAAGTTCAGAATTTTACATTTTGTTTCAAACACGCAAGAATATTTTGTCTAAGCCAGCCAGAGGGCAGATGCTTTGCAGCTATCCTTTTAGTCACAGTTAGCTCAAATATTATTCTGGCTTGCATTTTTTTTTTTATCATTAGGCTGCAACTCTAAACTTGTGGTGGATGAACTAGGCATTTGAGCATGTGATATGCTTTAAAAACATTAGTAGTTGCCCTTATATTGATATGGACTTATGATATACTTAGAATGTGGGGAGTTCAAGCACTTCAGTTGTCTAATATAAGCCCTTACTCAAAAATCTGTATGAATAAGCCTGAGAATCTTTTCAGAGATCCTATTACTTTATGTCCTCCCCCAGTACTTGAAAAGTTTATAGTGTGTTGTATACACCCTATACATGTAACTGGTGAACAGTTCTCTTGCCTGCAGTTTGCAAGTGGTTTCTTTGTACAATTGAGGAAAAGAATTGTAATGATTGTCATAATGACCCTGTCCATTTATAAAATGGCTTAAGAGCTTTTTACCGACTGTTCTCTCGCTACCATGTTGGATCTGTTTTCTCCCCACTCAAATTCAGTTGAATCCTTAACAGAGTTGTCCAGGTTGGCATGTCTATGGCCTTCTTCAGAGGTCAGACAAGAAGTATGACGAAGCGATCAAATGCTATAGAAATGCACTGAAATGGGACAAAGACAATCTTCAAATCTTGAGAGATCTTTCTCTGCTACAGATTCAAATGAGGGATCTTGAAGGTTACAGGGTAAGTACACCTACTGCATTTATTATCAGCTTCTAGGGAACTGCAGCAACGGTGGCAAATTATTTCATTATGCTTTAAAAAAAAATACAGGAGAGGTGGATCCAGAGCATTAAAGCTATGTGCTACTCAATATTTTATGAAAGTAAAAGCAGATGTGGTACTGAGCAATTTCTATAACTTATACAGATTTAATGATTCTTTTTCAGCTCAGTGCAGAATTGAATAAACCAGGAATAAGGTTGCAGGATTATATTTTTTTTTTCCTTGCTTTAACTTCCATCCTCTCCTACTTCGTAATATTTTGGGTAATCTTCATTCTAATCCAACTGCTGTAACTAGTTTAGTTCTTTGCTAACCCCTACTTCTGACTGTTTGGGCTTTTTTAGTAGGTAGTAACCTTTTTTCCCTTTATTTTAAATTACTTGAAGCTGCCTTGCAGGAGTAACAAAACAAGTAATAACTTTTCCCTCAGATTAAAACAGCACAATACCAAGCAAATCTATTGCATCTTCCAGCTGTAATTACCTTCTGGCCAAAGAATAGGGATGTTCTTGCATGACCTATTTTGCCTGACAGCACTTAATACATGTGTACTTCCAAGGTGAATTTGAAACACCAGTATATAGTAAACGTTCCTGCAGTTCAGACTAAAGTATCCTTAATTGCATTCTGTTCATAAGTGGTAAGACAGGAAAAGCATGTGTGTCATACATTAACAAAGTTAGTCTGACTCATCAGTATTGAATGGGACAAGATGATTTATTTTGTGTGGGCTTTTTTTTTGCACTCAGTTAAGACCATCGTAGTGTTTTAAAGTTTGTTCGTTCTTTTGGTTCAAAAAAAACCAAAACCATTTGCATAAAGGAAACTAACTTTTAGTGACATCCCTTAAATATTAGAGTACTGAAGACAGACTATTGCCTAATGGATTCTACAGAGCATCAGAACAAAGTCAGGAAAATCAGTAGCTACTTTTTTGCAGGAAACAAGATACCAGTTGCTTCAGCTCCGACCCGCACAGCGAGCATCATGGATTGGTTATGCTATTGCTTACCATCTGCTGGAAGACTATGAAATGGCAGCAAAAATTTTAGAGGAATTTAGGAAGACGCAGCAGGTAAGAGGAAAACATGGAATTCCTGTATGGATTGATGCTTAAGGCAAAAATATTCATGAAGTGAAAACTTTATGCAGTTTCTTTAGTCGAATTAAATCCCAAATGCGTTCTAGCAAGCTGAACTTTGTGATGTGTCTTGCTTTCCTATGTAGACATCACCTGATAAAGTTGACTATGAGTACAGCGAACTGCTGCTGTATCAAAACCAAGTCCTTCGGGAGGCAGGGCTGTATAAAGAAGCCTTGGAGCATCTTTGTACCTACGAAAAGCAAATCTGTGATAAACTGGCTGTTGAAGAAACGAAAGGTAATTACTTTTCAAAGGTACATTTAAACACGTAGTATACAATGGAATGCCTGTACTGTCAGCTTTTCCCATCTTTTGGAACTGCAGCTATTTGGTGCCTATCATGCTCTCCTCCCAGGTTGATAAGACACCAGTAGAACACAGACATACTGTTCTCAAACTTTTGCAGTGATGAGTGTTACAGACAGATGATCCTGAATCAATGTCCTGAAATTATCTTCAGGTAGTGTACCCAGACCCGAGTTTTTATAGCTTTGGTCCTGACAGGGAGATCGCTTGCCAAAAGGGCAGAATCATCTTTGGCCAAGTAGAAGGCTTTTAATTATACTCAGTCACTCTTGCAGTGTGTGGAAACAGGCTTTTTAGCTGGGTTAAAAAACCCCAACATAGGCTTCTGTTGTTATATTACTATAATTCTAGTGTTTAATACTATAACAGAGCAATATAATGCTGAATCGTATATTCCATACCTGGAGTTGCAGAGTGATAGAAGATCATTCTTACAGCTCTATTAGCAGGTGCTCGTTCTCAGAGCATGCTTTGTACTTTTTTTGCTTGATGCTTGTACAGTCCTTTATGAAATTTCCAATCTATCAAAGGTGCTGTTTATTCCTGGCCCAGACTGGAATCTATTTGGATGATTGCTCAAAGCCAGGAGAAGAATTTTTTTTTTTTTTTTACTCTGTAATATTATTCATGTGGATGTTGTGGCTGGCTCACTATTCCCGCTAACGGTGATCTCACTGTCTTCCAAACAGAAACCTAGGAATCCAGTAGTGACAGAGTTAGGGAAAGTGTGTGGTACTTCCTCAAGGAAAATGATTGCAGGTCACTCTCCACTGTTGCTGAATATGTTCCTTGGTTTGCATGGAAATGGATGTAGAGGTTACACTGTCACAGACCGTTTTCAGGCATCGTAGCTGGAGTTTTGAGGGTGGTTTTTTTATGATGTGTCTTTATCTGAAATATCTTTTGACACATTATATGTTCTTAAGTTCTTGGTTGGAAGTTCAAGGCTGGTACTGCAATAGGATTTCCAAATAGGACTTCACAAAAAAAAAAGGCACAAAATCTTCTAGGAAGTTATCAGAAAAAAAAAAAAGGACAGAAATACTCTTCAGTTGGTGAACTTTCAACAGATCACAACAGATTAATTTTTGGGGGGCACAGCTCCTGTTGTGGTGTTAGGTCTGTCTTGGCTGCTGTGCATACTACTGAAGAGTCTGCTAATAAATGAGTGTTGTCTACAAATTTTAAGTGCATGTGCAAAACCTATGGTAGATGAACAGCTGAGAAACACTGAAAATACTATTGGAATTTGCCACCATTGGATAAAAATCCTAACTTTCACCTCGGAGTTTAGGTTTATTTTCCAGACTCTGTCATTCTCTGTGAGTGACCTGTTGATGATTTCCCTGGCATTAGATACTGCAGGTAGTCCCCAGGTTATCCCATCTGTGGAAAGCAGCATCTCTTGACAAAATTACGTCAGTTGTGTGACGTCGGGAAGAAGAGATATAATACTGACTTAGATTTTCCTCTTGAAAGCAGATGAGAAAATCTTACCTTAATCTAGAATGACATTGTATCACTTCTGGTGTGTAATCTTTTGGTGCCTAACATTTGCCAAGAGCAAAGCTTTGAAAAATATTGCTTCTCATTGTGAAATGGGAAATTGACGTTCATTGCACCTCCAGCATCAGTGAAGATGCTCTGTACAGTTCTTAATCTAGACTTTACTTTTAACAGCTGTGTCTTGTAATGAAGTGTCGTTGAAAGAAGACTTGCTTGCAGAGTCTTGAGAATTCATTAATCAGATCAGTGGCTTGATTTAAAACATTGAAGTAAGTTTTATGAAATACCAGACTGAAGAACCATTCTTTCATTTGCAGCTCTGCAATTTCAATTCGGTTTTCAAGATGCTATATACATGAAATACCATGTACTGCTTTTAATTGCCTTTTGTAGTAAAAACTGCACTTAAAGTAACCAGTCACTTCTGTAAGCAAGGAAAAAAATAGGTGCATCTTGCTTTTAATGTTAAATTTTAAGTAAGTTTCAAGAGTTACTGACTGAGTTGCAGAGTCTTACTGTTAATTGCACCTATTGTCAAAGGAAAGGCATATCTGTCAGCTAGTTTGTGATGCCACTGTGACCATTTTTTTGAAGAAATCAGAATGTATATGGAGCTAAGGGTTATCTAATCTTTTCTTCTGGGGTGATTAATGTTACACTGTTTTGTTATCTTGTTACCTTAATTTAAAACTCCTTGGATTTCACACAGGAGAACTCCTGCTTCAGCTTGGCAGACTTGAGGAAGCAGTTGAGGTCTACAAAGGACTGCAAGAAAGAAATCCGGAAAACTGGGCCTACTACAAAGGCCTAGAAAAGGCACTTAAACCAGGTAATGATTTGATATGTTGCAGTAAATAAGCTGTTTCTGCACATCTGGAATTAATATATGTATCAAAAACTTGTATTGCTTTAAATTAAAAACCTATTCTTTAAAAAATCCCCATTTTAAGTTTTGCCTTTTAATGTGTACATATTGTCATGGTGTTTTTTTTAAGAAAGGCTGGAAGTGGTTTTTTTTAATTGTTGTTATCCTGTCTTAATTAAAACCAAAACAACAAAAAAAATACAGTAATCTTCGCGTGTTTGAAAGAAAAGAAATTACTTCATAGAAGACAGTTCAAATTTAGAAGTTTTCTTTTACTGCTTCTGTCCTCTTAATCTTGTGTTGTAGGTAATGCAGGTTTTGGAAAAACAAGCATGATTCTCCAGAATGGTTTTCTTTTTCAAAGATTTTAGCAGAGCGATAAGGCAGCAACTCCTTGTAAGATGGGAGATAAGCAGTTAGTCTTCCAGTGCTGGGAGATGAATATACAGATACTGAATATCTGAAATAATTTAGTACAACAGTTTTAAAAATAACAAAATTTAAATTAATGTTTAGGAAGTATATAGCCATTAGTTGCTATATATTCTGATTCTTTTTTTTAACCAGATATAAATCATTTCCCCCCCAACTCCCTTTCTTTCCTTGCCAAAAAGGAAGGGAAAAAGTAACCTGTAAAATTCTGTTCCAGCTAATATGATGGAGAGACTAAAGATCTATGAAGAGGCCTGGACTAAATACCCCCGGGGACTAGTTCCGAGAAGATTACCATTAAACTTTTTGTCGGGTAAGTGCATTTTTGCTGAGCAGGTAGTAATCAACACTTGTGTTTCTTAGATACTAATGTTTTAACAGCATAAACAGTCTGCAATTGACCAGTAATGTGTGGTAAAACAAAATCAACAGGTCTTTTTCCTCTCAAGGTGAAAAGTTTAAGGAATGTCTGGACAAGTTTCTAAGGATGAATTTCAGCAAAGGATGCCCACCGGTCTTCAATACTTTGAGGTCATTGTATAAAGACAAGGAAAAGGTAGGTTTTCCCCCCACTTTTTACATGTTCTACCTCTTAGCTGTGATGCGTTAAAGAGATGAAGGAAACTTTTCAGTGCTCACTCCCTCAGCACTGTTGTGTATTATGGCCTAGTATATCTAGAAAAGTCAAGTACAAGCATAAATAACCTTGTGCCAAATTGGTAAATGTAGAAAACTAAGATTTACTAGGTATAAGCTGCATAAAGGTTAACCATGGGAGGCTTGATCTTAATTTGTTAGAAAGAGAGGTGAGATTGAGTGCATTCCCACATGTATTGTAATTCAGGATATTGCAGAATTCTTATACCAGAAATAAGTAGTTTGGGTAACACCAAGTAGTTCAAGTTGAAAAAAATATACCATCTTGGCAAAGATTTTTTATTTTTTTTTTCGTCTTGTCTTGCATGTGTAGGTGGCAATCATAGAAGAGCTCGTGATAGGTTATGAAACCTCTTTAAGAAGCTGCAGGTTATTTAACCCAAATGGTGAGTGCTAAGACTGTCACACTTCATGGAAGTAGTGCCTGGTGTAAGCATTACATGGCCATTCAGAGGCAGGGAATCAGTAGGGAGTGAAGAAATGGAGGTCATGGGGTTTTTTCCTCTTTCCCTAACGCAGAACTGAACCACAGCCATCCCTAGGATGGATTTAAGCTATCAAATGCGAAGTCTGTATTCAAAAATCTAGTCACTTATTCTGAAATGTTTTCCTGGATCTACAAATTTGGTCATCTCTTTTGCATTTTGAGTTCAAGTATTCTATTTTCAAGACTTGAGTATCGTTTTCCAGGAAACTGTGATTTGAAAGCTATGTTAAATCTTTAATTATAGAAATGTTAAACAAAAAGGAACAGGTACTGATAGCAACAGTCTTCAGGGGGAGGGAGGCCTTGAGCTTTTGGAGGGGGCTTGGTTTTGTGTTCTTGGGGGTTTTGTTTGAGAATTAAAAGTGTTTTCTCAGTTTTGACTGATGGCTGTTTTGTTGTGAGGTTTGGTTCTACATGTATTGAATCCAAGCCTTATAGGCTCCTCTGCTAATTTTATGATGCTTTTTAGTCATTTGCCCAAGCACTTAATAACAGAAAATCTCAAAAAAAAAATAATCTGCATAGAATATCAACAAAGCATAATCTTGAAATTTTGGTAGATGGATTATAATGGTGTAATAATCAAGATAGCATAAATTACAATATAGATTAGAACTTTACAGGGTAATCCTAATTATTAATGACATTTTTATTGATGTTATAACCAGCTATATACCTGCTTTGCAGAAACTCTAAAGCAATACTTCATTATGAAATTTTCACCTAAGTTGCCTGTTAAACTTTTCCTTTGAATTTATTGCTATAGGCTACAATATAGCCACTTTGATACTTATTTAAATTTGTCCAAGGCTGTCAAACACATTTGTGCTTTCCTGATTTAAGGAAATGTCTTACTGGTATTTCAGTTCAATATTTGCTTTGATATTAAATTTCATTCAAATAAAAAATTTTATAATACCCTAAAATGGAAAAAAATGCATATAATTGCATGGTCAAGTTATATCATAAATTGAAGTCTTTTGGCAGGACTAGAACCACCACACCATTTCTTTCCCCTGCAAGGTGCTGTGCTTCATAGTCAAAATTGAGTAGTGAATTTAACTTTTAAGACTTCAGTAGTATTTTGGATTTCAAGCAGAGCTCTCTAACTTTCAGAACTGACTTGAGTTTTCTAGGATACATTTAGGCAAGCGGTGATGAAAAATTTGTCAAAGGTGGAGACAGAAAATCTTTTTAAAGCTAGGGTTTGGAACAGACAGCCTGTTGTGTTTTAAAAATATTTAGGTCTATGGGATGAAAACATGTAAGCGCTGAATGTACTGAAATCCTTTACATTGTTACTGTGCAGCACTTGTGTTTAGTAGGACTCTTTGCTATACCCTTAATCTAAAACAGTTTTAAATAAGAACTCTACATCACACACTGCAGCCTTCCCTGTCTGGCTGCCCTTCTTAAGGGACTAGTTGGAACAAAATGCAGCTCCCTTCTCATCCACTAACACTCTTCCTTTCCCTTAAAACCACAGTGTGAGAAGGGAACAGTATATGCTCAGGTCTTGTCAAACCATAGATTTAGAAGTTAATGGACTTACCTGAACCCAGGTGTTTGGAAGCATTCCCAGGTCTGGTGTGACAGTGGGTTACAGATGCAGAGTTAACTTCAGTGGTTATATTTATAGCACTCTGACATACTGTTTTAATAAACTGAACCAAAAAAAAAAAGCTCCCTCTGTTTTTTTCCTCCAGATGACGGTAAAGAAGAACCTCCAACCACTTTACTCTGGGTCCAGTATTATTTGGCTCAACATTATGATAAAATTGGACAGCCATCCCTGGCTCTAGAATATATAAATGCTGCTATAGAAAGTACTCCCACTTTGATAGAACTCTTCCTTGTGAAAGCAAAAATCTATAAGGTAAGTTTGACTTTAGTGATCAGAGGTTATTCATTTGTTATGATAGCAGACTTTTACGTATGCCTGAAATTTCCTGTAATGTTTTTGATGTGAACATTGAGGTGTTAAGCTTTTATTAAGCAAGACACATGGAGAATCCATGGAAACTTACTTAGTGAATTCTAGTGGATTTCTAGACAAGGGTATTGTTTGGCTACCTGAGTTTTTTACTGCATATGAATAAGCACCTATGAAGGTTTTTAAGCCAATAAAAGGACAAATATACCGCATAACATGAATTCACAGTCGACAATCATATTTTTCATATTAAAAGTCACACTAATGTATTTAATTGATGTTTTAAATGTATTCCACCTGTTCCCACCCCACTTTTTGAACTGCTTGAAAACAATTTCTCAATTACCTTATGGTTTGTATCAGAATGGGATTATCCAGAGTGTTCATTAAGCATTTTCAGGAAAAACATCTAGTGCTGAATGACCTGTAATTCCATGAGGGAAAGTAATTTTTCTGCTTTTTTTCTATAAAGATCTCTCATGAAGAAAGTTATTTAAAAATGTCTAAAAAGTTAACATATTGAAAAGTGAGTAGATGCAACATGCATGTTTTATAATTACTGAATCTAACTTGGGTTTCCATCTCTTTAAGCATGCTGGAAATATTAAAGAGGCTGCAAGGTGGATGGATGAGGCTCAAGCTTTGGACACAGCAGACAGATTTATCAACTCCAAATGTGCAAAATATATGTTGAAAGCCAACTCCATTAAAGAAGCAGAAGAAATGTGTTCTAAGTTTACGAGGGTACGTTGCATTTAACTATAGCTTTTTTTGAATAACATGGGCCTGATCCTTTGTGGAATAACTTTTTGTTTTAACTTTCCACTCCCCTCTACTACAATGTTTAAGTCCTGTTTCAGAGCAACTATGATTGCTTGCTTCACTAATGGTAGTCAATAGCAAGGTTTGAATTAGTCTTGAAGAACATGATTCCGTAGTATTAAATGAAATCTCTAAAGGTTGGATTTGATCATTTTTGCCAGGTGGGAAAAAAAATGCCTGTTTTAAAGATAACTTCTCAGGAAATTATTTTTCAAGGATTTCAAGGATTCTATAGGATCCTTGAAAGATCAGATTAAGTTGCCCATGTTTCTTTTTTTTTTTGAATGGTAGTAGGTTAGAGAATTCGGACTTCTCTTGGAACAAAATTTTGTGTGATGTCTTCTTTTTGTGAAGCTTTCATCCATAAGGCCATGTTTAAAAGTGATGAAGGGAAGTTGCAAATTTTCTTTGTTTCCCCCCTCCCCCGGCTGCTTTCTCATGACCAATTAGCTGGCAGAAAAAGTTTGCATTATGCAGCTTGCTTAATTTCACACATCAGTTTTGGTTCCTGCAGTAACCCATTATGATAGGATTGGTCTCCCAAGTTAGTGACTTTTGTTTAATTGACTTCTCTTGCTGTTATTCTCTCATAACCGGAAGTCAAAACAGCTCAATGTAGTCTTCCCAGAATATTTGGCAAAAGATAGTTTTAGAATACTGGGGATATCTTTTAGGTGTTGTCAGTGGGAGGCAGGCAACAAGTGATTGGGACCTGCCTGGAGGAGTAAAGGCTTCTTTGCTTGTGGTCCTATTTTTCTCTTCTCTCTTGAAGAGCAGGAGAGTAAGGTAGGTTGAACAGCCTGGGGTGGGTATTTATAAGGGGAAAGCTGAAATATTTTTGTGTAATGGAGGCTGTGTGCAAGAAAACACAGAGGGAGGGGAAGCTCTTTTTTTAAAGAGCTCTTTTTTATAAGCTCAGTAGCTTGATGTGGAGTTTTTGATGCACAACTGCTATGAATCTAGGTTAATTGACCTCCCTCAATGCCTTAAGCAGCTTTAAGATGATGTCAAAAAAGCAAGCATACCAGTTGCCCAAAACTGAACTTTAAAATATGTAATCTTTTTCATCTTCTTTTGATGCTATGTCTAATGCTCAAATACAAGCTTCTTAATGAAAAAACAATAATTAAAGAAGACCTAAATTAAGCCTACTGAAAATGGAACTCACAGTTTTTCTGGTTTGAAGACTGCCTTTCTCTCTCATTTGGGGCATTCTCCTTATCCTTCAATTTGAATATCCTGTGTCCTTTCCCAGCTTTGGCTCTTGGCTGATTCTTGAATAGCCTGGTTTTTACAAGATCAGAAGAAAGTCAGAATGGCTGCATCCACCCCAAGTAGCTGACTTTGACATTAAGCTTGAAAGGCATATGATAAGTTCTACAGATCTGTGCAAGTATATATAAATACCAGATTTGAAAGACAACTGTAATCTCCTTTTCTGAATCGGAAGGTGTCAAAGCTACCAGTATTCCTATTTGCCACTGCTCTCTAGTACTGATCACATAAGAAAAAACCTCTTACTACCATCAGTTGCTATACTTGGCTCAATCAGCAGGTGTCTGGAAAACACCAATGGCAGTTTTAATTAAAAATAAATAAATAAAAATCCTACAGATGTCAGTGTCATGCCACATGCTAGAACTTTTCTGCCATTTTCCTTTATGCTGCAATGTGTTATTTGTGTATACAGTATTAAAAGCACTGAATGAGTGTCCCTCCTATCAGACAGATGAGGAACTGTTACAGTTAAGTGGTCACCACCTGGCTATTTATTGTGTGTTTCTGACTCTTCCAATAAGTGGAACGTGAGAGAATTTTTGGTTTTTTTAAATTAGTGAACAAAGCAAGTTCATCTTAACTGTGGTGTTTCTGACTTTGAGGACTCCAGTTTTGAAATTTAGCATTCTTTTGGTAGCCTCTTGTGCTTTTATTGAGAACAAGATAAAAGAAAAGGCAGCTAAGTTGAATGAGACATTTTTTTTTTTATAATGCTGTTTTTGCTTTTAGGAAGGAACCTCGGCGGTAGAGAACTTGAATGAAATGCAGTGCATGTGGTTTCAGACAGAATGTGCGCAAGCTTACAAAGCAATGAACAAATTTGGAGAAGCACTTAAGAAATGCCATGAAATTGAGAGAGTACGTATCTAGTTAAACTGCCTAGGTTGGAGAACACTGGCTTAAGTTTACTGTGCTAACATGTTTCCTTTCTGAGCAGTAAGAGTATACTTCGTGTAGCTTCAGGAGAGATTTTGTTTCATGTTGGCTACTGGCAAGTTGATTAAATTGCTTTTCCTCCTAAAAATTCTGTTGTAAACTGTGTATTATAAACACATTCTATAAAGGCATTTGAAGATCCAGGAAAAAAACAGAAAGCTGTCAGAAATAATCCTATTTTTGGCAGGGTACATAAAAATAGGTATTTGGATACAAACCAAGAGTACGTGTACTGTTAAGTTCAATAAGAACATGACTGAGCTGACAAGCCCAGCCTTAAAGTAAAGGACGGACCAAGTTGCCTTGGTTATTGTTAAGCCACTGTATTTTAGAGGAAGAGAATATATGTAAAAAAGGTATCAAAAATACTAAAGATCTCTTTTTTAAAAAAGCAACAACAAACAAAAAACCACAACCCAAAAAACTAACCTACAGTTTAAAAGAAGTTATTAGAACTATAAAGACTTTGTAAAATGCAAAAAGGGGGGGAAACTTGAACATTAAATGCAGATCCATAGTGAGGCAAACAAAAAAATTGGATGTACAACTTCTAAGAAAATAAGTATGAGTTGTTTTGTTTTTTTTCTTTATGCACATCAGGTTCTAGGAAAAAGACCAGGCAGCTGAGGGTGTAAATTAAGTGCTCCAAGAGGAAAACTTAATAGGAAGTTGCCTCTTTGCAAATAGAGAGGCTAAAGATGATCTCAACACTGATGCTTTTCTGTAGAGGGGACTAGTCTGTGGAATATTTTCAGATCAGAACAAATTAACAGAGTGATCAGTCAGAACAATATTCTCTTCACACAAATTCTTTAAAGGAACTTCTGTAAAATCCTTTTGGAAGAATCTGTGTAAGAAATGACTAGCCTCGTACATTGTCTTGGGTACCAGAAGGGGTCAGCAAATGAAGAGCTGACTGAGGCCACCCTAAATAACATTTTTAACGAATTATATCACTATGTTTAATTTATTTATTGGATTCATTGATTGAAGGTGTGGTAAAGATCAGAAATAAGATAGACAAAAATGTTGTATTCGGAAACCATCAACAAAGCTTTTGTAAGAAAACAGCAGTGTCTCTTAAATCTTTTAGAAGTGCCAGTTATGCTTCAGGCAATCTAGTTGATAAAATGTGTTCTGGATTTCAGAAACACTTTTGATGACATCTTTCATACCATAAAGGATCTAACCTGTCTCACGGATTTAATAGCTGGTTGACAGTTGGGAAAACAGAGTAGGAGCAAATAATCAGCTTGGACAAGAAAAGGAATTTATCGTGGAGATGACCAAGGCATCTCTCCTGGGTCTCCATTGTTTGATGGTATCGATAAGTGATCACAGAAAGGGAGTGAATAGTGCAAGGACAGCATTTGCACTGTCTCAATACTAAATGATAAAATGACACATGAAATGTAATGTTCAACAGTGTAGTCAGTAAAGGAGGGACAAGAAGAATTCTTTGGCTGTGCATAAGTCATAAAAGTAAAAAGTAGTAAAAGTAGTAAAAAAATGAATTATTGCTGCTCAGGAAGGAAATCCTGCAACCTTTATAAACAATGCTGCACAAATGCCTGCAGCAGTCAAAAGGACAGTGTTGGGAATTAAAGGACTAAAGAAGTAGTACTTTTCTTCCATTATATAAATCTGCTGTACTGTTTACGTCTGAGTATCACACCTCCTTAAAAATACGCTAGTAAAATACACGCCGTAGAGTAACTTCGACATGAAGAGGTTGCAATTAACTTGTCATGCTTGCTATTTTATCCTTGGCTTTGACAAGCAACAATTGAGTTTAGAATGAAGTTGTATGAGATCGTTAAGTACATGGAGACGTTGAAGAGGGGAATGACTTTTCACTGCTTCTCAAACAAAAATGAGGGGACATCAGGTGACACTGAGGAAAGCGGATCTTGACCAACAGGAAGTGCTTTTTCACACTACATGTGATTTAAGCGTGGAATTCATTGCCACAGTATTTAATAGAAGTCAAAATTACACTTTTAACTGAAAAAAATTAGAGGAGTTCATAGAAGAAAAAAAAATCTTCAAGTGCTGTTCAAATAAAACAAATGTAGAACCTTTGTCCCTTAAACTGCAAATTGTCAGAGGGTAGTTACTGTTCAGAGATTGTGAAATAGGTGAATTTTGGTTCTGACTGAAGATGCTTTCTGTTCTTTTCACTACAGCTTTATTTTTGGAATTGTTAACTTACATTTCTAAAAGTTAGGGTGTATTTGTTAATCAGCAGGCATTTACTAAATTGTTCCTTTGGGAGGAGTGTATTAGAAAAGTCAAAGTTAGTATCTGATTGTTAATACTTGCGAAATAATGTTATGTTGTGTTGTGTTAGCATTTTGTAGAAATCACGGATGACCAGTTTGACTTTCACACATACTGTATGAGGAAGATTACCCTTAGGTCTTATGTGGACTTGTTAAAATTAGAAGATGTACTTCGACAGCATCCATTCTACTTCAAAGCAGCACGAATTGCCATAGAGATATATTTGAAACTTCATGATAATCCCTTAACAGATGAAAATAAAGAACATGAGGCTGATACAGGTATTCAACCCTCAGGATATATTAAATATGCACTTTCACTAATTAGTTGATATTTTATGAAGCTTCAGCATTCTTAGACTTGTCAACCATAGTAGCCAAAAATAAGAGTTTTTGTCACGACTCAGAGTAGGCAAATTGTAACTTGGCCTTAAATTAATACATGTTTTTATTATAGTTATTATAAAACAATGATGTTTCGTGTAGTCACAATTGTAATTCTTAAGTAAAAACATGTTTGTTTTATGAAATGGCTGAGAAAACAGGGAATTCTCATAGTTGTTGATCCATGAAATAACAGATTGAAGCAGGTGTAGTTGGTAGTAGTTCTTTCTAAGCATTTTATTAGTATGAAAAAAATTCACTAGGTAGCAACTTAAACTTTATCGTCTTTGGTTTCTGATGTAAAAATAATGTTTAAATCCATCAATTTCTTTTTTTTTTTTTTTATATTTCTGATTGGAGAGCAACTTAAGTGATATGGCTTGGGGCACCTCAAATGGTATGAATAGAGGCTATTGAATCCTTCAAGAGGAATTTGTCAAGTTTTAATATTTAAATTTAAAAATTTAATATTTCTCATCTCAGTTAATTTGTGTGGCTTTGGGTTCAAATTAAGACAAGTAGAAGTGTAATAGAATTTCTTGTAGCCACTTTCTGATGTGTTTTAAATTAATTCACCATGCCTTAATTGGAGGGAGGAGAGGATCTGAATATTAATCAAATGTAAGATGTCTGTAGGGCATCAAAAGGAAAGCTGGAACTGTCTGTGCCAAAGTGTGACTATTTCACCTTATATTTGTTAGATCATTTAATTTTTTACATTTAATTATTTACTACATTAAGCATAACTTGTGTGGTGTAATGCCTAAGGAATAAATCAATGTGTATTGGTGTGCACTTTTATTCCTGGCACTGGATTTGTGGAGTCGTGCGGTAATTACTTTGTCCCACCTTCAGCATGTTACACTGTTGTTCTAGTTCCTGTTGCCCTGATCTCACAGAGGAATCTGAATTATGAAGCAGCAGTGTAGACTGTAAAATAATTTAAAATAAACCTTTGCAAATGTAATGGCAGTATTACTGGTTAGTAGATATGGTTTTAAAAAGATGATGGTATCTGACAACTGATTGAGACTGTTAATATTAGACATCAACATTGTCTGGTTTTGCCCTTTGCGTGTGTACAGCAAATATGTCTGACAAGGAGCTAAAGAAACTACGAAATAAGCAGAGAAGAGCACAGAAGAAAGCACAGCTGGAGGAGGAGAAGAAGAATGCTGAGAAAGAGAAGCAACAAAGGAATCAGAAAAAGAAGAAGGACGACGATGATGAAGAAATTGGAGGACCGAAAGAAGAACTTATCCCTGAGAAATTGGCAAAGGTGCTTAATAATGTAATAATAAAGTCATAGAAATTTCTAGAAAAGTTAAAGCGAGCACACATACAATTTGAAAGCCATTCAGATAACTTGTTTAATTTTGCATTATGGTTTCTCTTCACAGGCGGCATTTTAAAAAGAATTCTTTTCTAGGGATAGTTTGTTTGATGTACTGTCAGTAATGTGATGAAATCAAAGCTTTTTGTGCCTAGTTGTCAAAGGCAGTGGTTGAAGTCATTGACATTTGCTACAGGTGGAGTTATCTTCATGTGTGTATTGCACTAACTTGTTGATTATACCCTGTTTCTAGTTGATCGGATGGAAGTCTTTCTATTCTGTATGTAAGGTGATTATCATTCACTCTTTGTGTCCCATAATAATTTTTTACTTATTAAGCATAGAGAACTCTGAAAATGGAGACATTGAAACACTGAATGCTTTAACAGCATTTTTTTTGCATTTGTGGGGGAAAGGATAAGGCAGCTGTTTGGAAATAGCAGTAGTCTAGACTTTGTATTTTGAGATTTGAGTTGCCAGCTGTAGAGATACATAAAGGGAAGGTGACCCAGAAGGCTGTTCTTATGCTAGAAGTTGTACCTATAAGGAGCAGGAAAACATTGGAAAAATGTAGGGAAACGTAATGAAAAATATAGACTGAAAAATTAATTTTTAGTAAGAATAGTATCATATCTAAGTACTAAGATCAGTGTTTTTCACGTTACATATATAATGAATATTATTGGGTCTTGGGGAGATGGTATTTGAAAGCTGAGGCAGTGAACTTCACTCTATAGGCAGGAAGCAAGTGACTTCAAAAACTTGACTGGTCATTTAAGAATATTGTTGGAATTTCTCATTGTATAGCTCACTGGTTGCAAGGACCAGCACTCTAACTGCAGTGCTAGTTAAGATTGGAATGGTCACCATGGCACGTATTGAAATGGAGTTCTGGAGTAGAGGGATGTCATGGGATATCCCAGGAAAATCTAGGCAGTCCCCAAGATTAAAGGGAATAGTTGCAGCTGCGTAATGCATTGCTTTATCTGATATTCCCTAATTATATTCCAAATTTAGTATCAGAATCATGATATAGACACTTCCAAATTCAGTTGGTTCCCAGTGCCAGAAGACTATTTCTGACACAGTTGGTCACTTGCAAGCAGTTTTCCTGCAACAGTTGCCCCTGTATTGCTTTGGTGAGTATGTAGCTTTGGCATTGAAGGCGTGGCTTTGAAATCTGTTCTATTATGGGTTCCAAATAGTTTAGTTGTGACTGATGTGTGCAAAGTCATAAAAGCACATATAAATGGTGCATTTTTGTAATGAAAACTGCTGCGGTATATGGTTAGCAGGAACTTCATAAGGTCCATCATTGTCTTCAACTCCGTTATTTGCAATGAAGTGTATTACTTCAACGTTACTAAATTGTTACTGACAGACAACAATTAAATTTTGTATTTGATGCTTAGAGAATAGCTTATACTTGTGAAAATGTAAATCTGAAGGACAGCGGACAGTTCTTGTTTGAATTGTCCCTCACCTCTAGATGCAAGAGATCTGTCTGTAAAGAGTCCTGGCATGGAATTAATTTGTGTTAAAGCTGTCCATTTACTGGATTACACTAGCTTAAGACCATGATCGATATCTAGTTACTTCAAGCTTGCTGTTAATACCTTTGGCTGGGAATGTCACCATGACTTGGCAGCTTTTGGGAACCTGGCTGAAGCCCCCATGAACAGACTGTCAAGGGCATAAAGTAGTTGTTTACCAACATCTGAGGCGCACACTGCCCATGACAATGCAGGCTTAGCTGCAGCTGTATTTACTACTAATGTATGATAGAAGGCAAAGACTTGTAGATCTGTAGGAAAATGTGATTTGTAACCATCACAAAACTATTTTTTAGACATGACAGTCTGTGTTTTAAACATTAATACTGAGTGAAAGATGCAAAATTTGTAACATACGAGGTTCTAAGCATCTTTTGCATTGCCTTATAGGAGTAACTCTCATGTGGCTCAGAATTAGCTAGCTCTGTCGTTATAGAGTTATTAGGTTTAAACTTTGTAACTTAGTTGTGTTACTTCCTTAAATCTGTAGGTTGAAGCACCTTTGGAAGAAGCCATTAAATTTTTAACACCCCTGAAGAATTTAGTGAAGAACAAAATAGAGACACATCTTTTTGCCTTTGAGATTTATTTTCGAAAAGGTAAGTGAGAAAGCTAATGAAAGTAATTTGCAGTTCTTAAAGATGTATATTAGAATCTAAGCAGAAAGTATTGATGAGGCATGAGGAGTCAGTCCCTGTCAACACACGCTTTTAGTTGGACAAAACCTCAGCCATGAGCAGTGAAAGAGCAAAGTTTGAATATTTGTTGATTATCCACTTTCTTTGCTGTGTTTAAAAATCTGTAAGCAGTAAGACTGACTGTAGTTAACTCTCCCAGCTTGCGTTTGCCCTAGTTTTATCTATAGCTCACAGAACTACATGCTGTAAAGAAGTGGTGTATATTTGCTAATGACAACTGGTCTTCTGAAACACTTCTGAATTCTTCTATCAGTTAAATATTATTCTCTAAGAACTTATTATGTTCAAATTTACTTCGAGTTTAACAGGCTTAATTCACTGGTTAAATAAACACATTGTAGAAAACATGGCTGTTGCAGTACACTCAGTTTTTATTTATTCTGATTGTTGGTGGTTTCAGACACGAAATACTCCTGCAACATAATGCAGTGAGTTCCAACCACAGGGTTTTGACCATTTGCCAACACTTTCTTTTCCAGAGAAGTTCCTTCTGATGCTTCAGTCTGTGAAGAGAGCCTTTGCTATTGATTCTAGTCATCCCTGGCTTCATGAGTGTATGATTCATCTCTTCAGTAGTGGTAAATATCTGTTTGATATGACTTCATCTGTACGTGCTTCCAGATGATGCCTAGCCCACATAAATTGATTTTTATTTTATAGACTGTTAGCACAATTAATTCAAAATATTTAATACACATATTAGAAAGCTTTTTAAATGGCTGATTCATGCTAACATTAAGTATGTTTATCATAACCGCAGCTGGATTTAGTAGTTATTCCAACAAAATCTTAGTAAGTCTTTTTAAAACTGTGGGTGGTATGGTGAACCCCTGAAAGAATGAGTGAGTGAAGAAATGGAAACTGCAGAGTGAGGAGTCCAGCTTTCCTGCTGGCAGCCTGTGTCTGCGTGTGAGGAAAAGACTTAAATTGTGTCCTTTTTGTTAGAAGGTTGGAAGGATTCTCTCCCTTCCTTTGCCCCGGAGGTCACCCTTCCTGTTGGTGGCTACAGAATAGATACATTTAAGAACTGACTTGTATGACATCAATCTTTGAGCCTAATGGATTTTAATCAGTAAGAGGGAGAGTGTATTGGAGTAAGATGGCTTTTTCTAAGCATCAGAAAAGTGTCACAGTCGAGCTTTTTCCCACCAGCTCCAGTTATTTATATTTTTGATTTTCATGTATCTTCCTTTGAGATTTTTAAAAAAATTATATTAATAATGGAAACATGACAAATATTAAAATAAATGCATAAAGTAGACTTTGTTGTGATTACCTGTGTTCACCTCTATTAACCTCTTTTTTTCCCAATTCACTAGTATCTGAAAGTAAGGATCTGCCTGATGCAGTTAGAACAGTGTTAAACCAAGAAATGAATCGACTTTTTGGAGCAACTAATCCAAAGAACTTCAATGAAGCTTTCCTTAAAAAGAATTATGATTCACTACCACATAGGTTATCAGGTATTTCACCTTTATCCTTTTTCTGCCCTACTTCTGTATTTTCTGTGCTTATCTAGCAGTGACATCCTAGTATCAGCACCACTAATATAAAAACCACTCTTTTCATCAGAAACATTTTTCTTCTCTTGGTTTGTGCTTTTTGTGATGTGACAACCAGGTTGTCTGTGGTTTTCTTTAATTTTTTTTCTATAAGCTACTAAAACACTGACTTTTGGACCCCTCTGCCCTGTTTTTCTTTCTGATGCATGCTGAATGTATCGTAAGACTGTAACTTGTATTCAATGCATCTGTGAAATAGTTCGTGTGAGCTGTGGTATGTGAAGTAGAACTTCCTATTTGCAAAGTTGATTTTTATAGTTGAATTTGAAGAGGCTGACTGCCAAGAGAAGTGTCCTGGGTGCTCAGCAAGCCAGGTAACACCCAGAGCTATTGGTGTGCCTAACAAGAGGAGCTTAGGTGGTGCTGGTTACCTGTTAGGAAAGGCTGTCTGTCACTAGTGACCACATATACCAGTGGGTACCACATGGGAAGCAGGATGTAAACCACCCTGGGGGGGGGGCAGCATTACTGTTGTGGCTCAGTCTGGGCTCAGACCCGGCCACAAAAAGCAGTGAGTTTACTCTCACATCTTCTCTGGCATCGAGTCCCTTTGACATCTGTGCCTTGGGACTCGGAATTGTGTCCTGGTTGTCTCCTGACATGACATTGTAACGAGAGCTCTGTGGGCACATCTCTTCTGTGCCCCGGTTTCTGCGTGAAGGAGAGGTGAGGAGTGGTGCTGGAGGGAACTGTGGTGTGTTGCAGCCGATCTGATTTGTTATCTTCACTGCCTGGGATTCCACGGTACGCTGCAAAATGCTCCTGCCCTGCAGTATAGACAATGCCTATTTGTTTTAATGCTTTGTCTAGCATTGAATGCTAGGTTTAAAGCTACCCTTCTACTTGCTCAGGTGTCAAGCTTTAATGCTGCAAGTGGTTCCGTTGTGAAGTAGTACTGTAGAGTTCACTGTCCCTTCTTAGTCGTATTATCTTTATTTTATGTTTGTATACAAGATGGTTTTGGTCATTCACTGAGTGATGAAGCTTATTTTTCCTCCCGTAGCTGCCAAAATGATGTACTATTTAGATCCTTCCAGTCAGAAAAGGGCAGTGGAGCTGGCAATGACCCTGGATGAATCCCTCATTAACAGAAATCTTCAGGTAACAGATAAATTGTATACAAATTGTAAACAACTTCTAGTATATCTATGGAAGCTTTATGCAAATTACAGAGGTAAGAGGAAGCTGAAATGATTGGTGTGACTTACGGTAAGAAGGTTGGGTTGTCATGTGAGAGAAAGGGGTATCAGGCTCATCCAAACTGAAATGTTTAGTGTCCTTTTTGCACATGTAACTTAATTTAGTTTTGTCATGATATGGAAAATAGCTATCTAGCAGTAGAAACCCTATTATTGCTGCAGATGGTGGGAAAGCTTGTTAAACACTGCAGAATTCACATGGCAAAAGACGCTAAAGCTCCCAAACAAGAAAAGAAAAGATTGTAGTCTGCCCGAGCTTTAGCTGCTACACAGGAGAGTGTTCACAAGAAAAAGATTCACTTAGTAGTGGCTCAGACTCTGCGAAACCTTTCCATATTCATCCTCCTGCAAGCTGTGTGAATCATCTTACTTTTAATAAAGGGTGCGTGTGTACATTTTGGCCTTGGTCTGCAGTTGATTAGAAAGCTTACCAAACTTTTAAATTTTGCTCCATTCTGGTGGTGACGGAATAATCCCCTGTGCCACTGCCACCATGCCCCATTCCCCCACCTTCATCTGGGAAAGTGATCAGTTCTGACTTGTAATTCAAAGTATTTGAGAGAAGGTAATTATTTAATTTTTTTTAGTATCTTCAAATGTTTATTAAAAAAGAAATAAATATTAAACATGCTGTTTTCTTACTATGGACTGCAAACTGTCAGAACCTTACTTGACAAAGTAGAGAAGGAATAAAATGTACTTTCTAGTCTTTTCTAAACTATTTCTGTATCCTGGTCAAACCGTTTGCCTTTGGCATCGCTTTAATTAAGTATTTATTTTGGTTTTTTTCTTTTACTGTTTGAGCAGTCTCAAAAAGCTTAAGATAGATTATCAGTAGAGTTCGAAAAAAAAAAATTAAATTGCCTTCAGTAGCATTCTTTTTGCCTTGTAGCTGTGTTTTTTACCTGAGTGGGAGTCTGCCAACTGGACTAGGGAAAGATTAAAATGTAATCAGAAATGCTTGGTTGTTTTAGAGGTGCTATCTTGGTAGGACTGCAAGAAGCATTTACTTAGTGAACAGTGTATGAGGATGATATATGCAGCACTGTGATGAAACTGGAGAAGTTCAATTTACGCATTCTTGGTGCCAACATAAAGTAAGAGTTGGAGTTCTACTGAAATTTTAGATGGGAAATTGAAAGTGCCTGAAAATAATGAGAATCTGAAGGAGTCTAGGCATTCATTGAAAGGCATCCTCCGGTGCAAAAAGATCAAATTTATTATATTTCATTTTACTAAAGACCATCTGTTTCAGGGCACGTAGCGGGCATAAATCTAGATATATTTGACCTTCTGTGGATGCCAGTGTCATGAAGAGGTAATGTGAGGAGAAGGGGTTGTTGAAGAAAACTTCAGGAGGACAGAGCAGTTAATCTCAATACACAGAACAAATAAAAGCTATAGCAAATGTCAGAGGAGTGGAAAAAAAATGAGCTTACTATGCTAATGCTCGCATACTCAGCTTGGGTGGATGCTAAACGCTGCCGGGCTTTAGTGAAGCTCAGTGAGTTGGTCTTTTGTGTTTGGAATGCAAGTTGGAAAAAACAAAATCAAAAACAAACAGGAAACATCCTTTTTCTTTTCTAAATCATGAACAAAAATGGATATGAAACTGCAGATGTTTCAGAAGGATGTGATAATATCTGAGTAATTTGATTTGATTCACTAGTTACAGATATACTTCAGTAAGTCACATATCCTTAAATGTAAAAATATTTGGGTTTTTTTCCTTTACCAGAAATGTTTTCCCAGGTAATTATGGTTATTCAGCTGATGCTATTTTTACATTTTAATTATATTGCACAGTTCCTCCCATTCAATCGGAAAGCACGTTCACAAAAGTCATTATTAGGAAATTATATATTCTGGATTCATTGTTTTTATTTATAAATGCTAAAATTCAAGCGCATGTTACATATTGCTGAAATGTTCAATGTATCCCAGGATTGGAGGGTAGGAGGGAGGTGCGCACCACAAACCCAAAAAACATGTTTAGTTGCAAGTAAGCCTGGTTCTTGGTCACCAACTTGTAAGAATAGATATTTTTGGGGGAAAAAAAGGAGCAGGTGGCAAATGAGTATTTTAATTTTCAGTTAAGATTTCTAGCCGTTTTTTAAATGCCTTTTTAAACTGCATTATTTCAAATCGGACTACACTGGTATTTCATGTTGTGTGTGGCTTCAAAAAAAAAGGAAAGTCATTTGATATTGGTAGAAACCTGAAAACAATACTCTGAGCTTGTTTTCTTTGTAGTATTGTGTTTCTGGTTTGTGAGTGTTGAGATGACCGCTTAAGAAACCATAACACTTCTTTATTTTTCTCTCTGATTAGACTTGTATGGAGGTATTAGAAGCTTTATGTGACGGTAGCCTTGGAGACTGTAAAGAAGCATCTGAAACTTACAGAGCAAATTGTCATAAGCTTTTCCCTTATGCTTTGGCTTTCATGCCCCCTGGATATGAAGAGGATATGAAGATCACAGTTAACGGAGATAGTTCTGCAGAACCTGAAGAACTGGCCAATGAAATATGAACAACTTTATTGGAAAAAAATGACATTGGACCATATCTGGTGTATAATATTTTTGTCACGCACCTGCTGAATTGTTCTAACTTACACAGAGAACAGAAGGAAAAAAAAAGTGTTGCCTTCAAATAGTTTTACTTTTTTTTTTATATCCTGCTGACAAAAGTATATATATAAAATATCTAACATATTACTGGATATAGGTTGTTCGGTTTCTTAAAAATTAAAAGCTGCTAAAATTGAAGAAAAAAAAACCCTTCTCCTTACCTACCTACCCATGTTTTTAAACTAATTTATATTAAATCTGGAGGCATGTAGCCCTCAGAGCAGGTGTGTGGCAGAAATATTACTTTAAATTTGTCTTGTGAGATTACTGTTATCTCAGACAGCAAAAAAGCTGTTTTAGCACTGGATTCTTTCACTGAGCACAAAGAGTTGTTGGGGCTTTAGCATCTGACTGATTTTGATACGGGGGATGATTCTGTCCATAGGAAGTACGCAATGTGAATCAGAATACACAGAGAAACCCGCAACATACGTGTTACGTTGTGGACGCTGGGACGTACGGATATCAGGCTGAATTAAGAAACATAGTGTGTTCAATAAGCTTGTTGTGTCTCTGAAATTCACTGTACACGATCAGTTTGGTGTTCTTGCACCACAGTTTTTAACTGAAGGAACCAGTTAAAACTCTGTCTCTCTCTTTGAAATAAACTTGGGGGGGTGGGGTGGGGAGAATCAACATTGCTGTTCTTGAGATGAACCGATCAGCGTAGGTTGGCCAAACTTTTTAAAACTGTAATGCAAGAACCAAATAAAATTATGCACTGTGATGTGGCACCAACTAATTAGAAAGATAGCATGCATTTTTTTTCATGTAGAGTGAAAAGAAAATGAGAACATACTATGGCTTGAAGTTGCAAAGAGGAGAACTCCTACCATTTTGACTGATCAAGAGACTAATAGTTTAAAACCTCAGCAGGCCTTGTTCACGTTATGCAGAAAAAAAAAAAAAAGTGCTGCAGTTTAGATACCTCTGGAACTTTTCCACAGTGTCACAGGTTTGTAATACTTGAAGCCCTACATTTCTAAGAATATATTTCTTGCTCAGTTGTTTCAGGCAAGCCCAAGACTTTGTAACTTTTAAGGGGCCCAAGATTTTTTTTCAATAACAGACCAGCTTCTTATTCCTGCAGTTACAGATGTAATTTCCTTTGTCAAACATAAGGTACCAAATATAATGCAATAAAACGTTTTGAAAAACAATTGTGTGAATATTTAAACCAATCTCTGTTGTACTTTGAAAATGAATGGGTTCGCTAGAGTGCAGCTCAGGGTTGGCTTACTGTGCTGTCCAGTTACGCTAATAATGTCACTGCTGATGGGTGGTTGTTGAGTATAAAGTGCAAATGCATTATATGTAAATACTGAATGTCTGGGAAGTTCTATAACACAGAATGCTTTACTACTTGGCTTTTAAGTTCCACCAGTGTTACGTTCAATTTTCTTTTCCAAGTCAAGCTTCAGTCTACAAGTCTACTGTGTTAATAATATAGATAAGTGCTCAAATGGTTTTGTTGGTTTTTTTTGTTTTGTTTTTTTTTAATAGGCTCCTCATATAAAACAGAGCAGAAAATAAACTACAGCTTATAAAGTGAGTGCCTTCTTTGCTGCAGGAGTTCAGTTACAGAGTATCTGTTGTGTGGATACACAGCCTTCCCCTTCCACATCATGGAATTCAGTGATTGACATGTACAGTTAAGAAATCCAGGAAGACTTATTGGCGTTTGTAGTTTTCTAACTGTCAGAAGAGCAGGTTTTGTTTCTTGTATATTCAGCACCACTTTCTTTTCATGGTTAGACTATTGTTGTGTATGTTTTCAGTGTAGTTCATGTCGGAAATGTAAGTTGTATTGCTATATTTGTATATTTAATCTGCTGGGCTTTTAGGGACTAGAATACCTATGGAGCCTTTAATTGACTCTGGTATTTATGTCTAGTTCTCAGTCTTTTCTGCAGCCTGAGATACTTGGACTGCATGTCTTCTGCAACTACTGAAGGTGGTTCAATCTTGCCTACACAAGCTATGAGCTTTTGGCCTTGCCTCTGAGTATTGCTGCCCTTTCCTTGGCTTCTGATGCTTAGCTGGAGGCAGATGAGTGCTCACTCTTTTTAACAGATTGTGAATTACATCAAGCAAGTTTTATTTTTCCAAATTCTGGTCCTTTTGGGTGCTGCCTATAAATGGGATTATTTCCTTTTTCACCGCCTGTTTTTGTGTTGAAATAGAGAAACTAAAAGCAAGAAGTTACTTGTTATCTTTCCTTATGCAAGTGGGAAAGGATATTTCTGTGGGCCTTCCAGAAGCCGCCTCCATCTGCACATCTGTTGCGGTTTCCCCCAAAGACACTTCTTCATCACCTTGATGAAAGGCATCCCTAGTGCTTCAGAGATGATGCTTTCGGATTAAAGAGGTTCCTCATCCCCTTCCAGAAGACTGCGGTCCTAAGCAATGAAACTAAGTCAAGAGTTTACCTGATGAAGAAGGTTCTTTAATTGGCAAAGGATTTGTTATTCCTTCATCTTCGCATCTCTCCTGTTAGATGCAATCCCAGCTTCTGAGGAGGAGGTTTTTAAGAGCTGGAAATGAAGTTACAGTCCGATGCAATGAGTCTTGTGAAGTAGTAGCACTGCGTTGTGCTACAGTGAAAACTTCCCTTTGCGTGCCGAGATCCAAAATTGTAATTGTTGGTGCTCAGCTGCTGAAGCAGGTGAGCAGGGATTGCAGTCACACTCAGAGCGACCTAGGACATCATTTATGACATTATTTGGTTTGATTCTTCATGATTTTCACGGGAGAAGGATGTCTGCACCATCAGTGGAGCCACTGGTGATGATGTATGCCATGGATATCTTTCCTGGGAGGGGAAAAAAAAAGTTCAAACAACAAGTTTGCTCTAGATAGAGACTGTAGGTGGTGCAAATGCACATTGCATGAAGCAATGCCAGAGTCAGAAGTGGACTTAAATTGTAAGTAACGGAAAGTGGTTCTTTGCCCCAAGGTGGTAGGTGAGGTACTCACTTTATCCATGTGGAGATCAGAGCATTCAGACATGTGGTACGTGTGAACAAACAGGTAAAATAGTCTCAATATGATCTATTCACTAATTCATTTCTTTGCAACTTAAATGCCTTAAAAGCCTCTGTACTCTTCTACAGTTACGTTTTCCTGTCAGTAGAGGTCTTAATGCTTCCATGCTCATAGGGGAGGAATCATGTGCTGACTCACAGTGTGTCAGCCAGAATACAGAATGAAACCTTGTCGCTCGGTTTTTCTCCTAGCATAGGGAGAAAATTCCAAGTTTCCCAGCGAGCTCTCTAGGGCTAGGTGAGGTATGTATAATTAGCCAACTAAATCTTCTGTTAGTGTTTGTTTCTCCAGGTCTGGAGGTGCTCCGGCTGTACGGTTGACCCTGGAAGCTGGCTTGGCACCTCACCCTTCAGCCAGATAGAATTGTCATTGTGTAAAGGAAACACTGATGAGAGTAGGGTGAGATCAGGCCTGAGAAACCAGAGGGGCAAATGCAATTTCAGTATCGCGTGAGCAAGTTCAAGTAAGAAAAAGTAAGGTCTTTGCCTAGCGTGATGTCTCTGAGGGTTTGAGCAACGCTGCCATCGTTCCTGCAGCGCTGGTGTCCTGCACGCCCCTGCTGGGCTCTGAATATCTGCCACTAATGCTAACAAAACCACTTGATAGAATAATCCAGCTCAATATACTCCAATTAAAAGTACTTTATTTTTTTTCCCCTTTTCACGATTGCTTTAAATGTTTTTGGTTTTGGTTTTTTTTGAAAGTAGTCTGTGCTGGGTATCTAGCTAGCTTTGAAATCTTTCTCTTTTCCCCTAAGAAAGTTTGCTCTAAAAATGCAGTTTTGTACCTAAGTGGTAATGTTAAATAGCTCGAACTATGTGGAAGTGAGAGTTGTGCTTCTCTGCTAACACGCTGCTTTGGGATTCCGTGGAGAAAAAAAGATGCAAGTGTAGTATAATTAGACAGTCATATCAGTAAGGAATCGAGTAAGTTCATTAATGAAAGTTAAAAGTCCCAGATAGAGGAAAATGGTTGCTGAGCTTGGAGAAAGACTCTCAGTTCCAGTTGTGAACTGTTCTTGGATGTTGTAAGGAGCAAAGGGCACACACGTTTACAAAACTTACGGTCATGTTGTCATGATTATATTTCCTGGAAATTAAAACTGTGGTGCACAAACACCACTTTTAATGCCTGTTTTGGGCAGGGATTCTTGATCCCAAGAGCATACAGCGAGCGGTGGGAATGGCAAGGAGCAGTTGATAAAGCAGCTCAGCAAAAGGAGACTGAAGTGAGTTATAAGGAGGTGGAATAATAGAAATTCCATTTTAGATTAAGTATAAAATAGCTTTCTTTTATTACTAGAAAGATTACTGAAGCTGTAAATACTATAAATGCAGTCTTCCCGTGCCAAGGAAGCTGTAAACGTGTATTACTTTTAGAGTGGTACAAGCAAATAGTTGTATGTTCACAAAGATTCTAGCTTTGTATGTTGGTCTTCAAGTAAATTGTGGCAGAAAACTCGGAGGACAAAGATTGTCCAGTTTACAAGGGACCATATCAAAGGGTTTGTAAGAATATTGCAAGAGAAGTATTACTAGAAAATCCAAAGCATCTTAGAATAGCTTTCCTAAGATGTTTGTTGTTTTAATTGAAAAAATGTTACATCTGCTAATTGTTCATAGCAAAAGACAAAAAGTACTTTTACTAAATATTTCTGCCTGGCACTGCCCATTCAATATCTACCTCTACTAGTCCTAGTCTAGTTCAGCTACTGCATAATTTTAGCCATTTAGCATATAACATATGAAAAAGTGTCATTTACCTGGTTGGTGAACAAATGTATGATGATGGGTAACGTTTAGTTTTAAACTGTAATGCAATAAACCACAAACTTAGTGAAAGTCCTGTTGGTTCAGTGCAGCAGCATATTTATTGCTTCATTGCTGATCCGTTCAAAAATAAATAAAAAAAAATAAATAATGATAAAACTCCACCAAGTTACTTGCAATTGTACTGGGATTTGCTTTCCCTTCCAGCCTTCCTAACTGGTTAACAATGTTGTACTGTGTTTTTACGCTCTTCTCTGGTGGTAGCAAATATCAAAACTGGCAGGAAGTCAATCAAATGAATAAAAATGCTGAGTTCTGTTTGTAAATGAGTGCTAGTGTTTCCTTGTAGGGTTCAGCCTCCTCCTTAGGTGCCCACCGGCTTTGTAACAAACCATCCCTTGACTAGTTCCCTTAATTCCCCCATCATCTCCTTCCACGCTGATGGGTCGTAAATGGGGGTGTGGGTCTCGCCAAGGGGAGAAAGATGAGGAGGGAAAGGCTGTGGCTCCCTTGGGATTCGGGCTGGAAAAGAACCCCTGTGGCAGGAAGCTGCCTCTCCTACCCTGCAAGCTCCTTGCACGGGCAAAGAAAAGGATCCTTTGCTCTTTCAGCCCCTTTCAACCAATGTGGGTATTTGGGAAATGCTCGTACTGAAGGCTTGAAGAAAGGGCTTCGAGAGGCAAGCTGGATGAAGAAGCACTCACTATTTTGCTCAGGCCTGATTTGCGGGGAGGAGGGTTAACAATAAATCTCAGTGGCTTTCTCTTCCCCACCCCTAAGCCCACAAAGCTTTCCTGACCCAGCCTCCCCCATATCTTGTGGTTGATGAAATAATACGGCAGCGCCGAGAAACTGGAGCACAAGTAACTGGCAGCTTGACAGTTAAGATTACCTGGGAAAAATTGTTCATTAAGTGCTGCCTGTAATGAGTAACAGCTCTGATTAACACAGGCTACAGTGAGCACGAAGGGCTTCAGTAACTCATGGGGTGTTTTTTGCTCTTAAGTTGCCTGGGGGGAGATTAGAGCAGTATCCTCACCTTCAGCCCTTCGGCTGGGAAAGGGACACTTGTTGCAGGAAGGGTTGCTTTGCACACATCGTACCCTACAAAATAGTGACCCCTAAAAAATAGCATCCCTTCCTCATCCATGTCCTCAGTAATTTCATTTTTCTTTTGGGGGAGGGGAGGGCCATTCACGCTGGGTAAATTGCCTGCCTTGAACTTTCCATACTTTCAGATTTCACCTTTCCATTTCTGGGAACAGCACCTCATGATTGTCTACCAGAGGACTTAGAGCACGGGTGATTTACGAGGAGCCAAAGTAGTCTGGCAGTTCATACCTTATTTTACCTCCATAAATCCATCGGGACTGACTTTTCATCGGGACCTCTCCATTTCATCAGGTACGAAGAATCCTTCTACCTTGTCATTACACTTCTGGAAGCTGTTCTGAAGGTCCCACGGGCAGCAGCAGAAAGACACCACCTCTCTGCAGTTGCTCCATCCCTCGAAATACGGCAGGGACACAGGCGAGTCACCCCGCGAGTCCCCCTCCTGCAGCTGTCAAACCTCACCAGGTCCCACAGGAGGCAAATTCATACTGGAGGTGAATTGATGCTGTTCTCAAACCAAAGGAAAAACCAACTGGTTGACCCATGGTACAGTTGACAAAGCAATGTCAGGGTTCTGCACTCTTTATTTAACTTCTCTTTTTTTTAAAAAAAAAATAATATGTACGAAAGTAATGTTCTCGTTTGGATTGCATGACTTCTGCACTGCCTCAACAGTTGCAGAGCAGAGGAAGGAGGCATCTTGCTTGGTCTACGACTTGGCTGTGCTGTAGATGAAGCAGTCAGTGGGACTCCCAACACTGGACCCTTATTCCAGTGGGAATGAGGTGGGATTTATTCCCGCCTTGCCTTTATGTGACTAGAGGGATGTGTAAATACCCTTTTTTCAGGGGAAAGTAAAGGGTGAGTAAAGATGGGGCTGTTGTTGGGTGGTCCGTGCAGCAAGACTGGCACTTCCAAGGCAAGTCGTGGGTTTGCGAGGGCTTTTACAGGACCTTGCAGCGTTGGGCATTTTCTCCTGAGCTTCTCAAACCCAAGTGGCATGGCTCCGTTCACTGACCCACAGAGGTCAGCCCCTGAGAGCAGGAACAGCTCTGTTTCACTGCACAGGCTTTGTATGATTTTCTCACAAAACCTTAAAACCAAAATGCTTTTATTAATTACCTGCAGTTGTCTTTTTCACCTGGAAGTATTTTTATAAAGTTTTTGGAAAACATTGGCTTCTGGTTGTTTACAACATGCATTTCAAGCTTTCCTTTTTTTCTTCATAGGAATCACCAAATGTTCATAATTCTGCATCTCACTTCACTTGCAATAGCAATAAATGCCTTAATGAAACATAAATGGAATATATTTTTTTATACATGCTTGAACTGGGAAAACAACCATTGCTTTATCGCAGAGTAAACTTGTTTGCGCTTTTGGATTCCTATTTTGTCCCCTGATGAGCATCTTCCCATCATGTGTCCTTTACCTTCTGTATAATTTTGCAGGATCCTGCTGCTGAGGGATGGTTACTCCCTTCAATTACGTTTCTGAATTGTTTGGCAAAACTGAGCTGGGACTTTATACAGCCGTACATCACAAGTTGTGCCATCAGGGGCTGTCCTGTGAGCCACCTCTCCTGTCCGACATCCTGCCCCGGCAACAGCTCAAATGCGGTGGGTCTGACCCCTGTCCTATCACCTCTTTCCCGAATTCCCTGACTCTCACAATTAAAATACAGAAAGCAGATAAAGAATCATAGAATGGTTTGGGTTGGAAGGGACCCTAAAGATCACTGAGTTCCACCCTGCCTGCCATGGGCAGGGACACCTCCCACCAGACCAGGTTGCTCAAAGCCCCATCC
>JAOXJM010000033.1:13078080-13095401 GCA_026413425.1 Tringa solitaria
GTTGGAACTAGATGATCTTTAAGGTCCCTTCCAACTCTAACCATTCTATGATTCACATCTAAACCCGTTTTTCTACTTCAGGAAGCTTATCCAAACCTCACCAGATTCCCTGACGCACACAGCACAAGGCACACAAAATCCCCGGGCTATAAAAGTGAAAGCCACCAGCCTCTCCATTAGCAGTGGCCAGAGCTAATCACAGGGCGTAATCAGAGGGCTGATCAGGGAAGCTGGTTCTGTGAGTTAACGTTCAACTAAGGTTTGACTAACTTTGCTGACTAACGTTCAGCAAAGTATTTGCTGAAGCCATGGCTAGAAGGTGCTGGGGGAGGAGGGGAAGAGGAGGGGGGTCTTCATCACAGCGAGAGCTGTTTTGGGTGTGTTTTTGACAACTAGCTTGTTTTGGGTGTTTTGTTGGTTTGTTTTTGTTTTTTTTATAACATTATTTCGTGTCTTGTAAACATTGTGCTCTCCAACAGGAACAATATGGGGTTTTTCTGGGCCTTGTTGAGTAACACAAATGGTTTCAGGGTGGTGTGGGTTGTGCTGGGCACTGTTTGAGACCAACACATGGGTCGAACCTCACCGCCCCTCGCCCCAAGGGCAGTTTGCAAGCTCCAGATCTATAGGGCTGGTGCAGTGTCAGGGCAGTCAAAAGCACCCAGCTTTGCTGGGCACACGTCTTTCCCCTTTGCTGGCAAAAAGCAGTGAGAAGGCAGGGGATTAAAAAAAAAATATAAATAAATCACAGCTCTGTGTCCTCCATAGCCCCGCCTGTTCTAGTGTGAAGTACTTAAAAATTTAAGTCAAATTACACTATAGGGAGATGAACTGCCCTAAAACATTTTGTGTGGGGGATGACTCCAGGAATAGGTCTTGCTCATTAAAGAGGCTATATAAGCTACACTATGGTAGCAGTTTATAGCAGAAGGATTAGCTGTCTTGTTAAATCTAGGGTTTCTTCCCAAAGCCTGTGCTCTGTCTCACTGGCTCCGGTGCAGTCATTCCGTCCATCAGCCTCCCCGGGCTGGCTTTGTGCTTCTCATCCAGCAACCTGCCCCACCTGCAAACCTGCTGCTTGGGAAAAAGCAGACAGAGCTGGGAAAGGTCAGGAGAGGTAGTAATCAATCGAAATACGGTTATGTTCTGAAAACAGAAAGGGATATTAGCCTGTGCCTGAAAATAGGAAGGCTTTCTTTTTTTTTTTTTAAAAAGTCAGCAAAAAAAATGCACTTTTTGGAGTCAGTCTGCATGATGTCTTGGTCCTTATGGGTTCCTTCTTACTTGAGATTTTTCTATGCTGCTGTGGTTCTCCAGCACTAACGGTGTGTAAGGATGGGGAAAAGTCCTTGGACTCAAGTCTAACTCAAGGAGGGAAAGCCCAACAAGAGCAAACAGCATTTCCCAGCAGCTTTTCTGTAAAGATGGCAACTGCTGTGTCCTCTGCCTCGTCAGGTGAAGCTCACCGAAAAGCACTGTAAATGCCACAGCTTCACTTGCACTTTCGGAGCTGTTGCAGTGATGTGGTTGGGTTGGTTGGGTTTTTTTGTAGTTACAGCTTGGGTACTACCAGAAACATGTCTGTTCTGTTTAATTGACGTTACACTGTTATGTTGTCTTAATTTAAAAAAAATATAAATTAGGTTTATGTTTTATGTTTCGTCTTCTGACTGCTGTTCACTACATGTTTTTAAATATATCCATCACAGTTTTTAAAATCAGTATTTTTTGCTCTACTGAAACAGTACATGCAAATATTGTTAACACACACCCCCCCCCAGTAACCATGAGACTGATTTAGGATTACGGCTGGTGTTCTCATTTGTCAAGTTCTTTGCCCAAACCATATGTCATAGGAGTCACTTCTGTGTCTATTATTTTGCCCTGTGCAGGCAGCCCTGACTTACCACAAGTCTTTGCTACATCAACCAGCCCTTCACCCACCCACAAAGCCCCAGAGCCCCAGCCCCAGGGCTGGACCCCCACGAGTGTCTTGTACCACACCGTCACCTCACTGCTGTAACAAAAGCTTGTCATTGTGCACAACCCCTCCCCACAGAGTGCTGCTTTATGTTGCCAAAGTATGCACGCTAACGATGCCAAAAAAAGAGAAAAAGATACGTGAATAGACATATTTTCTGGTCATAATTTTATATACGTATATCACATAAATCTTATATCGATTTATATACCATCCTCTGTCGCCGTGCATAAAAATGACATGCACTTATTTAATGGAAGCTGAAACTTTTGAAACAAATTATCCGGCTTTGGATGCAATTTGAGGAAAGCACAGCTATTGCCAGCCTTAGAAGCCAATCACACGGGCTGCCAGCATTGTGCTTTTTAACAGCAGCGTCACAGTGACTCAGATATTAGCTTGGTTAGTACTTCATGGTAGTAATGAGGATGAATAATCACATACAGGAACTTGAAAAAAACCCTCTAATTAGCAAATGTTTGGTTTTGTTTTTGTTTTTGTTTTTGTTTTTTTTTTATCTGCAGCTGAATCTTTAGCTGCTGCAGCCAGGAGCCCTTCATTGCCTCTGATTTATGAGTGGGTTAAAAATATCTTGAAGTCAATGGAAAAGCTGTTGCGTGTATTTTAGGGTCAGTTTAATCTTTTTCCCATTGTGTAGCCTTCCTGGAACAAGCAAAGCACCAGGGGATGGAGGACTACAAAGGACAAGAACAGCGGCACCTCAACAACCCTGAGCAGTTTGTGTTTCCCTGCATGGGGAGGAGGGGGGTGATGGTGATGGGGGACCAGGCTTTTACTTAAGAGCAGCCAAGAACATCAACCCATACCTCCTATTCTGTGATTCTAAGAATTCTATGATTCTAAGTATAAGTACAGGGTCAGCACATACATAACACACGTTCCCCTACTCCACCACCAACCGCTCGTAGCTTCTCTTCCACCCACTTAGTCACAGGCAAAAAGAATTTATCTTCTGTTAATGTGTCCCATGGCCAGGACATCCAGTTTAACTGGGGAGTGTAAAAGGCAATATAACTTTGCTTGAACTTGTCAGCTCTCAACTTCCCTCGGTACCGCTATGCTTTGTTTTTTTTTTTTTCCCCCCCCCCCCCCCCCCCCCCCTTATGAAGGCTGAAGGTGGGGATTTAAAGCTCCTTCAGCAGCCTGCAGGGTGCTTCCATCCCAATGTGAGCCTGCTGCTGCACAGGGAGGGGAGGAAATAAGAGAAATAAGCCCCTCCGGCTCTGGAGGTCTGCACTCAGAGTGACAACCGGCACTCAGTTAGACCACTTGGCCACAGGAGAGGAAAAGAATGGCCTTTGAACATGGCCTCTGCTTTACAATGCGTGATTTAGATGCACAGTATGATGTTTTTAAAAGTCAAGAACTAAAAATATTCATTAAGAGGGAGTTTTCTGTATTGCCTCACAATGGAGACTTTTTTCCTGGCTGTGACCTTCTCAAAGGGGCAATGCAAACTAAAAAATAGTTTTAAAAAAGGAAGTACTGAGCTAAGAGCATGGTCTCATGACTCTTTTCATACGGTCACAATCACACTAGTTGCCTCTTCTCTTTTATTTAATACCTCTCTGTATGCCCATGTGTGTGTGAAAAACACCGGCCGCAGTCACACAGGCTCTGAGGACTCCACGTTACTGTGATTTTTCACTGTCATGATTTTGCGGGCTTACAGCTAAATCTTTGTTTTTCTGGGGCTTGATGGCATCTGAAGCAGAAAGGCTACTTAAAAAGGAGCTTATAAGCTGTTAGAAAGACAATGCTTGTCCTTTTTTTTTTTTTTAAATTCGACAGTGTATACCTCCTCCTGCAAAAATATTAGTATTAGTAGAGTGAAAAACCACTATGCTCCAAAATAAAGCTCTGACTATCTAATGTGGTGCTTTTACCCCCAAACACAGAGGCAGGGCTTCTGCCTTCAGCCTGCACTGCGAGCTCTTTGCAGTGCTATAGAGAGCGACTGGTTTTAAACCAGGACCTGACGTGAGCTGACCGTACAGAAAGCCGGGTTATGATGAGCAGATGAAAGAAGAGAGAGGCCCCTTGAGCTCATCGATTTTAGCAAATACAGTCAATTTTTTCCCCGATTCTCTGGGGAGCAAGTAACCACCTGGAGATTCTGACGGGGGTTTTGTTGGTGTTGTTTTTAAATGTGTAAGCTCAGCCTGCTTTCAAACTCCACCTCTTCATGGTAATACGGACCCAAGTGCACCCTTACAGGTTTCAAAATAAGATGCAAGAAGGCAGGAATCCAAAACGTGCACCTCCTCACCTTTTTTATTTCTTTTTTTTTATTATTTTTTAAGGTGGCCCATTTATTTCAAAGCCAATCTTACTATAATTAACTGCGATGAAGAGAGAACAGGCTACTTCTTTTTGACCGTTTGATGCTGGTCAATACTGGCTCTCATACACCTGGCGGTAAAGTCAGTTGCAAGTTCTGCTACCCCAAAAAATAATGAAAAAAAAAAAAATTGTGGAAAAGGGGTAGTGCAGCACATTTGGTAAATGCCATGTGCCTGCTCACCCGGAGACTCTGCCCGACATTCTTGCTGTCAGGCTCTTAGTGCCACCCCTGTACCTCAGTCCCCAGCTTCAGTCACATTACAGCAACTCCAGGTTGTTCTTCAGGGGTCAGGAGAGCCAGGACGGGGAGAGGATTAAGGGTTTCTCGGTCATTGGTATTGCTGGGAAATTCACTTTTTGTTCATTTTAAATAATTAGCTGAGAATTCTGTCATTCAAGATCTGAATTAACCAGAGCTGATTCAGCAGAGGTGGTGTTATGGTTTGAGGAACCCACCGTAATTTATTGTCATTCAGACAATTATTGTCTCACCCAATGACCCCTCCCCACCCAGGAAGGGGAATTGGGAAAAACAAGGAAACCCAAGGGTTGGAATAGAAACCGTTTTAGTAGAATAAGACTAAATAATTAACATTAATGATACTAAAGAATCAATATTGATCAGGATACCAACATAAAATACACAAGGATTATACTCAGCCCATTCTATCACAGGAAGCTGTGCCCTCCCAGCAGGGACAGCAAATGGGGGACACTGTGAGTGCTGTGGCTTCTGGAGGAAGAGAAGGACGCAGGGGTCCCAGCACTGGGGCAAGGAATTCTCAAGATTGCAGCCATCAATGGAGAGAGAGAACTCCTCAGCAAACTTTCCAATTTATATCAAATGTGACATTTATGGTATGAAATAATCCTGTTGAGCAGTTTAGGTCAAGTGCCCAGGCCTTGCTTCTCCTCATCCCTCCACCTGGAGAGCTCAGAAACACAGAGACCTTGAAACACACGCACCATAGCTGGCTATGAAGTAAATATTTTTACAAATTCAGCCAGCAGAGCCTTCTAAAAGTGAAGTTTTCCCAGGCATTATAAGAGACTTTACTGAAAAATGAAAATACTGAAAGATAAATTAATCCTCTGTCACTCAAGCCAGGACAGTAGGGGTTAAACTCTTGAAAAAATTTTGCTGCTGGGCATTGCTTCAACTTGATGTCTACATCCTACCTCCCTCCTAGGCTGAAGCCTTTGGGGAGTTTATTATCAGATTCTTAAGGCAACACTGTACTTCTCTTCTTATTGTGAGATACCTCCATCACTTTTGATCCCAGTGTCTCTCTGGGATGAACATGCAGCCGTGTCATTACTGTAAATGACAGCAGAAATCATAGAATCATCTAGGTTGGAAAGGACCTTCAAGATCATCCAGTCCAACCATCAACCTAACACTGCCCAAAACTATCACTAATCCATGTCCCCAAGCACCAAGCCTTTTAAATACCTCCAGGGATGGTGATTCCATCACTTCCCTGGGCAGCCTGTTCCAATGCCTGATAACCCTTTTGGTGAAGGACTTTTTCCTAATATGCATCCTGAACCTCCCTTGGTGCAACTTGGGGCTGTTTCTTCTTGTCCTACCGCCTGTCACTTGGGAGAAGAGACTGACCCCTGCCTCTCTACACCCTCCTTTCAGGTAGCTGTAGAGAGCGAGGTCTCCCCTCAGCCTCCTCTTCTCCAGGCTGAACACCTCCAGCTCCCTCAGCCTCTCCTCATAAGACTTACTCTCCAGACCCCTCACCAGCTCCGTTGCCCTTCTCTGGACCCGCTCCAGCACCTCAGCGTCTCTCCCGTCGTGAGGGGCCCAAAACCGGACACAGCACTGGAGCTGCGGGAGAGGCTGGCCGAGACCCCCCTTCCCCTTTGCTGCCCCACAGCACCCCCACCGCCTCAGCACACCGCATGCCCCACAGCGGCTGCAGAGGGTCCGCGTTGCCGCCAAACCAGCAGGGACGAAGCCACCGCCACGCTCCCTTCCCTTCCCTTCCCGCCGCCTCAGGGCCCGGGCCCGGGCCCGGCCCGGCACCGCCCCGCCTCGCGCGCTCTCGCGAGATCTCCCCGCCCTGCCCCTTCCCAGCGGCAGCCGGGCCGGGGGCGCCCGTGACGTGTGGTGGCAGCGCGCGCGGCGGGCGGCCGTTAGTCCCCCCGCGGCGGCCGTTAACGGTCAGGGCGGGAGGAGAAGGAGGAGGAGGAGAACGGGGCGGCCGCCTCCCCGTCTCCTTGAGGCGGTCCGCCCGGGAGCGATGATGGCGGCGGCCGACCTGGAGTCCTCGCTGGAGCTGAGCCTGACGGGCAGCGGGGCGCTCCCCGCCGGCGGGCTGCCCCCCGCCCGCTCCCGCATCTTCAAGATCATCGTCATCGGGGACTCCAACGTGGGGAAGACGTGCCTCACCTACCGCTTCTGCGCCGGCCGCTTTCCCCAGCGCACCGAGGCCACCATCGGCGTGGACTTCCGCGAGCGCGCCGTCACCATCGACGGCGAGCGCATCAAGGTACCGATGGGGCCTTCCCCGGGCCAGGCCCGCCGGCACCGGCAGCGCTGCCCGCCGCGGCCTCGGTGCTGGTCCCGCTTTGGGCCTTACCTGCCCGCCGGGCCCCGGCCCAGCTGCTGACAGGAGGGAGCTGCCCGCGGTGGTACGGGGCGCCGGCGTGGCTGTAGGCAGCAGCAGGGATACCAGGAGAAGCGGGGTGCTGACCGGCTGGGGAACCTCTGCGGTGCCTGGATCATAGAATGGTTCGGGTTGGAAAGGACCTTAAAGATCATCGAGTTCCAATCCCCCTGCCATGGGCAGGGACACCTCCTTCTAGACCAGGCTGCTCAAAGCCCCATCCACCGTGGCCCTGACCACCTTCAGGGATGGGGCATTCAGATCTTCTCTGGGCAACCTGTTCCAGTTAACTCCAAAGGCCCAGGCAGCTGGTGGGTCTGTGCGGGGTTGGCGAGAGGACTGGACATCCCAGCCTTCCCTGCCGCTGTGCTGCTGGCAGGTGTGGGGCTGCGTGGTGGGGTTCATAGGCTCTGGTGTCACGTCTCTGTACCCCAGAAGTTCAAATGGGGTTGTGTTGCATAGCTGTATCTGCTGTGCAGCTTTGTTTAAAACTATCTTGCCTTGCTCCTATTGGGAATGTAATTACTCTGTAGGTTTCTATGATGATGAAAAATTTCTGCCATAGGCCAGACCTTTGCACAGCTTTTGGCAGGTGTTAATCAATAATTTCTCCTTAAAAATGGCCTTCTAGGTAGATCTCTTACTTACCAGTATTTTAGTGTTGGCAGTGCCTGGTTTCAGCAGCTTGTTGAAATTCTGCTTCTGTGTTTATCAAGAATCACACTTAATTAGCTTAAAGTTCAAGTCCATAAAGCTGTGCAGAAACCACTGTTAAGAGCGTTTTGCTTTAAAAATGTCCCTTTAAGAAACTGACCACTGTTCAGGAATGAACTGCTACATCAGTGATAGCAGCGTGTTACAACTTCTGATGATTATTTTTTCAGGATTCTGTTAAGATTGCTGCATCTTTAGGCAAGTGTGGTACAGAACTGGACAGTGACAGGTTGGATACTGAGCTCACATTTGACCATTGGTTTTTACTGTCTTACAAAACTAAATTTAGTGGAAGATTGGATGGGAGAAAAAATGTTCCCTTGCCTTCTTTGCACTGTAATGCAAATTTTAAAAGTATATGAAATATACCTAGTCTGCCTGGTAGATGCATAAATGCTAGTGGTGATCTTAACAGTCAGTTGCAGATTAGACTGCTAGCTGCTCACAAATGCGGTTTGTTTATTAGGAGTAACATGGTTTTAAACAGAATCCCCTTCTACTTCTGTATTACAGTTTGTTTCAATCAGCAAAGTTTAATATTGTGTAGAAAAAGGGAGTAACAGTAGTCTTGGAATTGTGCTTTTGCATTTATTATCACCAGTCTTTGTAATTACAGCTTACAGTCATGTAGCTGAAGGCTCTAGTTTTTCCTTGCTTACTTACCGATTACAGAAATTGTGGAGGGCATGTAAGTACATTTGCTTTCCTTCTTTTGTGTTTTTTTTTTCCCACCTCATATCCTTCTTTTAACTAAAAAAAAAAGAAAAAAAGAAAAATGAGTAAGAGTCTTTGTTACTGGTTTGTTTTTTTTTTATAAAACCACTGAATAGCACTTATTTGGCTGGTGGCTGAGATTCTGTACTCCCTGGTCTATAGCTGTCCATCACAGAGGAGGGAATCTCCTGAGGGATATCTTCTTGTCATATCTTATTGACTGGCATTTTCGCCACCTCCAGATTATGCCCAGCCTTTGTAGGAGGGAAGTGAAGAAGAATATAGCCTAATCCACAGTTCTGAGATGCTTCACATAGGTTATTGTGCCATTTGGTTATACGTTTTGTGGTAGGTTGATTTGCTATGTTCATGAGGATATTACCTGTTGAATATACCAGTCCAGGTTGAGGGAAGTGGAGAACTGAAGGAGACTCTTTTCAGACATTGTTTTCTGGGAAGTTCTGTTTCAGCTTTCAAAGGAGTAAACTTTAACATTGTGACCAGGACTATAGCTCTTCGGGGATGCTGTGTGTCATCAAGTATGCACCAATTTTTGTTTTTTGCTGCCTCCTCTCATGCATCTTTACTGTTCTTGCTTGTAGCAGTGACCTCCAGCAGTGCCTGTTGAGCCAGGAAGGAGGAGCTCAGATGAACTGAATTAGTGCTGTTCTTGCTGTGCCCTCAAGGGTTTGCTGAGCAGAGGAATTTTTCCTCTTGCGTTGAAGGAGATTATAAAATAGTGTTTTCTCTTTCTCTCTTCTCCCTTCCCCCAGCCAGCTGGATGGTCATTCTTGTGCTGCTACAGTACTGAGCATTTCCCTTGCAGCTGGAAAAACGCTGTGTCATTGGCAGGAACACAAGCACAGTTCTTCTTGCCGGGGGTCTTCCACACAGGAATTATGTAGAATTCCAAGACACAGGGACAAGTGTATTCCTTTGTAGCTTGTGCAGTAGGCTAACAACCTCATATGAAACACTGATGCCTAGATGTGATGAATAAAGTTTTCAACAAATGAATTTTTTGCATTCTAAATCTTCCTAAATTGATGCAAATCGAAGAAAACAATGATGTCACTCTTCACTGACCTATATTAAAAGAGCAAAGGATGCAAATTAAATTCAAAGAAGAAAATCCAAACATCGTGTTCTACACTTTTGAGCTTTTCAAATTTTTTTTCCCCCACATCTTGTAAAAGGAGACATGGTTTACCATTTTATCTCTATTAAAGGCCCGCTATGTTTTTACCAGCTTGTTATAAACCATGCGTGCTGAGGGTGTCCTTGTTTAGAAAACAGCCTTTTGGATCCACAAAAAGGAGTCAGAGGGTGGGAGGTGATAGCAGAGTGGATATATTTAAGAACAATTTATCTTTCCTAGGGAGTGTGACAAAGTGATTCTGTCCACAGTTTTATTAGTTGAATTATGAAGTTAAACCAAATTTTCAAATCACACCTTTTAAGGGGCTCCCTTTTAAATTTTAAAAATAAAAAATGTACTCCCTTGAAGATGGATGGTATTGATCTAACAATGAAACAGTAAGCTTAATGTTGCTTCACCAATGCACATCTATTAGTGTGAACGCTTTCACTGTTGTTTTTCAATAAAGCAAATATTTTTCGGGTGCTGGAAATGGAATTGTCTCCCCAAGTTCACCTGGAAAGAAAGGGGGAAAAAAGCCTTCCAAAGTGTGAAATTTACAATCTTGAGGAAGGATTTGCCTCTCAGTGCAAATGATTCCATGCGAAGAATATTAACATTTTTAATTTGAGATAATACCCTTCAAGCTTAAAAGCTGCATGTAAATAAAATGTAGGAGGAACTGTAGTTTAAGCTTACTTGGAAGATATGTAATTGTTTAATTTAATTTCCCCTTCTCTACCCAAGGCTGGCAATACACTTGCGGATCTGTGCTTGACTGAAGCATGACTGATTTCTGTTCTCCAAATGAGGTGGGGAGAGAAGCGTAAGCTCTCAGCTACCGGTCAAAATGAGGTCCCTCTTTAAATTAATTTGATGTAGCATTTTCCAAGATGATATCTAGTGATTCCTTAACATATGTTGTCCAAACATAAGGATTACCTCAGTCTGTGCTTCTTTATTCTCTCTTTAATTTGTCAAATTCCAAATTAATGAAAATTTTTCATGAGTCTCTTCACTCCATAACGTTTTATAAGTGCATAGAACTAGAAGTATCTCTCATCTGAGTAGCTGAATGAATCTTGCCCAAACTTAGGTGCTTGTATTTAATCTGATTGTCTAGACTCCCTTAACAGATGATGGAGATGCAGTCAGTCGTGTTTAGAGTGTAATACCATTATCAAAAAGCTGGTATTTGTTCTAAAAGGGGATGGATTGCAATCTTAATGACACCTTAAGAAGGAGTACATGGATGTTTTTAAGTCTGTGGATCAGAAGCTGCAGATAACTACAAAAGCCAAGCTGTTCTGATGTTCTCATATAAATTCTCAGATCCCATGATCAAACTAGTAACTGTCATTTCCACCTGCTCCAATCTGAGTTTTTCTCAAGGATGGGTGACCAGGGTTGAAAATAATATTGCAGAAAAAGTCACACCATCCTGAAAAATCACTTACTCTTTTTTTTTCCCTTCATTCTATCATGCTAGTGATTCATAATGTCCTGTGATTGACTCGTGTATCTGGATTGTCATCTGTTTTAATAATTTCCAAACTGATGAATCCTGCAGTTATAGGAAAACACTGTTTTATTAGTCGCTGTTATCAAGACTTTGCATCTGCTTCTATTCAGTTTCACCCTATTTCTGCTGTTCTGGCTTTCAAAAAAAAAAAAGTGATACTGGAAGCCTCCTCTGTCAGTCATGCATCTTAGCTTCTTGCCATCAGCAAATTTCCTTGGCACTTGAGTTTCCTTCTTTTTACTATCAAAGTCACTGGTAAAAATGGTAAACAGGGCAACTTTCAAGACACTTGCAATTTCTAAATAAGTTTTACTGAAACATTTGGATCAAAGGAATGCAGAACTATGGTAATGGGAGAACATATTCATCAAGGGAAGATACTGGCTGTACCTTTCATGGGAACAGATTGAATTTTAAATTTACCTTCATCATTTACAGAACATTTAATATTCTTAGAATTCTGAATCTGAAGAGAAATTCCCTCCTTTCATTCTCGGGGAGGAAGCATTTCTGCCTGACATTTTCTGCTCAAAAGCTAAAAGCTGTAAGTACTACTCAGAGAGCCTCAGCTGTCAGGGATCAGGGACAGAGAGGAAACCAGCACTGAGCTTTGACCCAAGAAATTGAATGTTGTCTTCCAGTGTCTACCATCACTAAAGCATGAATTGGCTCTGACTGCTGTACCTTGCAGTCCCATGTCTCCCAAGAGCAAGTTTGTTAAAATATCACTGTGTCCAATAAGTGCACAACTCTGTAGTGTACTCTACACCTCTGAGGACTCCAAGCTTCCATTGTACCACAGTGACTGATGCATTTAACATTTTAATTAGTTGTTGCTTATATCTGCTTGTGCTTCAAGGCTTGTTTTGTTTTGTTTTGTTCTAATCTGAACCTGAGAAATTTGGAAGTATTTCAGCTCTTCTGAATATTGGGGGTTTTTTTGTCCATGACACTGACTAGGCTTCAAACAAGTATGTTCAGTCTATTTGGGATAGTACCTGGAAACAATAGTAGCATGTTAAGCTAACAGGAGGTTTTATGCATTTTTAATTTTTTTTCCTTTTATGCATGTTTTGATACTACAAACTACAGTATGGTCCTAGTTTAAGCTTTAAATAGAGGTTCATCACAGGCGATTTGATTTCAACAGATAACACTGCAGAGAAAGGGGTTTTTGTCCTGTTTTTCTGGTGGTAGTGTTATTCATGCATGGTTTGATTTCTTCCTACTTCTATATAGTACCACAATAGCCAGTTAACTTCATGCTAAAAACAAAACTTTGAGGAAGATGACATTATTTTTGGCAATAAAAGAATCATGTCAGCTGAGACTTGTGCTGTGAAATACGTGTTGTTTTTTGAAATAGAAGTGCTATTGCCAAAGCTTCAGGATTTGTTTTTGTAGAAAAAAAAAAAGCTTTGAAAGCAGAAGTTTCTGAAATTCTGTAAAAGCAACAGTTTATTTCAGCGCAATCTTTTCAGTAGGATGAATTCAGAAGAGTAGATTTCTGTGATGGTGTGACTCCCCTAGCTACAGGTGATTTTCAATGAATTTCCAACATGAGTAATAAAACGTTTTGTTTTTTTTTCTTGTTGTCTTTCCCTTTTCAGATCCAGCTATGGGATACGGCAGGCCAGGAGCGCTTCCGAAAGAGCATGGTGCAGCACTATTACAGGAACGTACACGCTGTTGTGTTTGTGTATGATATGACAAACATTGCCAGTTTTCACAGTCTGCCATCATGGATAGAGGAATGCAAACAACACCTCCTTGCCAATGATATACCACGGATTCTTGTTGGAAATAAATGCGACCTGAGAAGCGCTATTCAGGTACCTACGGACTTGGCCCAGAAGTTTGCTGATACTCACAGTATGCCGTTGTTTGAAACCTCTGCCAAAAACCCCAATGACAATGACCATGTGGAGGCCATATTTATGACACTGGCTCACAAGCTTAAAAGTCACAAGCCATTAATGCTTAGTCAACCCCCAGATCGCGATGAAATACGTATAAAGCCTGAACTAAAACCTGCCATGACCTGCTGGTGTTAAATCAGTTATCACCTTGTCTTGTTTGCAAATGCTTCAAAATTATGATCTTGGCAAAGTTCCAGGTTTTGGTAGCGATCATAGTGAGTCTCTTTGGCACTTTAATGTGGGTTTGTTTTTATTTTTTTTCTGGTGTAGATGTGCCCATTTCATGTCCTTGCACTTTGTAATTGTACTTTCTGAATTACTGAAGTTTCACTATAAATATGTGGGAGAGTAGACTTTCAAGTGAAGTTTTGACAAAGCAATTCTACTTGAGCTCTTGCTTCCTGAGGTTGTTGTCATCACTTGTGGTAAGGTTATAAATAGTAAGCAGGTTTACTAGCATTTTTGGTTGCTACTTGCATTGCAAGGAGGAGAAAAAGTGTTTTGTAGCAGCCAGATAGCTTTATTTTTGGGCCAGTGAGTGGGGAGCTTTTTGGTATATGAAGGAATATTTGGTGACTTCTAGCAAATTGCTAAGCAAGTACCTTTTTATTTTAAAAACAAAACCCAGGGCTGTCAGATAAAGCTTGGGCTGTCAGTGTAGGTGCAAACTGCTAGCTTTTGGGCTGTCATTCCACTGTAAACTTTGTCTGTTTATTCATGGCAATGGTAAGAGAATTGACAAACTTGTCCCTACCTCTAGACAATTATTTGATACTTAAAACTTCATTAATTTTTCATAATTAGCATGTAAATCTAAACTATGCATTCCTTTTTATGGAAAGTACTGTAGCACAGGGTTTGGAGTAAATTTGGAGCTATTAACTGTCCATAACTTCTCTGACCTTACTAAAACTTCAACGAAGACTTATTTCTAAAGATGCTGTATTTGAGTTGAGTATCCCAGGGTAAGTAAAAACACTTAAGTAAATAAAAGATTGAGTGAAGCTGGCAAAAGCATGCTGGTTTTCAAAGACTGCGGTTTCAGAGTATTTTAGTGATAATGAATGCTTCTCAAAATATCTTGAAAAAGCTTTTTACGGCCATCTTGATAATATATTTTAGGGATGGAAATGCTTAGGACAAAATGTTATGAATATGGGACTTCCTTAAGATACTTCTGAATCCAAAATAAATTATGTCTTGAAATATGGTGAAAATCTGCCAAATACATCATCTGTTACAGATTTTTGAGCTAAAACCTGCTTGTGTGATGTCACAGCTGTGTGCTGGGCATCCTTGGCATTGCTAACGGAAGTTAGTAATGTATTGGGTCAGGTGAAGGAAATTGCTCCTCTAGAACCACCTTCTACTGTGTTCTCATTATTGCAACTGTCTCATTTCTGTTCTGTCTGAAGGTCGTTTCATAATAACAATGGTGCTAGGTTGCACATAATGGCATAAAGCAAAATGTAAGTCATAGAACACAATCTATGACTTCGTATGTCATGTCAAACAATGCTTTGTGACTTAGTTTATAAAGGAATTGAAGTAAAAATGAAGATTTTTTGAGTTGCAATGTGTAGCGTTTGATGCTGACTGACTGGAAAATAAACAGAAGGGCCTGTTCAGAGGCCCTAGTGATCACATTAGAAACAAATTATTGAAACAAGATAACTAATATTATATAAACTGTTACAATTAATAAGTTGCAATTCCATTGCAACTTTTACTGACAAAAGAAAAATGCATTGACTTTTTTCTAGCTTTAGAAGGAGCATTTAATTTGGTCTAATATGATTAAGATGTTTAAAAAGGTAATTTTGTTTAGGAAAGATTTATAAAAGGGAACTTTTGTATTCACTCTGAACCTTACACAACTAGAATTTGGTTTACAGTCCTTTCAGAAACAATCAGCTTTTCAACACTAGTGTCCTTAATGATTTTTTTAAGAAAAGGATTGATCTTAAATTTATGTGTATACTATTGTAAATAAATATGGTTTACAGTCCTCTTGGACAATTTGTTTCTCACTCATGTCCTTAATCCTTTTACTCAAAAGGATCCATCTTAACTATTTGTATAATAACTATGTCAGCAAACATTATTTGTTTTGTTTTGGTTTTTCTATTAAATAAAACAGAATGAAGAATTCCAAAGTCAGTCATCAGGTTGGGGGTTAAGGTAAGGAAATTATGTAGCTACCATATTACTGATAAATTTGATATCAAACATCTGCAAATCTGTTAAACTTTATGTGAGTTATTCACAACCTGTAAATAAGGGCCCTCATGTGGTTAAAATTGTGTGGAAACAATGTTTAACTATGTAATTTTGTCTTCAGCACAAAGCATGTTTTAATGGTTCTGCCATAAAGGTAATGTGGTCATTAACGCAGGATTCAGTGTGCTTCAGTGGTAATGTGCCGCCCACGAAATTGATGTCAAAAGTACTGAATACTTTGTATATGTATTTTCACTTTACCAAACTGTAAAGTTGGGTTATTTTGTATGTGTCGGGGGGGAGGGCAAGACACAATCCCAGAAACCTAATAAACTGGCTTTGCCACAAACTTGTTTTCACTCATTTTCAATAATTATACTACAAATCATTATATAATTTCTTAAGGTTGTGTAAGGTAAGGTCCATAAAAAATACTCTAAGGGACAAAAGAGACTTTCTAGTTTCTGTATGTGTGGGTGACAATTTTGTGAAAGACTGTCACAATACTTGGACCAGCACTTGTCAGTGCTTTCCTGTGATGGCTCTGAGTTCTTTTGAAGCATCTGAAGCACCCACCTGACGATTCAGAGGCATATTCAGGATTTTTTTTCAGATTCCGTAAGAATGAGAAGTGATACCAAAGTTATAAAACTAGGAATTACTGACCGTTGAATGTATGTCCAGACCCTAAAGGAGTCTTCTCCATTACTCTTCTCTTAGCCTCGGGGAAATAAAATCTCTGGATTTCACATGCAGGTGGGACTTCTATGTTATCTCAAATCAGTGTCTTGCAGGTTTCCATATGTGTGTGGATGCACACGTGTGTACATGTGCACACACGCACACAGCAAGGCTTCAGTTCCAATTAAGCTAGCTTTTTGGTAAATATCACAGCCCTTTCCCCACAAAGGAACTCTCAAATCATTTGTGTTATACATCCTGTTTCACTGCTGTCCTATCTGTTCTCCTCTTCTGGTTCCACACTTAGTAGTGTATTAAAAACAAAAAGGCGAAGCACCTTTTAGAGATGATTTGTCTTTAAATATGATTGCGGTCATCCCTGCTCACAGGGGCTGTTAATTCTACTGAATGATGAAAAGAATGTTTATTGACTGCGTATACCTTGTGCTTTTGGACCCTGGGAATGACCACAAGGCACCTTGGTAGGCTACCAACAGTGCGATGCCGTTGTGAGCCCTTCTCCCAGATGGACACTTAACTATTTCATCAAACTGCTTAGGAAGGGAGCGACTTTCAGCTAAGGGAGGCAAGAGGCTGACACACAAACCCTATAAGTGTCCTAATAGTGATGTGCTTTAGGGTTTTCTTGGGGTTTTTTTGGTCTCATTTCATGTCTTCATTGTGACTATAGATAAGAAGTGTCAAAATACATGGGATTTTATGTGTACTGTAGTCTCCCCAAAGCAAAAAATTGCCGATCCAATCAAGGATCTAATGTCATTAAAGAATTTGAAAGATTAAATAGCTCCACGCATGTCATTTTTTTTCCAGCTTTCTAAACAAATAATTTAAAAACTTTCCAAAGGTAGCGAGAATGGATGAGGAACCCTAACGAAAGCGGTATCCTTCCCTTTAATCTTATCTCACCTCTAAAATATGGCTTAATGATCTAAAAATCAGCTAAGCTCTGATGGAAGGGAGTAATGTGGGAGTCCATACAAGAATTAAGAGAGGGGCAGCGCTGCCTCCTCTCTCTCTGACCTTTGCCACCTTCATCTGTGACTCCAGGGGCTTTCCCACCTGGAATCGGCAAAACTGGACTGATCTGTGTAATGCCTGCCTATGGCTTTGGTCACTCTTGGACCAAAAATTGATGGTTTTGTCTTTGGGACATTTGATTGGGGGGCAGGGGCGGGGCAGCTCCTCTATTTTGCAGTTGATCATAGATTCATGTTACCCGATTCATCCCGTAGGACACAGCACAATCGTCATCTTTACGTTGTAACCCAGCACTAACATTTTCCCCGCCTGATTGACTCACTGCTTTTATAGATTTGTTGGAAGTCACAGCCCTTGTCCCCCTCACGGTGAATATTTTCAATGCCACCAGAATATGTAATCATAGAATGGTTAGAGTTGGAAGGGACCTTAAAGATCATCTAGTTCCAAC
>JAOXJM010000033.1:13111096-13136246 GCA_026413425.1 Tringa solitaria
TTCTCTGGGCAACCTGTTCCAGTGCCTCACCACCCTCACAGGAAAGAATTTCTTCTTGATATCTAATCTAAATCTCCGCTCTTCCAGTTTAAAACTGTTACCCCTTGTCCTGTCACTACAAAGATGCCAGATGGGTGTTTTAGGAATAACAACAATAAACCAACCTCTCCCTCCCTACAAAAAAAAAAAAAAAAAATTTCTGTGTTGATTTCTGTCATATTTTTAACTTCTTTCAGGTAAGCGCAGAAACACCCAACCATCCTATTCACCCCCAAACAACACCCTCCTTCCCTGTCACTTGGAAAAAAACCACAGTGCCAAAAAACACATGCTTTAAAAGCTGGTTTCCTTAGCCCACAGAAAGGCTAAGCAAACCCACGACATGGCAGAACGCCGTACCGGCGATAGGAGGGTCAAAACTTATGACTCTTTGCCCAAGACCCAATTATAAATCCATAGATTTGAGGAGCGGAGAGGGGAAAATACACATCCCTTGGGGCGCGGGGCAGCCCCCCATCCATAGCACCCTGCATCCCAGGAGCCCCCCTCCCTTCATAGGGGGTGTTTTACACAAGGAGGCTTCTCCGTGGCTGTGTCACCCTACATTTAGGCAATAAACCCAGACCCCCGGCCGCAGCTGCTTCGCTGCCCCTCTGCTGTGGGGCTGAGCCGCCCCGCTCGCTGTCTGATGGGGGGGAAAAATGTCCCTAATCCCCCCCCCACACTCCCCGCCATGGGCCACAGCAGCCAGACCGGCGCCTCGCCGCTTCCTCCCCTTCATCCCAACAGCTGGAAAAAAAATAAAATAAAATAAATGCAGGATGGCTCTTCCCGGCAGGATTCTAATCCTTGGGGCAGGGTGTGTGTGTGTGTGGGGGGTGAAGCCGGTGCCTTCACCCACCGCTTGGCCCAAGAGCGGTGGGATGGGGTGAAGACCCGGGGGGCTCCCCGGACGGCCCGGCGGGGTGCCGAGGTGCCCACCGGCGATGCCCTTCCACAGGCCCGCACCCCCGTTTTTTTAAAAAAAAAGGCTTTGGAAGGGCGAGCTGTCCCCTCGGGAAAGGCGAGCGGAGAAGGGACGGGCCCAGGGGATGGGCCTTCCCGCTCCCGTAGGGGCGATGGGGTAACGGCCACGGTCGCCCCCTCCAGTCGCCCTCTTCCCTTTGCCGCTTGCCCTCCGGCAACGGCGCCCTCCGAGCGGGGCTGCCCCCGGCCCCCAGAGCGCCGATACCCCCCGACACCTCAGCATCGCCCCGCCCCAAGGCGGGGGCTACCGCACCTCCGGCTAGGTAGCCCGTCTCGCCACCGCACCGAGGGACGCAGCTTCCCTGGGGCGGGCCTCTCTGCGGCCGGTACGGCACCCGCGGTACGACACCGGGCCGGGGCCGGGCCAGACCCACCCGCGCACCGTCACCGCCCCGTTACCGGGCGGCGGGCCCGGCACCACGACGCGGCTCTGCCCCACACCCCACACCAGTAGCACACACACCACCACCCCCCCATCCTCTCCGGTATCCCCCCCCCCCATCGCCGCCGGTCACACACCGCCACGTGCGCGGCGGGGGCCGTTGCATAAGCCCGCTGATGTCATGCGCCGCCGCCGGCCCCGCGCGCCCCTCCCGGGCCCGCCGTTCCTCATCCCCCCACGCCTCCATCCTCCCCAGCACCCATAGGGACCCCCTACCCCCTCGCCTCCCCGCCACACACAGCCCCCCCCGTCGCCGGGGCAGGTACCTTCCACGGTCTCCTCCAGCGTCTCCTCGTCGCTGTCCATGGCGGCGGCAGCGGCGGCGGGCGGGGCGCAGCCGCGGTAACCCAGGCGGGCGCGCGCGCCTCGCCCCGCCCCTTTTAAGGGAGGGGCCGCACCGTAGGCTCCGCCCCCTGCTCCCGGCCGCGGGGCGGGCGCGGGTGAGGCGGGAGGGGGGTGTTGAAGGAAGTAAGATGGCGGCCGCACTTCACGCGCCCGGCCTCACAGCCGCCTCCTGAGGGAAGCGGCGGCACGGCGGGTGGTGCCCCCGCACACGCACACCCCACGCACTGGTGGGGGCTGAGGGGAATGCGCCAGGAAATGGTAAAATTTCTGCCGAGGAATGTTCCGAACGTGGCACAGAGCCGCGGTCCGCGCTGGGCCCCACAGGGCGGGCCGTACAGGTCGCCCCGTACAGCATGCCTCCTCACCGACACCGTGGGCTCCGCTCCTCCCTCACCGCACCAAGGAACTCTCCTGATCTTGAGAGGTTTGAGTGGAATTTGAGGAACCCACAGCAATTTGTTGTCCTTCAATTAGTCTCTCACCCGATGACTCCTTGCCCCCCCCCCCGAAGGGGAATTGAGGGGAGGGAAACAAGGAAAGCTGAGGATTTGAGATACCATTGAGATACCAACAGATTTAATAGAATAAGACTAAATAATTCACGTTAATTGTACTAAAGAACCGGTGTTTATCCCAGTGCCAATATAGATACACAAGGATTATACTCAGCCCGTTCTATCAGCAGGAGGGGAAGGCCTCAGGGGTCCAGCGCTGGAGCATGGAGTTCTCGGGATTGTAGCCATCAAGGGAGAGGAGAAACTCCCCAGCAAACTTTCTAATTTAATATTGAGTGTGACGGTGGTGGTAGGAAATAACCCTGTTGGCCAGTTTGGGTCAGGTGCTCAGGTCTCGCCCCCTCCTCGGCCCTGCACCTGGCAAGCTTGAAAACACTGAGACCTTGAAACCCAGGCACCGTAGCTGGCTATGAAGTAAATATTTTCACGGATTCAGGCAGTACAGTCTTCTAAAAATGCAGTTTTCCCAGGGATTAGAAGATAAATTACTCCTCTGTTGCTCAAACCAGGACACTGTCAAAGCAGACAGGCTCTTGCATATCAGTTTTGCAGGAAGGGTGAGAAACCCAAGCAGCGGCGGCAATTTGTGAGCTCTTACTCAGGGGACTTGAGGACGGTGCTCTATCACCACATGCCTCAGTGTACTGCAGGGACCTAGCTCTCCACCACAGCTTGGCAATACACAGGAGTCACCTTAAAGGAAAGTCAAGTGTTTCTAGGTCTTCCAGCCGGCTGTCTTGGGTGCGCAGGAGGCATCTCCTTCATCCTACCGGAGATGACCCAGACAGCCGGGGACTGGAGCACGTGCTCTGCGAGGTGAGACTGAGGGAACAGGGCTTTTTCAGCCTGGAGAGGGGACGGCTTTGGGTACACCCAGCAGCAGCCCACCAGCCCTTACTGAGTAAACAGGCTCTTCACAGTGGTGGGAGGACAAGAGACAATGGGCATTACTGAAACCGAGAGGTTCAGACACGAGACACGGAGAAACTTGCTTCCTGTGAGGACAGCCGAGCAGCGCAGCAGGCTGCCCAGTGAAGCTGTGCAGTCTCCATCCTTGGGGCTGTTTAAAGACCAACCAGATAAAGCCCTGAACAGTCTCATCCGGCTTCAGAGCTGACCCTGCTGTGAGCAGCAGGTTGGAGCAGAGACCTCCTGGGGTCCCTTCCCACCTGAAGGACTTGGGGAGTCTATGCTGAGTCAGCCACGTGCTGCCAGGCAGTGCTGCTGAAGGCAGGGACAACATCACACTGGGAAAACAGGACAGCTACAGCTTAGTGACACAAAATAATTAGATGTGTCTGCAGAAAGAGAGGTAGGAAATCTTTAAGCAGGAGAACAATGAGGTCAGTATTTGACCTAATTGACATGACAACTTATATTAATCTCAAGAGCTTTGGAGAGGATTGAGACATACAGAAAACTTGAGCAAAACAGAGAGGCTTGCTTCTGTGTCATAAGTGGTTAATTTAACTAAAGAGCAGTCAGTTTTGCTGTTTAGGAGAGAGGATTTGTGGTTTAAAGCCCATATACCTTAACCAATTCTGATCTCAACCCACCAAAAGGAAACTGAGGCACGAGAACAAGGCATAGTCATTGTTTTCCTCAGATTTGCAGGTTTACTGTGCTCAAGCACAGCAATATTGTGCTTTAGCACAATAAGAACCCCTATAGAGTGTATCTGGTTTGTTTCACTATGAGTCTCTGAAGAGATTAATTGGTACTCAGTGTATACAGAGTGTTGGAGTTATGAAAGGTGATGTGCTTAACCTATTAACATACCTGATGAGCAGAAAGCAGACGAGGCTGTGAGCCAGGAGCTGGGACACACAGTAGGTCCCCTTCTCACTAAAAGACAAGTGTTCAGGCAGTACAGCAGAAAGCAAAGAAACGGGCACTGCTGAGACACGCAAATAAGAAAGTGCAGATCAATGCACATGGTGGTGGGTGCACACCTGCAGAAGCTCATCAGGAAGTGGGATAGCAGTATTGATGCTAAAAGCACCTTTTGCAAAAAAAAAATAATCACACAATAAAAACGCTAAGGTTACATGTTACAAGGTAAAGTTAAAATAAGGTAAGTTAAAGTCTAAGAAATAGCCCTCCAACTGCAATGTGCCCTGCTCTATATAGAAGAAATTTTCCTGCCTTTAACTGCATAACCATAGGCTCTTTTTCCGGAGCACCTGTGTTCTGCTGCACAATTACAGTCCTGCATTTTTCCTCTGATCATTCCACATACAGCCTCAGGCCTTGCTTATTCTATTTACTGTCCTCCACTGCATGCAAGGGTAACAATTATGAGAGCTTCTGCTCTTCTCCTTCCATGCTACCCAGCTTCCTCACAAATTAATTAACTTATTTTTGCAGCACAGCAATGGTGCAATGCATGTTATCATTTCTACAGTAGGAGGACTAAGAGACTCGGGCTAAAACTATTGAAGTGTCTGGTAAATATCAAGTACTGGATTGTTGTCAAGAGTTCTTAGCATTACACAGCGTTTCACATGTTCAGAGCATAATTTCCATTAACTCCAAATACAGCTGTAAGAACAGCATAGCAACACTAAATGAAAATGGTGGTAAACACACTGTTCTAGCATTTCATGGTGGATATTAAGAAGTGGGGGGAAAAAATTAACATCAAGCTAGAAAAAAACTCGACTCGCACCATTACCCGCAGCTGTGCTGCTGCCTGAGAGCTCAGCCATCTGCCGAGCTGTTCCCAGGTGACCCTTGTAGAGCAGAAAACAAGCAGGGATCAGGTGCCAGCAGTTTGGTTCAGCCAGTGTGCCCACCGCAGGAGCAATCCCAAGCAAACTCTGAGTAGGCTGTGGTGTTTAGGGGGGGGTCTCATCAGGTCAGACTTCTTCACTTCTGGCAGACTGCAGAGGTGCCTCTAGGCCGGTATTCAGTTTTCTTAACTGGCTAAACAGACAAGCAGACGTGTTGGGACTCACAGTATGCCTTCACGTCATTAAGCATTGTTCAAATTTGTTCCAGCTGCTGGGAGCTGGTTGCCTCTTCTGTTTTCTTCTAAGCAGGGGCCTGGTACTGCCTTGCCCTCCTTAAATGTTAACTCTGCATTCAACAGCCTAATCTTATTACTGTTTATGCAATCCCTTGCCTTACGTATTATTCAATGCCAACCTCTGGGAGGAAAAAAAGCCTAAATCTCCTTGCACTACTCTGACTGTGGTAAGGGTCCTTTGGAAACAAGCATGTGATCACGTAATGAAAGAGAGGTGTAGACCACACAGAATAATGTGGTGAGGTTGGACATGCAATCTCTGTTCCTTTTCTTCCTTTGCATTTCAGTTTGGAAGAGCAGTAACATTCTCTTTTAGCGTAAAGTCATGAGACTCCTAATTAAGACATCAAAAAGTGTGGCAGTGACAGCTGTGCTCCTGAGGACATGGAGTCAATGTGGGAGCTGGTAGCATCAGGACATTGTCACCCATGGGGAAGAGATGGTGGGGCAAGGAAGAGTGACTGTTTTGCTAAGGGGCCCTGGAGCTGCTGGCTGAGAGCAACCAGAGGAATCCAGAGGGTTGGTCTCTCTAAGGAGATTTTGGAAGGAAGTGGTTTTTTCTTGATTTAATGCTCATCCCCTACGGTCTGCCTTCCTGCCCTTTCCTCACAGCTTTCTCCCCCCTTTCTCTTCTGGTTCCTTTCCCTTCCTGCAGTTCAGAGCCCTGGCAGCTCTCGCCCAGCCTGCCCGTGTGCCCTGTTTGGCTGCCCTTCGTGCCTCCTGCAGCCTGAGCAGAGCTCGGGTACAGCCTGCCACCTCATAACAAATGGTTTTCACCATCTTTAAGTAGGACAAGCTTTATTAAGACAGAAAATGGGCATGACCGCTTCCTAAGACTACTTGAAATGCTAAAATAAGAAATAACGTGTTCAACACTCCAGGCTGTTGCTTATTTAATCTACAATGCTACATATTTACAAAATACTTTGTTTTTGAAGGCCAGTACTTGAAGGCTTAAATTGAGGCACAGTGGGTGGTGGTCTTTGGTGATTCCTGAAGTGTGAACAATGTTCCTTCAGACCTTTGTAACATGGAAATGGCTCAATGACTCATGGAAAATTTTGTGTCTGTATAACAAAGCAGCAATATAAGTTCTTAATCCAATTTACACTGGAAACACTCTTAATTCTTAATGCTGAAGTTGGTTATCATTGCTCCTTTTTCAGGTGAGATGAAGCAGCTGTGGTTGGTATTTCTGGTCAGGGCTGTAACAGCTCGGGTGTCTGCTGGGGGGCTCTAGCATTATGAATCTGCTAAAGTTGCAATGTTGGCACAGGTGGAGGCAGCCATTTGTGTCCATTTTTTGTAGGAGGCTCCCAAGTTTTGGGTTGCTGTGGATGGTCAGATCCTCAGGGCTGTCTGAGTGTGAACACCTTGGGACGATGGGTTTTACTGGAATGTGGGACAGAAGTTTTCTCCAGTCTCTCTGCAGCAGGAGGGTTAGAGCTACCCTAAATAAGACCACAGAAAATATGCTTTCAAAACCTGAGAGCCTGGATAGGTCCAGAAGTATCTCATCAAACCCAGAGAGACCCAGGGCTCCCACTGGGATGAAAGTATACCTGATTTTTTTGTCTAGCTCAAGCCAGGCCTTGCTATGTAGGGAAGACTGATTGGTTCAAACAGCAAGCTGTGGACTCTGGCCATTGACTGAGAAGCTGAGCAGCCAAAAGCATGTGTACAGTCCAGTATCACATCCAGCCTCAACGTCAAGTCACAGGGGACTTGCAAGCAGATTTCTTTCAATTACTGCTCCCAAGACTTCCCTTTTGTATTTGGGGCAGGAGGGTTAAGGTGGGGGATAAGAATCACTGAGCCTAAGGAAAAGTAGAAGATTAGCTCTGCAGCCTGGCAATACTGAGACATGCTCAGATACAGACGAGATGAGTTTGTGTTCAAGTTGTTTATCCTGAATGAATATTATTTCCTTGGGAATGTTTCACTCGATAGGAGAGGCTGACAAAGCATCATCCTGAATGCTGAATTTTCAGGAGACTTCTTTACAGCTAGGTTAATGATAATAGGGCTATTTATTCATGAAATCCAAGACTCTCTAGGGATAATTTATAACTCTTGCCTGCCCCATGCCTTACTGGCTACTTTAAGTAGTTTACTGGGTTCAGTGAATGCCGTTTGCAGGTGCGAATTGTATGAGCAGCCTGAGGTCACTAACTCGAGGAATTTATGTGGGTGATTCCCTGTCAGTAGTTTGCATTGCTTCCCATTGATGGAGAAATCCAGAGCATGGATGGTAGGGGAAGACATGTATATACATTAACAAATTCTTTCATCATAATAGCATAACACGCACAAGCTACGCTCAAGGCTCGGACTGTATAGATGAATATCCTGCAGGGTAGAGGCTCTGTGCCTCATACTACTTATAGGGACAAATACCATTCTTCCTAGTTGCTCATCAGTATGGACAGAAGACTTCCCTCTGCAACTGAGTGCTCTACAAAAGATTACTGTGTTTAAGTGACACCCCTGAGCATATGGCCTGTGGTTCCTAGTATCAACAGTATGCATCTTTTCTCTCTATGTGTGCTGCATGCATCAAATAATAAGTTAATCTGAGATGGTTACTGAGGGTGTCAGAATTTTTTTCTTCTCTCTTTTCTTCAGTTCTCTCTTTGCTTGGAGACACTGGAGGAATAAGGCAGATAAATCTCACATTACTACAAAAAAATTAGTTACTCTTGAGATTCTTCTTTCCTTCTTCCTTCCTTCTTCCCAACAAAAAGTGCTTACATCTTGCTGTATCCCAGTCATTTCCCTGCCTGTAGAAAACCCTCTAAACTCAGTGTTGGAAACAGAGAACCGTTCACATTAAGTAATGGAGTAAGTGGTGAGGAAAGTTTCCAGTGCAAAGCTGAGTTTGAACTTTTATTCCATAAATTCTCAGTGTGGGTCATCGGTAGAGGAAGTCTTGTGTAACAGATAAGGTTTCCTTGGTGTGTGCATTTCTCACTGTTCCCTTCCCTAACATTTGAAATTACCTCTCATGCCTCAGATTGGAGAAGTTTATCGTATTTCCCAGCCTTTTGAATATACGCATTATCTAGAAGCTTTTCTGTTTTCTAAATCAAATTCCATCCTAATGGAGTGGCTAAAGAGGTTTTGCATCCGCCAGATGACGTACATAAACCACGGCATGTTGTCAGTAATGGTATTCAAGCTGTAGTCTGTTCTTTTGTTTATTCTGGGAAACTTGTAGTACTCTTTCAACTCTAAACACGAGTTTAGACTAGATGGGAACAAAACAAGGAATAAGGTAGATGGAAGCGCAGGAAGAAGCTACGCATACAGACTGGGGAAACCTGGTGGAGAGTTCTCTCCCAAAGACAGGGAAGGGATGTGTCTTTCTGTCTCCACGGCATCACTTTACTAAGTAAAACCAATGGGTTTATGGATCTGATTTACATTGCAGCAAGTTGGCCCATGCTAGACTTTTGAGAGAGGCAAAGCAAAAGGCAATGGGGGAGCACGTGCACCTGAAATTTTGATAACAAGCTTGTTTGAATCGGATTCCTCATCAGCCAAATAATTAGTAGCTGGCTCCACATAGTGGTTTCTCATGTAATTCCACTGAGTAGGGGATTGGTATTTGGTATTTTCTCTCCCAAAATAGCGTGGCATTAGTTTTCCACTGAGATGCCATTTGCAAGCCTGATCAGTTTTGCAGCTTTTGCAAGCCTCTGGGCGGTGGAACGGTGAAAGCTGGCTGGAGTCCCTCTGGCCACTGCCAGTCCCATTTATGGCTGGAGAGATTAGGCATTAGAAAGATGGTTGTACTCTCTTGCACATCACTGAGTGTGATATCAGGTGTCTGCAGCGATGGGGATAGCATATCAGTGGGTCAGTTTGCTATTTTTTTAAAAAACAAATCTCAGTGCACCATTAAGGTAATAGAGGGCAGAGAGATAAATGTATGGAAATATTATACCAACCCAAGTCAGTGCCTGGCATTTAAGAAATAATCATGCGCATCCCACAACCTTGGCTTAGAGGTCTTATGGCAGACAAGTTTTTGACACATGGTTAAGGAAAAGTACTCTGCCAGTCAGAACTCTTACTCCATTTCCCCCTCTGGAGCCTTCTTCCTGGTAGGAAAAATCTCAGAAAAACTTGAAAACCTCTTTTCTGCTGAAGCAGCCTTATTTTCCTCCACTCTCAGCTATTTAGCAGAGACGTGCAAACTTATCCCTCATGCTCCTTCAGTCCTACAAACGTGACTGTATCAAACTTTTCTGTGTGTGTCAAAGAGAACGTACATACTGATGAGGTGTAGCCACTTACCTGACCTTTTCGGGTGCTGCGATACCAAGGATACTCCTGTGAAACATCTTTCAGAGGCCAACCTACCCATCCCCTCACTCCACTCATCTTTAAAAAATGAGCCATTTTTGAGGCAAAGGGCTAAAAGAAGAAGGAAAAGGCACGTGTCTGTTTTTATTCTCAGCTTTGCACAGCACCTCTCTGTTGCGCAGCCAAAGCCTGAGTTGCTAACAGGGCTGCGGCACAGCTCCATATACAGCTTGCTGTCGAGTCCTGGAGCTTCAGAAGAATCCTCTGGCAATGGAAAAAGGCCAAAGGGACTCTCAGATCGTGCTGTTTATTTATTTCTACAAAGCCCTTGCCAATGTTTATTTGCCCATCTGAAAATGAGGATTAATTTTCAGCACAGAGTGAGGATTTTTAAAGCTACGACAAGTCTGCTGAAAGTATCTCATTTCAGAGGAAGTTGTGGTGAACGAGATGTTTTATTGTAAAGCCCTTGTTAGCGTGTGTGTGCTGTGCACAGCTGCATGATTTTGTATCACTTCGTTAAGCTGTGACCCCACATGTTACCCAGAGGCTTTGATTTCAGTTGTGTAAGCGTCTGTGTCAGCTGGAGAGGAAGCCAAGCTGATGCACACAAATAATGCTGGTCTTGTCTACTGTAAAAAGCATGACTAAACTCTAATCAGAAACTTTCTGACACTTGTTAACAAAATGGGTTCCCCTCTGCTTCTAATTTTGCAATCTGTTCTCTCTGCGGGATGTGTGGGGTTAACATGCAGCTTTCCTTTAAAACACGACTCAATAACCGGTACCAATCATCATTTCAGGGAACCATATGCGCCTCTGGGACCAGACAGGGAGAATGGGGACTCTGAGGCTCCTTTGAAGGTGCTAGCACATGGAACTCTAGCTGCTGAATCTTCATCTTACAGCACCTACAAACTCTCTTCTTGCACCAAATGCTCTACCGTTCCTGGTAAACTCTGTCTCACAAGACAGAGACCATAAGTCTGTAGGTGCAATGAGCAGGCTCTTCCTCAGCCTCTCTCTGCATGGACCAGTTGTAAGAATAAAGGAGGTGATGCACAGGTGTTCAAGAGGAAAGTGAGGAAAAGGAGAGAGGAGAGAGAAAAAAAGACTCCTCTTCCCTGGGTATGTATATATAACATATAAAGGCAAACTCAGTAAAGATCTGATGGGGTAGAACAAAATCTTGTCTTGACTACATCACGTTAACACAGTCACCAAACAGCAGGTGCCCACCTGAGACCCAGCTGACAGTTTGGTTTGCACAGCAAGGCCACGGCGTAGAAACAACTGCTTTGTACGCACGTGACCATGGCGTGGGACCTCAGGCTCTGAGATGTGAGAGGAATCATTGCTGTCAGCAGATAGTGCAGCAAGCCACAGCATGGCAACCTGATGTCACACAGGATGAATGCCTGACGTGGTGAACGTGTTTGTGGGCACGTGCATCTGGATACTACTCTTTTAAGCTCTTATCACTAACACAGTGATTTTTTATAATCTACCTCCATTGAGAAGCAGATGGGGATGATTAGCACTTGCATTTTCTATTGATAGAAGTAACGTGCCACGAGTGTGTGCACAAAACGTCCCAAACATCTATTCCTACAGCCAATCAGACTTTTATAACCCCGTCTTTTTAGAGATAGGTGACAATATAAATTGTGTACTCAGTTGCATCACTTTTTAATTCTGTCAAAGTTTCACAGAACGCAGGTGTGCTGGCTTAAAATTTCAATTTCTACATATGTCCCTCACATTTTACTGCTTTTCAACAGGCCACTCTTCCCAGAAACTAGGCTGACTTGCTAACAAAAGAGAAAGGAAGGCGAGGTTATAGTGTAACACTTCCTTGCTAATCACATCCTTTCAATTCATTGAAACAGAGCTTATGCCGACCTCAACAAAGCAAAAATAATTTCTTCCAGATATTTCTAGAGGCACGGTTAGTGTTTAGAATGGTGTTTCCAGGAACGTGTATGTTTTTATGTAATCTTTGGTTTACAAATCTACACTGAAATGCTCAAGGAAGTCTAATGTATAACAGAAGTACTGTGATAGGTGGGTTGGCAAAACGCAGCTGTGAATCCTCACGGTCCCCAGCTGCAGCGGTGCACACGGAGTCCATGTGAAAAGCTGGATTTGGATTTGTTCTAGCCACCAGCAGGCCAATCGTGTGGGATACCACTTTGTGGTGCCTTAAATTGTCCGCGATGTTGCTGAAAACATGCCCCAACAACACACAACTTACTTGGCATCCTATGTTAGTGGGGACTGGTATTACCCTCCTATTGCTCACGCCCCAAGTTAAGCAAGGTCTTTGAGCCAGCTACTTCACACCAACCGGTCTTGGGCAGAGTTCTCCTGGCAGTTTTTTCCTTCAATATACACAAGCCTTCTTTTGAAATTCTCAGGGCCGTTCTGACATTGTGCAAAACCAGTTGATGTTAGATCAGCTATGCCCTGCAACGGCAGAAAATGAAAGCCTCTGCTGTGGAACAGCTGTGTACGCTACTTGCTTTCAAACATTGCTGAGAGCACTTTTGCTACTCTTCCTTAATAGCGATGCTTCCAAATGTATGCTGCCAATGTAGTAGTGAATGTTTAATGCATCCATCTAGTGCTGACAAAAGGGCTGCCTTCTGATCAGTTTGCTCAGGGAGGTGTGCAATTCAGTCACTAAAGCTATCAGAATAAACCCCCTGCTCAAAGTTCCCATATCTTGTTAGCAAGGACATCCACACATCCACCTGTACAGAGACAGTGCTCCAAATAATTCAAAATTTGGGTTAACTCTCAATTGAAAATGTAGAAACGTTGAATCTCTTTCTTCCTCTGAAATGCCAGGTTGGCAATATCACTGGACCTGGGGGCAGACAAAATGCTCTTTTGATGAAGGATTTATTCTTGGCTGTGTGACAGACCCCCTAGGGAGCCTGCTACAAGTCGTTTCAGTCACTGCTTTCCATAACATTTTGCCCTGGCTCCGGTCTGCTTACTGTCATTGACTTCTGCTTGCACAGGAGTGAACCACCTCTAGGTACTTCTAAAAAGCCTGCCCTTAACCCTCCTGCAAACATGCCTGAAGCCTTGAGCTTGACACGCTTCTCACTGGGTGTAAAGCAACTCTCCCTCTCTTTCTCTCCATACTTCACACATGCCATAGAGTTGAAGGTGTGGGATCCCATCTACATACCTGTTTAGAAGCTATATTAATGTTTGTAAAGCGTTAAGATCCTCAGTTATATACATCTGAAGCACTGTTAGTAGCTCGGAGCTCCTTTGGCTGCAGACCTGCCAAAAGAGAGCAGAAGGATGGGGTGGGCAGATGCAGGCTGAGGGAGATGCATGCCTCTGCTGAGGTTTCACCTGCTGCCTCTTTTATCTTGGTCAGTCCCGTTCCATTAGTTGCCCGTTACCAGGAGCTAAGCCGAGTGCTGCACTGATATAAACCCTGCCGTTCAGACAGCTGAGGGCCAGCCTTGGTAATTCTGCTGGCCAGTGCTTCAGGGAAAACTGGCAGTATAACTCATCAAATGAACTGAGTCATCCTCCATGTACTTCCTAGAAGGATTATGACTGATGGTAATTGCTTGTAATGAACAGGCACACATCTTTTCCAAAAGATTAACTTCCATTGCACGGAGGTGAGGTAATCTGCACCAGTTTATATCATACTCCCTGCTTATGCCCAGCTCAATTTTAAGATGGATCTCCTTCCTCAGGAAAGCTCATAAAATGTCTAGCTCTTGTCTTTATTTCCAAAGCCCCAGTGGTTTTGTTAGACAGGTGCATGGATACAGCAAAAGGTTATTTCACATATAAAATGCAAAGCAACAGGCTTGATAGCCCTTGAAGCAGGGAGAGGGCTCTGTTGGCAAGGAAGGAAACTTTCTGGAGGGTGGAGGTAAGAGTCCTGTGTACCATCAGAAAGGCCACTGCACAAACATGGGAGAATTGTAAACCCTGACCATACAGGAGGGATAAATTAATGCATGCTCTAGCTTGTTCTGGCCATCCTTCCTCCTGAGCACTAATACACGTAAGGAAAAATGTTCCATGATGCGTCCATCTCGGATGGAACCTTCTGCTAATGCAAAACAGGAAGATTGGCGTAACTTCTGGAGCCCCTGATCTCCTAATTCTGGTGCTGGAAGCCAGGAGCTACCACACATTCACATACTCACCGCCGTCTCTCCTGCAGTGTCCCACAGAGCGGAGGCTGGAGCACAACTCTTGGCATGCCTTTGCAGTCCTCCATGGCATTCACAGCTGGTTTGCTGTATTGACACGAGCAAGAAGCAACCGGTGCTGGCTCCAGGCACAGGGAGACGGTAGATGTACTGCAGGGATGTTCGGTGCCGCTGAAGGCAGTTACTAATGGCTGCAGATCTGCCTGCCCAAGTAGCTTATCAAATTATACTTGGGCCTACATCCCCCTCAGTAATCAAGGCTCTGCTGGCAGTTCCAATTACAAACTCTCTTTATCACTTTAAGCTGTAAGCACTCAGTCTATGGAGGCAAAGTCTTGGAGCATTTTGTTCTTAAAGCTTGTGTTACTACTATGAGGTTTTGGGGTTTTTTTGAAAAGCAGGGATTGCGAATAGCAAGAGAAACAATTAAAAAGAACAACAGTACACTCTGAAGTTCATTAGGCTCATAAAATGGAAATCTGCTTTATGAAAGTTACTTCAGTATTTTTGCATCTTTAATTTAAAAATGTTATTTAACATTCACTAGCCAGTTGGTGTGTATTTCAGTGTTACTACTTGCTTCCCTATTATCATAGGATGATTTTGGTTGGCAGGGACCTTAAAGGTCATCTAGTTCCAACCCCCCTGCCCTGGGCAAGGACACCTACCACTAGACCAGGTTGCTCAAAGGCCCATCCTGGTCTATCTCGATGGTCCGACAGTAAAGTCAGACTAAGACAAAAAGACTTAGCGTATAAGCTGTCACATATTGCCATTTCTATCAAGTCTAGTTTTGAAAAGTGTCTACGCATTTATCAGGCAGACTGACTTTCAGATGCCAAGTAAGGTGGCCCATCTTGTCCCCCGGGCTGCCTCTCACTTCCTGGCTGTTTTGTGCCTTCCCTCCCAGGAGCCCTGGCAGGCAGAGGGCAGAAGTTGTGCGCCACCATAAGCAAGTGGTTGTGATTATTTCAGCCACCTGTTTTCCTAACAGTCACTTGGGGCCACCGCTTCTCCATCCTGAGAGATTAGGCATGGAAGGCAACACAAGGCATTTCTGCAGCCACATGCACAAGTGTACTTCTCTGCAGTAAGGATCAGGACTGTAGTATTTAAAGGATCAACCTAATAAGCTTTGGAGATTCCCTAAGTTGTGGTGTCTCTAGAACATGCCTATCTTTCCACTCCTAGGAAGCGCTGTAGCAATTACAGGGAGAGTTTTGCATTCAAACTAGTGAACACAGACTTTGGTTTGTGCTAAATCTCAGTATTTGCCTAAAATATTTATAGGAATAAAATAACATTAGTGTTTTGCAACTGGATCCATAAGAGCAGTGGCATCTAATTAGTTGCTGTCACCAGAGGGCATTGGAGGACAAGCTGATTTTTAGAAAGCACGGGCCCTATCAGTTAAACCAGTGAATATTAATGAAGCCAGTGACCCTGAGACCTCCCTCTTGATGGTGCAAAACGAGCAACTCTGACACAAGCAAACAGGGAGCGGGGCCCCGTGTTTGCCCCATGCAGAGCTGGGGGCTAAGGGGCATCTTCTCGCTTGTCCCCCTACAGCTGTGTACAAGTCTGAGGACAAGCTTGAGCACAGATCAGGAACGTGACTAAATGGTGCTTCAGAGATTGCCCTGCAGACAAGAATTCACAAGAGTTTTGGGATGGCTCTTGGGGTACCAACCACTCATCAGGAAAAAAATGCCCATACTTGGCCATCAGCCGATTGGGTCCCCAAGTGGGACACAGTGGGTCATTTCAGAAGACAGAGTGCAAGAGAGGCAAACAAAGCGCCTGGTGATCTTCCTCCTGGAAGGAGCTGAACTGGGGGGCAAATTTGAACTATGGGTCCATGGCTCCCCAGCCCGGGCCAGCTATCTTGCAACACACCTACAGCATACCTGGAGACTATAAGGCTCCTCTAGGCTTCAGCAGTTTCCTTCTAATTCCTAGTCTGATTCATGAAATTCATTTCTATGTTAAGTACAAGCTCAGAGGTTTACAGCATGAGAGGATTTTCTTCGACTGCCTCACTTGCCTGAAGGGTACCTCTTCAGATTAGCAAGGGAATAAAACCAATCTGAGCCTGGAAACAGTGTGAAAAGTACTCACTTTTGTCTGGTGCCAAAACGGCAAATATGTTTCAGTTAGCAGAAAGGGATATCATCCATTAGAATCAAACAACGAGGCTTTCTATGTGTTATGAACACTTTGCTTTTAAATGGGAGGGAGCAGGCCAAGTGGCCCCGGTCTCTTATCACCGTGAAATAGCAACACTCATTTATAAACTACAACTGTGGCAAATTTATGCCCCATGTCAGATCCCCAAGGCTATGAGATCATTGACTTCAATTAGAGAGTAAATAGTGCTGTGTAACAGTCAAAGGCCTTTAAGTCTAAGGCAGGGATTCTTCTGCTTTTCAAGAAGGGTCAGCTCAACACCGTAATAATAATCTTTTGGGTTATATCAGGCAATGGTTTGATTTGGATTATATTCTACTACCTTGTTTTTCCTTTAAACAGGTTGTTTTTTTTTTCATTCCAGTTCTCGCTTCACTTCATTCTTGCAATATGCTAGGTAACTACAGCAGTCAAGTGAAAGAGAGAAAGCAGTGGGGTGTATTATTTATTTGCTGGTTTAGATGCAAAGCCATGTCAACTATATGAAATACAGTAATCAACGTATGGACCTTTCCAGCTCATCACATATGCATTTGGCATGCATACATTGCAAAAAATGCTAACTCGTTCATTTCTCTTTAAAAGCCAGGTGGTCTCCAAAAAGTCTGCACTGAAAGTTGTCACATTGACATTGTTGTAGATCACGGAAAAGAAAAGGAACTGCCTTAAAGCCCTTATAGAGAATGCTTCCAAGGTGTCTATGAAGTTTTAAAAAAAGAGGATCTGACATGAGTTCATGACTTGCGTTGATACTGAGACATACCTCAAAACAAAATGCATCTCATTCTCTGTCCTGTATAAATTGCCTTATTCTTCTCAAAGCATATAATCTGGAAAGACACAATTTCTCATGAGTACTACATCCTTTTTTTTTTTTTATATAATCAATACAACAGACCCAAAATTACAGAAAGCAGGGATTAAACAAAGCAATATATCTTTTGGGATACCTGGGGCTTTTTTTGCACTGATCTGAACACTTTCACTAGTGTGCTTTTAGCAGAAAAACTATTTCAAAAAATGCCAAATTTTAATTTATTTTGAAACTCAATGTTTGCATTTTAATCCAAATTAAAATAACTAAATTCTTCTCCAAGTAGAAGTAGCGTTTTAATTTCAAAATAGAAAAAATGCTTGGAATAGTAATCTTTTTTGCCCATTAAAGAGCTGACCTCCTTCCACTTCCATTTGGGGAAATGTAGAATTTAAAGTGACAGCTAAAACCAGAACCAAAATCTTAAAATAATACTAAGTTAGCAAATGCCAAAAATGAAATTTTGATTAAGAAATAAAACCACAATAATGCCCATAGGAAATTAAAAAGGAATGCATTTCCAAAATGGCCTCAAATGCTTTTGTTTACTTTTGAATTAGCATAAATTATAAATGATACTGAAACAACACAACTTGAAGTGGATTCCAAAATCCTCTGCCCATGGTCACACTATGCTTATTTCAGGCTCCACGTATTTTATAAGAGAACAGTGCTTATGCCATCATGCCCACGTATGGTAACGTGCACATAGCTCTATCCACCAGGGAAACTAAGCACAATTTATATGTTGATACACTTGAAAGTTAAGATAGTGGAATTGCTACTTCCCCACCTGCAATACCAGATTTTGGCAGGTAGGCATTCCCCCACCATTTTATTTATTGCTCTATTTATTTCCTCCAGTCATTTTTCTTTTAGATTACCCGAGCAAGGCTTCCATAAGGAACTGTACCAGTCAGAAAATGGACCAAAACTTGCCTTTTGGTCCTCCTTTAGGGCAACGCCTCCTGCTTCCCCTGACTCCTCAGTGCTTACGAAATACACCTGCACCAACTCCTGTGTGCTGATGCTGTTACACAGCTTCAGCAAAGGACCTGCAGCCTCTCATCTCTTCTTTGCTCCCTTCTCATTTTGAGATGCAGGTGAGGGAAATTCCAACCATTTCCTTGCAAGCGGCAAGGAAAAACTCTGTGTTGTCTCCGTGGGCACTTGAGTAATTTGTAGAAGCAGTAAGAAGCATCTCAGCAGGCTTCTGAGATGGGTGATGCTATGTTGCTTGACCACTTGAGCTGTTCCTGGTCAGAAATACCAGCTAATGCATGAGGCATTTGTGTGTAGCTCCCTCTAGTCCTCACAGGAGATAGCATTTTTCTGGCAGGCAGGGCAGCCAGGATTGTGGAGGAGAAGGTTATCAAAGAGGCTGGGGAGTTACAAGTCTGTCTGGGATTGGTGACAGCTTTTGAGAGCGGGAGGTAAATTTGTTATTGACAGACTTTTTCGACTCTTGCTTGGTCCTTTTTATAAAGTGTTGTCACTCTGAAGTTGTAACGGTGCCTTTGTGAAGGGCAAGGACTACATGGCATGAGGCACCAGTAAGCGAAGAAGAGCAATGACAGGAGCAGTTTGGACATGCTATTGATTACACAAAGAACAACCAGGCCACTGAAACCCAAGGAAGCAGAGTGTGTAACACTGATTAGGAACAGGTGGAAATGGGACATTGTTACATTTCGTATCGATACAACACAATATGTCCCATTTACCACAAGCATCCCCTTCCTCCTCCGGAAAATATCTAATGGATTTTAGGAGCTGAGGAGGCTTTTTCTGTCGGAGGGGTGTGAGAGTGCTGTGGAATGGAAGGAAATACGATTGCCATGCACAGCAGGGAGAACTGCTACACACTCGTGTCAGATGCCCTGGATCTCAATGGAGGATATTTATAACTTTGCCTCTGAAGAAGATGAAAGTAGTCCTTATGCTGAGAAAAGGAACAAAAAGCGTTACCTAAAAATAAACGTCCCAAGTCAATGCCACCTATTTCTACATTCCCTGTTTCAGAGCTGGCTAAATGAACTATATTGAGAAACATTTGGTTTTTTCAAAGAGTAATAAGGCCATTCTGGAATTGGAATGGCTTTTACTCTCGGACTCTGCTAATTTATCAGCAGTGTTCTGTACTCTGCAATATCATCTCTCACCGAGTTGAGAAAGGCAATTCAGTCAGCACAAGGATGTTACCTGATCCAGACAGTGACCAAGGTAAGGTGACCGAAGGAAGTACACATTCATCGCACCCTCCCATTACTTGGTTTAACTCCTCCTTGCCTCCCATATGAACGCTACCAAGTTATGCTTTGAGCTGACACTCCTTCCCCACTTCTGTTTCCACCAGAAAACCCAGGCTTTTCAGGCTTAAGAAGACTGAAAAATACCCCCAACTGGGCTGTGCTCATTCAAGAACTTCAAAGCACTCTCCAAATGACTTTGCAGAGTTTCACAAAGCTCCTGATTTGTAAGCTGTGGCACCCAGCTGGGGTGCAGAGCCACTGCTGAGGAGGTGGAGCTGGGAAACTCTCTCAGATCTTTCAGACTGACCACGCAACAGTCTGTTAGAAGGGGTGCAAAGAAAAGAAAAACAACCAACCAAACCCAAAACTAAACCCAAAATCCATATACAATATACCTTTTCTCCTAGTCACTGTAAGATTCAGCAAAGAAATGGCTGACAGTGAGTCATTACTGCAGATCACTTCTGTCCTGGTTTGATTTCAGAGAACTCTCTCATAAGCAAGCAGCCTGCCTGGCCTAAGTGAGCCTAAGTTGGGGCTCATTTTCTTTCTCTGAGGAACAGCTGGGCTAGTGGTGCAATCCCATTGAAATGCAAGCTGCCTCTTCCTCACAGGTGTACCTCACTGTTGTAGCGCCTTAGCACTGGGCTTTGTTTCTAGAAAGGTCTTCATTCTATAAAGCTTTTTCGAAAAGGCTGTCCTTAATAACCCCTGCTGTGGGAAAACTAGATTTTAAAGTGGATTCAGAGCCTCCATCTAAGAGCTTTTAGACTGAGACTCAGCATGACAATAAGTGAGTGGACGTAGAGCAGGCAAAATGCCTTAGAGCTGCAGTCAGAAACAGCTCTGCATTCAATCCTAACGGATCCCAAATACACCAGCAATAACTAAATATACAGTGTAATGGCAAACTAGCAACTTTTGTTGTACGCATCCACTGTACGTACGCATCCACTGTAAAGTCAGCCCGGTCAGTCAGTCACAAGGAGAGCTGAATGAGAAAAAAATTTGCAACCCCATCTTTTTTAACTCCGCTGTGCATCGGAGATGGCTTTTATCCTCCTCCGCAGCTCGGGCCCCGGTGAGGTGGACATTCCCGTTATGGGCTGACTCCTGTGCTGCTTCTTGTGCTGACGCTGCATGACCATCACCGGCTGAACAAAACCACCTCTCTTGTTTGCCAGCCAGCTGGATGCAGGCAGTCTTAGTTCCCAAAGAGGTAATTTCGTAAAGCAAAGGAGAGGGTTCTGCTCAGGAAATGAAAAGGGTTCCTCCGGCTGAGATAGCAGAGGGCACACACCAGTAGTTCTGGCATACCCCAGCAGAGGGCAATGGCAGATGTATATTTGCATCTGTCACTGCAGAGCACCCCGACAGTACAAAACAAAGTTCTCCCCTGCCTGTCAGACCTTGTCACAAGCTAGGGAGTCAGTCCCTGCTGACAAATGGAATAATACCTAGAGCTGAATCAAGGCCCTGTAAAAGATCCGGCAGGGCGTAACTGGCCAGCAGCACCAACAAAGCTTTCCAGGTCTGTCCTGAGCGACAAGAGTCTATCGAGTAAGGAAAGACCTCAGCAGGATTTTCATTGTAAGATCAGAAAACCCATGTGGTCTGGCTTTTTTGCTGTGTTCTTTTAGAGAAAACAGATAAGTGAGGCTATATTTCTCCTTTGGCACAGCCACAAATGCAAACCGGAAAGACTAAGCTGGAAGTGGTAAGTGTGGAGGAGGAAAGGGCAAACAGATAAACTCAGACATCAGGAAAAACCCTGGCTGCTTTATCTCAGTTCATGGCAACGTTTTCATTTTGGAATCTTAATGTTAGCCTTAATCCTTATGAAAGGGACAGAAAGCAATTCAGGGCAGAATTTGTTAAATGTACATGTACCTGAAAACGAGAGCCACCATTTGAGGCAGTTAAGCCGGAGTCTCTTCCACTGGATTTTTGCACTTGTGAGTATAAAGCTTTGAATATCTCAAACTGGGGCTGAAAAACAGAAACGTCCAGAACCAGCAGCCACTTTAGCTAAACGCCAATAAGATTGTATGTCACGTGCCCTGAAATGCAGTGACCATCCATTAATTATGCAGGTGTGCCACAAAGGCATGTAAGAATATCTATTTTGGACCAAGGAAGGATGTGCAGAAGTGTTTGCAAATCCTTTCACGGCAATAACCATAAATAACAAGTAAACAGCGACAGGAGCAACTGCTGCTGTAATATTGCTTTCGTTTGGTGTGCGTGCATCAGCAGGCGCTGCGAGGGGAAATGACTGTCGGAGGAGAGAGAAATATGTTGCCAAGCAACACGAGACCCCGGCCGGGGGACCCCCTCCTCTGCCCAGGAGCAGACAAAGCTTCCCAGGCCTCCCGGCTGGCTTTAACGTACAGCCACTCCGAAAGCTACGCCGGCATCCGTCAGTGGAGAGCGGACATGGGCGGGGTGGGGGAGCGGGAGAAGGGATGGGAGCAGAGCCTCTTATGGGCAAGGAGAAGGGTGCGGAGACCAAGGGAAGAAACGGCAATCGCACCAGGGAGGGATGCAGAAAGGAGCTCAGGGGATAGAGAGAAGCAAAGCCAGGATGGAGCGGCTGACCTGGAAACATGGCTGATCCGACAGTGCTTGGATCAAACCCTGGACATGAGTGGGGCTGCCCCAGCTGGAGAGAGAGAGATTGGAGGAGCACGGTAGAAGGAAGATACTCTCCTGGGTTTTATTTCTTTTCAAAACATGCCTGTGTGAATATGGCACTCGCAATACCAGCTGCTTACATTATTTTTCTCTCGGGGGAGCTGGTCCCCGCACGCTCTGCGACCTGCCAGGTGGGAGGAGGGTGCAGGGTCTGGAATGTAAAGCACAAGCGCCACAGCCACATACCCGTTCTGCTTCTTGTCTCTGCTATTAACCCCCTATGTTAGCATGGCCAAGTCACACAGGACTTTCAAGGGAATCTCAGGGAATCAGGCATCCCACCTGGTAGAAATTTGGGAGCAGCTGAATGCATAACTAGAGCAGGCACCTTGGAAAACTGTCAGTTTTTCAATTATAGCAATGACTGCGGCTGCTACATTCCCCTAGAAACTGGAATCAAGCAAGCACCGCTCTGACACCAAGAGCCAGCATTTACCAATAGCATCCCTGAAAAGTCGGAGATGCGGGCAATAAATAATGGCCCTCAGTTATGACTGTCTGCAATGCAAGCCACGCTGAAGATGTGGCCAGGCTGGAGGGCCTGGCTCATCAGCTACCTGAGTGACTGCTCAGATCTGCCTTATCGCCTGAAGGCATCGGATAAGGCTGAACACGAGCACAATTTACCTCCTACTTCCTAGGCGCAGCTGATTTCCACAAAGATGAAATTGAACTTCCTTCTGTATGGATGAAAAGACTCCCTCGAGCTGAAGTGGTTCGCTAATTAAAATAGCTCTTTGTCCAAGGTTAGCAAGTTAAAAAATAGCAAGTGCTACGTTGTCACAAATCTACTAGGTGTTGTGAAGGGAGACAAGAGACGTACAACCAACACGTCTTCAAATCTCTTGCTGAATCTCCATTAATCCCCTGCATTCCAGATATCAGAGCAGTCACGCTGGTCTGTGGATCTGCTTCCAGTTGGTCAATAGAAACAGGGAAATCTTTAAACCTCCTTTTGATCCAGACATAAGTCGTGCAGGATCTGCGTCTCGCGGACCAGCCCTGGGTTCTCCCAAGGCTGCCTTGCTGCAAACCGGAGATATCGCTCACGGAGCCAGCGGGACTGCATGGCGCAGGAAGCGTTCTAGCCTCTGGAAGCACCGCTGCCTCCCAGCTCCCATCACTTATTAATGAGTTGTTATTCGTTGCTGAAATGCTGCCAATCTGTATGATACAGGCAGTCAGGCAAGGTGATCCTATAGGTCCACAGCAGTTTTAGCCTGCGAGTGAGGCGCAGAGCGTAAGCCAACGCTGATTTCCACAGGGTGAAGAATCTGGGAGAGTCGCTTCTCATCTTCAGGCATCTAATCACACACACTGACAAGAGAAATGTGGCTTTGACTAACTCCCTCCTCAGACCTTAGGTGACTGCAAGGCCCACCACATCTCCATCTCCAGGCTGGTAGCCTTTGCAGCACACATTGGATCTCTCACAAGAAGAGTCAAAGGGAAGAACGGGAAATAGCTTTGTATACCACATTTCCTCTTCTTCTGCTGAATGGGAGAGGCAGGGTTGGCAGAATTCCCTTCTTGTGTTAGGCTGTACCTCTTCTTTGGAGATTTACTGCTTCCTCCAGAAACATTCAGGTTAGGAGGAGGAGGAGGGCTGAGGCGTGGGAGGTGAGGAATATTTGGCCCCAGGTATTGCCCAATCACCTTACAGACACAGCCTCTTTACATGGCACTGCAGATGTGCCTGTACGTACACCGTTTTCCTGAACTGGTTCTGATAATCTCTCCCAAGCCACTGTACTCCTGAGCTCCTCTGAGCTGAGAACAGGTGAAGATATTTTAAGAAAAAAACCCAGATGTTCTTTAACAGAAAAGCGCCATTTTAACAAAAACCAACCCCAGTCTGTAATTACATGTAGGTACTTCTTATCATCATCTAGACTCCTCTTTTTGCTGCTGCTTTGAAAGCCTGCTATGATTACAATGGGATATGCAAGATTGGCGCAGTTTATATTTTGTAAAAATATGTTATTCTCTATCGCAATCCAGAATTGCATCCCAGATATGTTCCTGCAATGTCCAAAGTGAAAAAATGTAATGATACCCAAAATCCATAAGGAAATCCAAGCAGCCTGTGGACACGCGGGCATGTGGGAATTTATGTGCATATAGCAACTCCCATTAACACTGATGGGAGTTAAGGCACATCAATCTTTTGTACAGCCAGATGAGAGCACCATGAACCAGTTCTTTCCTTGACTTATATCCAATATTGATGGAGGCTACATTAGGCTGCATAAGGTGCAGATCGAGGAAAGATCCAAACCCCTGGCTACTACTGTATTTAATCCTTTTAAATCTGCCCTGCCACCACCATCAAAAATAGTCTCATCTCATGACACCAGTGTCCAGAGGATGGGGACAGAAAATTAGGATCTGTTTTATCAATAATAACACTGCCATAAAGCAGGGGACTCTGAATAACCAGACCTTAAAATGAACTGAATACAATGGAGTTTTTATCCTTCCTCTGAGGCCCCGTGCAAGGTGTCTATGAAACAACAACAGACGTGGATTACAACTGCTATTTAGGAGGTAGAAACAGGAACATTTGAAGGAATAAATTTTTCCTTTTCACCCGTTCCATAGTTCTGATAAATTTAAAGCCTGGGTATGACCCAGTGCCACACAGGCCCGTGTTCCTTGTAATATACTGTTGAAAAGCAGAGTAAATTAATAAACCGCAGAGGTCACTACTGTTACTGCTGTAGCTAAACTGCTTTTGATACATCAGCTAGCCTCATACATTGTAATACTCTTGATTTACCCTGTAAATGTTTCCAGTGAAATATATGAGAGTTCAGATATGTTTTCCCTTCCAGCCGGAGGAGCCTCTCTGTTCTTTAGAGCCTGTCTTCTAGAAGGTGTTTAAAAGATGCTGTACCGCCACTTGTGACTGGCCTTTAAGAAGTTACACCCCAGCATAGACTGAACGCTGCCCTTTGCAAAGCTCTTTTCAGCTCTTCCAGAGACAAAACTCAGCAGCTTTGACAGCGTAATTCAATTAAAAGAGCTTGTTTGATCAGTCTGGTTTCACACTTTAGATGCTTTTGGTCTCACGACCCCCACCATCTGCTCTCCCGTGATGGCAGTGCTGCCACCCTGCTGGGGTTTGACTTCGCTGCTGGTCAACAGGAGGTTCTCTATAGCGAGAAGAGCCATCCTATTTGGGAGGCTGGGACACACAGATCAGCAGGGGGCAGGGCCGCTAATTGGCCTTAAATCCTGGGGCTATGGAGAGACCCAGCTCTCACACACAGCTGCTGCGTGAAACGAGCAAGTCATAGAATCACAGAATCACAGAATGGTTAGAGTTGGAAGGGACCTTAAA
>JAOXJM010000033.1:13136346-13150659 GCA_026413425.1 Tringa solitaria
TCCAGGGATGGGGCATCCACAGCTTCTCTGGGCAACCTGTTCCAGTGTCTCACCAAGTCCCATCCCTATCCAATGCCTCAGTTTCTGCTGCTGAAATCTTGGTTAGAGAAACTTGTTTTCCCTGCAGAGCACACATACAAAGGATGGCACAGCAATAAAATGGGAAATGGGAATGGGAAAGACCTAAATGTGTTAAGACACCATGGTATCTCCGATTTTACGTTACATTTCACTGCCCCTGTTCTTGCTTTGGAGACACCTTTGGACAGCTGCAGAAAACGCATGCATTTATAACAGCAGAGATAAGCGAAGCACATATGAAATACAAGCAAGTGAAGGAAATGCAAAATCAAATTACGTTCATCAGGAGCAAGCTGAGAAATCAGCCACAGACAAGCTGTCAAAATGTCCTGACGTAACTGGAGAAATCTCTTGGTTGATTCTGGTGTCTACGTATATATTGGGGCTTATACACATCATAAAACTCTGGGCATCTGAGGTACTACTGTATTTCTACCCTCAAAAATAAACCCAACCTTTTTTAGTATGTGATCCATCTTTGTCTTCTGGGTTACACAGGGAGGAAGCATAACATTGGCCTATGTATGACTTAAAGCATTATAAATCTATAGGCAACTACAAACTCTCTGCTACCAGTGGAAAGTGAACAGTTTTAAGCAGACTCTAGCTCAGCCATAATGGACATGCAAGTTATAATATTTCTGTGGATTTAACCCCCTGCCCTAAATTGTATTCCTGTTTTATTGTATTCTTTGCTGGATTTTGCATGTCCATTGTCATTTTGAAATTCCTATCCTTTGAATAAAGTCAGAAAAAAACCCATAACTTTGATATCAGCCGGCCTTAAAATGCTTAGCCCTTGTGGTTTTAACTTTCCAAATGATCGCCTCTGTTAAGAGTTTTCCTTCAGTTCCCTGTACCAGGAGGGTGACAGTGCTTTGAACGCCTCTGAGCCAGCCCCTATAAACACAGAGAGACTGAGCAGCAAGAAAGCCAACCCATACTACAACAAGAACTGCAATTAAAGCACATAAATCAGCAACTGAAGAGTCACTAAGCACAAACATCCAGCTAATGTTATTACAGCGTATCTACTCTTCCAATCTTTAGAAAGAACAATATACTGAATTAATACTCAAGAAACAACCTTTTAAAATTTGGCAAGGTAAAATAACTGATTTAATGTCCTTTTTATGTTAGCCTTTAGAATTAGCAAATTTGACTAAAGTTAATGAAATACTCCAACATCAGCTGGAGGCAAAGCAGATAGATAATCCTGGAGTGACAACAAACATTACACTGGTTTTGTTCCAGCGGTCTTCTGGGATCATAAAGGCTAATGACATTAAGCTTCCTGTTAGTTAGCTGATGAAAAATGTTCCTTGAGAGAATCTCTCCCAGCTTTAGGTCTAGGCGTAAGCTATAGGAAGCGTACTCCAGGCAGTTAAATGGAGATATTTCTTTCTTTCTCAGTTGTTTTACCCTTTGAACTATCCTGAACAATTTCTTCCTGCGTGCTGGCTGCTTGTAAGGCGGCTGTCGTGTCACCCGTCAGAGAGTAGGTTGTACATGTTGGGCAAACCCCATAAATCAAGGCCAGGGACAGTACAAAGCTCGGCTCCCCCCTCGCATCTCCTGCACCTGCTGCTTTCGAGTGGCACCGCTAGCGACAGACACAGACCTGGCCGCGCTACCCCCTGCACACACAAACACACAACAAAAAGTCTTCGCCCCCAAAGAGATTGCAGCTGAAATCTGAGGCATAAAAGAACAGCTGAATCCACAGAGGCAGGAAAGGCTGGTTTTGTTCTCTCTGCGCTTTCACACAGGCAAGAGGCAGGCAGGGCTGGCTGACTGTGTTTGAACTTTTTCAGGAATGAAAAATGGCCATAATTTTGCACTCTTGTTTTAAAAAGTTAGGCTGGTTTATTTCCAGGGCAGACCATTGTTGCAATGCTGAAAAGCACTATAATTCTCCCACCTGGTGTTTTTCCTTATTGCTCACTCAAGCTGTCTCTCCCGTACACACATCCTGCTCACACACGGAAGCTGCTGGGAACATGGCTGGTGATTTAATTTTGCTCGCGGCTGTCTCTCTTCTTTCCGCCTTCCAGCAATGTAAGATCTGTGGGGTTGCGTGGCTGGGGCTCGGGGAGGTTTCCAACAGTTCTGAAGTATTGGGAAATTATTTTATGATAAACTGGCTGCTCTGTAACTTTAATTTCTGAGAACTCCCAAGGTTTTTCTCACCGGCGCGTTGTTTACCCTCTCTGTAGTCTGAGAGGGGCTTGGCTCAGTGGGACAGATCGCTTTTCCCTGTGGGAGAAATTAATTTGTTTTCAATTCTATTTTGTTTGCTGACTTCTTGGAATCATACCATTGTGAGAGCTTGTAACTAGCTGTAAAGTTACCCTGAAGCCACATTGCGTCTTGGTTTCGATTCTTATTCAGGCACCTTTAAATTGAAAACCTCAAAAGTGAGAGTAAATTTGTGAAATCAAACACACTAATGCTGGACTAAAAGTGCTGAAAAAACTGTTTTGTAAAATAGAGATATATACTTAGTATCTGAAATGAAAGAAGAAAGCAAACCTTTACACCAGGCAGCAATAATATGAGATATTCCTTATTTTGTCCTCATATTACATTTCTTTAAGATCTAAATGGATTTCTTTTATCCCCTGCTGATATGCCTCTCAGAATCAAGGACTAGGGAAAGAAATGGGCAAGTCTGAGATGCTGCTTTTGCTGTGTTTCAGTCTAAAAACTGCAGTAGTGTTTTTAATGCTTGTCATTATTTTCTTTGAAATACGTTGATTCAGATAGTTGTGTTTACACCGAGAAACAAGATACATTTTGCAGGCATTTGTGCTATACTAGTATAAGACTAAGAGCAAGTTAATAATTATTCTGCCTTTTTTTTTTTCAAATATCTATAGCACTGCCAACTTATCTGGCAACCTATCTGTGTGTCTTGATTGTTTGTTTATTTGTTCTCAAAGCCTCAACTACTGAAATAACATTTGTACCCAGCAGAAAAAAAGGCTTGAGAATGTGACCCTTCCAAATTGAAAAAAGCCCAACACAACAGAAGGCAAATAAAAAGCACCTAAAATTTATGTTCTCTTTTTCTGTCATCAGGCTAGCTACAATATACCCCTGTGATCATCACAATACATTTCTATCTGGTGGCAATATTTCCCATTGACTTCTGTGAAAGTTCAACTTGCCTGGCTTGATTTTTATGGTAGAAGTGTGAAGGATTAAAAACAAACAAACATTATCCAGAAAAGTATTGCAGTTCAAAAACTCAAGGAATTGTACATATACTGAAACTGCAAAGGGAGGGGGGCAATATCTATATTATTCCTTGTGATGGTTAATCCATGTTAGTTAAAATCACAGAAGAGAAAAGATAACCTGGGTTTTAATTTGCACTGGCAGTCTGACATCAAGCCCAAAGAGAAACCCATGTAAGAATCTCTAACCATTCTATGATTCTATAAGAATCTGATCTGCTGATCTGATTTAAATCATCACAGCTTGGCTTACTATCAGCATGCTTTCTAGCATGGGTAAACCAACACAGATTAATTTCTGTAAATTCAAATTAACGTTGGGAAACTGGCACCATAAGGATGTGCTAGAACGAGTTCATGCAAGTGGAGTAGCCCAGTGTGTGACCGCTTGCCATGAATAAATTACAACATATGTGGCACCTGGTGCTCTGTTTATTCTGCTGAGCCTCCGGTCCTGAGTTAGGAAGGTGCTAATGGGCAATACGACCTCCCTGAAGCAATGCTGAAGTCAGATTTCACTTAGCAATCATCAGAGATACCAGATTTAGTGTCTCAGAACCGTGAGTTATTCAAAGAATCAGGTCAGTAGAAGATTAAGCTGTGCAAGAAATGCTTGAGGGTAGAAAGAAAGAGCAAAAACAATGCAAGAAGTGGTTTCCAGTCATGAATCCAGTTTTAAGCAGCTAAGATTTGCTTGAGAGATTAGTGCTTTGTAGACTGATGGGAAAACAAGGGAATCCAATGAAAGGGCAGAATGAATCCCAGTCATTGATATAGGAGAGAACAGGGAGGACAGGATTCACGCTAATCCTCTATATTGAAGCATCTCTCTGAACTAGCACCTTTTAAAATGACTCTTAGTAATTCCAGGAGCCAGCAAAACATTATTAAAAAGTGTTTGGATTTTTTTTTAAAAGGCTGTAGGGCCAGTCCATGCAAATTAACACGCACTATCATACACTGCAATACAGGTAGCAGGCTTTTCAGCACATGTAAAATGTGTGAGAGTAATGCTCCTTGAAAGCCTGCTTTGTCCCATATTTTCAGAGTAAAGACATTAACTCAGTAACCATAAATGCTACCTGAAGATGAAAGCCAAAAAAAAAAAAAAAAAGCAAGCAAACAAAGGCAAGTCAAGCATACTTTGTAAGTACCTCAGTCATGTAATTTAGCCTGCTAGAATTGAACAACTTGATACAGAGGAAAGAAAAGGCTATGAAAATCTTTCCTTACTCCTGCTGCAATGCTTTCTGGAGTCCTTGCGGCAGCACCTCCAGTGGGTGGGACAGAAGAGCTCTCCCATTGCTTTATTATTTACTTTAGCCCTTATTAAACCATAATCACAAAGCTTAAATTTGGAGTTACATCGCTGCTTTCCATTCACCAGAAAGGAACTAAAAGGTGAGTCCTATGCAGTTAGCAAAAAATACAGTAATTATTCCTCTCCTGAGCTCTTTTTGAGTCCCTGGTTGTTACCTGTCTTGTTCTGCACACCAGGCTCACCTTTTCTTTTTAGGTGTCAGACATGACTCTAGTTCTCCTGTTATGCAGCACCACAGCTTGGGTTTCATTGGCATATAAAAACTCACTTATCTCTAATTGAAGCAAAGTTCCCATCAATCTCAGTGGAAGCCACTAAAGAAGCAGATTTTATGATGGCGGCTGTCCTACCGTCTGGTTCTGCGTGTGGTTAGCCAGGGTCTCCCATGGGCAAATCTCTGCCCCTCAAACTAGAGCCTTCCTGACCAAGCAATACCAAGGGCAAATCACATCAAAGCTGAGGCCACAGCCTTGACAATTTGCTTTGGTTAATTGTACTGAACAAACAAGAACGCTTTGGCCCCTACAGGGCCTTAATCTTCTTATTTCCCCCAGTAAGTTTATTTTGTCCAGGATCCATTCAAGGCTTTTTTTTTTTTTTCTGACTGATTTGGATGCAATGAGCTGCCTTGGCTTGCCTTAGCTCCTCTGTAGAAAAAGCCTGGTCCCAGACTGCCTGTAAGCATTGAATGGCTCAGTATGGCCAGAAAATGAGGAACGCGTTGCTGGCTAAAGATGCCATCGCACAAAACACTATGGGTCACCTACCACTTTGACTGATAAGTCAGGCAGGATTTGTCGGTGTGTAGTATTTGTCATTAAAAAAAATATATATCATTTTGACGGTGACAAAAGTTAAAAAGCAACTTTTCAGTCAAGTTTTCTGGAAAAATATTTCTCAGAGGTAATTCTTGTGCTTCCACGAGTTCCAGTCTCCCTGAAGCACGTTCCCTAAACCCTCCCCACTACCATTCTTCTCTTCCGAAAGGGCTGCAGGGTGGCAAATACAGTATGAATCACCAGACATGACAAGAGATGTGTGGGTGGGAGTAGAGGAGGTCTTGCTGGATGCAAATACAATGAAAGGTTCTGTAAACCTGCCTTACAGAGAGATATCTGAGATGCTCTGACTAGTCTCTGGAGAGAAAGGTTAAGAGGTCACTTGAACACAGCCTGTAATTTCTAATATGGGGAGAAGACAGATGGGAAAATGCTTCTTTTGGGAAAAGGCTTTGGCCATAAGGCTAAGGCATAAGAGGCGCACAGGGCAGCGCCACTAATATCTCTAGCTGTGTTTTAATGCCACTGCTCCCAGAGGGGAGGACAGAAGGTATGCCCTAGGCTTGCCCCTTGGACAGGTCTTTTTAGTGAACTCAGGCAAGTGCCTGGTTTCTGGATCCAGGTAAAGTTTATGTACAAGGTAGATAGCGAGCTTCTTGTACAGGGTGGCTACGACACAGCCAGAAAAATAACTCCAGATACTCAGAGAGCTTTCAGACAGGGTGATGCCCAATAGCCCTGCTGCGTACAGAAAATTGCTGTCTGTGTATTGCCTTTTGTCCTTGAGAGCCTCTCTTCAACTTCTAGGGAGAGACTTCTGCAATGAGGACATCAGTAAAATGAGGTGTACATATACACATCAGAAGTAATCCTACAAAAACAGGTCAGAAGTGCAGAGATAGTGTTTGATTGGTTTGGGGGCTTTTGGTAAGTAACTGATATTTAGTGACAGTAATCTGTCTTCTTCATGGCAGGGCATCAGTTCTAAAAAATGCTTTTTATAAGACAGGTAAGTGCTGTGAGCTCCAATCGGTGGAGGTAGAACAGCCTAGGTCCTCCAAGAGATAGCTCTAAGCTCTCCAGCAGATGGGGTGGAAAGCGGGGAAAGGCTACAGCCTCCCCAGCTGCAGCTTTCTGATCTTTGCTATGTTCTGAATTTTGTCAGTCTGAGACAGTAACAGCAGATGGAAAAGCAAGCACTAGAAGATATGGGTAAATAACTTTAAAAAGGTGGAGACCAGATTTTTGTTTCCGAGGCTTGTAACGCTGCCCCATACTTCAAAGCATCATAGCTCTTAGTATCACTAAACCAAAATGACCATACGCTCCTCAAACAAGTAGGGAAGTGACCTCTGTCGGTGCAACGTGGTTACTGAGACACTGCTAAGGCACCACACTGCCACTGGAGAGGGACTACGCTGCTCCAGGGCTGCGCAGTTCTAGGATTCAGATGAGGTGGAAGGATATTTAAGTCATAGCTAGTCTAGCAAATGCAAAAATAGAATTACTATCCTTCTGAAATAGCAATTTTCCCCCTTCCTCATGAGCGTCACTCTTGAAGATAAAATCTAAACTTTTGGAGGGAAAAACTACTTCATCTAATATTGGTCTCTTTCTGCCAAACGAAATGGAAAGAGCTGAAGAACAATGATCTCTATTTAAAAAATTACTGACGTGTTAGGGACGCAATCGAGCCAAGGAACTGTGTAATTCGTGAGCCCTTATTTTTGCTTACAGGTCATTTTGCTTGGCTGGTGGGGAAATCAAGAATGAAGCACAAGGTCATGCCCCCAGCTGTCACTGGAGCTCCAGAATTTGACAGAACATTTCGTGCACAGTAAGTCCAAGATCATTAAGATGGTGGCAATGAATAACAATTCAGTCCGGAAGAGAACCAAAACCATTATCTTAAAATGTTTTGCATCCTTTGCTCAATAGAAAAAAAAAAAAAAAAGATGATGAACATATCACTTTTCAAATGGTTCAGCTATTATTTTACCGACAATGGGGTAAGTTCAGCTCATTTTAAAAAGTCACTGCTGAAGTTCTGATCAAATCAGGCAACGAGATTACCCAAATCTAAGTAGGGGCTGAGAGCTAAATGACTGTAACTCAGAGAATTCAGATGCTCTGGATCTAGCAAGCTCTCCTGTCAGTTCTTGAACTGTGGCTAACACCAAACACGTGGAAGACAAGAGCACAGAAAACCTGTCTTCCCAGTGGATAACGGGTGAAATAGCCTAAGGTGACAGGGTTTTCGTAGAGGGCTTCAGTTTGTGATTAGCTAATGACGCTGTGCAAAAGTATCTATTTCAAACAGTCCCATCTGCTGTAACTGTAGTTGTAGTGGATAACAATAATGAGACAAAGAATACATTCGACGACATATTAGATAAAATAATATGTTAGATATAGAAGGTTGCCTAATCTGTTAAAAAGAAATTAATTCAGAACAACAAAGAAAAGATATCCCAAAGAAATATTGGTAGGAAAACTGATCCACGAATAAAGATGTCACGGTCCTCACCACAAGCTCTGTTGTGTGTTGTCTGTGCCTGATAGCACCTCCTAAAGGCAGTTGGCCTCAGCAGAGCAATCCAAGCTGCCTCCTCACAGCTCTATGCTCCCTCTGGCAGTCCTGGGAAAGCTGACCCACAAAACTTGCATGCTGAGTGTGGAGATAAGTGATTAGCATCCATTCCATGTGCTGGAATTCCTGCCTCTCTCTGCTGCACAGGCACTTGATTTAGGATTATTTGTCCTATTTATTTCCATGTAGCTGGGGTCCAGATCCTTGTCTAAGTTTAAATACCAGGCAAATATCTGAAATAGTTTGTATTTGAGATTACAAAGAAGAGAATTTTTAAGAATACCTAATGCTGGCTTGACTGTGCTCCCACTGGATTCGATAGCATTAACTTTAGTGGCAACTTAATGAGGCCAAAGCCAATTCTCCTTGAAAATCTCACCAATAGTTCTTTCCCTTTCCAGACTAATGTTCTTTCAAATTTATTCTGCAGACAAAACTGTGTGGAGTTTTACCCAATATTCCTGACTGTCCTCTGGACTGCGGGATGGTTTTTTAATCAAGGTAAATACTTTTCTTTTTTATCTTGGACTGAGAAGTTTGACATAACTTTTTAAAACACTTTAGTTTTATCAGGAGGTAAATGACTGTATACAACTTTTCCCTTCTTTTAATTGCATTATGTTAGTGTAGCCTTCCTAGAAGAATGCTCAGTGACACTGAAATCCCCACTTAGTCATGGCATTTCACATGGCCCCACCAGCTTTCACTTCCCTCTGCAAACCAAGGAGCCAGCACAGGGTGCATTTATCACACATTTCAGTGGATTTGCAGGGTGAACCATTCAGAAAAGCAGCTCCCAGATGCTTCCCACTAACAACTATTTGCACGTTACGGGACAGTCCTCACAGGACATCAAGCATGGCTGTCGTCCCCGGGGAGGAGGCAGCCTGAAAAGACTCGGGTCAGAGCACTCATGCCCGTGGCTGGACCCCTGGCTGATGGGGACGGAGCTCAAACCAGCAAACCTTTGGGTTTTTACATCCCAGATGAGTGACATCGCTGCTGGGCTGTGACTCATTTGTTTGTTCTGGGACATAACACCGAGCACAGTCATCACAGTGGCATCTCCAGCTGCAGACACTGTGCTTCAGGTGTGCAGCAGGGACCCCTGGAAACCTACTGGGTTCCCTCAGGCACCTAGCAGGGGGGCAGGTTTTGGCCCAATGTTCTGTACTCAGACACCACCGAGCTTTCACATCTCTCACTCCCTTGGACTTCCCGAAGTGTGTCTGTGATGTCTCCTAACAGAGCCTAATTTTTGCATTCTGTTTTTTTAACCCTTCCCCAGCTGATGTTTTAGAAGCATGAAGCCTGTGGGCTGCAGAAAGGATAACTACCTCATGCCCACTACACCTCTCCTTCCTGAACAACTATCTTTCTTCTCTGTTTTCTATGGTTGCTCCAAAACAGTATTTTGGTTTGGGGCCCTCTTACAGCCAGAGTCCCATCTCCAGTGAAAATCCAATGTAAATCCGAAGTAGCACCACTTAAGTCAACAAATTCAATACAAGATAGTACGTGTGATCATAGACACACATGGAGGAATGGAGGAACGAATGGAGGAAAATCACAGTTGCTAACCAGCAACACAGACGTGTGCTGCCATATGTAAGAAAAGAAGGATTATGTTAACCTCCTCTTTAAGTCATTTTTTCAGCTGAGCACCTCCCATAGGTATGTTTACATGAGTTAATCCAGAACACAGCAAAAGCTGTCCTCTGTAATACTTGCTCGCGGGGTTTGAAAGAACACAAAATTATCCAGCTTAGTCCTGGATAATACGACTGACCTACACACCCTGCTCCATCTATCAAAGGGAGGTGACTTTATACTCTTCCCACAGGGAGGTCAGAAAGCTAACTTCACTACAGCTTTCTCTCATGTCCTTGGATAAAAGCTGCTATATAAATGCAAAGCAGGTTATTAACAACATAAATAAGATTCTCTTAACAAAACAAACACTCCCCTTTAGCATGAACTGCCATAACAATAGAAAATGACAGGGCTGGGTCAAGCCACCAAACTCCAACTCCCTATCCCTGTCTGTGGGATAACCACCAAACTGGGGCAGGGGGGAGGTACAGGATCCTGTCAGTTCCTGAGATCGCCTTTTCAGGGAATGTTTTTAGAATTTTTTGGACAGTCCTATGCCCACCCCTATCTGTAAACCCAAATAAGGAGCCTCCTGTAGCAAATGTTTAAGAATATGTGTATCTCTTTTGAATGATTCTTTCCCAGGGTAAGGGTAGCTGTGAAAATCTCCAGAGCTAAACAACTAGAAAACATAAATAAAGTTTCTAACTGTCTGAGATCCTAATTTTTTTTTAGTTTTCTAACTGTTTTTCTCCCTCTGTTAATCTTTTCTTTCTTAGAAGTAGCTTCCTTCCTGGGTGTGTTGTATGTGTTTGCCCGCTACAAGTACTTCCATGGCTACGCACAGTCCGTGAAAGGAAGGTAAGGAGTTACCAACTGAAGGCAGGTTAAGAGCTCCAGGCTGTGGGTCTGAAGCTGGGCTGAGAGCCAAGGGCTGGCAGAGAAAAGTGACTATAATTGAATGCAACATGTGTGAAGTGTCAGCGAGAGGTCTGAAGCGGAAGCCCCCCGGGGAGAGGGCTGGCTGTTGCAGCAGAAGCCTGGGTTAAGACGTGCACGTGCTGCGGGTCACAGCAGAGAAGAGGGTTGATGCTCACCTTGCGGGTGCCTGCTTTCTGCTGAGCTTACTGGCAACCAGGCTCTGTCTGAAAACAGAAGCAGGGTTCTGCTGCTGGGGGGTGGGAGACTGCTCAGGCAAAGCTTGCACCGTGCCTGCCCGTCTGCTATTTTCGTTTTGCCTCAGCTCGTCACATTAAGACCTTTTACTCCAGCCACACAGAAGGCTCTGGAGGAAGCCAGCAAATCTGGCCTTGTAGGCTGGTGAACTTTCACCAAACAGATAAGAGAACACAGCTTCAGATAAGCATACGTTAATGAATGTTGAGTGCACACCACCTCGTAACACGAATTCTGCTTCGACAAACGTGCGCGCTGGCAAAACACCCCTCCGCTATAAACTCCCAAACACACTCTTTGTTTCCTCTTTCACCGAAGCCACTGCACTGTGTTCTGTGTCCTGACCTAAGGCTCCTCTTCCAGCACACATATCAGTCGTAAAAAGAAAATAGCATAATATATACTTGTCATAAAATTAAAAGACTTGGGATGTATATTTCTAGAGGAAGATACTAAGCAATCAGACTTTTTTGTAGTGAATATTCCTGCAGCAGCAAAAGACTATACTACTATTTCCCGATATTACCACTCTCCTTCACTCAGCCTTCACCAATCCTTTATCCTTTTTGGAAGAGCTATTCCTTAAGAGAAGGGAGAAGCTATGTTTTCCAGAGCAAATATATGGAGCCAATTTTATTTCTCCAAGTAAGAGATGCAACAATTCAAACAATGCAGTGAACACGCACCAGAAGTCTAGCAACTATTAAGGAAGTTTGGGGAGCAAAACCACGCAAATAAATGAACAAGCAAAGCATAATGGGCTTTTCTTTATTCAGCGAACTAAAAATCCCTTTGTTCAAGAAGTCTTTCCCATGCTTTACTTCAGTACTCTTAGGCCAACAGACTTTGCCTCTCAAGGAAGCCAGAGAAGAGCATCCGGCTTCACTATTAGCAGAGCTCCACGCTCTGGTGGGACTCCAGTTTCTTTGCGTTGAGCAGAGGAGAGCCAGCCCGGCAGCCCGAGAAAATGGCCTTGCTCAGGCAGCTGCCCCTGCAGCCTGGCTGGTGCCCACCTCCAGCTCCAGCTGGCAGCAGCTCAGCACAAGCCAGGCATGCAGAGCCCGGCCCCAAAACATACAACAAGCCCCCAGCAGCCTGAGTAGCGAGAAGGTAATTAGTCTTCACACTGAGACTCAACCGTCATCACTGACTACAGCCGTGCTAGTTATAAAGACAGATCTGGTCTGTGTGCTCAGAGAGCTGGTTACAACTCATACTTGACACGAACTGCAGTTCACATTTGTCAAGGCTGGATTTTTTAAAAACACAACAGGAACATGCACCTTCTACTCAGTTTCTGTGCTGGAGGGGCCTTTGCAAGTGAGCTGTATCCGCCACCTGCCCCTCCAGCTGCCTCTGACAGATATTTAAAGGGCTCAGCTAAAGGCTTTTTTTCATGCTCTTCTGAAGCTGAGAAAACTCTCACACTTCACCATTTTCAACCCTGCGTGTAGACGTGGTTATGGCCAGAAAAGCTTCTTAGATCAAGTCTTTAGGCACCAGTGAGATTCTGAAGCTTCCCACGACCCCAACGGTGCCCAAGCACCCAGCTTCTTCAACCTCTGTGGATATGGGGATAGATAGCTATATGTTGAAGGCTGACAAGCCCCTCAGACCTCTCTCCAAGGTTAACGTGATAGGATTCTCCAAAGAGACCTCTCGTTGCTTGGTGTATTGGTTCCCCAGCCCAAACTGAGCAGAGGTCGCTGATTCCTTTCCCCTGTCCAACCCCCATTTATATACTGAGCGCGACATCTATGGTATGGAATATTCCTTCTGTGCTCCTTCCCAGCTTCTATGGGAAGCCAGAAAAAGTCCTTGAATAGTATAAACATCACTTAGCAACAACTAAAAAAATATTCATTATCAACATTCCTTTCATACCAAATCTGAAAACACAGAAACAACTGGAAAGAAAATTAACTCTTATCTCAGCTGAAACCAGGACATTACCCCAATCACTGAATTTTTAGGATCAACACTCTTCCTTTCTGGTCCAAAAATCTGTCTCCAAGTCAAAGTGATAACTAGACCTCCCAGCTCAGTAGAGAGTACCTGACCAACAGATGTGGATGTAAGAGACACACACACCTCTCCCTCAGTCCCTACGGCTTCTCTCCCACACTCCTGCACCCAGAGTTGCAGGGACGTCCTCAAGCTTGTCTGTGGCTGTTATTTGTGGGTCTTCATGTCATGGGAAGAGGAAGCTGCCTCCTGGAGCAAGTTCCAAACTTCCACATGAATATTTAGTAACACTGGAGGAGACCTTTCCAATAGAGAGGATATTGGGAATCTCCTCCCTAGCAAAAGGGAATTCAGGTGAGGGGATGGTTTATTATCAAAACATCCCAAGGTAACCTTTCAGCAGTGGTCCTTTCTGGCTCTGCACACCTCTTCTTAACTGGTGTGGACAAACAGTTTCACAGTAAACACACCATCTACAGCTTGTAACAGTATTTTTCTGCTTTCCACTTCTAGGTTAACAGGGTTTTATTTGAGTTTGATAATTCTAACTTGCTTGATAACCCTGGGTGCAGCCGGGATTGTTAACAGCTTCCTGGATGAATACCTGGACTTCAGCATTATGAAGAAACTACGTAAAATGTTCTGAAGACTGTTTTGTTTTTTTAAATAAATAACACGGATGCTTTTGCTTGAATACCTAAAAGACAAGCCGCATGCGAATAAAGCATCAGAGCTCTCTACTAACAGCCCGCTGCGATGTAAAATGCATGGTTTTTCTGAGCTGTTTACGCTTTCTCCTTTCCCTACAGTCTTGAAAAAGAGTCAGTAAGACAGAATGTCATGTCACATCTGCATTTGCAATTAAACGTTCTGCTTTCCCGTACAGCATTGTAAACCCTGAAACAAATTACATAAAACTAAAACCATTAATTCGCTAAATAATTTGAGTTGCAACTGGCACTGCGAGCATCAGCCCACCTTACCCAAGGTCCTTCAGCTTTGCCCACGCCTCCGTGGTCCTCCTTCCCTCCTCTTCATTTCCCCAGCAGCGCCATCCGTTCCGCACAAACGGAAAAACAGGCTTCGATGCAATTTGCTGCTGCGAGGTCCCCGTTTTCCGAGTATATCCCACGCCACTGCAGGCGGCTGTTTGAGCATATACGGAAACACTGCTTTCTTCAGGAAAACACTTCAAGCTGCACTGGGCCCAACGTTTCTGCGAAGGCCTTTTGATTTTATAGGCCCGTTTGCAGTTCAACGCGCGCTCAAACACTCTTCTCGTAGAAGTGGGGCCCTGCTGGAGGCAGGTCCCAGCCCTCACACAAAGCCTCTGGAAGACGGGCCGTACCCACAGCGCGGCGCTTGTCAGAGGAAGAGCCAGCCCAGCCGAAGAAAAAAAGGCACAGATGCTGGTCTGAGAATTGGGTCCACTGCATTGTCTCCCACCAAGGCACAGATGGCTGGGGTGTGGGAAAGGGTAGAGAAACGTCCCAGCATGGCCACAGCTCTGGGAGTCATAAAGTGGCAATGGAAAACAAACTGACTATGAAAACAGTTTTCTGCTAAGGG
>JAOXJM010000033.1:13150725-13162011 GCA_026413425.1 Tringa solitaria
CCCCCCCCCCCAAGTCACGGTTTAGCACTGCCTGACTGTTTTGGTAGCTCCTGGTAATTCAAAGTATTTAGGAATGTACCCATGCTAGAGCCAGCAGGCAGAAATTTTCCCTGTCATGCCTCTGAAGACATGATTTAGCCCAAAATACTACATGTTTATATAATGAACATGCTTATGGTCTTTCTAAAGGCATACTGAGGTTGATAACCTGACCACAAAAAAAACCCCTGAGTGTTGGATCAGGTTCATGGTAACCTTTCATACGAAAAAAGGTGGACACCTGTGCACAAGTCAGCTTGTGATTAAAAGGCACAACCGAGTGCCTGCAAGCGGCAAAGCTGAAATGGCCTCTGGAACAATAAAATGAAACAAGTACAAAGGTGCAGGACTTGGGTCCAAGAACGGCTGCTGAGGGGAAAAGGGCAGATCGTGATGATGAAGAGGCTGATGGAGCCACCACAGCTGCGGAAGGGGCAACCCTCCGGCCTGCAGGGAGACAGCGCGACAGGGCCAGATCTAACACCCACAGGAGTCACTGGGAACTGTTCCACTAACTTTCCTTCTACGGGCTGAAAGATAGAACATCCACCTTCAGACAATCCCGGGCAACAGGAAGTGCTGCCGCCAGAATCAAAACCAAGAAAAAGGTCCAAAGCATGTAAAAGGCTTGAAACTCACCCGAGGAGAGCCCTGGAGGGTCTCTAACTGTGCTCAAATAAATAGGCCTTCGCCTCTGATACTATTCCATCCCAAGCTTACCTGTCGTAGTGGTCTGGCGTGTTTATAGGCAGCTTCCCCTAGCCCATCTTCTCCTCTCCAGGAAGGAAGAAACTGCTGTTGCACAGGGGCAATTTCACGTGCCAGAAAGCGCGAGTGTGAGGCTGCAGAGCCTCACCCAGCAGCACAAAGCCAGGGGGCCAGGGGGTAAACGTGACCCTAAACATTTGAGGAGCTGCACCAGCCAACGGGAGGGCAGAAGGAGGCCCAGAGTCGAGGGTGCCACCTTGTCTTCTGAGTCCCTGCTTTTTCCCCAGCAAGCCAGGGCAGATCAAAAAGCGTTAAACGCTGACTCGTTCTGTAATTAAAACCAAAATGCAGCTGTAGCAGATGGATGCTGTCAGTGTCGGTATTTAGTTGGACTCCGGTGAGAGCCACACCACTGCCTGCTGATGGAGGAGCCGGGCCGCACGTCCATCGTACGCTGTGAGGTGGTGCCAGGGTTCATCGGTCAGTCACCATCGGAGGCAACGACGGTCCCCGCTGCAGCTTCACAGCCAGTCGGTGCCTCTTGCTCAAAGCATCTTCTCTCAGCAAAGCCCTCTGCCAGCACGCCCTGGGGAGTTAACTCCGGCAGCCTGCTCTCCTCTGCGCCGGTCTCCCGCTCTGTGCCCCACCGTCCACACTTGGAATGGTAAAAGGACTGACATTAGGAGACATTAACCTCACCTTAAAGGTCGTACGTGGAGCCAAGCCGCACTGACACCCCGAACAGCGAGCTGTGCAGAGGTCCAGTGCCTGATCCCCGATGACCCCCTGCCAGGCTGGACACACGGAGAAATCGGTGTCGAGCCTTGGAGGCTTCTGACAACACAATTCTCACGCAGTAGCGGCAGTAGGCGATAGGGAACTACTCTAAGCACATGTCTTCAGGCTTTCCCATCTCCTCCTTCCAACTGCTATGCCCACCCCTGCACCTCCCTTCTTCCACCCCACCTCACCTCCCCAGTTCTCAGACTCCTGCACCCTGCGCTCTCCATCTTGTGTCCTCCCCTGAAAGCACTTCCCTACTCCCTGCTTTTGCTCCCTACATGCAATAAACGCAAAAGTTTGGAGCTGCCACCTCTAATGGGCCCAATTATGGACCATCTTCCCCCTGCCCCATAGCAACAGCTTGAGCACAGACCTCACCTCAGAGCACGCACAGCTTTGATAGCTCACCTTGCTCAGAGAACCGGCACCATGGTGGCAACCTGTGGCTCTGCGGCCACGGGGAAAGCGGCTCGGGTGTGCCCAGCGGGGGCTAACCACGATGCAGGGGGTGGTGAACAATCCTGGGGCAAGAGGGTTGGCCTGGTACCGGTGAGGAGGCAGCCGTGGAGAAACCCCTGCTTGAAGCCACTTCCCTCCTCCCCTCGGAAGATCACCCACCGAGGCACAGGCACAGGCACGGGGCGAGAGATGATCCTATAAACCAGCCTTGTATATGACTCAGATAACCATCTTTTATTTGTTTGGGTTTTTTCTTTGTTTGTTTTTGTTCTGTTTTTTTTTTTTTTCTTTTCTTTAAAAGTGGTATGTTAACATCAGGTCTTTTTCTACATTTTCAGAGCTCTGTACAGGTCTTAAAAGGAAATAAGCAATGCTTAATGTACAAAGTAAAAACAGAAAACTAGAAAAATCTGAATAAAATGGAGGAAGTTGCTGTCAGGGATACAGTACAAATTAGTAAATAGACGTCATCTGAAGTGCAATACCACTGCAGTAAGGATGAGTTAAGGAATGAAATAAAAATACTCTATTTTAAACAAACAGTATATATATATATTTTTATATGTATATATTTTACAGATAGTAGACCCAGTGATATCTGTAGAATTGTAAAAACATATTTACAAATAACTTTTTTTTTTTAACATTACATATACATCAGCACCATAGTAAGAAAGGAAAAAAAAAAACCAAAACCCAACCCCAAATCTATTAAAATCTACCTCTCTAGAACTTGGTCCCAGTACGGAGTATTTGGAGGAAGCTTTTACAAAGACAACAGAGACTCAGTCTTCATCCCCACTTCTTTGCCTGCCGGTGTTTCCAAACCCTCCTTTCCCAGCTCTGGGCTGGCAGGTGAACACCCGCCGAGGGACTGTCCCCCGTGCAGTGGACTCGCTGTCTCCTCTGTCCCACGGGGCAGGACAGGTACGTGCTCCACCAGCTCATCCCTCCCTCTCCCACAGGCTCTCCCCAGGCACACACGTACGCACCCTCCAGGGCGCCCTTTCTCCTTCTTTGCCCACCCCTTGCCTTCAGGCTCGTCCGACCGAGAGCCGCTTACCCACAGGATGGACCCAGAACTTCGGCTGGTGCTCTCCTTCACTGAACTAGGGGCCCACCCCAAGCAGCGGACACACCAACCCCTATCGTCTTCAGCAGGAACTGAAATAGGTCTTTGCGCTGTACTTTAAAAAGGGGTTAGCTAAAAGAGATGTAACTAAAGCATGTTTGAAAAAAAAAATATTTAGCAGTCAGGGCAAGCTGGATTGAGAGCTCACCTCCACCAGCTAGTCCACGGTAAAAACGCAGCTTGTCCTGCCTACATCATAGCATTTAAAAGAGACACTTCTCATCTAGGTAAGCCTGGCAAGGGAATGGGGGAGCTGAGACGGTTCCGAGCCCATTTTGCTCCCACCCCTGAACGTGATGTGTATCTGTGCTCCACAGGGAAAGGCAGGACTTCAAAGCGCAAGGTGCCGAGCCCCTCGGCTCCTACGGATTTCAGCAGCTGAGCCCCTCGCGTCGCCGGGCCCAAGGGGAGCAGCGCGGGAGGAGGTAATCAGTAACTGGGTAGCTGGTACTGGTGGTGGTACAGGAGAGACACTTTCACTACAGAGCTCATCTTATGGCTCACAGAGGCCGCCATTATGCCAGAGGTTCCCGAACTTTTTGGGCCGTGGATCACATTAACATTTTTTTACGCACGGCTATGTATACCCTGATAAGCAGCTCCCAGCTGAGAAGGCTAAAAAGGTGACAGGTTTGGGAGGACAGCTTACCTCAGCCTCAGGCTGCGGCGGGGGAACCGCTGCTTTAGACGTTCCCAACGGCTGGGATCTCAGCACCGTGCAAGACCTATCACAGCGTCGTCACAGCGCGGCTCAGGACCGGCCCCCGTGGCACAGCCAGGGATACGTCCCTACTGCCTAAAAGCTTATCTGGGCAAACGCCATGTCTGTAATAACTACATCAATTGTTTTACCCATTCACGAACGATCTTCACAGTAGTTCTCCACTGGCTCCTGTTCGTCAAATACTGCAGTGAATTTCAAGCCGGCAAACCAGAGGGAAGAGACCAAACACCTGTTTGGAACTGAAGACCAGGTTGCACATAACGTGACGTTGAGAGCCCTGACGCTCGGGGGTAATACTCCCTGCCACCCTTGCGCTTCTCAAGAGGTGAAGAGGAACTCGCTCTGCTCCCAAACCCTCCCTGTACATTTTCTCAGGCCAGTTTGTTTTCCCCTCCCCTGCCTGTCCCTGTGTGGCACTTGTGCCTCACCTGAAAAAAAAAAGGAGCAGCCAGCCCAGCTCACCTCTGAAGGACAGGAGGGGGAGGAAGTGAACTGAAAACATACTGGGAGGAAGGAGAGAGAAGGACCTGTGCTGATGTCTCTTGGTACCTCTTAACCCTTCGACACCACCCGGAGCTGCTGTTCTGCACCCCCAGGCAGCAGAGAGATGCCAAAGTGCTCTGACAGGGAATCACGGCTGCAAGTCCCAAGGGGACTAAATAGCTCATTAAGTTAACCCACCCTCCTCAGCCCTCTCCAGCAGCACTCCCATAATCAAACTGTCCTCACCGCGCCGCCAAATTTATGGTCTCCTACACTTTTATTGGATTTTTATCAGTCTGCAGTGAAAACGGTGACCTGCCCGTGACTGTTTAGGTTTGTCACGTGTGTGCTGCCCGCTCCCGTGTGACAGCCCAGAGCCAGCCCTGTGGGCCTGGCCGCGGCTCGCTGAGACCTGCTGACCCCCCCGGGTTAAGCCCCTTTCCGACCAGGGGCCTGTGCAATCGCCCCTGGAGGTCTTTAGGCTTCACTCACGGCTGTTCTCATCCGCTCCCCTCAAAGCTGCAGCGTTTACAGTTACTGAGGTGGGAGGTACTGGGACCACCCCATACCACTGTGCAACGAAGCCCCCTTTCAGTAGGGAAAGACCAAATTTTCCCAACCGGAGGCATCACCTGGCTTTTCCAGTTTCCCCATCCTGCCCCCACCACACGCGCGCAGCGGGTGCTGCCACGCAACGGAGATCGTTTGGTGGAAGACCCGGGATGCCGATGTTTTCATCGTCCCCTGAATCTTCCAAAGTTGGCTACAGACCAGCTCAGTTTGCATGGTTTCAAACAAAAGAAAACAAAATAACCCCAAACCAAACCAATTCAAAACAAAAATCCAACAATCCGAGGATGGGGAGAAACATCCAACTCTCTCTTTTCTTTTTTTTTTTTCAAACGGAACAACCCAAGCCCATTCACTGGGGGTTTCCAAACAACTCATCGAGTTCTTGTATCCACTCATCCCCCGGTCCGCTCTTAATGATGGAGTCCACAAGGTCTGCGCCCTCCGCTAAACTGGAGAAGGACCCCCCGGCTCCTTCGTTACTGTAGTTGTAAGGTATGTCCTGAGTGGGATTCCGCTCGTAGGCCTGGCCTTGGCTGCTCTGAGCAAAGTTACCCCCTGGCATCTGCTGCGTGGGAGGCTGACTGAAGCCAGCCATGGTGGGGACCCCTTGGCTTATTGCAGGCATTGCCATCGGCCTGGCCTGGCCGGCTCCTTGCTGTCCAGGCAGCGGTTGCAGCAGCTGTCTTCCCATGGCTGGGTTCAGGGCTCTTACCGTTCCACTCGTGTCCACCACGGTCTGATTAAGCCCCTGTGGGAAATGTTGCTTGGACAGCCGCGGTTGCCCCGACTGCATGGGGTAGGTTGTGCCGTTATTGAAGGGCCCCATTTCACTGCTAGTCCTTCCGGGAATACCTTGTAAGCCTCGCTGCTGCCAGTTCTGTGTTCCTTGAGGGACAGTCCCCATCAGGTTTTGAAGTCGTGGTGCCTGTGGCCTGGGCAAGACCTGGCCCACGGGTCCTTTCATCTGCTGCTGATGCTGGGGAAGAGCAGAGTTTACCAGCATGTTCTGACCAAAACTGCCGACCATTCCCACCGCTTGTCCAGAGGCGGGCTGCCTCGTCCCCTGGCCTGCGTTGTGTGCCATGTTCATGCCGCTTTGGTTTGGGTGCTGCAACATTTGGCTCATCCCTGTGCTCATACTGTACATTCCCGGCTGGCTGGAAGAGGCGTTGCTGTAAGGAGCCATGCCCATGTCCGACTGGCCTGCGGTGGTGGGCAGCGCGCTCGGGTTCTGGGAAGGACCCATTGCCATCATGCTTGCGTTCTGGGCCATCATTCGGGATGTCCTCATGCTCTGGAGGGCTGCTTGGTTCCTCACAGCTGCTATATCCTGGGGAGAACCTACACCAAAAAAAGGGAAGAAGTTAAGAAAAAAAACACAGCCCTGGAAATCTTAACACATCTTTGCGTAAGAATCTGTAGGAGCTTTCTGCATCACAGTAGGATTTCAGATTGCTGTGCTTTCTGAGCGAATAAATTACCGTTTCACGTGAAGGTGAGCAGAGAGCTAGAAGGTTATCCATCCTTGGGAGATGTGCTTGCTGCCTGACGCTAGCTGCAACCCAGAGATTATGTGTTCCCCACTTCACTCTGGCTGCAGCCTCTCTCCTGACCTGCCAAGTCCCCTCTCCTTGAAGGCGACAGCCAGTACAGCCCAAGTGTTACCCTAAACAGGAGTCGCTGATCCTGTTATGTATTCAGTTTGTGAAGCGGGACGCTGTTCAGCAGAGAATACCATCGATGCAGACGAGCAGCCTAATTTCCCTTAAGGCCTAAAATGAGGCTGGCGAGGTTAAAAGGCCAACGATTTACTCACTAAGTAATTCTCAATTATGACAATTTGGGGATGTGTACCCAAAGGAATTCACGGCTTCAGATTCTTGAACAATCGAGGCAACACGATGGCGTGCGTGATGCGTGATCACAGCCAGGGTTGCCTCCCTGATAGCAACCTCCTCAGGTAGCTAAGCTCAAATAGGCTTGCCTTTCTTTTCATCCGCTGGGACCAGAAATGACGTTTTTAAGAAGTTCCCTATCAAAAATAAATGTGAATCTTTCTTTTCGTGTGTATTTTTTTCCCCCCAGGATTAGTGACAGTGGGCACCCTCCTCCTTGGAAAAAATTAGTCCCTAAGACTTCAAAGTTGCACAGGCACTGTGATTCAGTAGCACTTTTCTCCGTCAGATAAGCCTAATTCAGCTCCTAGCAAGGAAATGAGAAAGCTTCCACTGGCCTTCTTCAATGGCAGCAAAGGAGCTGAACTTTTGAAGCTCTCCTTTAAATATCTCCATTGTCTTTCAAAAGTAAGCCTTGAAAATGGAAATGTCAGGCTCAGAAGGCCAATCAATTTTTTAATAGCTCAGGAGGCATAAATGGATGGATTTTCTATATCATTGTTACTGATTAAGTCTATGGAAAGAAGAAAAATTGTTTTTTGTGGACATTTAAAGCAGAGAGAGTGTATTAGTGAATCAATATTATAAGCGCATTTTACTCCACCTTAGGCCAGTGATGGGAAACCAGAAAATCCTAACCTTGTTAAATTCCACACCGTGGCAGAGCACTGAACCACGCTGCTGTCTTCCTTGCAGGGGCGGGGGGAGCTATCGATTTCTGGGAAGCCAATACGCTTCTGTATTTACTACCTTTATTTAAAAACAATTACCGTAGCTCTGATTATGCCAGGGCTTCCTTGTGGTTTTGAGTCACCACCACACCCAACTAAATGAAATACTCTGGAGGTGAAGCCCCGAGAGCGAGAGGGGCGCAGCGACTCCCAGCTCAGACGCTATTAAACGCAAGGCGTAAATATAAAAGGGTTGCTTTCGGAGTCACAGGCCGTACGACAAAACCCCAAATGTTCTTAAATCGGCCCCTACGTGTTTGTCCCTCGGCGGCAGGCAACGCACCTGAACGGCCCCGGAGAATAAAGAATCCTGGGCGCTGTTACCTCCCTTGCCCTGGTTCCCGTGGCCGGTACGAATGCAGGAGGTGCCACCCCCGTAGTTCTGCACCCACCCTGCAGAGGGTGGTCACCTTTTGCTGCTGCGGGGGGAGCTGCTGGAGGATGCCTTTAGCTCAACTCCCCAACACGTAGGCAAACGAAACCCTCTGTAGCCTGAAGAGAGACCATCTGGATCTCACTTGCACGGGGGAAATGTAGTGGCAGCTTCTACTTTTATCAATTAAACTGCTTTCTTAATGATTGGCACTGGGGTCTCCTCGAATTTTCTTAATTTAGATCACCTCCTTCTTCCATGATTAGAAGCTGTCTCTTTTTGCTATGATTCCAGCGAGTGCTTAAGTGTACACATAATGATAAAACTTAATGCATCTCTAGCTATTTTTTTCATTGAAAATGGGGGTTGAAAACCTCCAAAGAAGTCACTGAGCAAGGGGTTCACATAGAGCTTTTGTGAACTACCGTGCTCGGAGTAAGAGACAGGAGTTCAGACAAGAAGAAGTCAAAAGAGAGATTCAACAGATTGTAAGATTTTGGGCCACCTCCTGGTGTCACACACAACCTACCGCCCTTGATTATGTTCTTGTGACTAAATAGGAAAAATGGTGAAATATTTAAATTAGCTCATTTATGAAAATGAATTCCTTGCTCTGTCAGATTACCCTAAACTCTCTTCTGCAGTTCTTTTAATAAAACATATGAAGGCAAGGCTTCAACAAAGCATTATTTTAGGAATATTTTACATGTGCATCTCATGGCGATGCACACACGCATATTTTGATTTTGCAAATGAATTATTGGGAAAAATTTCAGTTCAGCAGCATAGAATTTATGCTGCAAAGATAAGAACGAGCAGGCGATTACAGAAGGAGCCACCTTGATATACACCAGCAGAAGATTCGGCTGCCTGTTTGCTTCCTGGGTAGGAGAACTGCAATGTGCTTGCCTCCCTCGTTCCCTGCTGCAGCTACGAGGCACTGGCCTGAATGTACAGGACAAGTGCTCGTTCCTTTCACGTCTATTTAGAATCCATGGTTAGTGAAGCCATTCAGCTGATGCTTTGCACCTAAAAAGTCAGATTAACTTCTTTTCCTAAGCCAAAATGATTGTCCTTACATTCTTCAGCTACCTGCGGGCACAGTGAAATAACACTTGCTTTTTTTGAGAACGTTAAAAAAAAATCTCTCAATTTTCATCTCAGATCTTTCACTGTTTCCCACACCTGACATTTGTCAGACACTTCTTCAGATAAAGATGACCTCTCTGAAATTCTCTGCTCATCAAATTAGATAAAGTGGAAAATGAAGAGGAGTAAAACCGAGATTGAGTGAGAGACACTAGCTGAAAAAAAAAAGGCATAATGAGAGCAGAGGCAAAAAAAATTAAATAATCCATAGAACCCAGATGTCAAAGAAGTAAAACAAATATCAAATAAAAAAATGCAGCTTTCGCTGAGGGGAGCAGAAAGGAAATGAGAAACTTTACTAAATCCACAAACCTGGGCATTCCCCTTCGGTGAAATACGCGGTATGTGCAAGTGTGCGACAGCCCGACTTCCTATTCTGCCACGCTGCTTAACCCTGCTCTTCCCCACACACAGGAACTCTCGGGTGCCCACTCCAGGGGCACATCTTGGCTCAATACAGGAGAAAGAAATTGACTTTTACCTTGGAACTGATTGACCTGTTGCACCGGGTACGGGCTCCGCTGTTGCTGCAGATGCTGCCGAGGCAAATGTGACTGCTGCTGCAACTGCTGAAAATGAATGAGGGAAAGAAAGCAGAAGAGGAAAAAGATGATTAATTAATCAGTGAGCTGAGAAAGGGGCTGGTGGCAAAAGTACCGCAGCAGAACTGCAGCGTTTCTTATCTAGCAAGCTGTGCTGGAGAGACAAGCAGAGTCATTTGAAGAGTCCTCCTGAGAGCACTCAGCACATGGACTCCTTTTGGCTCAAAAGGGAATAAGCACTGAGGCTAAAATCATCTCCCCTTACTCACTGCCACTTCAGCTCGGCCTCCGCAGTGCCAACTTAACTGTCCTCAGGCTGTAAGGAGAGGGAGGGATAGAGATAACCTGGCTCACCTAGGTCTAAGGGCAGCCGTAGCCACGCACCTTTTCCTTCCCCCAAGCCCTGCCGAGGTCAGAGGTTTGTGTTCCTGGCACAAGATCTCCCTCCACCTCTGTGCTCAAAGCTCTTGGTGCAAGGAGTGCCACACACAATCAAGGGCTGATTGTGAAAACAGAGAGTGTGTTTACCAGAGCTCTCAAAGCCTAGGGTATACCTGACTAAGCCATTTCTAAGAGGATATATCTTGGTGCTTCATCTGCAGCCGTACAAATGCCGTGATCCAAACCAAGGATGCGCAGCGAAGGTAAGAAAACGGGCAAAGATGGGAAAGAAGCGAGCACTGATTCCCGCGTTCACAGTGCATGTTACAAACTATCAAAAAGTTAAAGGGAACCTTGTTAGGTGCAAAACACCCAAAAAGCTAGGAGCCTGAGGACAGTGACTTTGTCACTTTTCATCCCTGCCAGCGCATCTGACAGCCACAGGCTGGTGGGTCTTCAACGCTTCCAGGCTCGCCTCCAGCAGCCGGCTCAGCCACGGGCTCTCGGGTTTATGCACTGGAATTGGCCTCATCCACGACGGGGGAGCGTTACTGCATCCTCGCTCCTCCCCACTCCTTCATCTCGGAACCAATTCGTGCCTCTTTACCCCGAATGTTTCTAGGAGCATCCTCCCTCTTCATTGGGGGTGAACTTTTCTCAAAATTTTTCTTGCTTCTCACGAGGACCATGAGAAGAACGGAAGCTATCAGTATTTCTGTGGTTATACAACACACACAAGTTCTAACTCAAATTAAAGCAGGCTCTAAGTCAAATTAAAGCAGGTCTTAAACCGTATTTCCCCAACTTCTGACCTATCAGAATATTTTTTGCAGATTTAAACTTGGGCCCGAGTTCACAGGGACCAAGCAGTGGGACTTCCCAATTACTTTTTCCAGGGTTGCTTTTAAACTACAGCTGAGTTAAACATGCATAAAACATCACCATTCAGCCCGGGCAATTTAACATCCATATTGCAAAGCCCAAGAGCTCCAAGGAGCCAGGCTGCAGCGCAGCAGTTCCGCGCTGCCACTGCGAGAGGTGGTTTTACTGTTCTCCCACTTCAGCTTCTGGTTCCTCCCTCGGTGCCGCCTCTCCCTTGCACTAACGTAGTTGCTCATACTGTTATGTGATAGACAAGTTTAGGATCCAATCTGGCTAAATACTAGATTTTTTTCTTTCATGGAATTCATGGAATTGTCAGAGTTGGAAGGGACCTCTAGAGATCATCGAGTCCAACCCCCCTGCCAAAGCAGGGTTGTCCAGAGCACATCACTCAGGACTGCATCAAGGCAGGTCTTGAAAGTCTCCAGAGAA
>JAOXJM010000033.1:13170686-13183749 GCA_026413425.1 Tringa solitaria
CAGTGCTCCAGGTGGGGTCTCACCAGAGCAGAGCAGAGGGGCAGAATCACCTCCCATGACCTGCTGGCCACGCGTCTTTGGATGCAGCCCAGGATGGGGTTGGCTCTCTGGGCTGCCAGCGCGTATGGCCAGCTGTGATGGACAACAGCCCACGTTGATGCTCCCACCCAGCCCTTGCGCCGGGAAGGAACCCTCCCGCTCTGCAGTCTCACCTGCTCTTGAGGCAGTTTGCACGACTGAAATGGTATTTTACACCATTTTCTTGCAGGAGTGAATTAATGGGGTTAATCAAAGCCATTAATTTGACCGGCAGAGGGAAGGGCTGTGCAGACAAGTTTCTGTGAGGCAAGCCCAGCTGGGGTTTCACAGCACATGGGTTACTCAGAGGTGGCTCCCACCCCGCAGGGGTTTGGAGCAGCCCTCCTGTCCCTGAAGAGCAGCCACCGGGGGGCAAGAGCTGCGAGGGGCCGACGTGCCACCAAGCCAACCTCTGCGTGGCCTCTTGGCCATCGTCTCCGCAGCGGTGCTCGCCATCGCCTGCCTGCAGCCATGGCACCCCTGGCCGAGCTCCGGCCCCTGAGCTGGGCCGGCAGCAGGGAGGGAAGGAGGGCGAGGATGTGAAGAAACACCCAGTGCCCAACCTTATATTTTATGCCTATTACGAAGGCTGTAATTATTCCCCTCCAGGACTGCTTGCGTGAGGCCGCGCCGTCGCGGCGTTTCACAGCTTCCACTCGGAAAGCCAGCAGCAACCTTCGGGGGAGCAAAAAAGGCACGGGGGGAGGAGGGCAGAGAGACTGAGAAAAGTCAGCCCACACAACAGCTTTTCCACACCCCGAGGACTTTCAAAGGTACAAATCTGGCCGGCTCCAGAGGAGCTGTGACCGCCCTCTCCCTGCCAGCTTGGCCCCGTCTCATAAAATTCCCCCCGGGGGGCTTCGGAAGCTGGACCGGGAGCAGAGCGGAGCTCACAGAGGCGGCTGAACCCCGGGAGCCAGTGCCCGACAGAAATTCTCCTGCTAAAGGTTGAGCTTTAAATCAATGCCCTATTTGAGTCCATCCCGGAGCAGGAGGGAGGAAAAAGCTAATGCGAAGCCTACGGATAATCACAGCTAGAGAGCTCCCGGGAAGGGGGAAGAGAAGAAAAATGGAAGATGAAAGCAGGCAAAATGGTTTAAACAAACAGTTGCACGGGTCCAATGAAAAGGGGGAACAGAGGGAAAATGACACAATAAAAATAAATGCTGTAAGAGAAAGAAAAGCTTCTAGCACACACGGGGAGCAACGTGGGGCCTGGAAAAAGCAAAAGTCTAAGGAAAAGATGCTCTAATGGAGCTCTCTAGCAGCAAACACCAACCCATTACCAGGCAGCCCCTTTCCTTCTAATGGCCCGAGCCTGTACCACATTATCACCTTGTACCCCATGGAGCTCGCCGGTTGTTGAGGCATTTCATAGAGCCTGGCTCTAGCTCACGCCTGGCAGAAGCTGCCTGAAGTCTCCCGTGGACAATTCCAGAGTTTGGGGTTTTTTCAGCTCTGGGTGAAATTCTGTTAAATTTCCCCTTGGTTGTTTTGTTTGGGCATAAACAAAAGGTATTTTTCACACTTAAGGGTCTTTTTCAGATCCTTTTTCTCTGTGCTGTGAAAAATGAAATCCCTTTCATTTTTAGAAATTCAAACTTGGCACTTGTGTTGCTCCTCAGCAAGCAGCATGTAATTTGCCAAGCCTGAAAGAATCCTGGCTGAGAAATAAACACAGTGGGCCATATGCTCTCCTTCTCATATGCAGAAGGCACCTTACCTCAAACATTGCGAAGAGGCTGCAATTGCCCCATGCTATTTCTTCTGCCAAGCCAAAAAAAAAAAAAAAAAAGAAAGAAAAAAAATCCACAGAAAAATTTAGAGCAAAGGTTTGGGTCTCCCCACAAAGTAGCCCTCTTTCTGCATGCCTTCCCCACACGGTCACTGACTTTTGCTGGCTTCTGGGTTGGCAGAAATGTGCTGAGGGGTCAGGGAGGGCATCTGCCGTGTCCCCGGTGCTCACAGTAAAGCTGCGTTATCTTTAGCGGCATATCCTGGCACAAGCTACTCTGCGAGTGAACGATCTGCAGAGCACAACTGTTCCTTTAATACTCCTCTTTTCTAGCTCATTCACACCGTGCCCCCATGGGAGGAAGATCACACACCAGAAGGACTCGGGTGAAGTGAGGACTTCTTTCTGCTCCATGCCCATAAGAAACACAGAGGGAGAGCATCCCACATACGTGCGCTACCTCAGTTTTCTGGTGGGCTCTGGCAGATGATGAGTTAAAAGTACCAAAGCAGACTCGTGGTGCTGAAGAGGAATGGTCAACTGTACAAATTCATGCATAAATTCCACAATATTCCCCTGTCTGACACCGACTTCAGAATTGGGACAACTCCCTTGTCTTTGGTTGCAGGCGCTTGTCCGTGCAGCCTCTCTGCTGGTGGTATTTCAGTCTAAAACTGAGAGCCAAATGTTTCCAAAAGGAAGCCGGCAAGACCAAGGGACTTGGTCTTCTACTGCAGCTGCCCAGCAAAACCACATTGTCTTTGCTGTGGTTTCGACTAACTAGCTGCCGATAAACTAAGCCGGCTGGGACAGCACACCAGGTCTACGATTTCACAAGCTAGTTCTTTTAACAGCCTTGAATCCCAGCTACCCGGATCACCTTGTTCCAGTGCTTGAAACTCTTTTGATTTTTCTTCCACCTTGGACTGGTCTTTGTGTTTCCATTAGCCACCTGGCCCTTGTTTTGACATTCAATCTTATTAGCTCCAGTGAAAACTGAGACAAGGTATTCTCATTTGGGCTATTCCTAGGTTACCTTCAACCTTGACATGCTCTTCACTGCATGGTTCCTCCCTTCTCTCTGAGGTCCCCTTTATTTATATGGCTTAGGAAAACTCCACTATTGAATTAATTTCTTTTGCAAGGCCTAACTCAGCTCGGCTTCTGGCAGTACTGAAGTTATCCCTAGATTTCCACGTCTCTAAGGCATAACTTCCTTTGCTGATCAAGTCCTTATTCATGCCATCTGAGATTTAAGGCTTTCTGGATATCCTTGATACCTCTTCTGAGACAATTACTTATCTCTTAAGCTTTAAACTTCCTTTGGTTTTTTTCCCTCTTTTACTTCCTCCACACCATGAATGCTTTTTTCCCTCTTTCTATCCTGCCATCTTCCTAATGCATACTCATGTTCACCAGCTTAACCAGCCCTCACAGCTGCAATCCCAGCTGTCTTTTTGCAGAGCTCTGACTCCCTCCTCAAGCCCTGCCTTCTCCTTCCTTGGCTGGAGACAGGTCTTTGCATAGGATTGTCTTGATCTCTCCCATGGCAGACTTAACAAAACAAGACATGACCTCCCTCTCCCCTCACTTGCTTTCTTTTGCATCCTGCCCAGCTCTCCCCTCCTGGCCACGGTGGCCTTATCAGTGGTCAGCCCTTCTGCTTGTCCTGTCTTCTCACCTCTCTTGCCCTCATCTCCCTCCTTCTTTATATCTTGTTCTCCTCTCACTCCTTCCCCTCGCAGCACAAGCATGCTTTATCTTCATGCTTTAAAAAAAAATAAAAAATAAAATCCAAACCACCCTTGACTCCAAGTGACTCTCCAGCTCTCACCCTATCTCTCATCTCACTGTCATCTCGAAGCTTATCGAGTGTACTGCCTATGATTTATATGATTTAGACTGAATTTAGTCTCCATCTCCAACACAGATTCCTTTCCAAACAGGCTTTCACATCTCGCCTGTCACAGAAACCAGTGTCACAGAGTCTCTAATGTCCTTTGTCTGGCTGCAGCTCTGCACTATCACGCCAGGCTGGCTGCCACAGCCTGTCAGCTCCTTCCAGCGCCGCTGACCGCACTCCACTGGAAATCTGGTCCTCCTTTCCCAGTGCTCCTACTTGACTCCAACACCTTCAGCTGCTTACTGGGTGTTGCTCAGACTAGTTTGTCACTACTCACCCTCCCACCTGCCACCATTCTGAGGGTCTGCATCCTCATCCCTCATCTTCTCTCCCTCTTATTCCTATCTCTGAGGGAGCTCACTCTCTGTACACATTCAAGGACCTTCTCTACACTAGCAACTCACAGACCTACCTCTCTGTCCCCAGCCACTTCCCGTCTGTTCCAACTAAATTCATGCCCTGCCTCTGGGATCATCTTGTGGATATCTGTCAGCTCAAGCTCAAAGTAGGCTCTCATCCTACTCCCTAGGTCCCCTCTCCTTCCTGCTTCTTCAGTCCCCGTGGACAACACCACCGCTTGCCTGTCACTCAGCCCACAACCTGGTTGTCATCTCTGTCTCAGCCTTCCCTGCAGAGTCCCACAGCCAGGCTCTCATCGCCTCGCACCCTGACGGTTGCAACCTTACCCTGCTTGCAGACAGCCAGAGCGCTGCTGCCCGGGTCATTTTCTTTGCCTGTCATCTTGGCTGTGCCATCGCTCTCTCTGCAACCTGCTCTTGACTTCCCCTCCTGTTGGATTTCAGCCCTCTCCCTTGCTCTCAAATCCAGCTGCAGCATACGCCACCTCCCGCGTCACCTCTCATTAACTGCTGAGACTTTCCGTCACCACATCCTGACCCACTCTTTTCCACATGTTACGTTTTAGCTAGAAGTGCCTTCACGCTTTTCTCCCTGATGGATTTCATTTTTTGTGAGGAGATTCTCAAAATCATACAAATCTGACCCTAAACTCCGCCCCCGGTATAGTTACATTTGTAGAAATTCCTGTCTCCATGAGGTCCAGCAGTCTCTTCAGTTTCCTTGTACTCCCTGGTGTGTTTGTCTCCCTGTGTTATCTCTTCTCTTATGCTTAGGTTGGAAGTATTTGGGGGGAGGGAAGTATATTTACATCCTGCATCAGCAGGGAGCCTAGCACAATGGGACTCCCAAACGGTGATTACGACTCAGAGGTGCTACCCACCATAGCACAAGCGGTATCAAATACAACTTAAGTATGCATACAGCTAAATATGCCATTTTATATTCTGTAGATGCAAGAACACCACCATTTCAATGTGCCCTTGCTCCACTTCTTCTTTCAAAGGACACAATCTTAGGATGAGATATTGTATGCTGAAAAAGCCAGGAAATGCTAAGTTACGGTTCCCACGGCAATTGTAACTCAGGCTCATACGGTAAGGCGCAAAGGTTATCACCATATACAGTAACAGAAGATGCTGAACACATGCAAAGTGACCAAATTACTGTCGTGGCAGATAACCAGGTCTTTGAACTCCTGTGCAGGTAAAATCTTAGGCATTTACCGGGCTTCTAGCATTTATTTCTAGAAATCCGAAGTCCAACACCCTATAAATAAAAGTTAAAATTATGTTGTATAGCAAGTAACCAGTCCCAGCAGTGGCTTGTAGCCCTCTTTGCAGAAACACAGCTAATGGCAACAAAAAATATTTCCATTACTTTATGAGCTCTGGTAGCTGTCAACCGAGAGAGGGATCTGCCGATCAGAGAAATCTGGGAAGACATCAGTGTGTCAGAACAAGTGAAAAGACTTGACACAGAGGGCACATTTTTGTTGAGCAATTTACATTAGCACTTCTGGACAAATTCTACATTTCACATGCAATTCACAAACCAACAGCAGCGCTGCTAATTGGTACAGTTGCCACTCAACTGCGGTGCCTCGTTTGAGCTCTCACTAACGCGAATGAAGACTACAGACTTTTTTTTTTTTTGAAAAAATGCAGCAATAATTTGCGGGCTTTGAGTTGGGTTGCCCCTGCCCCCACTTTCATCCTTATAATTTCATTATCTCCGTAACTTAAAAAGGGACCTGGAATAGTAAAATGCAAGCCTCAGAAAAGTCCTGTCGAAGTTATTAAGGAAAAAAAAGTATGTTTGTGAAGGATGACGCCCTTCATTAACACAACCATTAGCCCCACCATCACCGTGGATTTGACCGTGTCCCAGAGTGCCAATGCAAAGCTACATATTGATCCCAAAAAAATAACAGTAAATGGTAGAGTACTGGTGACTCTGAAAATCCCAGCCACCAAACCAAGGCTGTGCTCTGCATGTATCTAAAATGCTGAAGGGATGACAGAATCTTTCTGCTTCCTCTTAGGTGGTATTAGAAATTATTTAACTGAAAACAGGGCAGATCTCTCATCCATCAATCTTTATCCTTTGTAAAATCAAGTCTCCTGAGATAAGGAAAGAGCTCCCATACTGCAGCTTTCTATTACGGCTGCTCAAAATGCTCAGGCAGCTGCAGCTCAGCTGAAGGAAGGTTTGGCTGACGCCTTTTCATAAGTTGGATGGCTATTTTTAGGCCATATTTCCTTTAAGGCCCCTCAGTGCAAAATCCAAAGGAGGTAATGGGATTGGCAGGTGCAGAGATTACTGGTGACCTCCACTAGCCCAGCATTCACATTTCCTTACTACATTTTTTTCATAATGTACAGTGAAAAAGGGGACAACCTACAATTAAAGACCTTCCTAGCCAGCCTCCATACCTTTTATATTCAAATGCTCAATGCAAAACCAATGCGCAATAGCAAAAGATGGAACAGCGTGAAACCATACAGATGCACCTAGGTCTAAAGAAATCTAGATCTGAAGAACTTGATTTTTAATGGAGTATTGTGGTTGCATGTCTACAGATGAACAGGTGTCTGTAATGTACGTTCATTCTGACCCTGATCTTTCTGCAACTGCAAGAATCCCATCCCCTTTGTTGCTTCCCTTGAGATCTCTTTGACCCTATCCTAGTAAGGACCCAACCTCACTATTGTAGAAGTCACTAGCAAAAGCCACACCAGCTCCCAGCTGTGCTCTCCTCAGAAAGAACAAGAGAAACTACACTTAAACTCGTGTAACTCCCAATTCTGATCACCAGTGGGTCTGAATCCTGGACATGGATGTCATTTCATTTTCTGCAGTGAAACACAAACCAGACTGTTGGGCAAACTCCTGTAGGACATCTTTGTGGTGTAAATAACAGCTTGGGCTTCCTTCTGCCACACCCTGGGTTATAGGCACAGAAGTCACATTTCAGTACCGAAATCCTGATTTGCAGGCCAAATTAAAATTTTGAGTGTGGCTGCGCAGTCTTCACAGAAATCGGTGCTACGTACTGTCCCTGCTCCCCAGGCTGATTCGGTGGCGTCCAGGCAAGCAGGGGCTGGCTGGGAGCTCCGTGTGTGCCCTGTCCCACACACAGGGCACCCAACACCACCTCTGCAGGGCTGCTCCAGAGGGCATTTCAGCCCAGCGGGTCTCTCCTCTCTCAGCCCCACTCCGAGCATCCGTGGCAAGGAATGAAAACAGAGAGTCCCTGAAATCCCCAGTGATACCGGTTGCCTCCTTCCGTCCTGCTACTTTATCTTTTGCCTGTATTCAAAAGGCTTTGTCCAGAGAGCTGATACCTCAAACCTTGCACAAAGAAAGGCAAGCGGTGCCTCTGTGAAACCACAGGCTGCACTTCCCAATGGTAGAGCAGGGTTCCAATTTACCAACACACAGTGTGGCCGTCAGCTGTGATTCTACAAAAACTGTAGAAGACATCTTTGGGCCTCTTAATATCTTATTTCTGACATATGGAGGGACTGGGGAGTCTGCGGCTTCCCACCTGCTTAAATATAATTCACTACAAAACATCAAACAGATGCATTCAACCCTTTGTAGACATATCATTACCTTATGTGTTCATGTAACACACATCTGTAGCACATTGGCAGTACACCTAGTTAATGTGTGGGAGACTCCTAGGTTCAAAGCCTCCAGTGTTTCTTTTGTTCTCTAATGAATCCTTCTTTTGTTTAGCTCCCCCTCCCCTTAGGTTGTAGCTGTAACTCTGTCATTAGCATCTTCAAAATCTTTTCCTCCAAAACTACCTACAACACCGCAATAAGCTGGGAACACACTAGGAAGCGCCTAAATGAATCATAATTCTTACTCTAGACAGGTTTAACAGGTCTGGGTCACTGTTTTCAGCAGCACTGTTGCTTAGTTAGCAAACTCAGTAATCAAATACTCCCCTAAAAACCAGGCGAGGTGAGATTCCCGTGCCATATTCCAGCTGGTAAGCTGGGTTCATCATGTTTCAAATAAAAGATGCATTCACGACTTCTAGGAGTGTCACAATTTTTGGGAGTCTCCGCAGACCCGCGTCTGCTTCTCAGTGTCCAAAAAATCAAAGCACTGAGGCACCTCCACGGCAGCCCGCTGAAAATGCTGAGCTGTGTCCTTTGTGTGGAAACACCTTGTTGAATTTTCACTGGACTTCAATCTAATGACCCCAAACCCGATTTTCCAGATATTATGCATGTAAACACACGCGTAACACTCAGATATCATCTGCAACATAGACTGGCAGCCGTGGTGTCCACCACTGTCCCTCCCAGTGCTGGCATCTTCCTGGGCTTCACCAAAAGGGACCAGCTACCAACAAGTTCTGGGAAACAGGTAGCAGAAGACGCTGGTAAGGAAATGTTATCACAGATAGGTACGGGGACTGAAAGACTTTACTCGTGTCCGACGGCCATTTGTCTGTGAATGAAATGCAGTGTGTGTGGGGGTGGCCTTTAGAAAAACACCGAGCTAATATTCACTGAGTTACTCTGCTTTTAGCCAGCTGACTCCAGCTCTTTCCGAAGTTGTCAGACCTCTTTGCCAAGACAGCTTAGGCACTGCCAGAGATGGCCGGCGGTCAGAGCATGATCTGGGGACTATCCTTTGGGAGAAACCCAGCGGGGCAAGGCGCGTAGGACACAGCCACTGGCAGAAGCGCCAGGACCCGTGCTGCTTACACCTCTTAGACATTTCCGGCAACTTAACTGCATTTTTAACTCCGGAACTCACGCTTCCACACACCCTCGTCTGAATAACTCTGTGCCCTAGCAAGACAGTTCAGCTTTGTGATTCTTAGCCAGCACGGGGATAGGTGCCTATTTTTGTCAGACAGCTCCAAATGGTAACAGAGTCGGGAGATTTCAGCATTCAGTTTGTCACTGCAAAAAAAAAAATCAGCTCCTTAAGAAGCACAACACATTAGCAACACGTATTGTTGCCCTATACTCATCAATTAGCATTATTCTCTTTATTTAACTGTAAGTGGCATGTTTTCTTTGCTGGCTTCCTTCCAAAATCATCTGTTACTCTGAGATGAGGTAGTAGCATGTGTTCTCACTGCTTAGGATGAGACATTTCTCTCTTAAAAAGCATAAACACAGCACCACCTGAAGAATGGCGCCCAGGAAAGAGACAACCATAAATAAAAACCATTCTTCCTCTCCCTGACTTGTCAGAAACAATCCTGCAGCAAACTCCAGCTCCTTCGGCTAGCCACTAGAACCAGCAAAGATACGAGCCAAGGCAGACCCCCAAGCCTTCAAAAACTGCTGGAAGAGGTGGTACGGGGAGCTCCTGGAGTGTCCCTGCCTTCCTGATGTTCCTCCCCACAGCAGAGTGGGAACCTCTGTCCCATGGCTCTCTGCAGCGACCGTAAGTGCAGCAACAGCCCTAGTTCAAGCCCACCTTGGTAGCCACCTCCCTTCTGAAAGCCAAAGAGCAAGCTCGCACAGATCCACAGCCAAGAGGAAGGCCTGCTGCATCTTCACAGGTGCTGGGCATGGACACATCTGCTTAGAAGAGGAAACGACGAAGGCAAAGTATACAACCTGAAAGACTAATTAGCTTTTTCCCTCCCCTCAAAACATTGTCTTACGGCTTAAAAATACATCCTATAGCTTACATGAAATGAAGAGGAGTGCATTGACTCTTAACAGCCACGGCATAATAGAATCACCCCTAAAAATTCAGGAAACAAAGATATTCCTGTTCCCAAGATTGCACTCAGAAGAATCCCTCCAAGTGTGTGGCACTGGCCACACTTCCACTCGGAAGAGAAACCAGGCATCGCTGTGCGTCTCATTTACATGTTTTTACTGTCCCTTTCCCCCTCTAATTTTAGACTGCTTCAAAATTAATTTTCCCTTATTTCTTAACGGCTGTGGCCATGTCGACTGGCATAAGCAAAAAGCTACACAATTTTTCTGAAGCCAAAACAGGCTTCAGGAGTTGCCCACAAGGAGTTGCCCACAAGGATGAAAACCTTCACCCACAACGGACTCAAGTAGCCAAAGGCGAGCGCAGCGGGGCAACACAGGTCACTCGGGCTCTTCTACAGGCATACAGACAAGATCAGCGCAGAAAGGGGTCCGAATATTATTTAAATGCCAAAACAAACTTAATCGCCCAATTAATTGAACTAAGCCCCACCTCCTGCAGAATAACTCGGCCCATTCAGCACTGGAAAAAAACTCCTGTTGACACTGCCCTTGTTTGTTTGGCTGCGTGTCAGCCCGAGAGGGTATATTTAGCTTTAGCGTGCTTGCAGGATTCGCATCTTGCAGCTCAACAGGAAATCTCTGGAGTCAAAGCTAAAGATATCGCTGCACGCTCGGAAATTTACGGCCAGCTGTAAAAGTGGAGCTGCGGTGGTCAGAGCGCTCAACAGCCTGCTTTTAAATGAGCCAGGAGCCTGAATTAAACACTTCACTGTGCTGAGTTCACGGCAGGCAGAGTGCACCCGCCGAGCTTAAAATAGCCATAGAGGAGCCTCTTCTCTTGCTGGGATAATACTGAATTGATGCATCCCCGTCCCAAGCTCGTGCTCATGAGTAGATGGGGAGGGGGAGAAACGTGGGGAGGGAGAGCTGGGGACCGCATGCAGGTGAAGGGTTGCTGAAAGAGCACAGAGATCTCCTCCTCCTCTGAAGCTTGGAGATATTGGAACAGTTATCAGATCCCTTTCAAAAAAAAAAAAAAAATCATAAAAGAGAACACGCACCCAACACAGGTTTTCTTTTCCACTAAAAAAAAATGTAGGCGTGGGTTGTGGCACCAGTTCCAGGGAATCCTGGACAGAGAATCCTTTTCTTTCAGTCGTGCCTGTCCTTGATGTTTCTAAGTACCATTTTGCCTGATGCTCTCATGGTTCCTAAGCACACCTCTCCAGGGCAAGCACAAGGCACCTCGGATGCAGCCTCACCTAATGCCTCAGTCTCAGAGAAATGCAATACTCAGGAAGAATTTACTGAGATGGCTTTTGTGCTAAAAGTTGAAATGGTTAAAAATTAACGTGGGTATGGAAACTCACATCTCTAAGGTATCTCTCACAAAGTCAGTGGTTGCGCCAAGGGAGGTTCAGGATGGATATTAGGAAAAATTTCTTCACAGAAAGGGTTATCAAATGATGGAATGTTGGAACAGGCTGCCCAGGGAAATGACAGAATCACCATCCCTGGAGGTATTTAAAAGACAGGTAGATGTGGTGATGAGGGACAAAGGTTTAGTGGTGGTTTTGTCAGAGTTAGGTTAACGGTTGGACTCTATGATCTTAAAGGTCCCTTCCAACCAAGATGGTTCTATGATATCCTGTTGGATGGCCCACAGTGTCAGCACACCGGGTGAGCACCTGAAGAGGCCTGTGGTACTGTGAGATGATGCCAGCTGTGTGCCCAAACAAGTCACACCACCTTGCTCGGTTCAGTCACCCAGCAGGTGGAAAAAAGGAACCACCACCACAGAAGCCAAGAACAACCAGGGAAGACAAGGTCTTGGAGCAAACTGTGACTTGTGGGGAGCTGTTCTGCATCGTCTTGTTTGCATGACCTACTCATACAAGTTTGTAAAGCACTGGACTGTATTAACTCAGCAAAGCTCTGTGGTATGTTGAAGGATCAGGCCCTTCTACTTCATGGCAGTTAAGGCATGAACATGACCCAGGACCATCTTCTACTGAGATAATGAAAAAGCAGGATGTAAAAGCAGTTCTTGTTTTCTGTTAATAAGTGCTTTCTTTCTCTATCTTATAATTTCTTCTCAAGTGATGGCTAGCTGACTGTTTGCATTTCACCTCAGCTTTGGGAATGCTTTGTAGGGTCCAAGAAATCCGAGTAATCCGGAGCACAACTCTCTTTGCTTGGCAACAGGACAGCTACCTATGTTTATGAAGCAAAATCAAAAAGGAGTAAATGCAAACAATCCATCCCTCTTTGAAGAGCTCGGGATACAAAGTGTTCTGTCAATAGCTGTGTACGGAAGTACCCCAGCCTAGTCTAGTCTTGCATGCTGTTGATACTAAAAAAAGGCAATTTTGTTAATCTAAGTAAGATTAACCTGTTTTCTTTCAAGCAAATAGCTGCAGGTGCCGCCCTGTCTACAGCTGATGGGTCTCACAAGAACAGACTAACTTCTTTACCTCCAGAAAGTCCTCGGAAGTGTGCAGAGAATTTGTTTTTTATTAAGACTACACGGGAGAAGGCTAGTTGTAAGGCTGGGGATTGGCATCCTGATGCATTCACAGTCTGGATTTTGGACAAATCAACTCCCCTGCCCCATGCCTCAGCATCCCCACCCACACAACTAGAATGGTGGCAGTTCCTCTGATTTCACCAGGCTGCCCTGAGCCCCACCAGGCAGCTGGCACCCAGGGAGCTACCGTGCCAGCATTCTCTACTTATATCCTCAGAGAATACATTCTCTTCAAAACAGCCCAGAATCGTATTCCTTGTCTGCACGCACCTGAACAAACCAAGAGGCAAAAGTCTTACTCAGAACAGAACAAGGAAGAAAAGAAATTTCTCTATCATATTTGACTCCTGCTTCCTTTGAGTTATGTAACTAAAAAGGTAGGTTAAGGAGCACGCAGGAGGAAGAAAGCAGACTTCTTGGCTAAAAATGAGGGATTTTCTGTGGCCCAGGCAGTGCTGGCTTTTCTAGATCTTGATGCAAGCCTCTCCTCATCTCCAGAACTGGGTGAGACAGGAGGCAGAGCCCGGTGAACCTGCCACGGCTGTCGCGGACGGAGTGATCAGCCTCACTAGTTAGAGTGAAGTAGTGAAATATTTATTAAGGTGAAACAGCAATTTAACAAAATCAGTATTAAGTGTGATAAAACCAGTAGTAAACGCGATAGTGTTTTATGAGATTCGATACCAGGGTACACTCTTATTATTTACTGCAGAGAGGACAGGGTCAGACAAGCTGTCAGGGAGACCCTCCCG
>JAOXJM010000033.1:13183849-13200774 GCA_026413425.1 Tringa solitaria
GACCTATAGTCATATTCTCATGGGAACAAAATATCTAGGTCCCCACTCCAGACAGCATTTTGACTATACTGCCAGCCGTCCCCCAAAGTCCGGGTGCAAGTCATCGCAACCGCTGTTGTGATGGCCATGGTTGCCAAGGCCCGAGCAGGAGCTGCGGGCATGGGGGGGAGGGAGCAAACCAGGGAGAGTACACCGCCACAGTTATTTGTGTGCAACACACCCCCAGGCACACATTCAGCTCCTCGTTACGGGTGCCTTTGCAGCGCCAGAGCAAGGCTGGGTGGCCGTCGGAAGATTTAAGTGAGGATGCTGAGACAGGGGGCAAGCTGGCTGTGGCCACTGCTCTTGGCAGCGCTGCTTGCCAGAGGATGTGCGGTGCCTCTCGGGCTGCACCAGAGCCCATTGCTGAATCCACCAAAGAAAGCAAAGTTCAGCAGTAAACAGGAGATTGCCCTCGAGTGGAAGAACTCGAGGAGGTGTGCAGCCCTCCGGTGCCAAGGCACTGGTCCAGCACCTCCTCAGGATGGTGACAGCTCCACCGAGCAACGCGCCACCGTCCCAAAAACTTGCTGTGCCAAGTCGTAACCCAGCTGGCAGATGATGGGAGTCAAGCCCCAGTCCCCTGAGTAGGCACCAGATGTTTAGGGCTGCAAAACCGCTGCTTTGGTTAAGCTTTCTATTATGTGATGTACTTTGAGCTAAAAAGGCTCTTCCTTGGATAATCCCGGCGTTTTAGAGCTTTACTGCCAGGAGTGCTCTCTCAGGGCACTGTTTAGAGAAGTGTCATGTACAAACGCCAGAATCACAGAAGGCAGAGACGGAGAAGATCACCCAGCCTGTCTCTCAGCCTGTGTGGGGTTGCTCCCATGAGGACTTTTTAGTCCGACATGCAGGAATTACTGTAACGAGAGACTCTCACAGCACATCAATGCTCCTTAACAAACAATGAAAAGCCTGGGAAGAGGAGGTGATCAAGAACTTTGTGATATATGCCCGTTAGCAGACAGGTCCTTCTAGAGACGGCCCGGAGAGTGTTCTTGTTAACAGCCAATTGGATGAGTGACATTTAAAAAAAATAAGATACGTGTGTCAATTTTCACCAGTTCCCCCTGGCTCAGTTCAGACAATTACAGCTTAACTACCAGGGGTAAGTCGAAGCCTTCCACAGTGTCAGGATATAAGACAGAGAGGGACACTGTCAACTTCTTCAGGTATTGAAATCTCATTTATGAAAAGGGAAGGCATTATCTGTCAGCTCTTTCTTTCACATCTGAAAGAAGTAAGTCAAAATAGTTACAAAGGAAAAACGGGGTGGGTGTTTTTCACAGTAGCCTTTACCTGTGGCCTTTCATTCGCATGGCTGCTGCAAGAGGAGCCTGCTCAGAGGCTCTCCAGGGTAAAACTGTTTTGCCATTTGACAAAGGGGGAACAGCGCCTTCCCTACAAGCCTTCTCCTGATGAGCTCCATCAGAAGTCTCCCAAGTGAGTTTCCAGCAGAACTGTCACCACGCCACCCACAAGCCTGATGACTCCATGCCTAAGGACGACACATGCTTGTGGGTACGGACTGACCTGGCAGTGCCACCACCCTTGAAATGACATCCCTGCATGGGCAGCGAGGTGCTGCTTTATACCATCCTCCCTTGGTGCACTCCCTGAAGCTGTCACTTGGCACCAAGAGAAGGGAACTGGGAGCTTACCTTTAACAAAAAGTGCCTGCTCACAGGCACGAGATGCCTCTGAGTTTCCTTCAGCTCTAAAGTGCTGTTGAGGCATGGCAAACATCTCTCCATGAGAAGGTGAAAGACAGTAAGAAAGTGGCCTGAAAACTTCTGCAGCCTGGGAGTGACATGGCTTTCTCCCACTATTGAAGAGGCTAAGAAAGTAGTCAGGGCTTCTAATAACTTGTAATGTATCAACCAATGCCAAGCTGTAGGTACCACTGGAAGATATGACACCGTGGCAATCCCCACTTCTGCCAAGAAACTCTTGGAAGGGCAGGATGCTCCTGGTTTCTGGAGCACTGCAAATCTCAGTGCTGCAGCTCACTTGTGTTTCTAACTCAGGAACTGGTCTCTTGTTCCTCCACCAGACAGTTAAGGAGATGAAGTAATACACCTGCAGCTGGTGCTGCTCCAGACTTAAAATGTTACATCCACAGAGTACAGACACTTGTTTAAAAAATAAAAGAGCTGAGGTGAGACATTAAATCACCTGACTCCAGGAATCAAAGTCTTGGGACAAAAACCAATGGATAAAATCCCAAGGTGTGACACCATTACTGCTCTGTTTATACGTGGCCAGGTTCAGCAAGGGATAAACAGAAGAGACACACTTTTCTGTGAAGAAGCCTAGGAAGGCAAGAAACTTAAAGCAAAAGGATACTAAATTTATTTCTAGCATTACCAACATAACTAAGTGTTATGATGGCATTTAGTTATGTTTAGAAAGAGAAGATAGATTTTGCTGTATGTTTAATACCATTTCTTAAGATTTTTCCCCCCCCCCAATTTTTAAGCAGTTATCTTGAGCACCAGAAGTCAAGAAATCCAAGATGCAGCCCTTCGTTTGCCCCAAAATCCACTATCGGGTCTGACCATATCTATACCAGGGGGCTACCATTTCCAGTGCGTTGAGACATGTGTGCAAAGTACTGCTACTTCTACATGCATTTCATCATCTTCAGAGCAAAATTAGTTCTTGGACGCTTGCACAAAGACCATGCCAAAAGCAATGGACGTGCACGTACACTTTTCAAAAAACAGGCTTTGGCTTCCTGAAAGGAAAGTTTTTGTTGTTGTTTGGTTTGCAGCAAAGGCCTCTTTCCAAGGGCACAGGGAACCACCCTTCTGCAAAACAACAAATTACGAGTGTTTCCCTCAACCACACACACTCTGGGCAAACTTGAGAGGATTCATTTGGGAAAGCAGGGAGGGACTGTACCAAGCTCTGGGAGGAAGGTTTTATTTCTTTTCCTCGTGTTTCTCATTGTTAAATGCTCTGCCACTCCTCTAGGCCATGGTACACATGCCATAGCTTTAATTGCTGTCTGCATGCGTCTCTGCTTGTGAGGTTCACTTGGCTACTTCATTTCACAAAGCAAATCCCAGACTTCTCAGGCTGGTGTGGGACCCTAGGGGAGGCAGCAGTAAGCAGTAACCTTCCATGAAGAAATGGTGCTTGTGAGGAATTTTACTGCTGTGCCCGCTTCCAATGCAAAGAAAGGGAAGGGACAGCTGGCTGCGGGAGGAGGGAAGAACAAATTTATACCTTCTGGGGCAGCAAAGCCACAGTAACCTTCTGTTCAAATCTCCTACAAGATGCTTCTTTATGCTGACTACTTTCCTCTCAACAGCTCCCTGTTTTAAGGCATGGCCCATCCTTGCCCTCTCCTAATTCCCACATAAAGCGCCCCAGGATTCTCAGCTGCAACACGTTCCTTTTCTCAACAGAAACTTCTGTTTTTGGGGATTTAACATGCAGGCACACACGTGGCCCTCTCCTTCACACCAGCTCTGAACTGGCATCTTGTCCACTGAGCCAAATGAAATCTGTCCTATACAAACCAGTCCAGACAAAAGCCAACAATTTTAGACACCAGAGATTCCAATCAGAATGAAGATAGCAAATGACCCAATAACACAATAACCCACAAGTATTGCTATCACCAAAAAAGTCTTGACTGTCATGATTTCTACTAATTTACTGTAGAAAATGTGGTTTCCCAGAAGAGGCCATTTCAGAATTCGGGGTGCCAGGAGGGACAGGACAGCCCAAAGTCCTGTTGCAGTGCTGGGGCCTCCGACCTGCCTGTTTTGAAATAAAAGTCTCACTCATTATTCATGTTTGTGCAAATCCTTAATCACTGGGTACAGTGTTAAGGCCTTTAAATAAGTACACGTGTCAGAAGACAGACCTGTGCAGTGCTGTGGTCAGGCCGAGGTTACTGAAAGGTTCAGCAGCAAGTGTGGTTACGAAAAAAAAGCACCAGCATTTATTTACAGATCCACATACCCACCGGTGTGATTTTATTTTCACCCGCAGTGGGATCTTCCATCTATATAGCTTTTGAAATATGAATCTGTAACTTTATTTTGGGGGACAGTCTTCAAAACCATTTGTTACCAAATGTCACGCTCTTGAGCTTATTTCAACTTCTGCTCCTTCACTGTGCTAAAATAATGAATAATAAATAACGGTGGTGGCAGCAGCAATAGCGGCAGCTGCAGAGAGACATCCAAACCCAATCCATACTACAAAAGGCAACAAGTCTCTCTCCTTCTCCTTTAATTTCTTTTCCCATTTTTTACCACGGATTCTGCTGTCGTTATTGTCCACTTTATCTTTTGCTTTCCCTATTCCTTTGTGCCAAGGAGCGTGGGGGTCTCTAAGAGGTCAGAGGAATTCACGACATCAGCCCTCTGCTTATTTTAGGTACTGACCGTGACTGTAAAATGTAGTTAAATCCTAACAACTCAGTAAGAAGAAGGTGCCTCTACCAACCTTTGCTCTTACTCTTCCTCAGATCTTATGCCTTTTGGGCCCATAGAGGTAGGGATGATAAATGTCTATTCGGATGAACGTTAGTCAGGGCACCTACCCCACCGGACACCGATTTAGTTTATTATTCTTCCCTCTGTCACCTCAGACGCTGCTGAACTGGAAAGCACAAGTAAAACGGTGCCTGAAGGATGAATACACACGGCACCACCAGATTCCTCCTCCCTTCAGCACTGGGGCTGTTCTCCAAAGCGCCTGGTCTGCTGACAAGTCGCTGCTTTTCCTTGGCTAGTCACACAGGAAACCACCAAGGTCGCATTGTGGTCTCTGCTGGCTGACTTTACCCCTCACACCACGACAGGACCGAATGGCTCCTACCAAGCGAATAAAAAAACCCCATGTACATGCATGCTAGAGCTCCGAGAGAGAATTACAGCCTGTGGAGGCAAGACAAAATACTTAATAGGTCTGAAAACGCTGGCGAAAGAGCAAAGTAAAGCATAAGAAAGATGTCTCTGTGATCAGAGGCTGCTCCAGCCCTGACAAACAGCCATCTATCTGCTGGCTTCCCTCTCCAAATTCGACTTAAAAAGTGAGTTTCAAGAGAATGGCTCAGCGGGGGCTTTTTGCGAAATACTAAATCTGTGACTTTCATACAAGATGCGGGAACAGTCCTGTGTGATCTGTACGCCAGGCTGATTACCCGATCTTTGTTCCCTAAAACAGCCACAGTAAGGAGCGCTACGAAGCTCACATCTTGAGGAAAATGGGAAATGATTCACTCTGACCACCTCTGACCACTAAATGGACACCGCTTGTGCCACCAAAAAGGCAATGTGCAATCTTGTTGGCTGGGAAAGCAGTGACATTATTTCTAAACTGTGGCCTCACAAAGTGCTTTCACAGATGGGCAGAACTTGAACACAGAGTTTTACTTAAATACTGGGACTGGGTAAAAAGTTTCTTTTGAGACTTCTTTTCCCTGGAAAATTACTATTTCAACTGCATAACATTCATCACAACAGGTTCCTGTTTTCAGGGAAAAAATTAATAAGTTTTGCCAAATTCTGGGGAAAAAAGTGCTTAGAGAACAGAACACTTCAAACAAATCTTCCAATTTTCAGCAAAACACTTTCATCTTTTTCAAGAAGAGTCACTAAATTCTACAGAAGAAAAAACCTGTGCTCTATCCAGCAGTACTTGGCCCCAGATTTCGTCCGGTGACACTCCCTTAAAGGCAACCTTCTGAGCAGAGTCAGACGGATGGCTCTGTTGATGGCTCAGCGTTTAACCAGACAGATCACTGCATACAAAACCAACCCAACAAAATACCCCTGCACAAACTAAACCCCGTGTACTGACCACTTCTAGAAGGTACAGCTTCTTTGCAAAAGTGGATTCATTTTGCGGCAGAAGGGGGTCTGTTCTGTAACGGTTTGTGAATGCTGTAAGTTGACCTGGTTATTGTAATGCTTGCTATATAAAGGTACTCTTTTCATTTCATTTCATTAAAGGCTACCAAAAAAGCAAACCAGGAAGGAAACCAGTAGTCCTGACAAGCCATCTGTTAGTAATCACAGGTCTGCTGAGAGACAAAACTTGCACTATTAGCACTGAAGATCCTATCGCCTGCCTCTAGCCAGCTAACAAATGGTTTGGAAAGGACTCCACACAAATCAGGTAAGAACAAGAACAAAACCAAGGAGGTTCAAAAAGGGACTCTACGAAAGAGAAAAGGACTTGCTGTGGGAAGAAGACTGAGAAGGGCATCCACTGGGTTGTCCTCAAATATCTACCTAAGGTACCATCTGTTGGGCAGGTAGATATGCATGTGCACCACTGATTTAAAATACGTTTTATCCATAGGGTCTCTCCCTGATGCTAAAATCAAGAAAATTTTGCTTGCCACTGGCCAGGTGTTCCTATGAGGAAGAGCCAGATTTGCCCAAACTCAGTCCCATCCAGTCGACCACAAGACAGAACATAGTCCACAGCCCAGTGTGAGAGTAGGAGGGCGTCAGACACGAGTCTTGGGAAAGATAAAAGCTTGATGCTCAAGCCTTGAAAGACAGACTTAAGACAGTCCAGGAAGGGAACAGAGGAGTTCCTAGCTCTGTCGCTGTGTTCAGTCTCACTTGATATTTGGGAGCTTCCAGGAGCTGAATGTCATAATGCTTACTAAATGTACAGGATTAATCTGAAGGACCTGGAGGAAGGGAGACACCACCCATCTTCTGAGGCACACCAGGGGACCAGAGTCCTACCTTTGCCATCATGTATGGCTTTCTTTGCACATTAGGAAGGCTCATAGAGGTGGTTGCTCTTCTAGCTAAACAGCACTATTTGTGAACTGTATTTTTTACAATGACAGTAATCTGCAATCAAGTTATGGTACTGATAATTTACCTTTTGAAGACAATCAATGCAGACAATGAAAACACGTTACGTTGCCCCTTGCTCTCCCATGAGCACTTTTCCCTATAGACACACACAGGTGTAAAAATAATGCAACAAAAATGCTCCTAGACTTGAATTTTTTAACCATTGAGCTAGGGGCTTGTCCAAGGGCGCTCCATTTATCAGATCTACATTCCTGGCAGGAAAGAGCTCTAGCTATTTGGGTTTTATTTAAAAAAAAAAAAAAAAAGAAAAGAAAAGAAAAAAAAGGCATGTGCCTGTGCAGTAGAAATTATAAAGACAGTCCTTGAGAGCAGACAGTGAGAGACCTGGCAGTTCTCTCTGGCTGTGTAGCTCAGTGTGACTAACACGACCAAATGTCAACACACGCTTCCTAAACCCTCGCCCGGACTAATCTAGCAGTAACTGTCCCCGGTGACGGGAAGTTTCTTAAATCAAAGTTCCAAGCAGCAACTTGATGGATGCGCGGCTCTAAGCGGTGTGGAGCACGGCCACGCTGGGAGAGCTGATAAACAGCCACGCAGCGCTGATTAGATCTACCCGCTCCTCTCCCTCCTCTCAGGACGCAGTGTCGCATTCAAGGTTCACGGCTCAGGAACGTGCTGCAGAGCCTAAGCCTGCACCGGCTCCCTCCTGCCTGAAGCCAAGGGCTGTACAAATCACTTTGCCTCCTCATTTGCAGTCAGGCTCTGCTTTTCTACTGCTGAACACCTACATCCCTGCCTCCCGGCTTTCCGCGACGGGACATCCAGAATTGACAGGCATCCCCGCAAGCGGCGCAGAGGGGAGCAGCTCTCAGCTGCCACTAGCCACAATAGCCAGGGAGTGTTCGTCAGGGTGGCTGGTGGCAGACCTCTATATAACTGGAAGTGAATGGGGCTTCTGTGCGCCTTTCACGCCATTGTGTACAACTGAAGTGCAGGACAATGAGAATGGAAACATTTCGCCTGTTGTTGACATCTAACTGCCTCCTGGAGGATACAGTCTCCACCAGACAGATGGCTAATTTCTTTACCCTAACCTCCTCCTACAGCACTCCAGTTGTTAGTATGATGTTCTGCCCCTGGAGTGAAGCCCTAATTGCTGTCAAACGTTCAGAGACAAAAGTGGTGTCTACGTATCATTCATGCAAGTGTTGTTATCAGGGTGTGAATTAAACAGCAGAAGCCACTTGTCAATTGACTCCAACGTGAGCCGTTTTGCTCAAACGCCGGCTCGCATTTTGAAGGATCAAGGTTGACAATTTTTATTTCGGTGCAGGCGGGGACGGCGTGCACCAGAAGACGCAGCATCTTTCACTGAAGGACCCTCAGCCACTCTGCCTCCATTAGGCTTACAAAGGACGCGGGGTGCTCTTTCCCCTGATCATTCAGAAATCCTCCCACTGAAGAGAAATGTTCATTTTCCTTTGTCCTCGCCAACTAAAGCCAAGTAGCTGTTCAGCGTGAAATGGGCGCCGAGCACAAAGCCAAGACATAGAGTTCCTCATTTGTCTCGTTCACACATAAGACATATTTTGGGACCGACGAACTTCTTGCTTCCTGGAGACGTGGCTGCCATTGAACAGACAGGTAATACTAATGGCCAGACGGTGACAGTCAGCTATTGGTAGGCTGATTGGATGCACATTCATCTTCAAATTATGTTGTGTGACAGCACAGGCTGCTGAACACCATTTTAACATGCAGAGTAACTCCTCAGGAGGCTCTTCATTATGCATTCAGTGGGCTATTTTCAGACTAAACAGCATGTCAGTGGCTGTGTTTATCCCTTTCCACCTGGGCAGAGGAAACAGTTCAATGTCCCTCCGGGGAATTAATATATATTACAACCCACACGTCGATTCTCCTCAACAGACAGAAATGGCCAGACATATTACATGTTTCCAGAAAATATTGAAGTCCTGACAATGAGGGATTGCTAGGGGAAAAAAAATGCATTCGAGCAGAGATCCTCAGTTAAAAGGAAGCCAAATTCCCTAGGATCAGCATGAAACGCTCCCTGCTCTCCCTCCGAACACGCACACCGACACCCGCGGTGCCTCGCATGGCCGCTCCTGACGGCGCATGGCGAGGGACACGCTTTCCCTGTGCATGAAACGGTGTTCGGAGACACGGATCCCCCCACAGCCTCACCAGCTGCCCCGGCCAGCCACCAGGAGAACCACATCAGTGTCTGCCCCGGGATGCTGCTGGCCACTGCCGGGCTGAGCAGGCAGCATCCGTGATGAGGCTCAGGGGGCCCTTCCCTCTCTCTCTCCGTGTCTCCTTCCCAGCGTGATTTACTCTCACTTGCTGCGAATACTTCATCTCGTGCCCTTTAACAAATTCTGCTGGTGGCTTCCTGGGAATGGATTCATGCCTGTGCCTGTAACTCCACAGCAGTGACTGAAGAATGTAAAAATCAGTATTCTTCCTCTTCTGTTTTCCTCCCTTAACCCATACCACTTTAACAAAAAATGGCACCTGCAAGAATCTACTCTCCCCAAGCCTCACGTAAAACCTGGGACATTTCCTGGACTTCCTAAGGCCAATAAAGAACAAGCAAAATTACTTTTCTGGACCTAGAAGACCAACAAAAAACCAATAAAAATGTTACAGGAATGCCCATGGTTGTCTTGCTAACAGAGCAAGGGTGGGAAGACCTGGCTGGAGATGGTGAGGGTGGGGGACATCGGAACCAGAGATGGCAGGAGAAGGGGAGGAGGTGGGCAGGAGAGTGGTACCAGGGACAGGACCCCTCCTTTGAGAGCTCATGGCCCAGCACAGACCTGGAGCTGCAGAGGCAAGACCCCAGGTCTCAGCCCACCTCAGTCCCACCACGCCAGGCTCCTATCAGGGATTCAAGCCAAGAAGCCTACTCTGCCATTTATTTATTCCCAGACTTTAAAAGTGGCTGCACTACAGTATTGAGCCTTATCAAGTCTGGCACAACCCAGGCTCAGAGCAGAGTGTGACCCAAACCGAGCCACTGCTAATTAAACACCTCTAATTAAACACAGAGACACAACCAGTGGCTCTGGAAGTCCCTGAGCCACAGACTGCTGAAAGCTCGGAGAGCCTCCTGGGGGAAAAGCTCCACAGCCCTCTCCTGCCCTCACTCTCATACCGAGGCATCGGCTCAAACCCACCACCCAGGACAGGATGCCGGGTCCACGGCTCAGGCTGGTCACCACCTTAATGTCCCCCCCTCCCACCATTTCTAGCAGCGTGCGCAGGAGGGCAGGGAGGGAGGGAGTTACATGTGTTCAGTGAGCAGCCCTGACACGGGAGATCACAAGGTCAGCAGCACCCCCCTTGCCCTCAGTAAAACCTAAGCCGAATTTGAAATGAAGGGCTGTTTATTAAAATTGACATTTCTATGGTGCCTGCCCAGCTGATTAGAAGTAACAGCTGTGAAGCCAGCAGTGAAGAGGTCTGATATCCCAGAAGCTGCAAAAGCACTTTATATCCCGCTTCATTACTGATTTAACAGCCACAGGAAAAGATTTAGAGCCAAGTTTCTGCAGCCTGCGAGGGCTGCGCTGCTCTGCGTAACCACCTGCAGTGCCAGCTGCCCGACCCCTGCCAAGGGGACCTGTGTCACCAGTGTCCCAGGCTGGGGATGCTGGTGCCGGCAGAAAGCTTTTGGTCTATGAGTTAGGGATCCTAGGCAGATGTAGAGTTCCAAAGCATTGCTAATTTTATCAGTAACCTAGCAAAACCAGGGTGGAACCATGCGTGCAGGTCCCAGCCAGGGTCTGCTGGGCAGCCACAGAAGCTGGAGGTGGACCCCAGCAGCGGAGGATGGAGGTGCTGCTGGCAGCTTCTCGGAGGCAGTGATGGTAAAGCTATTCCTCCTAACAGTGATGGTAAAGCTCATTCGGAGTGGCTTTCTGTGGCAGAGGAATATTGAATTCATTATACTGCAGGGAAAAACTGAGAGGTTAAAATAAAATGGCAGCAGGTGCATCTAATAAGATTACAAGGTCCCCCTGGGATGTACCAGGAGAGCAGTTTCACTGTGTATTTTAAACCAGACTATACTGTCGAAATCAACAGGATTTTAGTTGCAAAAGGCAAGCTAATTGGGAATTCGGTTCATGATTATTCGGGTATAAGGCATAACACAGCCAGAGATGTGCTCAAATAAAATCTGCTTGATCTAAGCTGGGAAGAACAAAGTAGATGTAGCTCACAAGTACAAATGTATGAGACCCGAGGATGGAGAAATGGGTGGAAGTACACCTTACAGAGATTTCTCTACTGTCATTAAAAAGACATTCCAGTGAAAACAGAATGAAATAGATTGTGCTAAAATACCATTTAGATTCTGAGGCTTTCTGCTTTAATACCTCTCACAGCCTCAGAGGAGGGGCTAGAAGTGCCAGTATATCACCCAGAACTAAGCAAGCTGTTCTCAGATCTGTGGCTTACAAATGACCTTATATAATTAACTAAGCAAACCTTAAATTTTATTTTAATATATCTGTAAAAAAATTAGAGACAAACTTTAATTCTGCTGTGTTGCATCTAAACAGTACCTGTACAGCCACCTTTCAGACGTGCTCATAAGGCAGAACTGACAGCCTGAACGGAGGAGATGCTCTGAAGAACCTACAGGACCCTTCAAATAAATCTCTGAATTCCTATTTGAGCCAATCAATCCAGCTCTCCAAGTGTCAGCTGGTAACACACACATCTGTCAGCATCCAAGCGCTGCAGTCACAGGGTAAGCTGTATTCACAGCTGGAAACTTAGCTTAGCAATTGCTTACATTTAAGTAAAAGATAACCCTGGATTATGCATTTCACACAGCAGAGGTTAAAAATGACACTGGGGCTTGGGTTAATGCCAGTACAAGGCTTCTGTCTGACCCCGAGCACGTATAATGTTGCCTTTAGTAACGTTTCCTCTCAGTTCCACCTTCTGCGCTGTCCAGGAAAAACAAGGGAAGGCCCCCACTGCAACTGGGGCTCACCTGCACAGCTTGTAGATCCAAAAGGAGTCAGCTTTTACTATCAAAAAACCTCTCCTATTCTCTGTGGGCAGCTTCCAGCTTCTGCCTGGGAGCGTACGCTTGCTCCCTTTTATATCATTAGCTTGCATGTTGACAACTGCTATTAATGTCTACATGGGTATCTAAGCGCCCTATGGGATCCTACCAGCCCGTGCAAATCTCTACCTCTAGGGCTCAGGAATAGAAAGCATCTCTCTATGTTTCAACTGAAAAGATGGCAGTAAGGTAGACATTTCAGCTAGCTAAGGAGAAACACAGAATCATAGAATTGTTTAGATGGGGGAAGACCTTCAAGATCACTGAGCCCAACTGTCAACCTAGCACTGCCAAGTCCACCACTAAACCAGTGGTCCCTCAGCACCACATCTACACGTCTTTTAAATACCTCCAGGGATGGTGACTCAACGACTTCCCTGGGCAGCCTGTTCCAATGTTCCAATGCTTGACAACCCTTTCAGTGAAGAAATTTTTCCTAAGATCCAATCTAAACCTCCCCTGGCGCAACAAATGTGTTTCTCAAATAAGCTCCAGCTGGGCCATCCCAAAAGGCCTGCAACATCAACCGCTGACTGGTGACAGACCTCTTAGCGGGTAATGGATAAGGAAGGCTATTCTCAACATACTGAAGACCCAGCTCCCCGGGAGGGCTGGGGGGGGGGCTTAAAAAGATGTGCCTGATTCTGATCTGGCCCTAGAAAATGGCAAGGAGCTACTGTAACACGACTGGCACCGGTGCGGGTTTTGCTCACTTCTGAGCACGGGGCATGCGTCCTGCCCTCTCCACCGGCAAGCACAGCAAGAGACCTTCCTAAAAACCCAGCTGCTTTGAGGGAAAAGCTCCCTCTCCCCCACACGGTCCCTACGCTGTTTTCCACTGCCTTGTAACGAGAAGCGACAACTCACTCAAACTCATCCGGTGCAGGAACTTGTGTAGGCACTTTCTACTCCGCTGCAGTCAAATAAAAAGGTTTAAATGGTAAAAATGGCAAGACTTTACTAACCTGCTCCTTTTAGCTGGAGCAGGTCAGGCAACAAGAGCAGCGACAGCGGCACACTGGAGAAGAGGAGCAATGAACTCTTCCAGTAACCGCAGCATGGTGGTTGGCAGCCTGAGCTCCTACCTGCACCCTTTCCAAAAGGGGCAGGATTCAGCTAGACTGAACCACCTAAACCTTCATGTCTAGTTTCAACGTGTAAGAAAGAGAACCTAGCTTAATTTTAGATCTTGGGTAGAGTAAGAGGAATGGAAATGCCTATTTCCAATAGTCTGGAGCATCTTTGACAGAGAAGAGAAACCACCACCACCATCTTCTTCTCCTCTGAGTTATTTCTCAGGCATGAGCAGTACTGGAAAACCTACGAGGCTAGCCCTTCACTCCACATGCTCCCTGGAAGTGATCAATCCCTGCTTCTCCTTCCCAAAAGAAACAAAAGAAGGGGAATTATTTCTGGTACCTCAGAAAAGTCACTGCTCACACAAGACAATCCATCATAAGTGATGTGTGTACAACGTTGCATTAACCTCTTCAGTGCCACCCATCTATCACACCTACAATGCTGCTGTTATCTAGTAACACTTCATTGAAATCTCTCTGCCTGTACGTTTCCTAGTGCATCCCTCACAGAAGTGAGCCCTCGTAAATTCTACAAGAAGATATGATGATTATTTTAAAATCAAGCAATTAATGAAACAACTTTACCAGAAGCACTTCAAGGGGCTAGAAAAGTAACAGAAAGATAAACACAGATTTGACTGCAAAAAAAAAAAAACAAAACAACGTGTAAATTCTTCTGTACTTTCAGCCAAGGTTTCCCAGAGCTGTGCTCATAAGGAATTACTGGTTTAACTCTCTGGGAGGTACCAGCAACACTGACTTGAGTAACCAGGATCTCAAGCGAGAATCTGGTCCAATCTTCTGGACGGCCATCCTATGAAGGACCATCCCTGTATTCAGCAGATGTAACAAATGAAAAAAAAACAAAACACCTGGCCACTGGCCCTGGGGTTGCTGTTTGGAACTGCCAGGAGGAAGAGCTTTCTCCAGGCCATCTTCCTTTCCCCTCCGAGGGGGGGTACTCCCATGGTCCCCTCAACCCTCCGGGCTTTCCCTCCAGTGACATCAGAACCGTTCCCGTGCCATCAGCCAGAGCGGGTGAGGGATGCCAGTGACTAAAAATGCCACAATATGGCACTCAGTGAGGCTATATTGCGTCAGGGAGCGGGTGCACCTCACCTTCCCCTTCTTGCATGGCCCACAAGCCAGCCCACAAGATCAATGAACCACTTTGCAGTGTGGGAGTGCAGCTCTCGAGGTGACAGTCCTCACTGAATGACACAAGGGCTTCATCGCCTCCTCTGGCAAGTGCTTCAGTGCAGGAAATCATCCCTCCCCTATCACTCCACACGGGAACTGCCATTTTTTCCACCAAGTCAGCAGCTTCCTTAGAACTGAGACCTGCCGTGAAATAGGGTGCGGATGCAGATATTTTAATTCCATTTTATGATTCTTAACATCTTCACCTCAAAGGCAAGGTGCTTTTAAACTCTGGTTCATTTTTAAACAGCAGGAAATGAAGTTTAATACGTTTTTTCAAAAGTGGTAAGAACAGAAAGGGAAAAACATAGGCAAGTGGGAGAATAAATGGAACAGGAAACTGAATGTTGTATCTGCAAAACAGCCTGTACTTTTCATGCCGAGCTGATTACTGTGAACTGAAGGGTTTAAGAAAGCAAGAAGCACGGTACTGGAGAGAGCAGGATGCCACTGTTTACACTAAGGTCTTTATCCCCGGCACTTCACCTCCCTTCTTCCTGACCCTCAGCCCTTCACATCTCTGTGTTCCAGTTTTCCCTAAAAACGGAAATCACAACCGCTTCCTTCCTAATAATTAGGAGGACGACCCCCGTTGGCTAACTGGCACTGTCAGCACACCTACTGCTGACTGCCGTGGGGGATGTGGGGCAGGAGGGCTCCCTGAGGCCAGCCCTCCCGAGCGGGCAGCAGGCTGAGATCCTCCCGCTTCCCCGCAGCGGGCAAACTCGCTCCTCTTCAGTTTGACAGTCAGCTCTCAAGCCCTGACGGATGAAGCTGGGGCTGCCGTCCATCCCACTGCACTTCCCACAGCGGGCTACCCGCGGTAGGGAGAGCTTTGCTGCTGGAAAAGCCTCTCTTGCACGGCTGCAGTCCATTAAGGCAAACTGCAGTCTGTGCCAGCTCACCTTAATGTGCTGGGCTGTGAGCTATGGCAGCTCGGGAGCTGATTCAAAAATGATTAAGCTGCTCTCGCTGCAAGGGGAGCTACCTGGGGAGCAGAAGCGGGTGACAGCTGGGCACAGCAACCTCCGCCGCTGCTGCGCGTTAACCCACAAACATCTGTGGTCCAAGGCTCTGAGAAGGAAGGAGGGTGACTGAGGGACTCGACGGGTCACGGTCTGTTTTAATACGGACCCCATCAGGCACCTACATGTGCACGGCACACACGTGTGTATGGCCATGTGCCACCTCTTTGTGGTTTTGCTGCCATACACCATATCCTTTTCCTACCCACATACAGGGCTTGTAGCCCATCAACTATTTTTTCCTCACTTGTGTGTTCACCACAACTTCTTAGAGAGAGGGAGGAGCGCCTGTACAGTGCAGAAAGGTGCTGCTGGCTCCAAGTGGCATGCCCAGGGACCAGTAATTTGTCACCTGGGAGTCAGCAGCAGCAGAGTGTGCGGTGCGGTGGGCACACGTTTATCCCCCTCTTTTCAGCCTGGAGATTCTGCTGGAAATGGTGCAAGCAATTTGTCCGGGAGACTCCAGCTGCCAGTCAGCCACGCTGGCTGCACTTCTTTGTTTCTTGGTCTTTTTCTTAGGGCCCTGCACAGAGGGAGGCTGAAGCGTGCGCTCAGCAGCTGGGCTCCGTGCCCACAAAGAAAGAAGGGAAGGAGATGTCTGAAACGCTGGCGGAGCAGCGTGTTTGCAGCAAGGAAAAGAGGCAGATCTCAGCTCTGGTGCTGCACTGGAAATGGAAGTGGGCTTCCCCCGTGGAGACCAGCGAAAACAAGCAGGAGCTGCAGAATTAAACGGCGCAGGTTGTATTTCACAACTAACAGCTATACACGACTCGCCAGCAAAACAGCAGGCACGGGCTGGGGAGCTCTCCTGGGAGATGCTGAGAGCCAGTGTGGTGCTGGGTCCCAGAGCCGCAGCTCTCACGCCCCCATGCAGCTCTGCTGCCCAGCTCACGTAGCCCCCGGCATGTAACCCAGGTTGCATCCCAGCTCCGGCCGGGCTCCGAGGGATGGTGGGCTCAGGAGAGAGGAGCCTGGCTCACCGTGGCCCAGTGGTGGAGCAGGAAACACAAGCCAGACCGCCAAGCTCCCACTGCAGTCCTCTGCACCCCTCTGCCTTTAGTCCCTGTGTTTGTACGCACCGATTTTACTTTATATACAATTTACGTATTTATTCTTAGTTCAGCTATGCCCCCAAAACTACTCAGACCACTGGGGTTCAACAAAAAAAGATCATTTTGATAGCAGCAGATATATATGAAATACAGTAACAACTACACCCCGCTGCTCCTACCATGAAAGCGAAGGGGTGAATTAAGAAGCGCCCTCTTCGTTTGGTTTGCAGCTGGTGGCTGCTCCTGTAGCGCTGCTTTGGAGCCCTGTTATTTTATTATCACCGTCTTTATGAGTGCCCAGGGAAAGAGCAATCGCAGCTTTGTGGCTTCCCGGAGCAGCTGTCCTCCTGCACGGCTGCAGCCGGCAAGCTGACACCAGACCCCGGCGCTGGGGCTTTTTACGGCCATTCCACTTCTCGTCGGAGCGAGGAGGAGCACGCGGAGTCATGCACCCACCCAAGGAGATATTAGCTAATTGAAATTGTGCCGCCAGCGCACTAAATGCTAGTCACTTAAATCAATCTCGTGCTTCTTCCTCTCACCTCCATCTCCTTCTCTCCACCTTCCCCTCGCCTCCATCCTTCCCTCCTCCCTCTCCTCCTTTCTCAGCCACCACC
>JAOXJM010000033.1:13210472-13233850 GCA_026413425.1 Tringa solitaria
GTCCTTCCTGTAGTGAGGGGCCCAAAACTGAACACAGTACTCAAGGTGAGGCCTCCCCAGTGCTGAGTACAGAGGCACCCTCACTGCCCTACTCCTGCTGGCCACGCTATTCCTGCTACAGGTCAGAATGCCGTTGGCCTTCTTGGCCACCTGGCCACACTGCTGGCTCACGTTCAGCCGGCTGTCCACCAATACCCCCAGGTCCTTTTCTTCTGGGCAGCTTTCCAGCCACCCTTCCCCGAGCCTGTAGCGTTGCTTGGGGTTGTTGTGACTGAAATGAGCACTTTAATAGGGCACTTGGCCTTATTAAAACTCATCCTATTGGTCTCGGCCCATTGATCCAACCTATCCAGATCCCTCTGTAGAGCTTTTGTAACCTCAAGCAGATCAACACCCCCATCTAGTTTGGTATCATCTGCAAACTTACTGAGGGTGCATTCAATCCCCTTATCCAGATCATCAGTAAAGATATCAAACAATACTGGCCCCAAAACTGAGCCCTGAGGGACACCACTCGCGACCAGCCGCCAACTGGATGTAGATTAATAGTCATTTCCATTAATGCAGGTGAGATCAACATGTGGATTTGAGTGTCAAAAGGGAAAAAGAGACCCAAACAAACCAAAACCAAACCAAGAAGCTGGAAGCATCTGGCTCAGGGAAGTCCTCCCTAGTGGACATGGGGTGTGCAGGGAACCAGCCCCGACACCACTGAACGGGAATCTGCCGGCAGACACCAACAGCTCCACCGGAGAGTGACACGCTCACGCTCAATCCTGTTTGCAGATCTTGGGGTCAGTGGGTTTAGCGAGGTCGCAGGCCTGAGCTGCACTCTCCTGCCTTCCTCTCCTGACTGCCTATTTGCTACATGGAAATAAGCAGTGACCTAAAATAGCAGCACAACAAAACCAACGTGGCGTCAGACAGCAAGTCACCCCTGGTAACTGCACAAATCTCTCTCCTCGGGAGACCAGACATGGGCTGTGCCACAAGTGAAACTGAAGCCAATGCCTTGTTCTGGCCTTGTTTTGTCCAAAAGACCCCAGAACTAGTCCCAGTTGGGACTGGCATCCTTCCAAGGACCCCTGGCCAAATCTAGGCATAAGTGTCTCTCCCAGGTTTGCTAAGAGACCAAGCAGAGGGTTGCACTTTAGCTGCCATTCTTGCCCCTTGACTTTCCTCAGCACTGTATACAAGAATGGAAAGATATTCAATGGTTTTATGGAACTTTACAGCATCACTACAGATGATAAGATACTCTGCACCCCAAGTCCTGGGAATCACCAAGCCTCTTCCATGGAGAACCCATGTTTAGTGAAGCTTAACAACCATTTGTCTTTCTGATGCTGCTCTCAACCATTTCAATCGAGAGATGAAGGTGTCAAAACCCCATATTCCTTGTCTCAAAATACCTACTGCTTAAACTGTCAGAGGAAATGAAAAGCCACTTTCAACTCCACAACAAAATTTGCTTTATTTCTTTTTTCCTCAGAATCTCACTGATATTCTTGCATACAGACCGCTTCTCATGCTTCCTAACGTGGTTTTTGACACAGAGGAATCCACATAGTACCGTGTCTGTAAAATTTGCTGCCAGTCTGATGTGCCTCAGGAAGATGTCTCCAACACCATCAATCCTGTGCACGCACCCAGCTGCCTTGAACGTGAAGACTACTAAAAAAGCTCTGGTGCCCTCCATGGTGAGTGCTGGCAGAGCTGGCAGGTTCCGTGCTTCCTGACTTTCAAGCCAGTGGGGGAGGGGTGTTCGGTGCGTGTGTCCATGCAAGAGAAAAGAGCTTTACGAGCACGTGGTAGGGTAGAGAAACCCACTGCATGAGGGGTTTGCTTCCGAGGGCTGGCACCAACTGGATTGCTATTGCTCTCTCACGTTTCACCACGGCTCTTCTTTCTATGAAGTATAACGCGAAGCTGTGGAGCAACCCCGAATGCCTGCATCCTTTGAAACCTTTAATCAACCACTCCATGGGGTTGAAGAGAAGAGCTGAAGAAGGCACCAGGCTAATGTCTTGTCCATAGTGTTAAATGCTGGAAAGGATTACTCTGAGTAATGATACTGTTCTCTGAGGTTTAACGTGCCCAACGTATGTACACCCAGCTCTTCATTATCATGCTGCTTAGCCTCTTCATCGTTCTAGCTCCAGGTAAAAACTTACTCCTCCCTACACAAAAGACCCACTTTTTAGCATCATTATTGAATGTATCTTACCACTGTTAACAATCAGATGGTGTGCAAGCTGAAGTTAAGCTTGCTGGGTCAAAACCAGGGGAACTAATGGAAACCTTGTCATCAAAACTGCCCGGGGGAAACAATGCAGCTCTTCAGGAAGTCTGCGTGAAAATAAACTGTAAATGCACACAAGCACAAACACACAGAGGGACTGCACACACAATTTCACTGTGAGTGCCCTGAGACACAAACTTATTCGTACAATGAAAACACCCGGAGGCACCAAGAACACAAGCACGTCTTTTCTTTAAATACCCTCCCTGTTTGTGCCACCATTAGGTTCCTGCCACTAGTAGCCGGGGCCTGGCCGTGGTGTTCAGCTCCTCCGTGGCCCAGCTGAGCTGTGAGCGGGACCAAATTCAGCACTTGGCTCCACCGGAGCAGCTCAAGCAACACAGCTGGAGAGCTGCAAGAGATGAGATTTACAGGGCTCAGGGGCTGGAGAGACACAATGAACTAAAAGAATGGAGAACCTGCATAAATATAGCCTGAAGTATTAAGGGGGGAAAATTCCACACATTAGAGAGTTATCCAGCTTCTGTACCCGGCAGAGACAAGCTTGCCCTACAAAATGGGAATCTGGAAGCCAGGTCCCGGTTTTGCCCCTTTTAAGTTTGGATTGGTGGTTGGATTGCAGTTCCTGAGTCAGACGGACATCTTTCTGAGAGCGCCTCGTTTGTTGTTAGCTTGTGTGCACTATCACGCTGCAATCAGCCCAATAGCTCATCTCTTATCTAAAATGTAAATACTAATTTGAGGGCTCAGGGAGAACCCAGCTATTTTATTTTCAGTTAAAAAAAAAAAAAAAAAGAGAGAGGAGGCGGCCTGGCATCATAACAGTAATTTATGATTTTACTGGTGTATTATCATCGGGTAATAAGAGCAACTTGAAACTGCCAATTATCTCATAAGAGGGGTATCACCTTTTCTATTTTGAATGACTCCACCGATAAATGCAGGTTCTGCTTGCTAACACTCCGTCACATAATCAGTGGCCTTACAGCAGGAGAGAGGAGTGCATGGGAGAGAAAAACAAACCCGCAAACACACAAACACTTAATGTGAGCTAAGCCCTTGGCTTGGCAACAGAGAGAGGGGAGGGAGCCGAGGGGGCTGGGAGGAATCGCCCGGAGCAGTCGGCAGGTCACACACACAGAGTGTGCAACAGCAAACTCAGTTTACAAAGAGACATCTGTTCCATTACTTCGATGCATTGTGGCTAATTACATCCTGGCCCGTCTGTGAAATGACAGCCACTTATTCTCCAGTGAACCGTAAAATCTGTACATGTTCGATGTGGGCAGCGGGGAGTAAGAGGAGTGCAGGGGAGTAGGGGAGGGGGAAGGATGGAGAGGAGAGAATGGGAGAACGGCACAGCAAAGCACCAGGAAAATCTACCGCCTGTCTCCTGCCAGTTTGGTGTCAGTCGGGAAAGGGCAAGAGAAAGCAAACCCCTCTGGAAGAAAGGCCCTAACAAAGCACTGCCATTTTGATGCAGGGCTGCAATGCCTGCTCTTACCCGAAGCTCCTCACTCCCCATCTTTGCCTGTGCAGGGGGAGCGAGACGGTGCCAGCAGCAGAAATTACACCAGACCCGCACCCCTGTGCTTTACTTGCAGATTTCTACAGCCTTTCTGCCATTGCTGTTTACACCTTCCTTACCTGCTGGTTTTACAGCTTTGTTAGGGGCTATTCTCCTATATGCCAATCTAATTTTTGACATAAATGAATTAAAACCAAGGACTTCTCATCTCCCGCCACCTCCCACAGATTTCTAGAAATCTGAAGGAAGCTGCAAGAAAATGAATCTCGCCTTAACTTTTCTACATAGCAAAATGGGCCTTGCATTCAAGCGTGACTGCAAGCCACTGAGTCAGATAACACGAGGCAAATCGTGTTTCCAGACGTAGAGTACAGAAGCCAAGGTGTGGCACTCAGCACCGTACCATCTAACAAGGGTTAAATCCTGATCCTAATAGGTCTGTCAAAAAAAACCCCTGCAAACCTTTCAGTGAAGGTGTGTTAAACATCAAATGAGCCAAAGGCTGCAAAGGTTTGAAAGAAACTTTTGCTAGGGGAATAGCAGCTTTGCTCGATGCTAGCTAGGGCAGAGCTCTCATGCCAGCGGCTCTACCAGCAGCTATCGGCTGGAGACTTCTGATCCCGTGTCCAGCCACAACCCCTGCTGCACAGACTTGTGTAAAACTTCATGTTTTGGTGGCTCTGGTGAACAGAGCACTGGGGTGGTGTAAGTTAAACTGTTAAGGTGGCAAATGGAAAAAGTGGCTATGTGGTTAAAAGGAAGGGACAGACTACAAACAGAGGCCAGCTGCTCAATGCCAACCAACCAGCTCGGTAACAGGGGGCACTGCTTTTGTTCTGGGATTTATGGTTGAAAGCATCACTTTTCCATTAATCCCATCACAGCTTGTGGATATGGGCAGAATTTGCTCAGGGTGATGAATTGCTGACTCCAAAAATATAAGTAAATCTAAGTGTACAAGGAAGGAGGGTAAGGAGGATCGCTCAGATCACCTACGAGCTGAAGAAATCTGATTCAGTCTAAAAACAGTATTGCAACAGCCAAACTAAAGAAAGTTAGGATGCTTTGGGATGAGATTTTTTTCTTGCATTGGGCATATGGGACATATTAATCCATCTGAATCCCTGACTGTACCACATCCTGCAGGTGTTATGACCATTCAAGATGGTCAGATCTAGAGGGGAAGAAAAATACAATTAATCTACGCTTCCTTACATGATACGCAAACAGATGCAGAAAGCGGGAAGCACTGTAGGCAGCTGGTTTGTGTTCACAGCTTAAAGCTAAACCACCTGAGGCTGAAGCATCAGGAATAGTGCAAGCGTGATGTTTTCGCTCCAACTTTAAAACTGGCCTCTGTAGCTGTTGGCAAACCAATGTAACAGGGGGAAAAAAAAGAATCAGGACCTAGCGTTCCTGCCAGGTTGGGAGTAAAAGTAACTGGAAAATTTAATGGATTTTTCATTAAAACGTTCACCACTTCCTCCAATTTTTGGTCCGCATTCTGTGGTTTCTGACAAAGGTTTCAACACTTCTTAGGGCCAAAATGAATATTTACGGTCACCTTGCTGGTGAAATGCAGGTCACAGACTCTCTTGCAGTAACCTATGCACAAAGCTTGTAATGTCTAATCGTGGTCAAGCAGGGATCCTCCAGCACAACCTTGCAGAGAGCCCTGTGCTCTCCTCGGGGCAGCTCCAGCTGTGGACCTTCTGCTGGGACCTGAGGATGCTGGAAGACTGGTGTCTCCAGGCTGAATTACCTCTCCTGTGTGAAGGCAGCAGCACCTTAGCTCTGTGTGGAGCTCTGCTGTGGAGTAGAGAGCTATTTTCTTTATGGTCAGGGTTTTGAAGGGTTTCTACATGGGTAGATGCAGAAAACCCTACACCTTTGAGCTCTGCTAGTGGTTGGTATATACAGAGATTGGTTTGCGAGATTTGGAGGTAAAAGCACAGCTCTTCCAAAGCACTGGCTTTGACTGGCAGATTTAAAGCAAGGGGCTCAGCATCACTGTACTTGACAAAACCTGAAAAGCTATTGAAAGGCTCCTGGGCAACTGAACGGTGTCAGTCTAACCTAGAATGGATGATAATCTATTTTACTTATTTCACTGCACAACTGGCACTGGGAGAAGGCAAACCAAGGGGAAAGAGAGGGCTGAGTGAGCTGAATTCAATCTTGCAGTGGGTTCCTCTGCTGGAACAGCTGGTGCTTAGTCTATGGATAAATACAGGATTTCATTTTCCATGGACATCAGGCTGCCTTTCCTCGCCAGCACTAAACTCAGCCTCACAAAAGAAAAGATTAACAGAAAAAGAAGCTCACAGTGTGTAACTCTACAAAGAGCTTACAGGAAGGATTTGTAGTAAATTAATATCACCAGCAACCATATAGTTCACAGAAGCTCACAACCTTTTGGTGTAAACTGTGATTTAGTTGGCTAACACGTTAGGTGTAAGATCCAGCAACCTCAATTATGCTCTTCATTCCCTGCCTGTCCAGAGGGACCTCCTCCTCACACTGCCTTAATGATGAACTTAGTTTCAGCCATGTTTTTGTTGCACTTACTGACCCATCGCTTCTGATCATTCACCTGGGCGTGATGGTCTACACAGCATCTTAGCCTGCTCTTGTGTCTGAAGCCTAAATGTTTTACAGTAGGTTATCACAAGTTCAACTTAATGAGACTCAAGAAAGGATATCAGATGCAGGCCCAGGGTTGATCCCGAGTTCATTCTGATCTGAAAAGATTAAAAGATATATTCCCCTCCTCTATTTTATTTTTTGCCTTTCACATTGTATATGGACACCCAAGGTGAGTTTCTCCTCTCTTCTCCAGCAAAAGCTGTAACAACTGGAGAAGAGCAAATGGGTGACATCACAGGAGTCAAAAGTGAAAAATGAAGCAATGGGAGAAGGCAGGGTTTTTAATCATTCCATTTAAAATGCTGCTTCCCCCTGAGTTTGTGTGGTGTGAATACTAGCTCATATCTATTTCAATAAGGAATGAAAAATTTGTAACAAAGGACATCTGTTCTGTAAATGCAAAGCTTCCAGCTCTTCAATAAAGATGAAAAAAATGTCTTTGAGACTTTCAGGAGTTTCTCTGTCAGAAAGCAGAGATATCCTTGAGGCCTATACGGCAAAGTGAAATCTACCTGCTCTCTTTCAGAATCTGTCCTTTCTCCCTCTACTGTTGCCTGATATGAAAGCCCTTTTAAGCCATTTTCCCCAACTGCAAAATAAAGGTGACCAGCACAGAGTTTCAAAGATATGGCTCTATGCTTCCTCCTCGGTAAATTCTTCAAAGGCAAAGGAGGTATGACTTTGCAAAAGCTGAAAGCATTCCCAACTAGCAGCTGGAAAGAGCAAAGTGCTAAATTCCTCCCCTGAGAACCTTCCCTGTTCACAGAGAGACGCCACCGTTACAAGCCTTCCTGGTTATAACCCCCCCAGATTTCCTGAGCTGATGACGCTTATCCCTAAAGTAGGGCAGATGAATGCACTGATTTTTCTTAGGGGAGAAGAACAGTAAGCCAACTGCTACTTATTCCCCCATTACCTGGTTACAGTTCTTGCTACCAAGGTGATTAGACAGCAGTGCATTAAGAAATCAGATGAAAAAAAGGAAATAATCATTTTGCCTTAAAGAAAAAGACTGGAAGGGGTATTTGTCTCTAAATTTGAAGGTTGATACAAGTTACACTGGCAGAGAACTGGTTAGCTTGGGCCCTTGAAAGTTAAGTATAAATGGAATAAAGCAGAAAACTTCAGGAATATCTATTAAGTAACAAGTCAACAGGGGAAGAGTTTTTAGGTAAATGAATGCCATGCTAACCAAGGACAACAAAAGCCGGAAGAGGCATTAAGAGCATGTGTGCACGTACACAAAATATACGGGGCTGCTACACGCATAACTGCTTGGATCTCTGCAATCAAATTCTAGGTCTCCTGTGCACAAATGCTACCTGTAAGTAAATCTGAATAGGAGCTGCTTTTGAAAGCGTAGAGCAAGGCAAATTACACGTATTTTACAGATGCATGCAAAAGTGACAAGTTCCAGATGCTTCGGAAAAGCCATCCCAAGAAACAAATGAAATGCAGGCACAAGCCATAGCAGAAACACCATGCCACATGTGAGCCTGTGTCCCTTGAGTCGGGGGAGAGGGAAGGAGGGAGGTAGAGGGGCTGTATTTTGAGAGAGGACAGGTTCAGCCTTCCTTTTCAGAAGTACCCATAAAACCAAACTGCAAATATAACACATGGCACGCTTATCTGACTTGTACCTGCAACCACATGGCACGGCGCAATGCCACGTACTTAGATTTATTTGGCCAGCAGCAGAGCAGGGGTGCGACATGGTCTAACGGGATGAGCTCACCCATTGGGAAGGTGAAGACTTAGAAAGCGTATTTCAAGGAGTTCAGAATGTTTAGTGTTATTCAAATAAACCTGGTGTGACTGTAGTGGCTTGAAGGAAAGGGCTGATGTGCAGACGAGGAAGCGGTGGCACAGTTGGGCTGCCCGGGATGGCTGAAGAAGCACAGGGAGGACAAGACAGGAGCTCTGCTTTCCCAGTCCTTGGCCACTGACCTTGGCGCTTAGGCTTCCAGAGCGTAACACTCAATTATGGAAAACGGTCACTGACAGAATAAAAATCATGAGTTTAAGTCCCTCCGTGAGGCTGGTTTACAGTAGCTGTGAGTGCCGGTTCCTGGAGATGGAGCAAATATGCAGCCGGACCCTAAGTGTGCCGGGGCCACTCACCGCCTCTCATTCGGAGAGTACATGGGTCCCAGTACACCAGCCCTCCTGGCCGGTCACAATTAGCAGCACTTGCTTGGGAGAGACCCGAGTCATTAGCTGGCATAGAAAGTTAATCACCTGTCCGCCATTACAAAAGGGATCGTCCCTTCAGGAGAAAGGTCGGTGGCTGGGACCACTCAGGGGACAATGTCTGTTCTCTAAATGGTGCCCTATGAATAAATCAATGTCCAAATCCCAGGGCTTCTAAACCTCTACAAACACAAACATGCAGAAAGTATATACATTAAAAAATGATTCGGAATAAAAACGTCTCCCCCTGAGCCCCAACTTCTGAATGCCATCTCTCTGGTTAACTCCTCCCTGCCCAGGCTACCCTGGCTGCCTCGCAGAGTATGCTCTGTTGTTCCCATAGTACATTATTTGTTGAAATAAATATGGAAATAAGGCTGAGCAAGACAGCCAAGACAGCCAGACTGAAATAAATTCATCACTCACGGGCTCTCAAGGGAAGAAAACCGCGCATTTTTTCTAAATGATTATTTCTGAAGCACTGAAGGAATGGCTATATCACTAATGAGGCCAGTGCTCCATGACTGCTGATTATAAATGACCTAAAAAGAGACAAGGGGATGGTGTGTGTGTGTATAGGGGGATGGGGAAAGAGATGAATTGTTCTTCCTTAGGATCTGGAATCATCTCCCCAGGCTCCTCAAAAGTCTGAGAGCATTTGTGGTTCACCACAAAGGCAGGCCTGGCATATTTACAGCCAGGTGAGGAAGTTTGGGGCTGCAGCGTTGGGCTATTCTAACAAGTACACACGCAATTCCTTTCCTCCCTTGGTAGGTCACCATCTATTCACTGCAATAATAATTAAAAAGGAAAACGAGCTCTCTCAGTCACCACCCCTGGGTCTAAATTAGAGGTCCTGCAGGTTGGTGCAGCCATACTCAAGGCAAGAGGAGGCTAAAGCGAGGAATAAGATTCCCTTATGTCTTCTCTCACTCGCTAATTCCCATGGAAACAAGCAACTCATGACAAATGACTCAAATACGCTTGCAAAAAATCTTACTCATATGTTTCGCTGGCTACCTTCCCCCACACCTTCGGGTTGACTGATTACAGATGCATTACACATGCAGCAGGGCTGATCGTGGAACAGGACAGGCTGGCCACATGTAAAGGTAGGCAGGATGCAAGCCACAAGCAGGGAAATCGGCAGCATGAATTCAGAGAATAATATAGCAATTTGGCCATAAAAAGCTGCAGCTTTCAGATTCCTAGCAGTATTATTTATATCACATGATATGTAGAAGCGACAGCATCCAGAAGTAAAAGAAAATCTAAGGGACAGCCTCTAATGCGTAACATGAGCAATTACCCAAATCTGAGGGTACTGAGAAGGTGGGATTTGCTTACTTATTTAATGGTTTGGTTTATAAACAGAAATTACCCAGGACACCTTGTAGAGCAGAGATCTGAAAATGAGCTTCTGCAAAAGCTCAGACAAAGGAGCCCTGACAGATATTAGATGGATTATAGTCATGCACCACTGCCAGAGGTTTCCTAACACTTTCTGAAGACTGTCCCTTTTTGCAGGCAGCAATATCTTCTTGCAAAAGCTGACAGGGTTTGGGAGATGCAGCTTTGGTTCCATCAAAACCATTCCAACATGTGCCTGGACTTAGAGTATCAAATGGACATGTTCTCAGCACAGAGGCCCAGGTCAGTGTTCCTACTATAGCCTACACTCTTTACTGCATCAACGGGGGCAGCTCATCACATAAGAGTTGCTGCAGTCTTGGTGGGGAACTCCAGAAGATTTTTTTTCCCCTTGTGAGAGAGACCCTTTCCCTGGAGCCTGGGACAACTCGCTGATCTCCTCACAGGTACCCATCTTTACATGGGTAAAGTGCCTAGACTTAGCCCGGCTGCTAAATCTAGGGGTGGAGGCGGAGAAGAAAAGTTTAACTAAGTTTCCCTCCTTCTCCCAGGTCATTTGTCACAACCCTTTATAGCTAATAACCTCTCTGTAAAATTTATAAGCCAAGTTAGAGAATTACAGAATAGGGAAATAATTCACTAATAGCCTATATGAGGTGGTTTAGAAATCTTGTAGGAAAGAACTCCAATATGTTAAATGCCACAGGTTTCAGAATTAAATGCTGTAGTCGCCACTCTTTTTAACCCTCTGCAGTTCAGCAGGCCTAGATCTATGCAAGATCTATTTAAGCCTAGCCAACACCACAGGTCTTCTCTCAGAAATGTCCCTGCTGAGAGCTGGGGCCACCAGCCAGCTCACACAACCCGTGATGGAGCCTGTTTCTTTCTCCTCCCTCAGGTGGTTAGAGAAGTGGTTCCCCTCCCTCTCTCATAAGCACACATACAGACAAATGAAGTATCTCATTTGCTTTTCCGAAAGCCTTGGACTACTTAATCACAGAAAGTAAATCTGCCTAGCAAGTGAAGATGGTCCACTGGGTCACACTGACTCTCTCTGTCTTGCTTGGAGCAGGGAGCGTAAAGAAATCAGGCCAGATGCTGTATCGGTATAATTTCTGAAGTACTCTAATGAATCCGACCCCAGGCTGAAGCTTTAAAGGAGCGCGTAGTGGCGTGTCAACATAAACAGCTAAAACTAGTGTCATGTCAAGTGGTAACAAGGCCACTGCTGTTGTTACAAGCACCGTGCACTTAGCCGATAAAAATGAGCATCCTATCAAAGCCCGCCACAAGCCGCCCTTATCGCCAGCGAGAAGGAACAATGCCCCCGCACGATCGCTGCTGCTCGGTGCCACCGATAGCAAGCCCAGCTCCTTACAAGCTGCCCATTAGTATGATGAAGAGACTAATAGCCACCACACATGGTTTTTTTTATCTTTTCTTTTCCTCCTTGTTGGTCCACTGGCAACTGCTAATGGCTTTCTGGGGCTCCTTTAAATAAACAGAACTAATTACTCCGCACAATGACACCGTGGCTTACAGGCAACTAATTATGTCATGGAGGGGTTTCTTAACATGCACGTTTATTTGCAGAGGGCCCACATCTAACATGAAGCAAATTTATTCAAGCCTTTATGCTATCAGCTGGTACCAAAATAACACTGAATACACAGCAGATCCAGATTGCAGAACTTTAGCAGGCAAGCTCTCCCAGGAGGCTGAAAAACAACACATGGAGCAGGCATATTACAGAACATGTGTAGCTGCGTCGCTGCTAGCCTCCTGCGCGTTTAACGTAGTGCCATGGCACAGACTGAAACTGTTGTGTAAATAAAGCTCTGCTTTTCTTCACTCGCATTTGCTATACGTTGAACAGGCAATCACCGCTTGCTATGCCTTATGCCCCGACTACGTGCCTTGCCGGAGGAATAATGGAAATCCTTCTCCAAAAAAAAAACCCACAGAACTGAACAGATGGGTGACATAAAAGACAAGATACACTGGGAAACTGTTCTACCAGTAAGAGAAGAGGAAAGAGAGAAGTTTAAGTGACTCACTGCATGTCATGCGCCCAGCTGTGTTAGAGGCTGGAAACAAACTTAGGGTTTCCTGACACCCCCTCCCTTTTTAGACAGGAGACAGCATCAAACAAAAACTAATTTTTTTAAAAATAGATTTTGCAGACAGATATCTAACTGACAAGACAGATTCATACCAAATTATTCAAAATGGGTGTGATTGAACACCTTTTTGAACTCCTGCAAACCTAAAAGGACTTTGTTCTTTAAAGCGAGATGCTGGGTGTGAGAATTTTTTAAGGTGTTCAGCCGCCCCCCCCCCCCCTCACATAAAAAGCAAATGAAAGCATTTGATTTGCAAGCATTTCTGGACAGCCATGTCGTACGAACAGTAACTCCTTCTCCTCAGAGACCATATCCTGAAAGGATGTAGCAAGGACACCTCTCCACACACACTCATAACGATCCCTAGCATTAACAAGAGTTATACGCATAAAAAGTAGCATATACCTTGCTAAGCATGTTTGAGTGGCAGATGAACTGATACAAGAGGGCAGAGTATCTTATTTGGAGCGATTAGCTGACTGTCTGGTCAAAATACCTTGTGTAGAAATGTATGCCCAATTATACATGTATTCAACTCTCATTCACATATCAAGACCATCTACACCCCTACAAAGAACGTGGTCCTTAACTTGCCATTTAAAGCATTTGAGTCAATGAGTTTCATAAGAAAGTGGTAGCCTTTGCAAAGGGGCTTCAAAAATCTCATTTAAGATGAGGGCCACTGTTTCCTGCAATTCTCTAAGGCTCTGCCTTCCCACTCTAAACAAAAGGATGTTTTTTCTTTTACAGAGAGCAAACTGAACTAAAGATTGCAAGCTCACTGTACAACTGTAGCAGAAACAGGAGACAGGTAGTTTTCTCAGTAACCAGGCTGACCTTGACAAGCAACGTCAAGATAAAAGCTTGGTCTCCCACTATGATTTTCCAGAGGTGGGTCACTTCAGTTACATCCCTCGCTGTAGAAACAGACAGCCCTAGCAGAGACGACATCCTCTCAGAGGGCTCCCCCCCTTTACAAAAGGAACCATTAGAAGATGACAAGATACGCACAAAAAACTCTGACATGGAAGTTGAGGGGAAAAAATGGCATGAATGAGACAAAGAACACAGGTGCACCATGTCCTCAGTCCCTCGGGGTGCCCCTACAGCACAGTGTCATGGAGAGGGGACCTCCCACCGTGGCTTACGTGAAGGAAGCAGAAGCCTTGGGAGCGATGGCTGAACAGTGCAGCAGCAGGTCTTGTATTTATTAACTAGGCAGAAGGTGGTCAAACAAACCTGTTGAGAATCGTGTAGTAATCAGGCATAGGGAGGTCATGTAAGGTCCTCATTAAGGGTATTATTACCCACCTTGATTTTGTACTGCCCAACTTTGTGTTAGTGCCAAGTGACAACAAAAAAGGAACAGAATTGGCACAAACAGTTCATTTCTCTTAAGAGTGGACAAACAACTTGATTAAAGGAAGGAAAAACATACCAATCCTGAAAAAGAGCTTCTGCTCAGAACCGTCTCCTCTTCCTTTATGTGTCTGATTTTCAGATCAGTTTAAAGGAAACTATATGTACCTCCAGAGCAAGCATATTCATGACCAAGTTATCATTTCCCATGGGAAACTCTGAGGTCTTTTCTAGCATTTTTCTTACTCTTATGCTAGGGAGACTAAAAGACTATCACAGAGCAGCCAGTCCTGGATGTTTAAAAATCAGGAAGCAAATCCCTAACATCACAGCACTGGCCTTCATATTTCTTCTTAGTATCATTAAGTTTTGTGGTTTTCTCCATTTGCCCATTGTTGTAGGTACCGGGTTCAAGCTTTCCTTTCCTAGACAATGCTTTTTTCAAAACACAAAAACCAAAGACTGTTGCATAAGCTGGGGGTCCAGGATCCAAGGTCAAAGAAGACACCAGACATCAACTCCATGCTAAAATGTGAGCTGGAAAACAGAATCATAGAATGGTTTAGCTCAGAAGGGACCTTAAAGATCACGCAGCTCCCACCCCCTGCCGGGGGCAAGGACACCTTCCACTTAGACAGGTTACTCAAAGCCCCATCCAACCTGGTCAATCCATCCAACACAGATTGTCCCCTGTAGCTCTAAGCACGGTGCTTACTCATCAACCCTCAGAACCTCAGGAATAGGCAGAAGCCATATGGGGGTTTTGTACCTAGGTCTCTTCAAACGAAACCACGTTGCCTGAATTCCCAAGGCCAATGACCACACACAGGAAAAACAGAGGGGAATTGGCAATTTCATACAGTCTGGTATTATATCCCAGCTCTTAATTTTACTGTGCTGGTAGCATAAAGATATACACCCCTCCTTGCCTTTCCTGTTAAGGTTATTGGGGTAGCAATTCACATAACATGTGGATTTTCAGTTATCTTTAGTGAATAGAGGATTTATATGCATTTTTCCCCTCCAAGAATGAAGATGTGGAGGGCACAGCAAGACACATTTTTTTTCCTGTCAAAGTGGTCTGTAACAGGAATGGAAAATCCTTGCTTTCTGATATTACAGGCTGAAGCATGTTGCAGGCTGAAAGGAGGACAGGCTCTTGGTGCTTCCACACATGCAGGTGCCCCTGAGTGGGGGCAGAGAACCACATTCCGATCACAAGGCAGCACTGAAGGATGTTAAAACTGCCGGAGAGTAAGGAAGCAGTGATTTCCCCCTGCCTTTAAGACTCTTATCTTCAAATTTATCACCCAAACAGGAGTCCAAAGATGGGCAACACAGCAATACCTCCCTCTGTGAGGAGGAAAGAGTTTGTTCCAATAGCCTGACTGTGTCTGAACCACAGGTCATCTCCTGTGTGCAGCTGCAGCAGGGAAACCAAATTCCCCATAGGAAGCAGTTCCACACGGATGACTGACATATGTTGTGACTATTGACAGGCAGCCTGAAACTTTGCTATTTATTCCACATTTTAATTCTGCAGACTTCAGTACTGTAGGATTCAGACCTCAGAAGCTGTGAATTCTGGGGACAACTTATAATTTACAGTGGGGCTCTGAACCTTCTCTATCCTTTCCCCCTTCTCTTCAGGGTATTTATACAAGATTTTAATTTTTTTTTTTTTCCCCCCAGACTGCTTGCAATTGATACAGGAGAAAGTAGAGGTCACAGGAAGAGTAAAGACAGATAATCTAATTTTCGTTTTGTCCATTAATCACACACGATTTCAGCTAGTCATTTAACAAGGTGGAACTCTAAAGCGATCTCTCCACTGATGGGGGAAAATTCACTCGAATTCCTGTTGCAGCTCCACCCTCCTGTTCAGGCTGCAAAGAGCAGCCTCTCCTCACACAGAAAAATGGAATCCATTTTTCAAGGTAAACATACTCTCCTGGAAGTTTTCTCAAAAGCTTTTTGTTAAATTTAAGTGTGCAGCTGAAGCTATTGGTGCCTTGTTTGTGGTGGCTAGTTTTTGGGCGTGTGTGGATCAATGCAAGCCCAATAGGAAGCTCTGTATTTTAATACATTTTGATATAAAGTTGTCAATAATTCTACACACTATCCTAGCTCACAAGTAAGAAAGCTTAGAAGTTCCCTGTGTCTGTACCCCCAAATCGCTCTCTGCTATTTGCCAGTCTCCCACTTAGTCAGGAACAAATCTCCTCTTTCCTAAAGTGAGACTGTTTTGGAAATGAAAAAGATGTGCAGTCATGATCGGTAAAGTCGAGGAGATTGGAGGCATCAGGCCTTGGACATGCACAGAAGAGGCAGGAAAAGGCATCTTCTTTCTCAGCTGGGGTTTGATGAGTACTGCAATATTCACCACCTTGGAAGATGGTGCTGTCTGGCTCCCAGCTCATTTATCTACCTCATCTTTGTTTAATTCTTTACAAAAATTACCTAGTGCGTGGAGGGGAAGGAATCTCTATGATTTAAGAATGGTTCAAAGCAGCTGTATTGGAGGTGAGGGCTGAGGAACCCAAGAGGAACTGTAACAAGGCACACTTCTCAGTAATCATCTACCTGCTCAAAAGAGGGGAACAAACTCCCACTCGTCATCAGCATGAGAACTGTGGAGAACCCAGTAACTCCATGTTCAAGGAAGCATCAATATTTCATAAGGTTTCTGTGCCAGGCTGTGAATGCCTCAGTCTCCCCTTCGTTCACTGTTCTTTTATCAGATAGAGGAACAGACCAAAGGCTTATCCTGGGCTGAGAGGCAAGAGGCCCAAGGACATTTGTACCCCCCTGACTAGCCTAGCAGGAAACAAAAGGGCCTTCCAAACCCAAAAAAGGCAATATGCCTGAGAAATGCTGTCTGTCTTTCTTACAAGATGTTTAAGGGCATCATTCAGGAGAAAGTAACTTTTAGCAGTAGGTTCCTTCACCCTTTGAGGTTTCAAAGAGAAGGTGGGATGTTTAAAGAAAGAGGACTGCAGATGCACAAAAGCAGGACAAGATTTGATTATATTGAAGACTGAATTGCTGACAAACCCTTGACCTATTTCGGAGGGATCCCGAGCAGTTCTGCTCTTTGATGGACAACACATTTGCCAAGACAGCACTGCCACTCAGGAGCCTTCTTTCTCTACTCCAATGACCAGTAAATGCTCACCTGTTCTAGGGAAAAACCTGTGTTCTGCAGCTGGCTGTCCATCTTTCTCTAAATTTCCCAAAGTATCTAGGTTTCTCTAGTAAGATCACCAATTTAAGCGAAAGTGCTGTGATTCCTAGGCCCAGACTGTAAGTCCCCAGTACTACAGGGATTTCCCAATATGCCACTGCTACTCCTGACACAGGCTATGGAGAGATGGCTTGGGGAACAAAAGCCCCTTTAGCTCAACTTTGATAAAAACAAGGTGACAAACAGGTGAAAGACTTATTACATTTTCTTTTCATATTCTGAACTCGGGTCTGATAATCTTACAGGCTAATGCCAATATCTATGAAACCAGGAAAACAAGAAGGGTAGCATGGATTATATTTATCTGTCAGGGTTTCTGATGAGATGGACCAACTCTGGGAAGATGCATGGCCATTCTTGTCCAGTCAGAGCAAAATAATAAAGATGCAGAGAGAAGTTTTTAAAAGAAGAAATGAGAATTAGAAATCCAACCTGCACTCACATTCTGGGGGATTTAGGGGCATCACTGTCCTTTTGAAAAATTCCCTTTGCACATGAAGAACACAACTGTGTGAACTGAGATACCGCAACTGCAGTCAAGAGTATGAAACAAGACAGGTGTACTGGCTCAATTCTTACGATTCTATTAAATTCATTTTTAGCACTCCAAGCAGAAATACCATAAAGCTCAGGAAAGAACCTTCCTTGACATGAAAATGGATAAACAATTACATACAATAATTAAAGGAGTTGTCACAGTGCCATTACTGAGCAAGCCATTCATATTAGAAACAACTTTATCAGGTGCTGAACCAAACCATATTTCACAAGACAAGAATCTGATCAGCTGCAAGGTGAGTATTAAGTAGTGTTTTCTGTTCCTGTGCTCGATCCGAACGCAGCAGCACAGAGCTAAAATCTTGGCTGTCGGGTCTGATTTTTGTTACATCTGTGTGTTTAGTAAATTACATATTTCAAGCAACCCCTGGGTGTGCAATCCCATCTCTGCTAATAGACTTTTATACTCTGACAGAGACGCTCAACAGCATGAAATAATCCTCTTCAATTTACAAAAGAAGTTCCCAATCTCTGAGTTTTAAACTAGTAGTGATCCATCACTCGCAACAAAAACCAACGTAGCTACTCTGTTAACAGACCGGATTTTAAATATTCACCGTGGCTGTTTGCCCTGTGTCTGCAGAAATGACTAACTCTGTGCTCCGGCTTCCAGGGACACCATCAAAAACAAGAGCGGATTGTATAAGTGGACCATTTTCTAAGTATTTTAATGAGTTTCATCTTTTCCCCCGTCATCCATTATTCTAAGCAAGAGAATGTAACTCTACTTGCAGGGAGAAAAAAAAAGCAGCAGATGATGCGACAGGAAAGCAGAGACAGATATGCACAGAGGCTGATTAAAAAAAATAAGATTTAACAACACCACCATTTGATTGCAAAATGCAAAGAGAAACAACAATAAATACCCAAGCCTGTTTCTAAAGGAAGGAATAAGCTCAGAATCCCTTCCAAAAAGTTTGTATTAAAAAATCTGATGTGTGCCTTTTAAATAGATAAAGCAGTTCAACTTTGGAGTGACTGAGATACTTCAACTTTGTCATAACCCTAATCTTATACTTGGATCCAGATACTATGATGACAAACTCATTAGAAATTACTTGATACGAAATAGGAAAAATACAGGACAGATCCCCATTCCTGACCAATAATGATCCAATACAAAGCATATGCATACAATTTTAAGAACAACAACGAATTCTTTAAAACCACATCTACCTCCTGCAACAGAGCCAGGAGATTTCCTTCCAAAATAAGACTGAAAACACTTTTTTTTTTTTTTTAAAATCATATGCTGCTTTTAGATCCAAATTCTTCCTTTGCCGGAAAATAAAAGTAAATTCAAAACAAAATGTGATGAGTACAGTCAAAATGTCTCAGTTCTGATCATCCTTTTTCTTGACACCAGATATAATAGGGATCATTTAGCAATTTTAAAAATCAAGCCTAACCAAATGCTGCCAAGACATCCAAAACTGCACCAAAAAATGATGGTCCTATCCTATTAATATCTGTCTCTATTTTCCAAGAATTGCTATTGATATCGTGTACTGGAAGACATGACCTACTTAACTTCCATAAGGAAGATTTCATTGCTAAATATTTTTAAAAACCATAAGAAAGAAGGGGAAATCACAAGCAGCAGGGCAGAGAGGGGTGGGCTTGGATGAGGTAGAGGCAGTTTTCCAGAGGATGCAAAAATTCTTGGGTTTCATTACTGTCTGACAGCAACTTTTTTTTTTTTTTTTAACAAGAGCACAGCATTTATGTAACAAGGGATTCACTCATTCGATGCCAAGCCGTGCTGGGGTACTACTGGGAAGTGAAAATAATGACATCACGTGTACTCCCCTTTCTCTCTGGAAGAAAAACATGCCTTTGTGCAGTGCTTGACCGCTCAAAATCGCCCCACAAAACTCCTCAACGGAGTCACGTTAGCCCGAGTGCCGGGAGCAGAGCTCTGGGCACCAGTTCCCCTGGCCAGAACTGGGACCTGCAGGAACTAGGGCTCCACTAACAAGCCTTGGGATTCGTGTGCGTCATTAAAGGACATTAAAACTCCTCTGCATGGAGGTGGCTCTTGTACAGGCCTAGGCTTGGTTTGCTGTAGGTTACTTCCTGGGGTCCCCATGTGGAAAATCCCTGAAAATGTCATTTATTGTACTCTGCTCTGAGCATCGCCACTTATTCCCCAACTTCACACAGCTTTAAGCAGCATATGACCAAGCAGCTTGTGACCTGTTCCTGCAGTACTAGACATAAACTTCTCTGAACTAATTATCAGAAACAATATACACCTTCTCCACAAATCCATCTAACAGTGAAGCTTTGCTAAACGTACTCTGTTCCCTGGTCAAACTTCGTGGGTCTGATTTTCCTGCACAGGATGAGGTAGGATCTTGCTGCCAGCCCCAAACGCAACATGACTAAGAACTGAAGTGCCCTGTTTCCAGAGCTAATGCAAGCTCCACAGGCTAATTCTCTGCTAAGCCAAAGCATGGGGCTTTGATTTCCTAACCTCGGGATGTTATCTGGCTCCAGTATAGGATTACCATCAGCTCTGTACGTCTGTCCTTACAGCAGGTCGCTGTCATGCCATATGCCACTTGGACAACCTTTATTCTTTCTAGATTTTTTTTTTTTTTTAAGTCACCATATTCATCTGGAAGAGCCTGGATTCCCTTGGCTTTCAAAATCTGCTTTGCATTGCTAATGCATGGGGCTGTAGGCAAAGTTGCATTAGAGAGACAGGGAAAGACAGAGAGAAAGATACTAAAAACCTGCTAAGATACAAAATGTCTTCAGGGTGCTCTTCACTTAAATATTAACAAAAAAATAGAGGAGGTTTACTCAATTTCCATTTACCAAACAAAAGACCCAGTTCTTTTCTAAAATGGCTTCTGCATAACTTCACCCACTTTGATGAAAATTCCTGACCTGCACCAGTGTAACTGGAGAGAGTCCAACCTAGAAAGAGCAGGTCAGGCTCTGTGTGGAAGTCATAGCGAGTGGGGAGTCACAGCATCAGTACACGCAGGTACCCTGATCGTTTGATACAGCAGGAAAAACCTCCCACAAAATTAATGGACAATTAATTCTGCCTCGCCTCTCCCCCCTCTGGTACTGTGGTAAGAGAAAGGGTCATCAGTCTCCAGATTGTCACTCTCTCAGTAGAACAACAAAAGAAAGAAATCAGGGAATCTGGAGGGAGAACTGAAATGGCTGTTCCAAGATCGATGGCCAGCCTTCTGGGACATTAAGAGGATTTTATACTCATATAGTACCTTTTATCCCAAAGGAATTCAAAAACCTTTCTAAATGATATACTGATCTTGCAGGAAGACTACATCCATTGAAAGGAGGCAGAGAAAACCACGTCCATAGAGGTGACAGCAAGGGGCGGGCACAGCGCTGCAAGGAACACAGAAGAGGACCTACCAGAGATTCAGGTCTCTAACATGGGGGTTTAACAAGCCTGAGCCTGATTGTGTAACCACACACTCATGAATCCAAGGAGAAGAGAGATGTGATGTCTTCTCTGTCATGGGGGACTGCTGAAGCAGTCAGTGAGGACTGGTGATGTTCCTCCCCATGCCTGGACAAGCAATCCAATCCAGGCAGCTCAACCCCCTTATTGATGGCACAGCACTAGTACTTGAGGCAGAACAGCATCTCCAGTGCTCTATAATACTCCTCCCTGTATTCCCAGTTACCTTTTCCATGGACATAATGCTGAGAGAGTTTACTACGCTTTATATGGAGAGGTGAGGAAAAAGAGTATTTTTGGTTGATGAAAAGGAAGAAAGGGAAAACACACGCAGGCAAGAGTGAAGGAAAATGGACAAAGATTGCAAGGGGGTACAAGGAGGAAGGAAATGACCAAAACATAGGGAAGCCACCAGAAAGAGAAGACAGTCATGGCGTGCTTCAGTGAAGAAGAACACAAAGTCAAACCATGTACCTAAGAAGCAAATGGAAACACTCCACAGCCATTCAGAAACATAAGCAAGAACAGCAGAATTGTATTGAAGCTGCAAGTGAGATCCAGGGCACATTCCTGTTGTAGAGAGGACAACAGGACCTTTTCTACCAGCTTAAGAATGAGCAAGTAGCAGCAGAATTTGGACACTAAATGAAGACACCAAAGAAAAGAGCCCACCTCTCATTGAAAACCACCATGGTTCCCTGCCTCACACCCACACCTCATCTCCCACTGCTTTGCCAATGAAAACGTTCAGCGCAGCCTGTGGATAAAAGAGCAACACAAGATGTATTCATATCAGGGTACCCAGTGGAATAAAGGTGCTCCCACAGCCCTGATTCAAACTGGTCAGCTCAAAAGCATCATTAGAGAGTGTGCAAACACAGTTTTCAAGCAAATTCAGTTACATTCAGAGGCAAAGTATAACCCCACCTAGGGTAAATCTTCAGCTAAGTATCAGATGCTTGACACCAATCTTAACAGCTCATCTTCCTATGCCTCCTGTGTCTCCCTATCCCAGCCCAGGGCATCTGGGTATGGCCCAGAGCTTCTCCATGCTGGGACAGTAAGATATAAATGATAGAGGAAGAGACTACAGGTTGACCTCATTGCCAGATAAAATCCATTATGCGTGATTAAAACTTAACAAAATGCAATCACATTAAAAATGACTATCATGAAGTGCACCATGATTTACTGACTAAATGAATGAGAAATTTATCTGAATAAAACAGTCCTAGCCCTACTGCATTGGCAATGCATGATAAATTGCTGATTGTGAGAAGATCATTGCTTGCCGTTGGATGACATACATACATTGATTTTTCCTAACAACACTAATTAGCATAATGGCATCTCCACATTTATTACATAAAGTTTCCTCTTAGCAAGCAAAAATTATTTCAAGCCTTCAGGTCCCAAACTGCAAAGAATAAAGATGGAAAGGAAGGATTTACAGACTGCCTCCTTGTCCTTTATTATGCAGATCAAAGGTCCAGCCCACTGGATCTTACTTAATCTTGAAGAGATGGGAACAACATTCAAGAAAGCTCAGGCATTGTGCAATTAAGCTGTGATCACAGTGGGTTGTTTTTTAGCATAGTGGTGATCTAATTTTGTGAGGCCAAAAAAAGCCTTTGAGAAAGAAGAGTCTAATCCTAAAGAACTAGAAAAAAAACCCCACATTTCTCCAGTTTCATTAAGATGCACAGGGGGCAGACTGCAATCCTTGTGGAAGGGCTCCCATTGACTAGGGAGGGCTGTGTAGGTGAGAAAGCACTCACTCAGCTGAAAAGGCAAAGAACCATCTATTAATAAGAAAATAGAAGTGGTGGAATAGGTAAGGAAAACATAAGAGAGAGAGAGACCACGTGATTCTCAATTAATTGAAAATCAATCATAATAACCCACACCATTTTTCTTTGAAAAATCTGAGAGGTGACAAAAGACCACCTTAAAAACAAAGCAGTGCCTTGCTGTTCAGTGTCCTCAGCAGCACATGGATTTCAGACTTACTCATGATGATTTTCCAAAAGTCCACGAAGAATGTGCTTCTCGGGATCATGAGTAAAACCGCTCATTTGCCTACATTAATGTTTGGGGTTTTTCTTTTTTTCATGGTACACTGTACCTAGAGCAGAGGACCCGAGCAGAAGCAGAGGAAAGAAGACCCCTCAGCTGCCTTTGGTGACAGCAGCAATGTCAGAGTGCACCCAGGGGAGCCCCCAGTCCGCACTAGCCACCCCAAAACTGCTGTTGGCTATAGCTGTTGCAAGGCTGGGACCTCTGCTGAGGTTACAGCCCTAACATTTCCACTCTGCTTCAGCCTATGTTGCTACAGGACCAAAGCACATGAACCCCCTCTAAGAGGAGGATTTGTGGGGTGGTGGGGAGGCAGAGGAGGGAGGAAGGATGCTCAGGATAGGTGAGTGGATGTAAGAGGTCTGGGTTCTGCTGGTCTTTATTTGGCTTCCTATGAAGACAGGCTGAGAGAGCTGGGGTTGTTCAGCCTGGAGAAGAGAAGTCCAGGGAGACCTTCCAGTACCTAAAGGGGGCCTCAAGGAAAGATGGGGAGGGACTCAGCAATAGGACAAAGGGTAACAGTTTTAAACTGGAAGAGGGGAGATTTAGATTAGATACCAGAAAGAAATTCTTTC
>JAOXJM010000033.1:13234790-13252648 GCA_026413425.1 Tringa solitaria
CAGGTTGCTCAAAGCCCCATCCAGCCTGGCCTTGGACACCTCCAGGGATGGGGCAACCACAACTTCCCTGGGCAACCCGTTCCAGTGACATGTCCAACTGAAACTTGGATCTTCACCTGCTCCAGACACACAAGCTTTTTGGTACTGTCCCATACCTTTTCCGCACCCTGCTCTCTTTTACTGCAGAGTGAGGTTGGTGGATGTGAGCAGGCACTTGGTAAACCTGCTGGTACTTCCAAGAAACAGAGAAATGTTTCCTCTTGATCCTGAACTAGTAACCTCCATATAGTAAGATGAATGAGGTAAACATCTGCCTCAAAGCCAACACATACATTAAATTTTACATCTATGTGGATTGTGTAGTTTGTGACCTGCGTAGTAACTATTCCAGAAATGTCTTACAAGGCTTTTAACCTTTTAGTTCTATGAATCTCTCTGTGGGAACAGTGAAGCTATCTTCAAATGATGAGACCAGTTTCACACAACATGAAGGGCAAGAGAAGGTATCATTAATATAGCTTAAAAGCCACCCCCCAAAAAAAATCACTTAAAATTACTTTTCCATCTGTAAGAATGCAAGGGCTTGTAAGACTAATTTACTGCCTTCTACTGCCAGAGACAAATCCTCAAGGTGTGGGAAAATACAAGTCACTGGCAACGTAACAACAGAAAACTCCTACTTTTTTAGTTTTGTTTTAGCCATCTGTCATAAGGGTATACTACAAACAATGATGATCCAGTGAAGCCGCTCCATAGTTCGGAACATTAAAGTCCTGTTTGAGACGGAATAGTGGACAGACTGAAGGTGGAGCAGCCAAATTTATCACAGGGATGGTGCCACCACATTAGTGAGATTATAGCTAAGATCCCACAGTCCTTCATCCGTCCCACGACTAGTTAAAAAAAAAACATTTAATATGACAACAAATATTTCATACTATTTCCATCTGCTGGAGGTATACAGACCACAGAAAGCCACGGTGTCTCCAGTGATTTCCTGCATACTGTGACAATACCAAAAAACAGTCCTCTGCTGTTAAATGGATCAGAAGGAGAGGCAGAGAAATAATAGCTGGATGAAGGGAAACAGAGGGTAAACTTGAGAAGAGAGTTTAGAGAGAGAAAGAAAAACAGCTCATGGAGTAGCAGGTAAGAAAAGACGAAGAGACAAATAATATAGGACAGATTTTAATAAAAAAAATATAAAAAAACCCTAACCTGCTGGACTCAGGGGAAAAGAAGTACACACTGCAAAAATAATTCCCTGGAAAGTGCATGTTGGGCAATCTCAGGAATTTTGCTTTCTCTAGGCAATACTATGTACCAAAAATAATTTCAAACGCAGATTCTTTTGAGGAGGTTAACTCTCAAGCCTACAAGGAACATGATGTCAGAAAAGAAGGAGTCAATCTTCTCAGGGAAGAAACAGAAGCCAAAAAAAAGAAAACATTGAAACATGATTTTGTGACAGTGTTGCAGGATTTGGGCTTGCTTTCTTATGAGATACTTGACCATCTCTAGACAGCTCCCACTCTTACTGTGGAGAAAGAACTGCTAACAAGCTCCTACCAGGTGTAAATGAGGAAGCCACCTCTTTGGAAGATGTGTTGACAAAGAAGGGGTGGTTTCCTCACCATGTGTAAGATATACTTGTGGGCTAATGCCTGCAAAACATTCCTCACACACACAAAGAGGGGCTAAATAAATGGAAAACACAAGAATACAAGTCTATGCGCTCTACATGAGAATGGAGAACATAGGGACCAACAGACTGGTTTCTCTCCTTAGTAACAAAGTTTGCTGTTTCAGACTTAATGCTGAGCTGCTGAACAATAAGAACAAAAAAAAGGGCAAGTTTCCCACTGCTCATGAGGAATGAAATCTTTGCTGAGAGAGCAGAAGCCACATTCTTTAGCAAATTAGATGCATCAGCTGGGATTTGGCAGAACCTCCTGAATGCAGGACTACGAATCTGCACTTAACCACTTATTGGGACAGTCTTTCAAGAGGTATTAAGTGTTCCTACTATGGACACATGCACATTGCAGACATTAGGAAATCTTTCTGGAGGGAACGCACAAGCCAATAGTATAACTCTTCTAGGTACCACCAGGCTTGAATATTCAACAATGCTATGGAAAGCACCAGAATAAGGAACCACATAGATAAAATAAAAGAGAAAACAGGAATTCAGAAGTGCAAGGTACGCTTCACTGTTGAGCTGGAACATCAGAGCCAGCCTGTGTAGCCTTAACTGCTTATCAAAGAGCGCTCCTTCACACAGACACAGATTAGGCAGAGACACGGAGAGCAGAAGTTGAGGTTGAAGCTTTTGAAGGCACACTGACACCAGTGCTGCGCTGTTCCAGCATCGGGTGGCCAAGCCTCCACTGATGGCTCAGAAGCAGGCTGTAAGTCACATTGCTTTAGAGAAGGGACAAAAAAGCTCCTGGTAATCTATGTCCAAAAAGCCAAAAAGGAGTATGGAGGCGCGAACATAAAAGGAGCTCTTGGGCTCCACATGTAACTCCACAAAACATAGTGACGTTGACTGCTCACAAGTTCAGAACATCCTGAGCTACAAGCCATGAACTACAATTAAAAAAGGCGAGTGAAAATGAGCCTCTAGAGATGGGACTATTACTTTTCCTCTGAAAACAGGAGTCTTACTTAGTCCTAAGTTCCTAGTTGGAACATTAATCAGTACTTACTGATGTTCTCCTCGAGCAACAGAGCTGAGCTGAATTTGTGCTTTTGGGATAAACAATCAGCCTCTTTCAGAGTCACTGAAATGCTACTGAGAGGAGGAAGATGTTTAAGGAACACGGGATTACAACAGAGCAGGGGACTTTCTCTTTCTGGCAGTGCTCAGCCTCTCATAAGATATTTGTATGCTTCAGCTTCTCTCCCCGTGTCATTCTTCCTTTTCTGCCATTTCTCGTACCTTGCAGAGTAGTACAGACAGTTGTGGACAACCTCAATGGTGGCACTTCTGATTTTTTGAGCTTTTCACAATGCTACCCAACATGAAGCTTTCACCTTGTGTAATCTTTAATTAGCTGCAAAATCTCCGAGGTGGGCACTACCTGTTCTGAAATGCGGCTGCCACACCTCACATGAAGGCCCAGACTCAGCACCACCACGGCAAGAATACTAAGATTTTCTTCCCTCGCGACATTTTTTTTTCAGCTTCATCAGAGGGATGTGACTGCCCTCAGGAGCCGTTGGAAAGGACTCCCTCTTATTCCCCCACCTCCCCTCCCACTTGCAAAGGAACCAATTTCCCCATTACACCGGTGACTCTGGTAATGGGTATGGTGGGAGAGGAACCCGGTGCTTTTGCCTGCCCCCCAGGCTGGCTCTCGACGTGCACCAAAGCTCATCCTTGGAAACACGGCAGCCCTTCTGGCCTGGCCGCCCCCCAAAAAGCCTTTCCCAGTTCTCCTGCCCACAGGAGAGAGGAGCTGGTGCAGGAGACAGCAAAGGAGGATGTATGCAGTGTGGGGACCTCCCCGATGGTGTCTCTTCTTCTGTCTACCTGAGTGTAGAGCTATGGGCAGGGAAGGAGCCACCAACATGTCATAGGAAAAAAAAAAAAGAGACGACTAAGAGGAAAATAAAGAGAACAGGATGGAGCTTGCTTTTAAAGTAACCACAATCTATTAACAGTTCAAAATAAGCTTTTTAATTACAGGATACCCTGTAACTTTTACCCTCATCGACTGATTATTTGATAAGCAGTTTTGCTTGCTGCAAGATCCTTAATAGACAGAAATCAGAGCAGAGGGACAATGCAGGAAAGGAAAGGGGGTCCTCAACGGAGCAGTCTGGGTGATCATCATGAACCTGGGGTGGGAGCAGAAACTGCATGAATGGTACTGAAGGGAGTTAAGCAGCAGAGTCATTGCGTCCCTCCTACGGTAAAGGGAGCACCGGGAAGGGTACAGCTTATTCAAGAATAATTCCATATCTAAAATTAATCTTTCCTCCAAATACTAATAAAAATATTTACAAGCTTGCTCGGAATTAGATCTCAGTTTGTATAAGCACCTACTATGGGAGGGCAATGGAAAAAGAGATGGAAAGAGAGTTAATTTTTAATCCAGTCTCCAGTTTTCTTTACATAGGTTGGGAGAGACAATGACACTACATTTAAATTAGAGAATAAATTCTCAGACTACCCGGAAGAAGCTTTCCTAGCAAAGGCATTAACTTACAGTTTGTTCCCAGCAGAACAGAATAGTCAAAAGGAAATTTTAAAGCTGATGTCGTCAGGGATACACAAAATGACACTTGGGCTTAGAAGCACTGCTAAAGGTGGAAATGCAGCCTGAAAGGAGGCAGTCCAGTTCATCTCCTACAATCAGTACAGCAAGCGATAAGGGTTCAGCTCTCATTAATCTAAAGCGCATTGTTATCTGCCTGTTGAAGACTAATCCCTTATGTATTTATAAAAGGATCTTTTTAAATGGCAGGAAAAAACCAACTCTATATGGTTCTTCTGTAGAAACACAGTAGGTCTGAGTATCTTCAGATCCAAACCACAGCAGTAAGCGCTAGCAGAAGGCCACTGTGAAATGCCCCCTCCTTGCTCACAGCAGAGGACCGCACCGCACAGCGCGTGTCTGCTCTTTCTTATGGTCGGCTGGCTTGGAAGGTGTCCCCTGCAGAACTGTCCCCAGCACAGGAAATGGGAGGAGAGCTGCAGAGCCTTCCCTGGCCTTTCCAGCAAAGCCTCTCCTCTTCCAAAATTAGTTGCAAGACTTGCTTGACTCCCTTTGATGGCAAGGGAAAGCTGGCCACTGACCTCAGCATGGGTTAGCCTGAGACCTGGAAGGTCGGAGAGACAAGGAAGATCTTCCTTGTGCTTCCAAAACAGAGATGAAATAGAGGCCTCCCTAGCCCTGCATCCATACTGTCAAATCTGCTCAGGAGCTGCTGATGATTTTATTACTACTGTTAGCTGCAAGGTCTAACAAATCCACTCCATGCTGAAAATGCACTTGCAGCCTCCTTGTTGATAGCAAACGAAGCAATTTTGGTACACACCGAGCAATTACTTTCACTTACGTCCTCAGTACAGTGAGTAACTTAAAAATAATGTCATTTGTTTCTGGGAGGTGTCTTTTTTAAAAGCACTACGTGACAAGTTTGAAGTACAAACACAACCAAAGAGAAGTTTCCAAGAAAAAAGGTTTGGCCTTGCACCATAACCTGAATGGTCCAGCTGGGTACTACAAGAACAGATGACACTGACATGGGCGTAAGGAAAATCCCCAGTATTACATTACCTTGCAATGCTATTGTAAGATTTATAATTTGACATGTTTTCCTTTCGCTTCCATATTGCAGAGTCAAAGGGGTAAGAGAGAATCAAAGTGTTACTTTAAAAAGTAAACTTCTGTCCCAGATGTATAAAGAACTGGAAAACAAGAATCCTAGTGGTTCAGAAAACAGGAAGATAACTACCACCACCATCCCCCATATATATTCTATTTATGAGCTCATGATTTTAAAGCATTTTTAGAATTTCTGAATATTTATGACCAGCATGTTTTTTGACCTAAAAAAGTATGACTTTTTTTGAGACATTCAGACTTATATATTCACTAATTTAAACATCAGACTATAGAGTCCTCTAAAATTAATGTCTAATTAATATTTCTAAGATGTTGAGAAGCAAACCAGCAAATTTGGGAATTACAGAAGGAAAATGAAAATACAGGGACAAGAAGTATTCTAAGTGTCTAGACTTCAGAAAAAGTTAAAGGTAAGGACAGCCAAGGTCTTAGAGAAATGACAGAGGGACAAATTTAAAACTCCAAAATATTACCTAAATGCAAGCTGTGGTCAAATCTGCATCCTTGTCAGGCCATGGAAGATCACACAGATTGGAGAGAAAGGGATCAGACCAAGTCATGCAAAAGGCTCAGAGAAGTGCCCTGCGAGCTCTGGCAGCCAGCTGCGAGGCACTGAACAGTAAATAGATAAAGCACACTGCCAAGGATGGAAACCTTAGTCTTAGTCTTTGGATTAAGTCTTTTCTCAAAATACAAATGGAGAATAACAGAACCCAGCTCAGGAATTGACGGTTTACATCAAAACACAACAGGTACCAGCTTGCAATAAGCACTCTTCCCAATCCACAAGGAGTAAAAGCATCAGTGGACTTAGCCCTGTAGTTCCCCCGCAGCGAATACGCCGATTCTCGGAGTCAACCTGCCAGGTGGAGGAAGCAGGACAGGAGGGAGGGCTTTTGATTTTCCAGACAACACTAGAACACTGTTATACGGAGAAATGGCCATGATGGATCTTTCACTCACCACCTACCGGTGAAAGCATCAGCCTTTCTATACTAAATTAGTTATGCTGATGGTCAGAGGGCAGCAAATTAGCCCGCGGGAGAGCATGATATAAACATCCCAGTATGTTCAGTGGTGCTGTGTTGCCAGTTTATGACAGATCCAACCATAAAAACGGGTGGAAAAGAACACAGTTTTACACCACCTGCATATTAACATTAAGAGCATATACAATAAACAAGAAGAGATAGAGAGGCTTAGGAACAATAAGGATACAATATGGATATATGGATTATTCAGCTGGTATTGCTGAAAGCAGGTGGAATGGCTCATGAGACTGCAAAACTAAAATTGATGGTGATAACTTGCACTTTAAGGAGAAAATGGCAAAACAACCACAACAAGAAAGGGTAGCACTTTATGTAAAAATATGCTGCTACTGGCTATAGACATTTCAAAATCACAGTGCTTCGCGATTGCAGTTGTAACTACTAAAACTTAAGGAGAGTTGGTTGGCACATGTTATATCATCAGACTAACAGGTCTGTACTAAATAACAGGACAAACTGCTCTTTACACGGCAATGTAGCTCATGTAGGAAGAAAAAGCATGGTATCATGATGGCTTCAAAATAGGGGACATTTAATATATGCTTCGTGCCATCAGTAATACAAATTTTCTGCTTCTAAAAGTAAAGTAGGACAATTTTTTATAGATGAGAATAACTCACACTCTGAGTCTTCAAGAAACTAGACAAGAAGCAAATCACACAACAATGTATTTTAACAAATCCTGTATAAGTGGAGAAGTTTCCAAGAACCAAAGATATATCATTACAACTGTGATAGTTATAAAAAGAGGAAAAGACCAGTTATTCTGACACACTCTCCAGCATAACAATGGAACAATTGGTTTCAGTTCTCTACCAGTGATGACTCAGAGGATAAAACAGGAATACTGGTCAGCACGGTTTCAGGAAAGTAGATTTCACCAAAGACATCTATGGTTTTCTTAGGATAAGATTATTGGTTCAGTTGAAGCATGGGAGCAGTGCTCTTATACTTTGATTTTGCAAGGCTTAAAATAGAGAAAAAACTTAGTATTTCAGAAAAACATTTACCATACGGAATGAACAAAGTATGTATTGGGTTAAAAAGTACACACTCACAGGTCGCAAAATGAGGAAATACCAACAAGCCCAAATTTGGTTTTTAGGATTATGCCATGGAGATCTGATCTTGGCCAAGTGCTGTCCAACATTTATTTCCAGTGCTTTATGCTCCCGTGACCTCCCTCCCAACACAACGGGCAGATGATAGCAGGAACAGTAAGAATGCCAGGCTACTGTTTACAGATTGCCTGGTGAGATGGTCCGAATCCATCTGAGCACATTTCAATTACCCATCTGTACTTAAGAGTCTATGGGGAGACAGATTTCTGGGGAGCAAATTTTGGCATTTGTAAAAGACAGGCACCACAGCTGAACTCCAGGGCAAACCTTTTGTGGAAAACAGTGGCTGCAAGTCAAACACAGCACAGACGGGCATTCATTACATGTCTATAGGCTGTTCAGCAAGTGATCCTCACAGTCTCAGTCATTATTTCCCTTCCAGCTTGTCTCCCCTAAGATCTGGTGAGACAGTTGTGTTTCTGCCACACTTTCATGCAGTGAATACAAATCTGTAGACTTTATTCTTTACTTTCAGGTAGGCTTTTAAAAAAGCCCAAATCCCAGAACGTAACAATCTCTTTTTCTCACTATCCCAAAGATAACCTTCAAAAAAGCACAAAATATTTTTTACAATTCCAGTGAGAAACACACCTTTTCACTTAGAAAGCACAAAGACAATTACATTTTGGAAGTGTTCTCTGGACACAGATCTCCCTTTATCGTTCACGTGCAAAACCAGACTAAGCAGATGATGATCCATCCTTGGCAGAGCACTGGAACAGGCCCAGAGAGGTTGTGGAGTCGTCTTCTCTGGAGACATTCAAACCCTGCCCAGATACGACCCTGTGCAACCTGCTCGAGGTGGATCTGCTTTAGCAGAGGGATTGGACTAGATCATCTCTAGAGGTCCCTTCCAACCCCTACCATTCTGCGATTCTGTGATTTTTAGTTGATAAGACTGAAACAAAAGACAGAAAAGAGAATTTGAAGATATTCTTCCAGTATGGTGTCATTTCTCCTCTTCATTCACATTCCTCCAATTTCAAACAACATAACTAGTGGTTTCAATAGGAACTCTAATTGCAGCATCCTCACAGTCCCATGCTAGCAAAGAGCTGCAGTCTAGTTTTATTTTTCTTTCACCCACAGAGAATTCTGTTTTGTTTCGACCTCTCATTACTCTCTCTCAGTTACTTGGCTCCAAACATCAAATTCTGTCTCAGCCATTCAACATCTATTCCGTTGGGTTGCTTTTTTCTCTTACCAATACACATACATACTGAACAGCTGGAACCAAGGAAAGGCACAATTAATGGTTCTGAAATTTTCCAAAGAAAACGTTTTCGCTTTTCCCCATTTTGAAATTACTTTTTGGTTTAAAGAAAAGAAAAAAAAAAGTGCCTCCCATAAAACATTATATACACCTCAAAAACTAAATGGAACATTTTAGGTTAAACAAAGCTCTAACATTTGAGCGAGAAGGTTGTTCTAAGCTTGCTTGCTTTTATTTCTTAAATCACATAAAAAGCCTCAACAAAGCCCCTGTTGCATCTTGGTATGAAACCAATTTCTTTTATTATCACATGGGAACCAGAATAGCAGGGAACCTCTAGTCCTTAAATGCCAGCCTCAGTGAAAAATCTGTACTTGCTGCTTTAGCCTATAGCTGCAGATAAGCAAGAATGAAAGAACCACCCAGGAGAAGCAAGAGGCTAAAGCACAATACCTGCCATGTACTCACAAACTAACAACGGGTTTTAGGGCAGATGAGGGTACGTGGGGCAAGGCAAAAGAGCAGGGATTGCTAAGTACAAGCCTGACCAAGTGGAGAACAGTCAGGCACTAACAGGAGGACGGAGCCATGCTGGAGGTTGTTGAGTCAGGATCTGAGCACGGGTTTTGCTGAATGTCGATGGTTTAGGATCTGACCACCGTTTTAACAGTCAGTTCCACAAAAAGCGGTCTGAATTACCTTCAGGTTAACCCTGGAAAAATCCCCGAGTCAAAAATCCAAACCTGTATCTGCTTTGTGGAAAACCAAATACCCCACCCAGTGCTCCTTTGAAGAGAACAAGCTATAGCATAAAATAGAGGACAGGATGCACAGTTCAGGGCATATGGGTTGTTCAGTGTTAGCGTGACAGAGGGTTACAACCACAGTGTCAGTGCCAGCCCTGGGTCCGCACAGCAAAGCAAAGGACTAACACACCTAACGGGGAGAGGTTCAACACCGACAGCGTAGAGAGCCTTTAGAGAAATCCTGCTTTTGTTGCATACTAGTTTTGCTGGCTAAGCTGCTAATTTAGCACTCTGCCTGTCCAACCACTCACACGGATATCGAGCTGCACTCTCACTGCTCACCTCTCCTTCACATGACTATGCAGTGATACTCAGCAAGCATCAGGACACAAGCCCAGAGCACCAGTATGGACGCGTTAACGGGACAGTCACGGGCACCTGCCCTCCACAGAGCATTCGCAAGAAATGTGGACTGAAAACATGGTGTGTCCTCTCTAAAGCACGCTTAACGCCTTAGGCAATGAGTGCATGTAAAAATTCTGCTCATTACTGACAGGAGTACCTTAAGTACACATGCACACAACTTGCCATACTTGAATTTTGCAGCAGTACACAGAATATAAGACCAGGCGTTTTTGTACACGCCTGATATTTCCTAAATCATCTTTTGGTTCTTGAATATGCCCTCATAATAGTCACCTGACAGAAATATATGGTCAGTACTAATCATGAGATGCAACAGCTAGAATCTTTTTTTCCCCTGTTAAAAGCCATTTGTTAAATCCTCAAGATTATTTAAACACTCACACTTTTACAATTCTGCAGAGACCAAAACCAAAATGAAAGCAGAAACTATAAGCTGACAGAAAGATACATTCACTTGACATTCAGAAATGTATTTCAAACTGAAGAGTGCAATCTCCTTATTTTCTATACAGGATCTGGCAAGTTTGACCATCCGCGTCATGCAGCAAGTAGCAAAATCAGATAATCTGCATCAATCTGGATTTCAATAATACCAACATATCGTTCCTACCACCTTTGCAAAAACAATCTGTTTCCACCAAGCACATCTCACAATAATAAGCCTTCCGATTTTCCACGGAAAAATGCTTTTCAAGGAAGCAGAAAGGGAAGGAATGAAGAAATACATTACAGCTGGAAATCTATTATCTCAACCTTCCTCACAAAAAAAAAAAAATCCCTTCGGTGTAAGCAAGTGGACTTCACGAGTAGCGAAGGGGCCTTTCTACATCTACGCACAAGCAAGAAGTCCCTCATCCTGACTGGGTCAATAAAAGTGAATTGCACAACAAAATACAGCTTTGCCTTAAGTTTCTTCTTGATAAAATACAGAAATGACTTCATATCTGGACTTGGTTTTGGAAGAATGTCTAGTTGTATCCAAATACCTAGGTTTTCCTACATTAAAAGAAGGAACTGAATGAGATTAGATGGATAATATCTTGGCTTCCTGTTCACACTGGAGAACTGCTGCGAGATATTAACATGAATTTGTCAATTTATGAAATGGAGGAGATGACATTAACTCTTTCATGCATGCAGGTTGTCCTCTCAACTGTTTGATGGGTCCTTGAGTTCAACGGATTTAACAAAAACAAAGAAAAGGAATGACAAAGCAGTAGACAGCCTGACCAAACATCCGCTGCCTCTCAGTTACAACCTGACAAATTCTGTAGCTCAGATAACAGTCTGAGTTTTATGTCATTATCGCAGTATTTCTCTAGGTAAGTTGTCACAAAAAGAAGAGACGTTAGACCAGCTATTTCTAATGCAATAGGCAAACAGAATTAAAATAGCAGTACAATCCTTTGAGCTGTCACTATACGTCCTGAACCAGATGAACATTTCTTTTTGTTTTGCAATTAATTTTAAATAATGTTATGGGCTCTGATCTGGTAAAGCTCCTTCTCCTCCTATTGGTAGATCCCCAAACTCCACAGGCTGAAGAAATAACAAATTTTGCTGTCTTTTTATATGCATTACAGTTGTGAGTCACAGTTAAACCATGCTCAGAAGGAAGTACTCCTTGTAGGTGGTGTGGAAACAGCTAATTTGGTAAAAAGCTGTTACACTAAATCTATCAACCAACAATTCTGTTAGTGTTATGGTGGCACATAACTTCTGTTAAGGTATCACCTACTTTGTGAACTGATTATTAAACTTTAATTCTTTTTAAAACCCTTAAAATAACATTCAGAAAACTTATTCTCAAGCCTTTCCGTGACACCAACGTGCAAATCTTCACAGGGGCTGCGCAACTAAGACTACCCAGCTGACCTAGGAGGTAACAGGGCATTACTATAACCATTATTTAAAGCATTCCCCAGCCTGGCAGTTGCCTCTGAAGAAGTCAGCATGGAATAGGTGTCAGACAGCGATACCAAGTTACTCAAACCAACTTGGCTTTAGCCTCTTGCTGAAAGACTCTACAGATCCATAACAATAGAATACTTGAGGTTGCTAAAGACTGCTTGAAAGCCCTGGAATAAACCATCTCATTTCAAGCATGGTTCAGCCACCACTAAAAGCATTCAGTTGTGCTTACTTATAGAGGAAACCAAAGACACTCAGCACCCCAAAAAATGCCCTTCCTTTGTTCCCTGAGCCAAAACGCCAAATATTTTGTTTAAAGCTGGCTGGATCCTTGTCCCGAGAAGAAGGGGACAACCACTCCGTCTACACTGTGGAAACGAAGCTGTGCAGTGGTTTGGGATCCAAAAGCATCAAGTCTCACATTATGAAAAAAAGGAAACGAACCCTCCAAGGAGGAGTGACTTCTGACCTAAAACTTCCCAGTAGAAACACGGGGGAAAGGCGCTAGTTCAGAAAAGCTGCCATTTAGCAGCGCAACACAACATCATAAAAAACACTCATCATAAAGTACAACACAACGCCATTTCAGTCATTTCTTAAAATGTTCAAGCTCCGATACCACACAAAGTCCAAGAAGCATTTGCAATAACGTTCCATACTTCCCAGGAGAAAGAGGAGGAGATCATACAAAGAGTTACTGAACCTTTGTATCAACCTCTTTATGTCTGCCCGCATTATCGCGCGCTTGCGCTTACCTGACCAAGGGAAGGAAGTGTTGCATACGCCATGGGCTGGTTCATCATTCCTTTCTGCTTCATGAGGAGCATGCGTTTCTGCTCCTCGCTCAGGTGCGCCATCTGAGCTTGCATCTGCGGCTGCTGGGACTGCTGCTGCTGGATGTACGGCATCATGGGGTTCTTGCCGGGATTTGCCATTGGTGGGGTCATCCTCTGACTCAGCTCAGCGTTGAAGTGGGTCAGAGGTTTGGTGTTGCCGTAAGAAAGCATATTGGGCTGTTTGCTTAAGGAGTTTGTGCCCAGGTTATTTGGCTGCTGACTGATCATATTCATGTGATTTTGAGGGAGGTAGTTATTAATTGTGGTCTTCTGTGGATTGTTTGCCATAGCAGGCACTATTGGGTTTTGGTTGTTAAAGGCTTGGGGATACATCATTGGACTATTTGGTTTTTCTGCACTGAAGGGTCCTCCGTAGGGACTAGAGGGAGGACCCACAGGTGACCAGTTTGAGGCTTGATTTGGATGCTGCTGCTGCTTCTGCTGCATGAGCTTAGCTCTTTGCTGCTGCTGGGCTGCCATTTGCTTGAGCTGCTCAGCCGGAGACAGGTCAGCGCTGGGCATATTCACAGGCCCAGGCCCCGATCCAGTCACCGTTGCCGCTGCTGGATTCATAAGATAGCCATTTCCAGACCGCGTCTGCGTCTGGCCTGGAGTGTGGGCCTGGCTGGGGGTTTGAGGTGACTGAATGACACAGTTTGCTGGTGAGCCGGCAGGGATCGGGGCTGGTGGGGCGCTGGATGCAGAAGCTATGCTAGAAGCTGTGGAGACGTTTGAAAACGGAGGACCAGAAGAAGAAGGTCTCACCTGGGGAGACCCTAATGGGACATGAGCAAATGGAGAATGAGATGGATCACTTTTCACGCTTGCACTCTCTTGAGTCTCTGTGGCAGGCCTGGGAAATTCTGGCTCCTTCTTCTCTTCAAAGTCTTCATTGAACAAGTCTTGTATATCATCTTCTGGAACGGTGTTGGCTAGTTCATCTATTAGCTCCTGCCACTCTTGATCGTTGAGGTTAATATCTGAAAAGAGCTTGTTCTGATTTGAAAGAGATGTTTCAGTGTCTATGCAGCTAGGGTCATCCAAAGGCTCTTGCTTTAGCTCCTTGTTCTGCAGGATGTTAAAACTATTGTCTAGCTCATTGCAACCATTAACGGGGAGCTTTATCTCAGAAAGCCCTCCGTTTTTACCCAAGTCTTCTAGACCACTACCGTGAGTTCCACTGTTCTGCAGGGGCAGGGGAGCTTTCATGTCAAGCTGGTGAAGAGGAGAAACAGCAGGCAAAGGCAAATTATTGGGCAAGCTGTTGATTGCCTCGATGCCCGGTACGTCCTTCCGTATCCGCTTGCTGGTCGGAGAAAAGCTCCCATCACAAACTCCATTCTGCTGTTCTCCATTGAGAGGTGAGCGTGCGCCTTCCAACTTCCTTTTGACTGTCTCTTGAAGCTTAAAGAAAAACAAGAGAAAAAAAAATTAACCAGTTGCAGAGACACAAAAAAGCACTGATGAACCTTGTGACAGATGCTCCTCCTCAAGCTTAGTATTGACCATAAGTTTTAAAAACTCTGATTAGGAAGTTTCTTTGATTTCATTCTTATGCCTTGATAATTTGAGAAGATGGTCTAAAACAGCAACAGAAAAACCCAACCCAAAAAACCCCAAACCAAGCCTGCCCCCAAATAGGAGAGCACTAATTCAACTTTTTGCTGCCCAACACAGTGAGGAGTCTTAAATTGGACCAAAAAAAAAAAAAGGAATCACTAAAATTTACTTTGAAAATGTTTTTGCTGGAAGTTTCCTGAAACTTCTTTAAAAATACCTGCCATACAACTGTTTGACTACTTATATTGAAACATGTGTTGTTGACACTAAAATTTTTTGAGAAAATTCGTTAACATAATTTCATTTGATTAGCCCTCTGTTCTTGGCTACAAAACATAATGAGAAACAATTTTTGAAAGTGAGGAAAAAAATATATCTACCCTAAAAAAAATAGAAGGCACTTTGCATGATGTTAATAAAATAAGAAAAAAAGGAAAATAATCTATGTGCTAGGAGCTAACGTAAAAGATAAATAACTAACAAATGATAGCAAGACAAGTCTCCAGGAAAGCAATTAAATTAGAATGTAAGAATGTTATAAAAAAATAGTGTATTAATATAGGCTTTAATTAAGGTTAAAAGAAGCATAGCAATGCACTGTGACAACCTACAGTCCTTTCCTATCACACCAAACGTTAAGTCCTCCGCTTATGTACCAGGCTAAAAAAAGCATCCCTCTTTGGCTAAGGCAAAAAACAATAGTGGGGAGGGGAGGAAGCAAAGAGGTCACAGCTCTAGCGAACGCCTTCAGGACACACTTGCATCCTTGATACTAGAACAATAGAAGACAAAATACTGAAAGATTTTATCAATTTTTGAAGTATTTTTACTGGTATGAAAATCCCAGGCACTCAGCTCCCACCCCTTCCCTAATCTAGAGGTCCTCAACCTTCTTTCTTCCTACAATCCAGACCCCATTTATTTCTCCCATCCCAGAGGGCTAGTTCCACTTTCCTCCCGCGTGGTTAAGACCAGCAAGCAAATCCATTTCTCAGCCCCGTTTCAGAGGGAGTGGTTCTGTCTGAGAAGGCTGTGTCCTTCTCTTGCCCTCCAGCCCTGCGTGGCCTCTCCGACAGGCAACACAGAAGGACACGGCCAATGCAGGCATTGCTGGGGACACTAAGCTACACACTGGTCCCTCTGCAGAGATGTGAACTTTATAACAAAGCAGAAAGGCAAGTCTCCGAGTCCTTGAGCAGACCATCAACTCCTTGATTCGTACTAGAGCAGAAGAGCTTTTTTTTTTTCATGTGGGAAAATGACTAACACATGGCTAAGAGTCACCAGTGGGGCCCTGCTGGTGTATGTGTCCAAGACTTTGCTGCCTGTTCCCCCTGCACAAAGCCAGGGCACGCCAAGCCTCCCACAAGCTGAAATTCCTTCTCCTCTTGGCTTCTATAGTGCCACACAGAAGTTGTGTGACCACAGTCTCTGCCATGCTGCTGGGCTGTGCTCCTCCTCTGGTGCAAGCTGCCTGTGGATCTCCCACAGAAGCTGTCCTTCCCTGCCCCTGGTTTCTGGGGGTTAGGGAACATCAAGGCCAGTGGTTTGCACTGAGAATGTCATCTCCCTGTGCTGCAGGCTGTGATGGGGAACCCACCGGCAGCAAGGCAGGGGCGAGGAAGGCTGTGAGCGTGTTTTTGGCCTCCCCGCTGCGTGTGTGGTGCCCCCATCACTGGGCTCCCACTCCTCTCCCTCTGCCCCACCACAGCGGCTCTTGCCCCCATGAGCTCCGCAGATGCCCAGGGATGGGGCAGATGCAGGTGGGAGCACACCCTCTCAATTAAAGCCCGGCAGAGTCACGTTAATCAGCCACGGTCTGCGGAGGACGGAGCCCCACAGCAGAGCCACCACCTTTTCCTCTCTCCGTGCCACAGCAGCAGCAAGCTCTAGCAAGAGGCGCTTGCCCAGGGGTGGTAATTGCCTCATCTGTGCCAGTTCGCAGCGACGTGGAAGGTAAGTCAACACCCAGAGCTAGTGTGAAGGAGAAAAATCAGATCCCACAAGGAGGCTTACGATATGGCTCTCACCTCCGCTACTTCCCTCCCCTAAAAACCCACGTTAAGCTGAATATCACTGTGGGGCACTAAAGCTCCCTGCTGCTTTTTTGACCGGTGTAAGTGGCGTGTGGCAGGAGACGACAGCCGAGCCACTGAGCTTGTTTCGCTGATCTTTATATACCCCTGGTTCAGACCCCAGAGACGAGGAAAGGACGATACGGACGTGGTAATGGCACCGCTTCACAAGCACGGCGGCACAGCTGCTTCCAAATTACCTTTCTTCAGAGCAAGAAAAGAGCATGATGGTGGTCAGTAACATAGCTGATATAACGGCTTAAAATAGCATATTTAAATGTTGCCCTAATAGGCCACTCACACAATTTACAGCTGAAATCACCCGTTTTGCCTCCTAAGCCGTCTCACCACGAAGTCACCACCCCTCTTTGCCTTCCACACCAGAAAACCAGTCTCAAGTGCAAACAGCAAGTGACTCAAGACCAAGGTCAATGGGCACGCACACACAAAAACAGGGTCTGAAGAAGCATCCAAAACTTGTGATGGACCTTTGCCCCGAGTTGAAAACAAATGCTGGGCTAAAATAAGAACAGTCATACCAACGGACCTGGTGATGGGCTTTTAGTTGCAAAGAAAAGTTCATATAAGGAAGAGATAGGACAAAACTTAATTTGTCTTAGTGACAAGTCAGGGATTAGTGAGAGCGATTATCTCCTGAGAAATACAAGAGAGCTGACTCCATATATTTCACAACAATTTGAAGGTATCCCTTACAGAATATCTGTAAGGGTGATACACTTTCACATCATTTCACACTTTCAGGTTTCACGTCATTTACTAATTTATCCTGAATCCATCAACTTATTCATACACGAAAGCTTCAGATTCTTTTGGTAAACAATCTAGTGGCAAATAACCAGCCCCTAAAGATTTCACCATGGGCTGAAACTTGGATGTCCCCCTGTAGAAATATACAGTGGCTTTAGCGAAAGTAAAAGCACGCCCAGTATATAAATATTGATAATCACGTTTATCACGCATTACAACAAAAAGCAGCTTTAACATGGAAACTATTTGCCATCAAGCATCAAACATACAGAAATCAGGCTTTGTTGCAAATGAAAACAAAACAAAGTCTATGCTAAGTTTGTAGCTCCACATTATTCTCCCTCAGAGGTTTAGGATTTGGGGACTACCAGGCACTAGGAAAAAACAAATCTTTTTGTTTTCTTTGCTCATTGAACAACTGTAGGTAGACAGAACATAACATGAAAGGTTTATTTGAAGGCAACAGGCTGGATACAATCTTTGCAGGTGGGGAAGCACCTTGGCTCTGGCATTTTGGAGGCATTGGGAGCCATAACAATAGATGCATCTCTTCTTTTGGGGTACAACATAAAAACATCCTTATCAAACTCTTTCAATGCAACATTCATTATCATATCTTGATTTCATTCCAAATCACTATGCCAACTATTGGATGACCCAGATATCATACACCAATCATATACTGGCCATCAGTTCTCCACCACCAAGACTCCACAGTGTCTTAGACTAAAATCTCAGAATCACAGAATGATATGGGGTTGGAAGGGACCTCTGGAGATCATCCAGTCCA
>JAOXJM010000033.1:13254795-13277154 GCA_026413425.1 Tringa solitaria
GGCTGCTCTAAGGTCTCCCCAGAGCCTTCTCTTCTCCAGGCTGAACAACCCCAGCACATCTGAAAGGATTCCTCGTTCCTTGCCCATCCTTCCTTGCTGTACCACTTCTGAGACTGCCATTAAGAAGTCAACGGTGCCAAAGGGTGCCACTGCCTGAGGTACAACCACATCTCGTGACCAGTGGCTGAAGTCAGCTCCACAGCGGCCTCTGAACGGCACTTGCTGCAGGTGTCCCACAGAGATGGTTGGGGAGTGCAGGACAGCCTTTCGAAAGCAGAGTGGGAGCGGAATTCATCCAAGTAGCCAAGCAAAGCGGGTCACGGACCACTGCTTCCAACAAATGGAAATATTCCATGCATCAAACCACTCCCCGACTACCCCAATTCCTTCGTGCTGCTGAAAGCGCTGCACCGACGCCTGCTAACTCACAGGGTGATGCCTGACGTAGCAAATTGATTTTGGATCGCAATTGCTCGCTTAAAGCACATACTGTGCTCTTCCATGCTGGGCCTGCCCGCCCGCTTCTTGTTGGCCAGGGCAAGGTTTCAAATATGCAGGAAATTCACGTCGTGAAATCTATTTGAAGTTGGTAAAAATCTCCATCTGCCAAACTAGCCAGTAACCTGTGCAGTAACTCTGCAGGCTCACAGAGAAACCTCTGCCTCACGAAGGAGGTCAGAGCGTTGCCTGTTACCCTGGGGACTCTGTCATCACCCTTCCTTTTGCCATCAGTCATCAGAAGAACAAACCGACTGCCATTAACGATAAGAAGTAAAAGATGCTCAAGGCCCCCGTGAAACCTGAAAGAGCTAACAATGAGGAAAATGATCCGCACCCTCGCTTTTTAGCCGGGCCAGTTGGACAGGAAGAGTTGGTTGCTCTCTCAAGCAGCTGGATGGCTGGATGGATGCATCTATCCATCCCCTTTCCAGGGGCTGCCTGCCCCGGCCAGCTCTCAGGCTCCCAGCCACCAGCGGAAACTGGAACACACTGGGATGTCAACCGGGGGACGGGGAAGAAGGGTAACAAAAAAGACACCAGATGAGAGCAAACAGCAACAGAGCTGGTGAAGTCAAACCAGGCAAACCCTGTCACTCTGCTTGCCCTCAGTCAGCCTGGTAAGGATGCTGGCGTGTGCTGAAAGAGCTGGAGAAAAGCAAGAACTGGGATGAGCTTTCTTCAGTGCTTTGAGAGAGGCATGAGCAAGAGCAGGGAAGGAGACGCGCTTCTGTAGAGACAGAGAAAGGTAGCTTCTCCCATGGCTCGGCTCTGCCTGATCGCAGTGCAGATGTATTTTCATTGCAGACTGAAGAAGTTTTGCACTTCAGCTGCTCAGGTCGCGTGATAAGAGGAGTTCCAGCTCTGTGTGTATTAATTTCATCAAAATAATAATAATAAAAAAAGATAAGCATGTGTACCTTTACTGATGTTTAAAGCACCCCACTGCATTGCTGCTAGAAAGACATTTTCTGCAGTAGAAATGAACACTGGGAAGAATGCCTAGCTAGTAAGAGATGCAGGAATGAAGAAATCTGTACAAAAAATAGTGAAGAAATATGTACAAACAATACCAACTATCCTGATCAAATTGCAAGTGTCTAGAACAGACTGGGGGAAAAAATGTGATCCTCCTGAAGCATAAGTGCATATACCATATATCAATTCCAGTTTGCCTTTCAAATATTTTACTTTCATAATTTCTGCCTCTCCCTCTACACAACTCCAACTTAAATTTTAATGCAAAGGCACTAAATGACACGCTTCTGAGGAGATTCGGCATGCAGGGTCCCTGGGGAGGCTGTTGAGTAAAATACAGGCAATGGATGCAATTAATATTCTCAATGCAAAATTATTGGCAAGTTTAACTGGACTTTAGAGCACAAATTATTTCATGGATGAAATGCTGTCATCACTGTCAAACAGCCTTCCTGCCCGAGTGTGTCATCTACATGGCTTCCTCCTCTTCAGGTCCCTCCAATTTAATCCCACTTTAGCCCAACAGGGTAAACACTGGCAAAGCAGTAACCTCATCACTTCGGGAGTGCCAGCATTCCTCTGTTTGTGCAAAAGTCTTAATGAAGGTGCTAAGAGCCTGAGAGCTAAACGACTTAGCTGGCAGTGCCTACTCCCGTCTCTCACACCAAACAACTGAGCCACGCTCTCCCTGCAACTGTCTTCGCAGACGGCAGGAGCTACGTTTTCAAAGCATGTTATGAGGATTTAGTCAGGCAGCCTCTAATTGACTTGTCTGGGAGTTGTGCTGATAAATCTTCACCCTTTGAAAACATTCCCAGTCTGCTTTGTATCTGGACAGGAGAGAAGCTAATGATAAAAAGCAGACACTGCAGATTATTAAGGCTGTACCTCCCAAAGAACTCCTACAAATCAGGGTAGAAAAGAAAAGCAGGAACCTCTTGTCTTTTAAACTAAGAATCAGCAAAGCAACATATCCAGTGTTGTTGCACACACACCATAGCTACTCATTCACTTCTCACTAGCTCTTTAAACTGCCTGTGTGATGCTAGAAACAGTTTCCTGGGGAAAATTTTGCCCTGATTCATCCTTAGATGGGCACAAGTCGTAGCAAGCTAGTGAAGTGTGCTGGTGGTACCCTGCCTGGCTAGCGAAGGGGCATTTGGGACAGGAAAGCATTCTTCTGTCCTGCAAAGGAGCAGCAGCTTTCTGGCACAGCCTCTGCTTTCCTTCATCATTAAGGCACTGGTAGGACATGAGCTCTGTTTATGACTTCAGAACAGCCAGACTAAAATCTTGTCTAATTGCTGTAAGGGAGAAGCCCTTCCTATGCTTACAGCAAGAAAATTACCTTCCAGTTGCATGTGAAGTACTGCCATGGCACAATCCAAATGCATAATATAATAGTCCAGAATGTTCTTGGAGAAACTCTGAAGAAGAAGCTAGAAGAGAGAAGGGATGGTGGAGAGATAACCAATGACACCGTTTATTTCCATGGACTATGAGCTTCTATTCAACCTCTTTTATTACCAAAGCCTGTATAGTCTATGATCTCTAGAAGACCAAGCTGTCAGAAGGCTGAACTCAGAAATGGTATAGCTGTCTTCCATTCACTTCACTGGTGTTAACTCCCAACAAATGCCACCTCACCTCAACATGGCTACTTACTCCACAGCTGCATGAGGTAGCATCTTCCTATTCCTCAAATCAATGTGGGGTAGGTCATTTCAGGGAATCTTCCATGCAATGAAGTGTTTGATACCATCAGAAAAGGCAAGAAATGAGAGCCAGATAGTCTATATGCAGTACCTGTTCAACCCCACACATTTCAGTCACCCTCTTGGGGTAACATCATAAATTAAAATTCCATTTGAAAATAATGTAAAGATCAGAATGAACAGATTTCCACAACTAACACAGAAAAAAAAACCAACCTTGTGAATCAACAACAGGACAAGTTATGCTGTGCTGCAAACAAAATGGTGAATTTATCCCAGAGCTTGTCTCCGTAAGCCTCCCTGTGCCTCGCTGGGACACAGGTGACCCTGTGGACACAGTGTGCCTCGCTGAGGACATAGGTGAACTGAAGATTTGATTGCAAGGACATAATAGTTTTAAAAGAGTGTAGGTTATCCAAGTACAAGTTGAACAATTAAGAGTTCAGTAAGCATTGCAAAGGAGACCCAAGCATGGGGAGAAGGGAGAGGGAAATTAATCTTTTGCATGCTAATGAATTAATAGTCATATTTTTTTTTCAAAGTCCTAATTCTCATTGTGCTTCTGAGCAGTGTCTTTTTGGGCAAAGGAAAAAAAATAAACATGGGACAGATGAGTTTGGAAGTAGAATTGTGCTAGGCTATAGGCCATAAAAAACCCCAAGCAACTAACTGAAAATTCTGAAATAGAAAAGATGACAGAAACATCCAAAATGGATCTAGCTTTTTCCTTCATCCAAACAGTTCCCTGATCAGCACAATCAGCTTCATCCACCTCAAGGAAAGAAGAGCAATGCTAGAACTGCTTGTTTGCCTTGCCTTTGCGTATCTATTTAAAAGAATGCTTGCAGCAGCAGTTTTGTAAGGCCCCTGTACAAAACCAAGAGCTCAAACACGAGAGGTGCTGAAGCCCTCAGCTCCCGTTAAGTTCACTAGGAGTTAGGGGTCCATTGATAAGATCACCACTTCTGCATCAAAACTTCTTCAGAGATGGACGCTAACTCTAATGGAATAACTCTTCTTTAAACTCATTTTTTTTCTTTCAAAATAAGTTATAGCCAGCACTGTAAAAAAATAATAAAAATGCAGGATCATTGAAGATCTGTTAAGACTCAGAGAGTCAAAGGATTGCATAGGGTGCCCCAGACATGGTCTGAATTATTCCGCGCACAGCTTGAGAGCTATTTGCCACAGGCTAAAGGCTAGACAGCACTGAATAGCAATTTTGCCCTAAATATGGCTAAGCAAACCATAAAAACTTTACTTCTTTGTTGCCTCGGTACCTTCACCTCAAGCTGACCTTGGGTCACACAAAGGCACGCAACAACAGCTAATGGAAAAGTACATGCCTGGTCTCCCAGACCCCAGCAATTACTAGAATTACAGAGTCCTAAGGCTGGACCTGCTGGGTTGGGTGAACTGCAAATGTACTACTGAAATCTACTGATGAAGTCTAAAGAAGAAGAAAAGAGATTTTCAGCAAATCAAGGCCCTGATTCAGCACAATATTTAAACACATTCTTCACCTCGAGTAACCTAAGCAACCTAAAATACAAAGAATGGTTTATCCAACGAACAACAAAATCAGACCAAGACCTTTGCTCAGGTCTTACCTTCCTTATTTCAGCTACAGCAGCTGTCTCCAACCCAGGATAAACCTCTTTCTTACCGCTAGTCTGAATATACATGCACAGTGTATATGTAGACTAGCTTTGTGCTTCCCCAAAGGACAGATCCTACAAAGGATGGGCATTGTTGCAATCTAGTGAATCTCTTCACTCCCTGCACGTACCTGGAGCACCTGGGAAAGACAGCAGCCATGCAAAACCTGCTCAAGTGATTCTTACTGTTTGCTCCTGGCTTTCACATCCTTCTTCTAGTGGGCAGCACGGACCATTTCCCCCAGTGTCCCCCTTACCTTCCTCAGCAGTGTGAATGCACATCTGCTTGTCAGATGACAGTGATGGCCAACATGGGCACCAATGCCAGTACTGGGGAATGGGCTGCAAGGCACCTAGAAGAGATGGTTGCCAGAAGCAAATGCCAGCAGTACCTATAAAATCAGCTGGCCTAAAGCCCTCCCTTCTGTTGATGTCTGGGTGACATCAAGAAAAAAGGTGCCTCAATCTAAATGAACTACACTGACAGGCATGGAAGGGCCCACCTCAGCAGTAACCAGAGTCTCGAGAACAGATGTTCCATGCTTGCCTGCTCTGCCCTCCTTCTACAGCTGTTTGGTGAAGTTTGCAGATACCTTATCACCAAAGTATCTTATCATTGAATGGTTTTGAAAAAAAACTTTGCTACTGTTAGGGGGAAACCACATCTCTACTTTCTTAAGCCATCTACATATAAAGGTACTCAGTTCTACTCAGAACTTGTCTACAGCAACACAGTGTGCTAGAGTACAGCAGCAGCAGCCTGTCTGCAGGCAAATTCCCCAAGCTGCTAACTGCTGGAGGGCTGAAATCATTGCAGCAATGGCAGGAAAACTTTGCCAAAACCCCAAAAGCGTGTAAGGCTTCAAGATGTCTCCATACAAACCAAAGAGGTGACCTGGAGAAAGGTGGTCAGCGCTCTGCTAAACAGGTCAAATTCGCAGTTGGGCATGGCCATGCACCAGAATACTATCACACGCTTTTATCTATTTGTGTATTTCAAAAACAGCCCTCTGAAGTCAGGAACTGCAACTCATAATGCTACCTAAGTCTGTGCATGCCAATTGTGCAAAACACAGGTTTTTTTTACTTTTTCCTTTTGCTGACAAAAAAAAATTAAAGTGTTCCCTGCATTTTTCACACATGCACACGTAGTTGCTGCCCATGATACTCACATAGGTTTTTATCTCAACAGTCTATGCATAGTAAGCATATATTAGCAGCTAATCCAAATTAAATTTAGACCTCAAGTCCCATGCACTGCTGAGAGTTTGTGTCTTTAACAGTGTCAAATAAACACATGAAGACAAAAGAGCATTTGCTGTTGTTAGATGATGTAGGTAAGACTGAGTCATTGAGAACTCTACAGTTCTATCCTAAACCCCTTGGAGGAATGAAGCACAAGATATTCTAGTGTGCTGTTAGATAAGCTATAGAAATGCACCATAAGCCACCTGCACATTCATATAATGGGCTTCCACTAATCTTATTTTCCTTCTTAAAAGGCCTCTCATTCCCACCTTTTTCTCTTGTTCTAGGAGCGATGAACCACCTAGGACTAAGGCACTTTTAAATTTGTTAGTCTGGAGATAAAGTATGAATCATGTGGATTTTGGTCTTGGAGAAAAACAGAGGTCGGCTAAATCCAAAAAGAAAAAAAAAAACTATTCCCGTGTCAAAATAAAACCAACCAAAAAACCAAACCCAAACCATCACTTAGCATTTAAATGGTGTCTGTCATTCACATGCAAACATACATTAAACCTCTGCATTTCACTTAAGGAAACAGAGCAGGAAGCTTGCCTAAAGCTGTATAGGAAGTCAGTGGCAGAGTTAGAATTGGACTCAAATCTGCCAAATCCTGTGCCCAGCCAATGGGAATATAAAATACCTTCTGTCTTCTCAGACCGATAGGTGCTTTTGCTCCTTTTTCTTTTCTTGTTCAGGAAAAAGGCTGGGCTAAAAGAGGGGGGAGCCACAAACAGGACAGAAAGAGCCTGGGAACTCCTGTAGGCACCATAAGAAAGTTGCAGGCAAGAACAAGTCGATTCATTCCAGTCTGTGATTCATATCCCCTACACCAGGCTGAGATAGGAATGAGATAAATCACGCTCTAGAAGTGTCTTTTTCTTTTCACTGACCTTAAAGGGAGCCTCGGTAACAAGCTCAAAGAGAGACATCCACAGAGTCAGATGCCTGCATCTGGACCTTCCCCAAGCCACCAACATTATTTGCTCAGTCACAATTAGAGCACTAATTACATGCTACTGCTGTTGACATCTGCGTTTAATAAAGATTTCTGTCTGCGTGGGTCAGGTCCTTCCCCCAGTTTCATTTCCAGAGGCTTCAGTTTTGTCCCACTAAACTCAAAGAAAAAAAGCTTGAAATCTTCATAGTTTGGCCTATAATTACATTACATTTGCTCTTGGAAAGAGTCTTTGTTTTCTTGTAGTGCCAAATAAAAGAAGGTTGCACAGCTCCAAGTTCTTGCTTAGTTACTTACACGCTTAATCACTTCTGGATTATTTAAAGAAGCCAAGGATAAGGGGAGAGGTAGCAGGAGGGGCTGTGAGTTTAAATTCCAGATAAATAGTACTGTTATAACCATGATGGTCTAAGCAAAGTCTAGAGAGGAAAAAAAAAAAAAAAAAGTATTTTTAATTAGATGCACAGATAGCAGGGAAATATAGACAAGCTTTGGGGTAAGCAAACACTTCTTCCTTCTTAAATAACAGTTGTAGTAACCTTAGTAACAACTTTAACAATGAGCAAGCATGCTTAAGAAATGATGGAAAATGATGTAGATATCGGGCATATAGGACTGTGTGCAAATCTGCTGTGTGATAAAGCTTCCCACAGTCTGAAAGTTTGTTTTTAAAGGAAATTACATGGGCAGCAGGTTGAGGTTTTTTCCTAGGGCTATTTACAATACTCTTTTATTTTTCCCCCTTTCTTCTAAGCTTTTCAAAACTGTCAAATGAAAACAAAAGCCTGGCAATTAGCATATTTCAGAATTACATTAAAGGCCCAGCTTGAAAATGCACAGCTGCCTGAGACTGACTTTTTTCAATGGCAGGTGGAAGCCATGAGGCCAAAAACCAACCTTGAATATCGTGGGTCCCGGTGGCTGTAGGATTTGCAGAGATTTGGCCTCAGTACATCTGGGGGACATTAAGTCACTACTACTCTTTATTTTATTTTATTTTTTGCCAAACCAAAGTTGTCTGGTATTGCCAAACTCCAAATTCAGACCTGCAGTAATCATAATAGAAGCATTTGACACTGCGAACGTAGAAGATTTTCCTGACTCATCAGTAAAGTAGTGCCAGCCTTCTCCTCTCCCCGCTAATGAGAAAGGACTGCAATGCCTAAAAGTAGAGCAGATATTTTTGCCCTCAAGTGTTCCCTGTGTCTCCGTACAGTGGCATAAACTACCCAAGGGTGTTCTCTCTGTGCAAGGCCTGGAATTGTTACCAGACAGCGAGCTACTAAATGGGTACGGGGTGAAAGGCTCCCTAAGGAGATGCAGAGGCGGAACGCAGCAGGGCACAGAGCCCTTCTCGGGAATGCCATCTCTCCACACAGCCACTGTCTAGCAGAGTTTCAAACCGCAAGGGTTCAGACTAAACCACAGACCTGTACGGATTTGCCTCTCAGTCCCAGCACAGCGGGGCTGCAGACAGCCTGTGCGCGGTGGTATTCCCAGCTTACGCTCCGAGGTCCCTCAGCAAAGGCAGGCAGGAGTCCCTGGGAATAAAGCTGCTCTCCTGCTTCTGCCCCGTTAAGGGGCCGAGAGGTACAAACCAGTCCCTGCCTCCTCCACTTTCTCATAGCTCTGCTGGACCCCTGCAGCTCTCATCTGGGTGGCGACAGCCCTCAGAGAAGACTCTGACAAACAGATGGCAAGCTAGCAACGGTGGCAGCAGCTCTGTGCCACCATGGGAGGCTTTGGGGAGCTGGGTACGAAACATGCATCAGGCACGTGGGTAACATTTGCTCCCCCCTTGCATAGTCCCATCTCTTTTCCTCTCCTGTCACCGTTTCCCGTATTTTCACAGCAGATCTCACAGCCTCACATGTAATTTTTGTGGCTGCTGAAGTGGCTCTAAAGCATTAGACTTCCTTCTGACGGTTACAAGGCCTCTTTGTGCTCCCACCCTCAGTGCATATCCATATTTTGCCATCAGTCTCTCCCCATCTCTCTGACTGCTTTCTTCCCAGCTCCGCTGGTGCTTACAGGTCTTGGAAAAAGCCACGAGAAAAACTGACCTCATTACCAGTTTCCTCAAAGAGTCAGTTGGAGCTGGGCATCCATCTCCTCCAGCAATTCTCAAACTCACAGAAAAAAAAAAAAAAAAAAACATGAAAGGAAACGATGCCTAGGGTTGCTCCAGGAATTCCAGCTACTGCCGATGAGAGAAATTTGCATAACTCGTCCCCATCTGCAGTGCAAGCAACAAGTTTCTGCCGCAACCATTTCTTGGCTTTCCTCATTTTCACCCCACCCTGCAAGAACAAGAAGAAACCTTCTCCACGAGTGCAGGGGGCTGCAAAAGCAAACTGCTCACACAGAGGGTCTCAGCAAGAGGTTCTTAGACCTGTGATGGCTGGAAGACGGGAAGATGCGCCAGGGAGGGCTGACTCTGTGCCTGCTGCGTTTCTCACACTCTGCTCACTGACTCCTGTTGCGGAGAAGACGCTGAGCTAAATGCACCTTTGAGATGACCCAGTACAACAATTGTTCTCATGCCCACAATGCCAGCAGAAGAAAAGCTACTTAAAAGGCTTTTTACCAAAAAAAACCCAAACAGAACTCTCCCTCTACCAGTTTTCAAATGTTCTGAAGCATTTTGTTGATCATACACGATTTTATAAAGCTGCAGCTACACAACACAAAGCAGTACAAACTCATTTCCAGTGACACCCAAACAAGGAGCAGTCGGTACAGGAATAACAACCTTAAGCACTTGCTTAACTGCTTTTTGAACAAGGATTGAATGCCAGACTACAGTCATCCTATTAAAAGATAAATGTCCATACTTTCTCCTCTTCCCGTGGTCATCCCCCGCCTCCTCCCCCAAAACTCCCAGCTCCAACACAACCATGACCCACCTATCTGATTTGGGGTTCCTGAAGACTATTTTTGCAGTTTGCTGTCTGAAAAGAAGAACCATGATAACTATCACACCAAATATAAGGTGGCATAAGTAAGGAATTCTAGCTGTTAGTTTTTCTAGATGATCTCAACATTCTTGATAAGGAGCACTCTACTTACTAATATCCAGGGCATAGAATATAAATGAAAATTATGATTTCATACACAGGGCAGGTATCACACTGAAAGGCCGTGGAAAGACACCAGTGGGAGCAGCAGACAAGGGAGCCTTGAGGCTGAAATCTTCAACCTGGCGATACCCCTGATACGAATGACAATGGCGTGTACGAAAATCAGGTTTTGCTAGAGAACAGACCAGCCACACCATAGATAAAAAGTCATAGCACTGATAGAGTTACTTAAGGAAATGTGAATTGTCACGATACTCGAACTGTATTTTCTCTACTTCGTATGCATAATGGTATCCTCTCAGAAAATGTTATCTAACTGAATTTATTTAAACAATCAACTCATTAAATTCTTGAAAATATAGAAGAATGACTATATAGAGACCCTGGATATGCAAAGAAACTATTTATTCTTTTCCATAGCTTTCCTTACTTTCCACATATGATGCTGTGACTCAAATGAACGCCACATAAATTCAGAATATAAAAAGATCGCCAAATTAGTTTTTAAAAATCAACCTCCTTGGCAGAACTTGAACTCCATTCCTCAGAATGATTAGTTTGGCCACTGGAGGGCTCCAATATTGTTCCACAAAAGCAAAAGAAAGTTTACTAAGAAGGATAAACACATAACAAGTAGCCTGGGCAATAAAGTCCAAACATAATACGCAGCTTGAATCAAGATCTATGGGCTTGCAAGGATTTCGTAAGAGTCAGAGCTAATTTAACCGTTGTTTTGCTCTTGTAGCACAAAAGGAGTTGAAGAATGATTTTCTTTTAGTTTGGCTATAAATGTCTCCTCAAATACAGCACCTATTAAAATGATTTTTGTATGCAACAGTAGAAGGACTTGGTGTCCGCAGAAAAGCAAAACCCATAGGTTTCATCGGTACATGCCAGTAAAACACTTCTGCACCAGAGCCTGTGCTGCAGAGTACAAAAGTACATTCTCTGTCCCTCTTGTGACTCCAGTCCTCTCAGTGAAAGTTTACCCAGATAAATCACGCAACTCAGCAACTGGGAGCACAGGGAGGAGAGCCTGCTACATGAAGTCCTTGATTGTTTGTTCTTCTTTGGATAAGCCATTTCTGGGATTTGCCTTTTATTTTCTAAGAGGTACATTCAGGTATAGAAAGTCAAGGAATAACCAGCCCTAAAACTAATGGGTATTTTTCCAGTAACATGGCAGTCAAGATTTTATCAGAAAAATGTATATGGTCCTGCAGAAGCTAGTACAGGCACTGATGTCAGCTGATAAGCTAATGACTGCAGCTTATCAGCTGATAAGCTAATGACTGCAATGCTCCAGTTAAGGATAAAACAAAGTATTTCAGAATAGGAGCATGAGAAAAAGTATTTCAGATATCATTCTATCTACAAACTTAGAGAAGGGAGCAAAATGTCAAAGTATCCCCCGCGCTCCCCAATCCATCCGGTTGGGGGGAATTAATCCTGGGCTGAGATCCTGACTGTTGAAAGTTTCACACTGAGCCAAATTTTACAGCTGAGTTAAGCACTCCTGAAAAGAAAGGAGGTTTATTAGAAATACTGAAAGATGCTAGTGGGTACTATGATAAGCCCAACTGAGCACTGTTCTTGTTTGATGAAGTGTACTGTATTGGGCTGATGCACAAAACATCGTGGTTTGCTGGCACCTTGCCCTGCACACACTATTTTTTCCGCTGCCTCAATGTAAAGGGAAAAAAAATTCTTGCTTAAAATATCCCTGCCGCTCTCCTGTAGCCTCTTCCTCCAGCACATCACATGTTAATGCCAATCTGCTGGGAGACTGCAATTCGAACATAATGAGATATTAATGAGCTTTGCACATGTCCCCAGTCGCAAATTCCACCCCCCCCCCCCCCCGCCAAGCTCGTTTCTCACAAACCTACAGAGATGCTTTGCTTGTTTTCCTGACACTGCATTTGCGTCTCCCCCATCGTGCTCACACCACCACTACCAAGCAAGCCCCGCTGCACCATTCCCCTTAAGCTGCCAGCTCTAAAGAGCACCAAATGGGCTGGCACTGTCTTGTTTCCTGGCCTAATGGATGCTTGTTTAAACACTGGAGCTGTTTGCATTGCTGCGGCTCACTGCATGTTAAACACAGTCCTCTGAAACCCTACGCCAATCCAATAAAGGTATCAGCAGTTCAGCGTGGGGAGGCAATTACTATAAAGTCCCAAGTGTGCCTTCTAAGCTCAAGGAAGGGAAAATTTGATCGAACAACTAAAAGCAAAATCTGATTCGGTTCAGCATCACGTGGAGGACACAAGGTTTAACTGCAGCCAGGCCCGTGGAGGGCAGGAGGAAATCAATGGACGAGCTGGGGAGAGCAACTGCACATTGTTCAGAGGGCTTTAAGCTGGCCTGTTAGCAATGCTCTCTGCTGCCCTCACACAGCCACCTCCCTCCCCCTTCCTCTATATGCCAAGGTGTGCTGTCTTTCCTTTTTTTTTTTTAAATGATATGCTGCCAATTTCCTTTTACCCTTCATCAATTCTCAAAACAATTCTTCTCCTGGTAAAGGTTCTTCCCCTGTACAAAGTCATTGTCATATCAAAGGGGAAGCGTTGCACTGGAACAGCTATGTTAGAGGGTTGATGGCAACCAAAAAAAGATCTGTGCTTCATTGAGAGATGAAAAAATCCAAATCTCAGACTAATGATAGTCAATATTTCAATGGGCCAGCTCTTTACCTGGCCGAGGGCAGAAAATCAAGGGAGGAAGCAGCTGTATTTCAATTCATTTAATCCATAGAAACAAAGCTGCTTTAAAATGTTCTACTTCCTTTACTTTTAAGTGAGAGATAAGGAGATGGGGGAGTGAGGAGATGTTTCCATTTTATACTTACTTTTTTTTTTATAATTTTAAGCAGACTCTATAAGATGGCCTCACTCCAAGACTAGCTTTGCAAATGATATGGAAAGTTTTCCAAGCACTTGCCATGGCCACAGGAACCTAGAAAAAGGGGAATTTGCCACACCAGATCAGGCCAGCGAGGCAGCAGGCTTGGGATTGTGCCCCTAGCTGTGTCCTGCACACCTCCAGCTGCTGAGGGGGGGCTAAAAACCTCCTCTCTCCTCCACAATGCAGAGAAGGGATTGTACTGGGAATCGGGGGAGACATCTTTGAGGGGGAACTGGCCCTCCTCAGAGCCGAGTCCCCAGTCCTGTGGGTCAGGTTTGTCCCATAGAAGGACGTGGCAGTGCACAGCTGGCACCTGCCCGTGCCCAGAGCTACCTGTCATCACCCCAGCCAGGGCTGGCATCTGGCTAATGGGCTTAAGGATCAAGCTGTCCCTTCAGAGCAAAGTTCTCACGGGTCAGAAATCCAGTGTGATCCTAAGAACCACAGGCTGAAAGGTAGAGGGCTGTGCCAATTAACTGATTACCGAAGGATAAATGTCACGGGTCTGCCGTCACTCCTGCCTGGAGACACTGCAATAAGGAGGGCAGACAGAGGAAGCACAGTCTAGTATTAAAAAGGCCTATCTGCAGGGGAAAAAAAATGTAAAAAACAAATAAGGAAGTAATCAGGAGAACAACTTGTGGGGAGAGGATGGAGTTAATCCCAAGATGTTGCCTTCCATGCTCCGGAGCTACTCTGGGAGCTGCAAACCCCCTATGGACTCAGAACTCAGTGCAGGCAACAGGATGCCACTGGCGGCCTGAGCACAGCTAGTTAAAGAGTGACTGCCTGATGGGTGTTTTGACAGAAATTAGGGGCTTTCAACCAAGAGGGAAAAACTGTTGGGAAACACCTGTGTTGTAATAATATATATATATATATATATAAAAAGCAGCACACGGTAACTTCCCTATTTTCAGTTTTACAGCAAAATACAAACAAACAAACAGCACTTGTTTTTGCTGGCATTCCTTGCCAGGGCTGAGGGGTGGGGGCAGGATGAGCTGGAGACATAATGTCTAGGTAAAGGGGGAATCCTTCCACATACTGCCCTTCAGTTAGGGCTTTGAACCTGGAGATTTAATTTCCACACCTTACGACAAGAATCGCTACAAAGACGGCAAAGAGCCCCGTCCTCGTGGGTGGAGCGATGCAGCAGCCAGAGCTCACCAATACCAAAAACCAACAAAACCCAGGCTGTCTTGAAAGCATCAGACCCAGAGATCCCTGGGAGACTCTTGTCACATTCCACCTCCTTTCCTCTCTTGAAGCTGAGAATACGGCTGCTGTGAGGGCTAGAAAAACCCACTCACCTACTCACCAGTGGCAAGCAGAATGATTTCCTGATGAGACTGGGGAAGGATGTGGCTCTCAAAATTATCAGCTTCTGCAGAATCTAGCCTTTATTTTGAACAAAATAACACAACAACAATAACAAAAAAAAAAAAAAGCCAGCCCCTGTGATTGCACAGATAACTTTCCAAACATGACCCACTGCCGTGCTGTGTTTCCAAGTCTGCAGACAGGCTTCTCCTGTTGTTCCCAAGAAGCCACACAGTGAAATCAATAAGACTCATTAATGATAATCAGTACCCTATGGGCGGCAGTAAAACTGACAAGAATCCTGCCAATTTTGTCCTTCTGCTATTACTTGGGGAAGTTCTGATTGACAGGAAATGTAGTTTTCCCACTTGCTTGCACTCAGTAGTGAGAGGAAGTTGCAGACAGAGTCCTGCGGGAGTGTCCAGCCACAGCATCCCATAAGGAGTATCAGCATTTGCTCCAGTCAGAGAAGGGCTTTACACTCTCACAATCACCTCTACATGGGATGAGGCTCTTTTCTTTCTTCTCTTACATCCTGATACTCTGCTCAGCCCTGAACACTGCAACAGGCTTTCCTGCCTCCTGACCTGGCAAGCTGATGAGCTTCAAGTCCCGACACAAGCCACACTCACAGCTTTGAGATGCACGGGGAGCTGTATCATGAAAGACAGACCAGGCTTTTAAGCAACGCAAAAGTATCCTAGATGTTGTTTTCACTCTCTTATCTCTGGTACAGTGACTAGAGGACCTCACACCCGTTGTCTTTCCATCTGTTGCTGGTGAACCACTAAGGAGATCTTCTGGGACTCAAGGAAAGGGCCCAATTGTCCCTTCAGCTTCTTAAAATCTGTCTCCCCCCAGCTCTCCTCCCACTTCAGGAACTTCCAGTTTTTTCTTGTTCCCTTCAGACCAGAATCTCCTTGAGCACCAAGCTGGCCCTGGACCCCACCACGCATCCTCTCCAACATGGACCAGCACAAGCGACAAAACAGATGTGCAGGCAGAGCCACCGAAGATGAACTCCCATGGAGTTCAGGACGAAATTATTACTAAGTTTTAAGATTGAGTTACTTGAAGGCATACATTGCACACTTGTTAGTTGTTTAAAACATATTTCACTATTTGATTTAAAAAGGTGCCTCTGAAGGGGCTGATTGGTTTCCATCTTTGAGATCTGACTCGAGGAGATACACAAAAAGCACAGTAAGGTTTAAAGCAGCAGGATTTTTCACCTTCCCATCCTCTTTGAATAAAATGTGCCATGATAGCACAGCTACACATTTACAGTTTGAGCGGATCATTCCTGAGAATAAAATAGCCTCTTCCAGAACCCAGGCCTACACAATAGAGATAGTTTCCTATTAATCAATATTGTGGAAGAAAAGTGTAATAAATTGATATCTGTATGTCCAATGTCTGCAATCTGCTTAGATAAAAAACTGAATATTCTTATAATTCACACTTACAAGGGAAATAAATGGAAGGATTGACAGAGCCTACATTTGTCAGGAGAAAAACCTGGGGGGGGGGGAATCCCCTAAGTGTTTCTCAAGCATAGTATCATCTCATCAGATGATGCACAGGGTAACGCTGAGGTAAAGGAAATGGAGAAAATGCCATTTCCTGCTTCATTTCCTCCAGGGAGAATCTGGAGCAAGGTTCCATCAGATTAGAAATCCAAACAACCACATGTAGACTAAATGTTTTCTCTGCAGTTCCGGGCCTCCAAGGGAAGTAAACCCTGCTACCAGCGGCAGTGGGTTAGCCCTGCCGCCATGCAGGAGTGGCAAAAAGTGGAAGAGGAACAAAAGAATCCAGTGACATGAAGAGCAAGGGGTGGTGGTCATCACCTCCAATCTTGGTTTCTAGACCCTGAGTAGGGCAAGTACAAGCTCCACTACAGGAGACAAAAAATTACTGCCCTAAGGAAGAGGTGGAATTTCAGGTTGTCAGTTACAGAAACAAGTGAGGAAAAACCAAAAAAACCAACCACCTGTCATTTCATTTCCAGAACAGTTCAAATACTAAGCGTGCCTCAATTACACACACAAAGGAGTCAGGTTTTGATAAATCCAAAGTATAAGCTCTCTAAACATCAGATCTTTGCACATACAGGTACCCCAAAATTGAAAGACATTTTTGGAAATGTTTTCTGTTCCTGCCAGTTCACAACAGTCACCACCTTGAAACTAGCAACATTAGACTGGCATTCACCATCACGAACCACACAAATCTACCACATAACAGCACACAAAAATGGCAAAACAGTGACCCGTTGCACTTTATTGCAAAGAAAGTATCTAATGGGAATGTTGTTATACGCCCAAACATTACATCAGAAGCTGCTGACTACATTTGTTTTCGGATAGGCTCTTTAAGAAGCCTGAGGAATGGAGGCAAATTGGATGCAGTTCATATCGGAGAGCACTTTGGAGAACACCCTGAGAGTGTCCCAGAGGGCAGAATTTGTAAACCACACAATGGATTGAGGGGCTTTGGGACACTGACGCCCAAGGGAGGCCCGTTCAGTTTCAAACAGATGAAAACATCCCCACTTTTGGTCATTTGCTGTGCTCCACACTGGAACCTTCAGTGCTGCACCTCAACCATCTCCTGAGACCCTCGCAACTCATAGTACAGCATTTAACACCAACTGAAAACTCCGCCAGGTTTACCTTAAAATGCCTCACTGCAATGCTTCTGATGTTAGTTCAGGGCCTGGCTGACAGGGCTAACAGGTGCCTCTGGGATGGCTCTGTCAGCCATTTTGAATTACGAGGCCTAGTGCTTCTCCAGGACAGCCCTCAGCCTCAGGTCCAAAATGGATTCTGGTGCTTCCCCAAACAAAGTGTGGGTGACAGAGCCAAAAATATTTCACTTGCAGTGATGCTAACGACTGGATCTGCCCAGCAAAGTGGCATTTCTGGTGCCCACATCAGCAGGGCGAAAAAATTACTTGGTGTGTGGTATTTTCAGCACACTTCTGGAGTCTTGAGCGCTGACGGTTGAAAGGACTGACAGTTATGGAAAGGATTGGGGTTGATCAGGGCACCAGGCATTTTTCTACCTGCTGAACAGAACAACTGCCCTCTTTGGCCTGAGACACCAGGATCCTACAATGTCAATTTAACGTCATCTAGTAGCACATACTTTCTCTTTCCTCTACTGCATGTTCAGACAATCAGATAGATGGTTACTAATGGTTGGACATCATATCAATAGCGCTGAACTGCTTGAGTAATGCAATTCCAGTAGCTTCTGGATCCCTTCTTAGGGATCAAACCTCAGATGCCAAGTTGGAACTCCAAACCATTTTTCATTTTTCTATTCAGACAGCTAACACTGGTGCTCACAGGAAACCTCACCCAGCTTTGAGGTAGGCACCCAACTCCTTCTAAGTCACCCAGGCCTCATGGTGGCCCAAAGAACTCCAGCTTATGATTCATCGGACATGCTGCTAGGGTTGTCTTTTTTTATAGGTCTCTTTTTATCTAGGAAACACCATCACATACCTCTTTGCCCAGAACAGCCTCCTCCCTCTCTTGGTGCGCAGTGAAGCGCATGGATGCAAGAGAAAGTTCACTACACATTTCAGATCTCTGCTAGTTACCTGATTTGCAGCTGTTCTACACAAGGAGATACTGTAGAAAGCTTCAAGAAAGAAAAGGGGAAAAAAATAATCCAGACAAATATAATGCTCCTCTTAGCACTTCTATATTAGTAGCCAGGTTGATAGTTCTGCCTGTGAAAGCAAGTTTTGCATTGTATGTACACGTTGTATTGTCTGCCATTGTGCTCAGGCAGCAAGCACACAGGCACCAGCAGTGCTGTACAGACTGAAAGAAACAGCATAAACCTGTTCAAGGCCTTCCCTGGAAGCCCTCCCAATAAAAGTTGAGGGATTTTTTTTTCTTTTTTTTTTTTTTTTCAATTGGAACAAGTGATCGCTCCAAACCAGAACTCCCAGGACTGAAATATTCCTGTGCTGAACATAATTCTAGATTCTGATCTACACTTCACATAAATCCCCTACCTGGGTAACAGCTGCAAATCAAACCCACGACAGACATCATGGGTAGGCCAAGCAGGAGGCCTTCTGGGCTGCCTGATTTTGGCAACTGATTCCTACAGCAGCTCCTGCCTGCCCACTCCTTGCTGGCCAGAATGACCTCAGGAAGTTGGCAGATTTTGCAAGTAACACGCAGTGTGCGAAGACTCAGATCCACCAGGAACCCGTTGTTTTGTGTCAGCTGTGACCACAACCCAGCTGTGAATGCCACAAAATTAGAGAAAACTTGAGTTGTAACTTTGTGGGCAGCTCTCCCCGCCCCGCCCCTCCTCCCCGCCTCACTCTGATTACTTGGTCTTCCGGGACTTTATCTTCATCCTGGCTTACAAAGCATCCCCTGCTGGTGGGCTGACACAAAGAGAGCCAGTAGCAAAGGAGCCTGCTATTGTCTTAGTCAGAAGTGTCTCCTCAGAAGAATAAGTGACAGGAGGGAAGAGGAAACCCCGTGGAGCAAAAGTACACAAAGACTGGGCTGGTGCTAGCTCTACTTCTCTTAGCTCCTATTGATGTTTATTTCTGAAACGTGTCAGAAGTAACAGAAACATCACCCAGCACCCGATTTTAAGAAGAGAGAGAAAGGAGAATGGCCTTTTCTTCTCTCCCCCCATTTAGCTGGCAAGGCCAGCCCCCTGCCCAGCCTGGCTGTCCTCCTGCAGCTGGGGCTCTGCCAAGGAGTCCATGCCCCGGACCAGAGGTGTGAATGCCCCGCGCTGTTGTGCTTGCATTCACTGGGCCTTTGGCCAGCTATGGGTGGCTTACCCTGTCATGTATCATATTCTCCTTCATGTTTACAGGCCGGGCAGCCTGTGCCTGCTAAATATTTACCTGATCTAATTTGCCCAATCAAACTTCAGGTCTGCTAAAGTAACAAGCTGCTCTTGACCTTTCATGCCTCTCTGCCTCCCGAGGTCCATCCTGGGCGTGTTGTGAAACCAGACCCTTGCTGCTACTGCATTAGAGTCTGGGCAGAGAAGGCGACAGAAGTGACTTTCAACCCCGACCTGTCATCATTTTGGTCTCTGACACAGAGACCTACACCCTAACCTGGCAGAAGTTTCCAGCACTACCACTTGTAGGAGGAAGGAGGCAGATCGTTATCTCCAGTGCTTCCCTGCTCCTCTTTTCCACCCAACTACACCTCTCCAGGAAGCTGAAGGGCAGAAGGTCTCAAGGTGCCTGTTTTCCACTTGGCCATTCCTGCCAGATCAGGCTCTGAGGTGCCAGCAGTAACGTTGCAAAGAAGTGGCAATACATTAAAGAGACAATTAATAGCATAAATACAGCTCCCCTTGAAGCAGCATACTGATACTTGGACTAGGAGTAAAGAAATTTTATTCCTTTCCGGGGAAAAAAAAAAAATAAAATCACAGCATTCCCACTAAAACTACCTCTTAGGCAGAAAACCTTTAAAGAGCAGAGAAGAGATGGAGAGAGACCACCAGTAGGTAAAAATGTTGCTGTTTGTATGTTCTGTTACCCTCTGCCCAGCCTGCTTCACTAAGTCAATATTTCTCAGCATCAACCAGCTCTATTCATAAAGGAAAGTACCTTCATGCAAATAGAACAGCGTTTAGCAAAGAAAGTCTCTGCTTTGCCATTTACTTAATGTCCTGGGCAAGGTATTAGTCAAAACATTTGTTCTATGAAGGTATGTTAAATCATCCATTTCAGTGCCTTCTCTTCCAACAGCTTTGGACTTCAGTGGAAGAGCTTTTCTCTACACAGCCCACAGAAAGACAAGACATTCAGTCTCCTTTTTTCCTAGCCAAATATTCTATTAATCCTTACTAGTTTATTATTTTTCAGATTGTTATGTAATTCTTAATTGCAGCAAGAATTGTCTAGAGACTAATGCTTAGCTCTCACTCACAGAAAGGGTTTTTTTTTTTAATGTCTTCGATTATGTTTAAAGAAACATAAACACACCAAAGTTTTCTAGGCAAAATATTCATGATACTTTCCCAGATTATGCCACTTTTATTCTGGCACACTGTCAGTAAAGCAAAAACAGAATTATAAAGGTCTTGCCTCTGTTTTTACATTGTCTCAAAACAGGTAAGCGCAGAATCAGAACACCAATGTTTGGCCCCTATTTAATAAATTTAATAAATTCTTTGCTTCACTGTGAGAAGTATTGTTTGAGCCAACGGTCCAAAATCCCAGGGAAAGCAGGGAAAAGTGAGGTTTACTTGTTCGACTCTCAGATAGAAGCGCTACTCAAGCAAGTTTCTGGAAACAGAGGGACCTGCAGTGTTTCAGAAAATGGGGGAGCTTTTCATCCTTTATATAGGAAATAAGCACCCTTCTCAGAGGAGGGCTGCCATGGTACTGTTAAAACAAAGCCAAGAAACAGCACATAGGCAAAATACCACCTCATGATCTTGAATTATTCTAGCCACCCCCAACCATCAGGGTTGTTTATTATTGTGGCAGTATTTTCTAGTGAGATGCTGGAATGTCTTTGAGCATGGTCCTGTCTAAATTAAAAATGTTTTCAATTACTATTATTTCCAACTACAGCATCCCTCTGCTGGGATTTTGCAAATGCCACTTGTGTAGGTTTCTGCTCATCAGGTGAGCAGTCTCAATAAAATCCTTGCACCATGCTAATAGGAGAAATTTGTGAGAGTCCCATGGGGGTAGGAAAACAGTTTACCTTAGATACATGAATTTATATTGTTGCATTATAAAAGCTTTGCAGAAAGGAGAATTTCTACCAGGTGTCAAGCTTCTGTACTGCGTAATCTATCATCAAATCTCAAAGACATCTGGCCAATTATTTTATTTTCCTTTTAAAAACCAAGAAAGGGAAATAAAAGCAAATTTAACATTTACATTACTATTTATGAAAGTGAAAATAATGTTTCTTCCAGCAAGTTATGTCATATTTACTTTTTAGTCTAACAGGTTGACAAATTAAATATTTTGCAGAAAAATTCTCCACTACTGTTAAAAAAGTGTGGGTTTTTCCCCCTCTTCATGACAGCTTCAATCAATATTATAAAATAATAAAAAAAAAAATAAAAAGAAGACAGAAGCTGCTCACTTGGAATTACTTTGTTTCCTTAAGGAACCTTTTCCTAGGTGCAGACTGAATTTGGACTTTCAAATACCTTTGACCAGACAGCGAAGCATAGCCTGGCTCTGCTTTACTTCCCCCAGCACAGATCCTCTCCCAGTTCTCCATCCAACTGCACCTCTGCACAGCAAAACTCTCCTTGCTGCCTGTCGCAGTACACTCCGCAGTACTGCCCGGGAATTTCCCTCTATACTGCCTCAAATGCCACCCCAGTGTGCTAGCAGGAGAAATGCACACGCTTCCCTTCTATATAAAGAAATCCCTCTGAAATCTGACCTTCCACACACGGCCACGTGCCACCCCACACACCTGGGCTAATACGAGGTTCACGTGCTTGGCTTCCACATGCCTTGCTGCTTCAGTGTGAAATGACCCTTGAAATCAAGCAAGATGCTTTCAAGAGGTAACGCTTCCATCTCGTGTATCTCTGTAGGTGCTCTAGGCTCGAGGACTTCACAGACAGCTAGCTACACAGAGGTATCAAGGGCTCAGGTCTGCAGGACTTAATGATCACGAGAAGCACCCAACATCTGGCTGGTGCAAAACACTGAAATCCTCTCCAGCAGCAGTGTGTTTGCAGCAATGCAGTTTTCTCAGAAAAACTTTAATGGGAACTCAGTCCTGTGTTGCACCTGAGAACTTCCTGAAAGGTGCCAGCTGGCCTTCACAGCAGTGGATGTGATTTAGATTGTCATCCTCACCCTCAGCACATTCAGTATATGTGAGTTGCACCACCTGAGTAAGAAACCTGTATCCCTTCACATAGCACAGTCTGCGGAGAGGTCAATTTATTGGCCCAGGTGGCCAAGAAGGCCAACAGCATCCTGGCCTGTATCAGGAACAGCGTGG
>JAOXJM010000033.1:13279014-13289588 GCA_026413425.1 Tringa solitaria
GGCACAAGCTGGAACATGGGAAGTTCCACTCAAATCTGAGGAAGAACTTCTTTAGAGTGAGGGTGCCAGAGCCCTGGAACAGGCTGCCCAGGGGGGTCATGGAGTCCCCTTCCCTGGAGATTTTCAAGACCCGCCTGGATGCACTCCTGAGTGATGCGCTCTGGGCAATCCTGCTTTAGCAGGGGAGTTGGACTCGATGATCTCTAGAGGTCCCTTCCAACTCTGACACTTCCATGATTCCACGATTCCACAAAGAAACTGTTCTGTAACTCCAGAAAAATGAGATTCTGGCTTGTGTTTTATCTTTGCGTTTCTGGTTCAGGTTGTAGGCCTCATCTGCTTCCTGCACCACCTTTGCAGTGGAAGAGGGAGGAAGCCCCCGGGTCACCCTCCAGCTGCAGTGCCCATGCTGCAGGAGCTTCTCTTGGGTGGGTCAATGGCCTGGCTCCTGACGAGAGCCTCTGGAGAGGTGGACTTGGCTCTGAGGTAGCACGACACCAGGCAGGACAAGTGTCTCCAACCAGGTGTGCACCACAACTGCTGCAATGGCTCCAAAGCAGCTGAGTAAAATCCTGTAAGAACAGCAACAGGCTCCCAGCAACATCCATTTTTGATTGAGTCCAACCAAACCCCTCTCTGCAGGCTGAGTCCAGCTGCTGGCACCACGCAGTTCAAAGCTGGGCTCTGGGGGTCCTACCCAATTCCATTGACTGGTGCAGCACCTAGGCAGGTTTGTTAGAAGCAGAATCCAGCCCCTCAGCTCCACGCTGAAGCTACAGGAAAGCGGGAGGAACATGGGGATACCTTGCTGGTATGAGCAAGCGCTGATACAATCGGGTACTTAGAAGAGAAGCCTGGTTCCCAGCCTACACTGCCCCGGATGAGCCCAACGCTGTGCTTTTCCTGCCCAGCATTTAATCCTGCTGCAGCACACAGTATATAATGCTGAGCAGCACAGTTTCTACATGAGTCACCTTCCTGAAGGTGGGCATGGCAAAGATGACACAGGACAACAGACCTGTGAGTCCCTCTGATGCCCAGGCTGTCTCGGGATGGCTGAATTATCTGAACTCAGACCCCAGGATCCTGCATGTCTGTGGCTGCTGCTCTGCTTGGAAGCCTTAGTATTTCTCCTGTTCTGTACAGTGTGACGGACAACGAACCTCTCTCCCACTGCACATACCAGAAGTCCCATGGAAAAGTGAGCAATGTCGTAGCCTGTATCAATTCCCTTTAAAAACAAAATTCCAAACCCTGTATTTTGTAAGAGGCTCCAGACTGTGCCTGGAAGCTGTGAACATGTAACAGTGAGCAAATCCACCATGTACCCAAGGCTGTTTTCCTTGTGGTTTTTTTTTTTCAGTAGCATGCATGCATGCCTTCGGTGTTTACTGTCAGCAGTTTTCAACGTGCTGACACAGCTAAAAGTGACCACAAAGCCAATGCAAGCAGGCAAAGAGAAGAAACAGAAGTAGAAATGTCAGGAGGTGGCAGACTCAAACTTTGCACGTCTGCAGCAATAACTACCAAGGTAACCTGGCTATCACGGGAAAGAACGTGATTAGCACAACTTGGAGCAGCCTCACCTTTTTCCTCCTCTTTCATTAACCAATAGAGCTTTGTTCCCGATGTTGCTATTTTTGTGGCTGACGCATGCAAAGAGCGAAGGAGAGCGCCTTTCACACTACAAGTGTTATATTTCTTTCCCCGCTATTGGCTTATTCAGGATTGCTCGGTTGTTTTTCCAGCAGCTTCATGGACTTTTCCTCTGCAGTTTAACTCCAAGAGCAATTTTTGGTTTGCATTTGCTTATTTCTGAGCAGCAGTTGAAAGCCAGATGAACAATGCAGTGCTTGAAAACATCCTGGGAATGATTTATAGAGACTTTAGAAACATCGCCACAAAGTTTAGGTCCCAAGCTTGCCATGCCTTTAAGGTTCAGGAATGTAAACTAATTCATGCAGATTTTAAATATCTGCACCTGAATTCTAAAGCACATTGTGCAAAAACAAAAATATTAATGAACCACGACAGGCATAAAGAGCACCTCTTAACCTGAGTAATAACAACTTGCTTTTAGTTTTACCAGCAAAACTTGTCAAGCCCTCCTCTCTGGATTGCTCTTCTGTCTAGAATAAGCAGCTGGAACAAGCAGAACAAAGCCACACGAGCTTTTGTTTCCTTCAATTCCCAAGCTGATGCAGAGCCACTCTTTAGAAAATGGAAAGAACCAAATGAAGATTTTTCTTACCACTCCACTGGAAAAAGCCCATCTCTGTGGAAAAGCTTTACTATAGTAACTTGTAACAATACACATGAAAAGCTGCCCGTGTAGCAGAAGTTTCCGTTTCTCCTTAAGGTTAGTATTTCTCTGTTTTTACATTTCAGTTATGATATGGGTGACAGATGCAAAAAAACCTAAGAAACAAGCTGTTGATTATACTTTGAAACCTTGCTCCAAATTAAATAAACTTCCCCAGTTTTCATTATTTGGGTAGTATTTCCGATGCTACTAGGCATATATATATATAAGAACAAAAGGTCCTGGGGTCACAATATCTAAGATTAATGTACATAACCGCATAGCATCCAAATAGCAAGAACTGAAAAAGCATTGGCACCTGAATGTGTCTCCAAAGAGCTGCAACCAATTACGGATTTAATCTACAAATAATGGCAATTAAGGCTTAAGTGCCAGCATTTTTGCAAGAGAGATTCCAGGCCTTTGCAGAAGGGAAGAGAGTAAGGAAGAGGACGACAAGGGGAGCGCGTTCCCCTGTACACCGGTGCTTTCACAGAGAGCGCTCCGTCTCATCTCGCCTGTGTTTACTGATGGGGTTCTCTTCATCCAGAGCTCACCACCGCGTGTGCCTGCCCGCCCGGAGCGCTGAAGGGCACATCCCACTACGATGAAGCCCTTGGTGTCACGGAGCTGCTGGATGCCTGCGTCGCGATGGCTGTCACTTGTGTGTACGAGGAAAGAGCACAACAGCACAGATCACACACATCCCCCTCCATCCTGTGAGGCTGTTTGTGGAGAATCAATAGCTTCCCCAGCCAGGGTCCGGCCTCCCAGCCTTCAGGATCAATCCCGAGGCATGATTTGATAGTTACGCTGCTGTGACCTCCTTGCAAATCCCAGCGGTGGTTTAAGAGCTGTGCTGAGAGCCGAGCCGTGAACTCTCCTGACTGGAGGCAAGACCCGAGCTTCCTGAAGCAACGTTCAGCCCGAGTCTTTTCCTGGGCTGTGCACAACCCACCACCATCTGCTTGCAAATGCCAGACCTGGGGTGAAACGAGGCAGAAGCGGCCACTCCACGTAGAACGCTTAAGGGCTCCCTCCATCTGGCCCAGCATCGGGCCGGGTCTGCTCAGGGACGGTGTTGCCCTGGTGGCATACCCCTCTGCAGCGGCCATGCCGATCCTTCTTCCAGCTCTCCGCGGGATCAGCTCGTGGGCTCCTGGGCACCGAGCCCTCAGTCACACACACGGCTCTGGGTGAAACAACTCATTCCAGCACAGCATAAAGGGCCACAAGGGGAGGCCTTTACAACATACCCGGGGCCTGATAAAATAGGCAGCAAGAAAAATGTTTGGAGGGAGAAAAACCAAGGTTGTTCTACAGGCACTCTTCTCTTTGTAACCCCAAATGCTATCCCCGCCATTCCCCACAATGGGAATTTCTGATTTCTGAAGAATTTCCTCACTCGTTCAGTTGAAAATATTAACAATAGTCTTTTTGTACTCTAATGCAGAAGTAACTCTCAGGGCCTGATGGACACTAGTGGACCTCAGCAGCCTTGACCTGCCCCATCTGGGCCCCATGGGCCAGGACCCCACGTCAGACCCCCAAGGCTGCTCTCCAGCTCCCAGCCTGCCCACCCAAGGGCCCATCTCCCATCCAGTCCCCAGGGAGGTGCCTGATGCCAGGGGATGCCCTGCTCCTGGCTGGGAAGGGACCCCAGCTCCCCAGCCTTGTCCTGACAGACCCCCATGGGGTGCCCTCGGCTCACGCAGCACCCCTTTATAGGTGCTGGAGGCTTAGAAGCAAGCCTCCATTAATTAATTTATTAAAATGTGATTTTCAAGGCCAGTAACTGCATGGAATTTGTTAGGTTTAGATTTCTGCCCCCCCCCCTCACAGCTGTTTTCAGTCCAAGACACCAGAGAGACAGCCATAAAAATAACTAACCCTGTCTATTTTCCTTTGTCCAAATCCCAAGAACTGCAAATTTGGACCAGTTTCAATGCAAGTACGTATCACAGCTGAAAATTGTAATTTTTATTAATGTTCTCTGTAATTATGGAAGGTATAATTATTTATGTAGCAAAATGTACCCACAAACCCTAATAAAACACATTGTGAATTTTTTTTACTTTGCCATGGACGCAGACATTTTTTTTAAAGAGAAAGAAAGATGAGAAATTATGGCTTCGCGATGAGCTCCCAACACCATTAAACTTTAGGTGCTGGTATGGCAAGCTATTGTGAATATAGTTCCCTGTACAGTGGACAGGGATAGGCAAGCTCTCCAGAGAGCTACTCAGATCCTCTAGCTTGGTTCTTGCTCCAAAGGTGCCTCTGGAGGAACCGTTCTTCTTACCTCTGACACCTCAGACAGGGTGCAAATATCCACCTTTCTTTACAGAATCTGAAAATTGCCTCTGCCCAAAGGAAGCTACTCTTCTTCATGGGAACTGAGTTCACCCACACAGAATAGTTTAGGTCGGAAGGGACCTTCACAGGCCATCTAGTCCAACGTCCCTGCAATAAGCAGGGACAACTTCACTTAGATCAGGTTGCTCAGAGCCCTGTCCGACCAGACCTTGAATGTTTCTAGGGATGGGGCATCTACCACCTATCTGGGAAAACTGTTCCCGTGTTTCACCACCCTCAGTGTAAAACATTTCTTCCTTCTATCTAGTCTGAATCTACCCTCTTATAGTTTAAAGCCATTTCCACTTGTCCTATCGCAACAGGCCCTGCTAAAAACGTTTGTTCCCATCTTTCCTATAGGCCTCCTTTAAGTACTGAAAGGCTGCAGTAAGGTCTTCTTGGAGCCTTCTCTTTTCCAGGCTGAACAGCCGCAACTCTCTCAGCGCGTCCTCACAGGAGAGGTGCTCCATCCCTCTCATCACCTTCATGGCCCTCCTCTGGACCTGCTCCAACAGGTCCACGTCTTTCCTGTGTTGAGGACTCCAGAGCTGGACACAGAACTCCAGGTGGGGTCTCACCAGAGTGGAGCAGAGGGGCAGAATCACCTCCCTCGACCTGCTGGCCACGCTTCTTTTGATACAGCCCAGGATACGGTTGGCTTTCTGGGCTGTGAGTACACCTTGTCAGTTCATGTCCAGCTTTCCACCCACCAGTACCCTCAAGTCCTTCTCATGGAGTCGTAAAGCTCTAGCACAAGAACAGGGACAACCTGGCACTTGCTTGACAGAGCTCCCAGCACCTGTCAGTGCAGGCCAATACGGCACGTGTGAAGCTCATCACGCATCCTGCAATCAGGTGTACATTTCTGTCTGGTCTGTCAAAAGTGGCTCACAACGCTAAACCGAAGGTCCTTTCACCAGGAATCTAGGGGAGATAAGGTGTTTGCCTTTGCCCGCCTGCCAGTGGCACACGTAAAATCAACCAGGATCTACCTGGTTTTGGTTGATCAGCACATCTTGAAAGCAGTTACACTCTTCACCGTTGCTGTTCCCATTTCTACTTTAAAACTAAAAGCACGACCTAAATGCCGCATCAGCTGCAGCGGTGAGACATTAACTAGCTGTGGGTTGGTTTGTTGCTCAGTCTCTTTCATATCCCCTCCTAAACTGCAGTAAGAACATTCCTCCAAACTGAAGCCAGCCAGGGCAACACAATTATGGTAAGAGTCGCAAAATATAATCATTTGCATATCTGTGACTGACACAGAAGATCATTAATTAGGCATTCTGAGGATAAGTATATATGTATAAATTAGCATCTATTCATCCTTTAAACTGTAACAGTTTTTTATATCTGAATATTAACTACGTGGGGAAATTACTAAGTTTTCTATGGAAGGGCATCCAACAAGAAATTTTATCAGCAAAAATAAAATAAGAACTACAAAAATAAGATACTAGAGTGAACAGTGAAGAATCTGACCCATGACCGCTCTGTTCCACTCACTTGTTGCAAGCTCTCTGCTACTTCTCTCACCACCGATGCACACCCATCCCCAACAATTCTTTACGGTAGGAGTGTTTCAGGAGTACTAGCTTTGACTGAATTTAAAAAGGCAATGTAAAAACCTTCAGGATTTAACACCTCTGCTACCCAAGCAATCCCCGCACCTCATTAAAGAAGAGATAGACCGAGAGCAGAACTTTTAACTGTACTTCTACCTACCAGAGCTCCCAAAGACAAGCACCTTGCACCAATTCATACTGGGGAAAAAAGTTAGAAGGAAACAAGAGTTCTAAGGTTTTTTTTTAAAAAGCTGGATGTGACCTCCTTGCCAGGAAGTACAAGACACTTCAAAGACCGTACTTTTGCAAATGAAAGAAATCTGGTGATTTTGGAAGTGTGAGATGACAACTTGGAAAATTACCAAAGCTCACAGCTCTTGAGCAGAAGTAAACAAGATGGGAATGCTGGAAAAATGATAGGCAAGACAGAAACTAATGAAGATATAATTGCCAATAATGATATTAGCAAATTTTGCTTGGAGCTACAAAATGCAGATAAAGAAAGATGAAAAAGGGGTCCTCAGGTGGCATAAGTGGAAGCAGCTGCTTTGCTATGCTGATTTACCCTTTCCAAGCATCTGGCCTGTACTTTTAAGAACACCCAGGCCTACAGTCAACCACTGAAATGGAGAACCAACAGAAATAGTGTCCTCCAAAGGATATTTATCTAGTAGAGGGTGGAGCTGAACTTCATAACATTGAGGTTCTTAGCAGGCTACCTGTATGTGACAGAGCTAGTAAGACAGAAAATGAAAAGCACTAGCAAAAGAACAAAGTGTCAAACCTCTGTTTTCTTCTGTTATTTTTCCCCTTTAGAAATAAGGAACACTGGCTGTTCCCTGTCCAGCAAAGTGGTGGCTTTTACATGTAATGGTTTGGCAGCTGCTGTCCCTGTACCTTCTGCAGTGGTAAAGTTATTTCAGTTGGACAATAAAATCAAGTCACTGGGGGAGGGGAAGAGTACAAATTATTTAAGGAAAATCTGATTAAAAAGAAAAGGTGCAGGTGATTCAACTACATTTAGATTCTGGGGTAGCAAACACAAAGAATGCACTCTCACAAGCCCTCCTCATTCCTCCTGCTCTTTAGCTTCATCAATATGCAAGCCCACTGACCTTGCCCAGCATCTCTGCCTTACCCTATTATTACAATATCATCTTCCCCATATCTTTAAAACATCCATATATAGAAGCCATTAAAAGACTGGAAACTCATTGAAACACATACAGACACACATCCGAAAGAAGCAAAACACTAGAGTGTTTAGTGCTCTAGGCTTCTCCTCTTCAACTTAAAAAAAAAAAAAAAAGAAATTGGAGGAAGAAAACTCTGGCTTAATTTTCTGCCTTTCTGCAAATGTTAATGTGTCTATCATACATCATCTCTGCATTTTGGGGTTGTTTTTAGCTCTCAGACTCCAGGTCTGATCTAGAGAGTTGTAGAGCGCTGACAGCTCCCACTAAACACATGCACGAATGACTCCAGCTTTGCCAGAACTAAGCAGGGGGCGGGTACAGCTTTCTAAAGGTCCTTCAGAACAAGCAGAAAGAACCTGCGATTTTCTGCATGCCAGATTTCGAGCTCATGCCCGCTGAGCATGATCCCTAAAATTACAGGGCTCATGAGGGCAGGGAGAAGATAGATCATAGTTATGTCTTGGGGTCAAGTAAAGCTCTACTTACTGAACAGTATGTGGATGAAGCTAAAACAAGATCACAAATGTGATAACAACATGCAGACAAGCATAGGTCACTTCTCCTGGTGTCAAGGCAAGAATTATAATCACCAAAGGTAAGGAGATCAATTTAAGTGACACAGTGCCAAGAACATCCATCCACCAATCTAGACTGACACCTGTCACGTAACAATCCATGGGCACCACGCAAACAAAACAGAAAATTCAGATAGTAGCTAACTGAAAACTGATGCATAATGTGGTACAGGTGGGTCTTTTCAAATGTCACAATTAAATATGAACAGGACAGGGAAGGGTAGTCTCCAGGATCCAGTGCTCAAAGCAGCCTCAGAGAAGTGGAAGATTCCCATTTCAGCAGCTAATGAAAGAGCAAAGGCAAGTCCAGGTCGTGGCCTTGCAGATTTTATCACAAGGACCCGTTCTTCTGTGCCTAAGAAGCTGCTAATGATCTGGTTGAATGGGCGTGAATCCCCAAAGGAAGGATCCTTCAAAGATAGAGCAAAAATCTTTGATTGAGGCTTTGATGTAAATAAAGTGGCTTCAGATAGTTTGGGACAAATTCAGCTCTCAAAGCTGAACAGAATTCAAACATTCATCCCAAACTCTTGTAACATCCACCGGTTACAGAAAGGGTCTGATTTTTTGAAAAAGACTGTTCTGGCAAGAGGATGAGGGACAAAAGAATGAAATGGAAGAAAAAGACCACCTTTGGTGTGCTAGGCCACACAGTTTCTGCAAGGACAATTAGACTGGCTAGTGGTCCACGCTGCTGCAGTGAGCCTCCTTCAAGCAGTTGGGACAGATGTTCCTCTGGGACAATGCAGTTGTCTCAGTGGCAGCCCACAGCCCAGGCCTCACTCACACCTTCTGCCTGGGGTGGATGGACTTGGGAAAGGGTCCCCAGTAGAAAGTCTACAGCGCACGGACTCTACTGGAGGACATCATCCTGAATGAATCGGGAAAATAAAACGAAACCACCTACAAGGGTCAAGTAGCATCGGAGGAGAAGGTTGACCAAAGTCTGGAAAAAAAACAAACACCAAGACAACACCCACACACACACACACACAAATATCCAAAAAAAACACAACCCAAATCCCAGCAGCCAGGTTTGCTTGCTGGCTCTTGCCAACGGGTACCCTTTCGTGAGCCTCAAAAATCTGAATTTACCAGAATTCTGCTCTAGCTAGAGCAACACTAGTTATACAACTTGATCTTAATTGAAATATTTGGTGCCTGCTGATATGTTCAAACAAATTCACCAGATCTTGATTATGCGCTGGCAATTAAAGCCATTAAGTCAGTAGACAGACAGCAGGTTATTTCATTGCTATTTGACAAAGCCAGCCGTCGTTCTTTCCCCCTGTCTATGTGACAGCACTGTAATTAGCAGTAATCAAATACTATTTGTGCTAGGTGTTGTGAGTTTGCTTCCTTAGCTAGCGAGATACCTCTGCCAATTGCAGAACGCAGAAATCTACCTCTGGTCAGATGATATACAAGATACAAAGAGGAGAAGAAAACAATGAAACACGAGGAATGAAGGATGATTGCTTATTTCAGGCTGAAGGAGTTTGTTCTTCTGAAAGCAAGATTCAAAATTAAGAACATTTTTTATTTCTGCAAGTTATATATTAAAAAAATTAAGCTGAATTACAAAAGCCCGATCAAGTAATATTATGAAATACAATAATAATTACAATTATATTTAGCATTTATGTATTCCCTGCTTGAGAAATGCGTGCAACCTCCATTAGCATTAATGGGTGTTCTACTCATGCATCAAGCAGAGACTAGAGCCTAATAGTGCATTACATCTTCAAAGTGCTGTACAAACATTAACTAATTAATCCTCATAACCACCCTGCGTGGTAGGTAAGTGATACACGAAACGTATATCTGAGCAAGCCCAAGAGCAAGACAGCACCACTCTGTGCCCTTCAACACAGACCAGAAATTCATCACATTTATAATCCTACCGAATTCAGATGTATTTTACAGGAGCAAGAGAGGGACCCATGGTGAGCCAAGTCCACTGACGCCAGCAAGAAAAGAAGTAAATTACACCTCCCCCTCTCTTCCCTCCTCCCTGGGCTCGGGTGGGCTGCTCGCATCTTGACGAGCAGAAAGTATTAATGCCCACTGCTTCCCCTTTGCATTTCTACTGGGGGGATAAAGCTCTTGAATCCTGGGAAGGAGAAAGGAAAAGATCCATGGGAGCCTCATCACTGCAGACTTCTCCTCCGTCAGTCCCATCCCCTTTGATATTTTGATCTTCCCCCCTTTCTGCTACTGTTCTTCCTGGCAGGCTTTCTGCCTTCAAAACCTTTTTGACAGAGTCTGTATATCAAAGTTGCAACAGGACCCCAGGAAGAGGAACTCAGCCCATGATTTGGGTATTCCAATTATAGCACTTGAGTGGTTTCTCTTTAAATAGTAATCTAGCAATGAACACATTTCATCTTTTCCCCAATGAAAAGATACTGCATTCTGAACACCCAGTTTGTGAGCGGCCATAGGCAGGAACTTTTGATGGTGTAACTTCATAAGCAGCCAACTATTTTCATACCATGCAGAAAGGTCCCTGGACATATATGCTCAGTGAGCATTTTAGATAGGTAACAAGACAATAGAGTACTACAGCTGGGGGGAGATT
>JAOXJM010000033.1:13294650-13305790 GCA_026413425.1 Tringa solitaria
TCTCTATGGTCCCTTCCAACTCTAAAAATTCAGTGAAATTCAGTGAAATCCCTTCCCTCATCCTGTCTTATCCTGGGTGGCTGCAGCAAGCTCCGGGAGCACATCTGGCACCACCAGCCACAGCTGCTCCTCACACCAGGCTCCCGTCCCACTCACGGCTAAGAAAGTCGCAGTTCAAGGGGTGGGAGGTGAAGAGATGCCCGGAAAAAAAAAACAACACAAAACATCTGGCAAAGTAATGGGATTAACACGAGCAATATTGTGTAAATCATGATATCGCAGGCAGCTTTTTTTCTACTCGTACACCAGCTAAAAGCAATAAACCAAAGCACAAACAAGACGCCTCCGCCAGCACTAGTTACATTAAGACGGGAACTGACTGGTGCCGGGGCTGGGTTGGGAATGGCATTACTTTAATGCAGAGTTGCAAAATTTTACTCATCCACTCAGGTCAAGTCGTATTTTGATGGACAAGCGAAATAAATAGATTTTTCATTATAAGTGTCCTACTGAAAGGCTGACAAATAGATCTTCCCACCGTGGTATTACCTCCCACAGTAGTTTTGGTGCTCTGAATGCCAGGAATATATAACAGGTATTTAAATGCATTTGTTCATATTCAGACAGAATTGCCTTTTTGCATAACAATGAAGGTCCAAGTTTTTGTCTCAGCCATACTGGTGTAAATCCCAACCAGATCTACTGATGTTTCCTATTTAGGAAGAGCAAGCCTATTCCAAGGACATGTATTGGGACAGTATCAGTTGGCCCAGTACCATTTCTTAGTACTCCCTGATTTTTATCTGTTCTTCTGCTGCAAATGAAACAAAAAAAAAAAAAAAAAAAAGAAAAAGGGCACCACTATTAAAAAAAAAAAAAAAACAAAACCCAAAGGCTATGTCCTTGCTTCTCTATTTTCTGGGTGGATTTGGAATTCATGGGAATCACTGTAGTTCAACAGGAACTTTAAAAGGTGAGCTCAGGATTTTTGTCATTTCCAGCAAAATCTGTCCTAACAATGATATTTTTTTCCTGGTCATGCTGTAGAACAAAAATATTTCAGAAAGGTTCCTCAGCTTTCTCTGCCTTCCTGTTTATAGACACATAAAACTCTTCCAGAGCTGAAGCGGAGTAAATTACTGCTTCAGAGACCCATGACTTTCCTCTGCCCCCAGTTGTGGACATTAATATCAACTGTAACCCAGGTGTAGTCAAATTCCAAAGGCCTACATGAGTTTAGAATCCGGAATGCAGTTTTTCATTTCTAAAAAAGAAAAATCCATCTGTTAGATTTAGGGATTTCTACACTCCTGTCATCCGAGTAGCTATCCTGCTACCTGAACAGAATTAGGCAAAATAAGAATCTGCTTCAGTGGTTAACTACCATCAAAAAGATTGTTTTATCCAGCTTCTTCAGGGAATGAAGAATATAAAGAGGATTTAAAGCACGAAACAAGTGTAGCCTCATCGCTGCCAGCGGCATGGGGCAGAGGATGCGGAGAGCGAAGCCACCGTCTAAATAGGGTGTGTAATGGGTTCCCTGTACCCGGATCTGCACACTCACACCCGAGCCCCTGCCGGCAGGGCCAGAGGACTATTTTAAAAGCCCAGCTTATGGAGCATTTCCTCAAACCAAGATGCAAACCCCGGAAAAAGGACTTCCTGGCTGGCACGACGACAAGTACGCTCCGGCTTCCACAGCGGCGCCTGGAGCGACGTCCCCGGCCAACGGGACACACGCTGGCCCGTGTCCCTCGGCGGCTGCCCTTTCAGCTGGCCATGAACTGCCCGTGTCGTGTCCCCCCCCCGGGCACCCTGCTGCCACCTCCCACCCCAGCGTCCCGGCCCCCGGTTCGCTCGGCCAAATTTAACCTACTTCCGACTGCCCGCTCGGGAAAAGGAGCAAAAAATAAGAGAGGATTGTGCCGCTTCCATTTCGAGAGCGTAGTGTCAGGCACTGAACTGCAGGAAAAACTCCCTTGGGACTGTTCAGACCAGGGGAAAAAAAAAAATAATGCTGTTTCCAGTGAACTGCCTTAACTCGATTGATTATCCCACTTTAGTGCCAATATAGACACATTTTAGCCCCTCTCACACAACACCAGCAGGCCAAGTAAATGTTACATGCTGACACACCATTGCCAGCACAGCTTTACTACGGGGGCCTTGAATGAGCCTGAGATAAAAGGAGCTCTATTTTGTTACTAGACTCAAGCCGAAAGCTATTTGTAGGCACATAAACTGTCTTTAATGTCACCATTTATTGCTCATTTACATGTATCGTACAAACATCCAGCCTCTTACGTGGGTGCTAAGATACAAATTTCAATGCTTAACTGCAGGCCTGTTAAAAACATGTTAAAAATGTCCCTCTCTTTCCTGTGCCACCTTCTCCTGGTTTAAAAGAAGGTGGTGATTGCGAGGATCCAAACGCATGCTGATAAACCGTATTAATTTGAGTTAGGCATCTAGATGTTCTACACAAAACACCTCATCACTTTAGTTTCCTACAGTTTTAACTGTAACTGCTTCGGACAGAGTCAACCAATACCTTCTCTAACCTTTCTTAAACTGTTTCGTCTTGGAAGACCTCTGGTTTAGATGATGGACCCAGACACCTGACAACAGACAACTTTCTAAAGTTGGAGACAACTGTAGGGAAAAAAAAATATAAAAAAAACAGTAGTCATAACTCCAAACTGAACAGGCACTATTTCTGGGAAGGAAAACCCAAGTGAAACACAATTGTAAAAATGCTGTCAAAGCTAGGGAGGCGCTGGGGCATGGCTGAAGCACCCAGGCTGGAGGCAAGCTGCAGTGGTGCAGCCAGCACTGGTGCCCAAGCCAAGATTTGCTGGAGGAAGAGGAGGTGCAGGAGGAGCCAGGGCATGGTGGAGATGCTGAAGAGGGCTGCAGACCGGGGAGCTCCGTGGCCGAGTGTATGCAAGGCTGTGGGAGAGCTGGCTGTAGGTCCCATGGGACTGCTTCCACTAACGATGGGGCTCTGGGACTTCTCCCCAGCCAGTCCTAGCTGCCTGCCCTGGTGGAGAGAGAAGCTCGCTGAGCAGTTAAATGACTAATGAGCTGCATCTCCATCTCTCCTCCCTGCCCCTCCTGCACACAGGGTAACGCTGGCTGCGCTGCTCCTTTTTGAGACCGCGTTCACACATCCACACCACTAAGGAATGAAAACCCTGTGCATTTATAAAGGTGCTCCCTGCACTAGTTTGCTCTGTCCCTCTGATCTCTGTTCTCCTGAAAATCACAGCTGCAATATAAAATATATGACTGTTAACTATTCAGCAGGATTATTCTGCCAGGGCTGGCAGCAAATAAATTAAAAGAGAGGTTGAAAGAATGAAGAAAGGTTTTCTCTTCCTCAGAGCCCTGTGGCTGAAGCAAAGCAAGAAAAACTGCTTAAGGCTCCCCCTTCTTCCTCCTCTCTTCCAAAATCTACCTTCCTTTCTCTACAATTCACAGGATGTGAAGTTCACACATCCCAGTAACGAAGGTCACGCACATCTTCGTAGCAAGAGCACCGAAAGTTGCCTAGCACTGTTTGTACAACAAAATGCTCAACTTTCTGCAGAAAACAGAAATTATTCATTGAAACGCTTCTGAAGGGATTCTAATTTGCTCTCCCCCAAAACAGGTAAGTTTTCAGCAGAATTGCTCCTCAGGCAGGTCTCGCGAAGTGCCACTGCCAACATGTGAGCAGCACGGAGCGAAGGGTAAGAGACACGTAGAGCTGTCTGTCTGTCTTGACCAAAGCCTCGTGCCAGAGGTAAGTGACTGGAATAACCTTGCCCTTTGGGAACTCTTTGCCCCAGTACTTGAAGTATTGAACACAACTAGTTTCCACCATTAGCTTTATTTAGAAACCACACTGCTCACTGCTGAAAGAGGAACCTCATCATCATGCCCACACTGAGTTGTGTTCTGTGGTATTATTTAAAGACAAAATGTACAAACCAGCAGCTCAGCTGTATGTCAAATGACAAAACTGGGTTCCTGAATTTATTATATTTTTTTAAAAATAGTCAGTAGGCATCCACAGAGCCTTCCTGAGTGCACTGAGATGTATACAAGCTCCTCACCAGCCAGGGACAGTTTAGTTTCTTGCCTTCCTTCCACAAGCAGCCTCACTGGTGTCAGTGGAACACACTTTGATAACAGATGTGTCCTTCAGTGTCAAAAAAATGAAAGCCCAAGCTAAAATGCACAACCTGAAGGGCTGGTGGGAAATATTCTCTCTCCTTACAGGGCTCTGGAACATGACTTAGATTTGCCATGAAAACGTCCGCCACTGATTTTAGAGGCATTTTCCAAGGCTAACACTATCCCAATTCCCATGCAAATCAGGATCATTCCCGACTGAGGTCCCAGCTGTGGAGCATCTAATATGATTCGGGTTCTTTCCTATTCAGTACAGCAAATTCACCACATGGTTAAACAAACAAGTGCACAGAGGCAGAGGACTGACCAGATATAGCAAGAGAGTTAGTGCATCCTCTCATCTTTAAGAAGTGACCTTGCTCAAGGTCAAAAATATTGGAAACACAGAAGAAAAAAAAAGAAGGCACTGCCAATGCCCCTGCAGTGCCAGTTCTGTGAATAAAGGAATCCAGTGTTCACTACTGTCATTTTTGTAGCTGCCATGAATGCAGAAAAACCCAACTTATAAATAAAAAGCCCAAAGATGCCATAACAAGCCTCAAGTCTCCAAATAGTTCCAACAATTAAATACAACCCTAACTTTAAAGGCTGTAATTGGCAACCGGTTATTTAAAATTAATCTTTACACATTGCTTTAACAAAAATGGCTTTTCCTGTGAAAAATCAAGAACTCCATCTGAGTCAAACACTCGTTAAGAGATCTTGCCACCCTCTACTGCAGTGCTGAAAAAATGCACAAGCAGAGATATAGGTTGGCTTCCTCCCCCTTTTCTGCTCATTACCATCAGTTTTGAGAACTGATTAGCTGTGGTTGTTATTCATTAGTCACATCTCTAAAATCTGAATTATAAACACCTCTGTGAGGTCTTATTCTAATCAACCTATTTTGAGTCTTGCAATTAATACTAACACCAGAAAAATAATTGAGCAGTGTGCATTTAAAGACCACCCTCTCTTCCCACAAAAATCCAGACTTAGATTTACACGAAAAGGAAGACTAAAATAAGATCTACAAACTCTGCCATCCCCGCTATACATCCTTCTCCCATGTACACTGCTGCCAGTTCAGGTGGTTAATTCAGGTGACATAATGGGTACACGGTAAATACGAAGCAGCCATCAATGATTTTCCTGATGGGGTCAGATGCTACACAGCTGATAGATCTCAGGAGGGCAAGAAGATGCAGGCATGACAGATTAAGTGACTGCCATTGGCTGTGCGCTTGCTCTGAATACTCAGCTATGGGCAATAATCAATTGCTTGGGGCTGCTAATGATACTGATCAAATGCACTTAGCACTCGTCAGCTTGAGGGCTACCATCCTCACACTTGGAAAATACACAAGCTGCTATCCACAGGCAAGATGAAATAAGAAGCTGGTACCAGCAAAATCCTCAAAGTCAATGAGAAAACCGGCTTGTTCCTTCTTTGCCTGCCCGTCCATCCGTCCCGTGTCCCCCTCCACCCAAAACTATAAGAAAAACGTTTGCTTAGGGGTAAGCACAATCTTTCCCATACGACAATACAATTTAGAGATCCTACAACCATCTGTGAAAGGCTGGGGCCAGCAGTTCACATGGAGGGACCCCACCACTGCTTGAAGAATGACTTGTTACAGGAAACAAAAAGTGTATCACCACCACGTGTACCAGCTTCCAGAGGTCTGTGTAACAGGCTGCCTGGCTCCTGACATGACTTCCCAAGGCCCGACCTATGATCCAGGGTGATTTGGCTTCCTCATCAGTATCATCAGCTCAAGATGTTGATCTCTTTCCAGCTTTTAAAAGCAGGGAAAGTAAAAAAAAATTGCCACTGGTTTCAAAGAGAGCAAGATCAGGGCACAAATTTCTTAGTTTGTCTCAGGCACCCTAAACCACAGCTCCCCCCTCTTTTAACGGTTGAGACGGAGGTGGTGGTTTGGGTTTTGTATTTATTTTTTTTAAATAACTACAGCCTTGTTCACACAAAAAAAATTCTACTGCTTTAACTGTACAGGTTATTTATTCCTTATTCCTATACAGAAAAAGGATTCATTGCACAGTGATACAAGGCGGTGTTATGCATACCTGAGATTACACCCTTCATTTTAGGGGATTATATCCTTCCTCTAAGGGGTTAAAAACAGTAATACTCTAATTGACAGAGGAAATCACTTCTCTAATTGGTAAGAGAAGCAATAAATTAGACCAGACCTAATGTCCTGACTGGTTCTTTGCTCTCAGCTCCCAGAAGTGAGATCCTGGGCGTCTGAAACCAACTTTTCATCCCTTGGGAATCACCCTTCCTTCTGTTGTTGGGCAGACAGTCCCATAGCAACACTTGGAGGGACCACAGGGATCGGTTGGCAAGACGGAACAAACAATGTCTTTACAAGTACACTGCATTTAATCACCACAAGAAAAATAAATTTTGAAGAAATTACCAAACAGAACCGTCTGAGTAGAATTTGTAACAGTTAGTCCTGCAGATAACTGTTTGTTCCCTTGCAGCCCTTTCTCTGAACGCAGGAAACTAACTGCAGAAAATGTCTGACTTTTCCAGTAATAATAAACCGGCAAATGAACATAGTGCAGATCTGTACCACCACGTTGGTTTTGCACACCGTGTGCCAAGATCACTGCTCATCTCTTCTGGGGTTATCTCATCAGCCTAGGACACGAGGCAACGTACACCATACCTGCTTGAACAAAAGGGGGGAGTTTCAACAGGCAGAATGCAGTAACTGTTTGGATTTTTAGCTAAAATTTGCTCATTGTGTAGAATGAAAAGAAGAATCCTCACCACAACGCATAGTGAGGATTCATTAAACTGTTAAGAAAGAGGCTTGTACTAAGAGCCCTGCTTAGTTAGTAATTAATCATTACTGAAAGAGTTAGCTCTAAGCATGCCAGCAATAATGGTTAATCCCTTCTTTCCCTCCCTTGTTCCTGCAGACAGTGCCACAGGAATCCTTCACAACTGCCAGTTTTCGAAAGGTCAGTCCTAGGGCTCGAGATACCCCAGAAGGACATCATCTCCAGATATTCCAGCCTTCCAGTAAGGGCTGACTGAGGCTGACAAGTTCATTACATAAAGCAAGGCTGCTGAGGGTAAATACAACTTGGGCTGCACAAAATGACCCTGTGCAAGCATCAGGTCCAACACAGGTGCCTACAACTCAAACTGTTACTCCCTCCCCATTACTGCCTACAATAACAACTGTAAATTGGGTTTGTTAAGTCCTAAAAATGGCAGGCAATGGGGTAGTTTTCTTGCTCTCTTCAATGAATGGGTGGGTGTAGCCAGACTCTTAGTGGACCACATTGTGGTAGACAGAGGGGCAAGACACTAACTTCCGCACAGGAAACTACAATTACATACCAGGAGTCAAAGACTGGAGCAGGCTGCCCAGAGAAACTGTGGGTTCTCCATCCTTGGAGGTATTCAAACCCCCACTGAACATGGTCCTCAACAACCATGCTGACGCTTCTTTGAGCGGGGGCTGGACTGGGTGACCTCTAGAGCTTCAACTACATTGTCCTTATTCTGGAATGCCAGTTTTAGGAGAAGGACCGACATAGTTCTAGGGATGTCTTCTCCCTACCTGCTGTTTAGCCCTGGAATACAGCAGAATAGAAGAGCACTGGAAGGTGAGAATGAGGAAACAGTCACTCTCATTATCGATATTCAATTAATTATATCAGTTGTGAATACTGAAGGCACAAGGGTATCTTTTTCCTGCTATATCTGTGCTGCCCAGGTGTGGATACCTTCAGCTGTTACAGTGGATCCTGATACCTGGCTAGGGCTTATAAGCACTTCCACAACAAGCACTAGCTTGTTGCCACCTTGAAGGATATTATCAGGAGCTTTTACTAGCATGGAACACACTCCAACAAATGCCATCAAACACACACGTTTAAGAAAAAAAAACACTTTCTGTTCAATTGAAGTACATTAAAAGGCAGAAAACAGGAAAACAAATTGAACCCTCCTTGTGAGCAAACGTTAAACTAACGAGGTTTGTATTCTGCAAGCTGGAATGATTTCCCAGCGAGCCTGTTGGCCACAAACTTCTGAGAACACACCAGAGACGTAGCCACCTTAATGCAACTTGCTAACGCCATGCATTAAATTACTCTTGTTCTTACCCTCTGTTCCACCTAAGGGCTGCTTTGAAGCAATTACTAGTAACTTGTTATTGCATTCCATTATACAATTTAACTCTCAAAAAAAAATGCAATGAACTAATTCTTTCCTGTAACACACTCAGTCTACTCATTCTGCTGGCTACTCCACGTATCAGCTAAAATACAGTACCAGAAACAACAGCGTTCTCTCCAGAGTGTTAGGTTACAGATACCTAAAACGCATATGTAAGTGCTTGAAATGCCACAAAGATAATATCCTTGATACATTGGTATTTTGAGCAAATGTTTCAGAAATAAAATAATTCCTATCATTTAAGTCCTCCAGAATCTTTAATTCACTGTGTCATTCCAATTCTCCCTTCCCTCATTCATCTGAATTCTCAAACGCTGCTCTCAGATATGCGCCTCTCTTACCTTTCTCTGGGACTAGAAAACTAGTTTTGCATATTGAATCATTATTTATTTCCATGGATGTCTCTAGGATCCTTTGACAGCTTTATCTTACTGATGAGGATAAATGTTCTTTCAAAAGCTAGTGCCAGGCTGCCCTCATTCTCGGATGTCAAAGGATGCGGTCGGCAGAATCTGTCAAAAATAACTCACATAGTCTGGAGGATCTGAAAATTACAATTGATAGTTTTGAAAATACAATTGATACAGGGTAGGTCCACTTTACCACTAGCACCCAATGCCTTCTTGCCTTTTCATTTCTCCTGGTCGCCATGGGAATTATTCATTTGAAAAACAAATTAGAAAGAAGCAGTGATATGACTTCAGTATTTCTGAAAATTAGATTGTTTTTTCTCTTCAGATTCTGCAGGTACTCACATCTACAAACTTTTTGAAGCATAAAGGAAACAAACCAAAGGAAGTCAATTTACACTTAAACCAGAATCCTGTAATGGTTTGGGGCTTCTATCGTGACTGCTTTTGCCGGCATCCAAATCTGACTCTGGAAGCTAATGTTCATTTTTCAAAGCTAAAAGCAGGGTGCAGTAGCTGAGCAGGATTAGCAGAGGCAACTAGCTTGACCCCACAAGTGCCAACAGGCACAGCATGCAGCTCCTGAACCAGTGAGGGCACACGCAGCAGGCGGCCGGCTCTTCTCCCCTTCCCTCCACCCACCCCGTGGACAGACAGGGGTCTTGCCTTCAGGAGGCCCCAGACCAACCCTCTCCTCCCCACCAGCAGCTGCGCCAGTGAATCCACACATTCCCGCTGCCAGTAGTGTGAGGAAGCTTTCAGAGCAGCACCTTGGCTTCAGACTCGCCTTCTCTGGCCTCCCAAATGGGACACATGGGAGCAGGGGAGCTAACTTTTTCCAGACAATGATGGTGGCATCATGCTCTAACTTCCAAAGCAAGACGGCTCTTCTCAACCAAGACTACCAGAAATATCTGAGATAAACAGCACAGCTTGATGGTGAGCTCCCTACAACACAGGTTTCCTTCACTGATGCTCCAGACCCGAAGCGTATTGACCTTCATGGTTTAGGGCCAGGCTTTCAGCTGGGTGGCACAAGCTGATGGAGGCCAAGGAATGGAATGGCAGGGGCAGCACACGGTACTTGAGCACCATCCACTAAAAACGTAAAACAATTTATTTAAAATTTTTACATCCGTGGAAGGCTGGATGGCGCTTTGGGTCGGGGTTTATACCGATCAGTATGAGCAGCTTAGCTCTTACCAGCCCCCAAACCCTGTGTGTGTATGCACACACACACAATGCAGCGTAGTTAAGCCCGCCACAACATTTCTGTCTTCACAAGTGAGAAGATCAAGTGGCACTTGAGAATTACCCGGTGCCTCCTTTCCAATAAAGATAAATACAATGTTCATATCAAACCTGGGCCGTTGTGAACTGCACACTGACAGCGCTACGTTTCGCTTGTGTGCTCTCCCAAGACACTGTCTCACCGACCTTTTTTTTTAGGGGAAGTAAAAAAAATTATTCCAAATACCTTTTCTTAGGCTTTATACAAGAACTACCCTGTTATATTAGATCCAGTAACCCAGTATGCCCAGTAACCAGGGCGTAAAGACTGCAAGAAGCAAGGCAAATAAATACAGAGGATGCCTTCCCCTTGTACACCTTACCCAGCTTCCCACAATCAGCCAGTGGCTCAGGCACACCTGGGCCTTGAAAAGGTAGCCAGACCATCATAGCTTGACACGGTCCTCCCTTCCAAAAACTAGCCCAATTTCTCTTTTGATCCGATTTAGACTTTCACCCCTTAATGTAGCCCTACGGTGGAGTTTCACAGCTCCATGACCTGCCTTGCCTCTCTCCTTTGCACCGACTGCTTGGGATTTCTGCAGCTTCTACATTTGCCTTTTGCACCCATTTGCAATTTTAGCACAACTCTCACACCTCTTTCAGCTTACTCTTACCCAGGCTAAACAGCGCTCAGGTATTCGCAGTATTCCATCAATGGAAAGCTTCAGGCAGCAATATTTGCATCTCCAAGGCCCCCATCTTATATTTTAATTGTGATTTGACTGTATATTTTTACAAAGAGTGAAAGCGTTCACGTGAACACTTTGTGAGCTGTTGCTTGCAATGTGCCTGTAGTTTTGGCATAACTGGATGGCACTTCTGAAGACGAACACTTCCTACATTTAAAATTTACAGCCTTTGTTGAGGTTCATCACAAATGGAGTAGCATGCTACCTGCAGTGACATACAACCTGCCAGAATACACAACCTTCTGTCATTCCCAGCAAGCAGAAACACCAAAGCAATCAAACACCAAAATTAAGAAGCTCTTCTCCAGCTATTGCCTGGAGAAGAGAAGGCTCCGGGGAGACCTTAGAGCAGCCTTCCAATATCTGAA
>JAOXJM010000033.1:13305890-13317496 GCA_026413425.1 Tringa solitaria
TGTCCCTGCCCATGGCAGGGGGATTGGAACTCGATGATCTTTAAGGTCCCTTCCAGCTCTAACCATTCTATGACTTTTCTCCTTACCCAGCCAGGAGGCCTTTGAAGCATGCTTTCGATAAGGCCAGCATTCCTGAACCACACATTGCCCTGCTCAGGCTGGTCTCTAGCTGCTCCAAGACTCAGGAGCCCCACACAGCAGGTAAGGCACATACACACTGGGGCACTCCTGCGCTGCCTGAACCGTGCAGGTGGCCTGCACGGCCAGTTCATCAAGCAATGTCTGCAGGCATCATTATCAAGATGGGACCGGCCAAGATCCAAGCCAGTTCCAGGCTTGGTTCCTCTGAAGTGTTGCCCAAGCCACAGGTCTGACTGGATGCTTCACCCACCTCACTGCAGTAGGTCGAGATGAGAGCAGACAGCACACACACACACGCCTGTCTGCATTTCCCAAGGAATCTGTTAGAGAGAGAGAGAGAGGCACTAAGCAGTCCTTGCAAACAAGCAATTACTGTTTGCTATGAGTGATACCTTGAGACCTTTGTCTGCAGCAGGTTACTTGGCATGGCTGCACCTTAAGTATTTTTCAAAGGGACATTTTGGGATGCAGCCAGGTCTTTACAAGGTCCTGCAATTTCAATAATGTAATTAAACCCAGAATTTAGCGCTTGCAGGACTGAAGGAAGTGAAACGTGTGGCTAAGTAATGCCTGCTCACATTTTTTTTCTTTATGACATCTCTCAGCCTGCTAAATAAAAATCACACAATTCTTCACAATCAAGAACGCAAATCATAAAACCAGCTTCTTGATAAGGCAGCAAGCATAAGGCTGGGAGGCTTAAAGGAATATGGCTAAAAAGAAAATATTAACTGTTCTAGAAACATTGTCTGAATGGACTGCTCTCATCCTTGGATCTAGTTTCTGCTGTGCTCAGTGAATCTGGACTGGTATATTTAAACAAGCTAGAATCCATACTTTTCCTTTTTTTAAAAAAAAAAAAAAAAATTAGTAAAAGTTAAGCAGTTGCTTAAATGCTGCACAGAGAGAATATTTTGACCCCAGACAGGACTAGGATCCTTTTGAGAGATCTAGGAATACACACCGGTTAGGACATCGCTTCCACTGGGCGGGTGGGAATAATAAAAAAAATAGGAGGGAAAAAGGCCCCTCCTGGATTATATGTTTCTGAAAAGTTTTCCCTTGAACTACATATAAATACATTCAATGGAGACCACATCTTTAAAAGACAGCTTTTCATGCATGGGGTGTACACAGAGTACAAATACTGTATTTGCCAATTTAGCTGCACGCACAGCCAAAGCCCTGAAAACTGAGGCTCGTAGGAAATAAGAACACATCTGGCCCCAACTCAGGTTTGCCATTGACCATAGTCCAAACATTAGTGCAAAGAGTCAAAATTACTTCTTAATTCCTAAATTCCAAATAATATGAATTTTGACTACCAATTTATAATCCCTCGTGTCTCTCCAATGAAAAGAAGTGAGGAATGAAAACCAAATCTGCAGCAGACCCTTGTGTAGAAAAGACTGGAAATGGCTGCTGTACAAACACAAATTATATTACTAATGCGATCTGGCAGTTTTACTTGAGTCCCATAGCTGCAGCTTAATCATATCTTTGACACAGCTAAATTGCTAGGATACAATGGGACCTGTAGCTAATAACATTGCTTCAAAAATAAACAAACTCCTGTTTTTCTAAAGTGATTACGAGGAACTCCCACATATTCTACATGAACTGCATCTGCTTAACCATCGTGTTCTGAGGCGACACCACCAGTAACTGGCCTGGTTTGTGCTATTATGGTAGGAAGGGACCAGACAGTATTTTGCAACAGGCATTCTCGCTGCCGCTCTCAAATGCTCTCTCTTGGTTTACACTGACATTTAACACTGCAGCGACGGAGAGCGGGAAGACTCTGTTCTTATTTTTTAACAAGAGAAAACAAGATGGCATAGATAGCAAAATCGCAACTGATAACGAGGACACGGGACAGATAAAAAAAAAGAAATAGGTTTAACCACTGTGCCTACCTTCCAAGTGATGTGATACCACAGAAACTCTCAGGCCTGGAAAACACTGCACCCAAGCATGGCCGGGCTCAGCGAGGTACCCAGCTGGCTGACATCCCCTCTGGCACCACCAGATCTGCAAACTACCCCTCCTTTGGGAGCTCCCTAATCTTTTCCAGTTAAAACCACTTGTGCTGCGTAAATACCAAACACTTAACTCAGTTAACTGAAGCCAGCTGACTTTTGACTGAAGTGGATACAGGAGCTCTCAGATGAGCAGTGCCAACCTGCAAGGGTGAGCGAGAGCCGTGGGTTAAACTCTTTATAACTCATTACAACTCTCTGAAGATCATACCCCCACCTTGAGCTGGCTCTGAACACGGCTCAGAATTTCTTGCATTCGGAAAGGCTGGAGGGAGAAGTCCTTCTGCTATCCCACAGATTGGAAAATGTTTGGGAACGGGTCATTTTGGATAAATATGACATGAACCATAAGACAATCCCCTTCCTCTTTACTGTTCCCAAATTTATGCTAGCAACACCCAGAATTGCGTGTATGAAGTACAAGATAGTATAAAAAACAGCCTGCTCGTCTATCTCAGTATATCGCACACCCATGGCATAAGGTAAGAATTTTCTGAGTGTTCAGCTGTTTCTTCTGGAAATTTAAGAAGTTCCTTTTCAGGCCTTGGTTGATACTTTACTCTGACAACAACTTTGCCTCCACCACTAAGGTCTACATACCTGAAGTTGCAAGAGCTACTTTAACTGTTTTCTAGAGGGGTACAGTGAAGTCTCACTTCACCTTACTCACTTCTGGGTGGCACACAAATAGAAGGACCTTTTCTAACTACTCACCCTGCAAAATTACGCTAGACACTGACGATGAACTCGTGGCACTAATGACATCAAACCAGTTCCACAACTAACCTGAGTTTGATCGGTTTCTTTCTTTCCTAAATTATGACCTGTACTAAAAAGACTTATTTATGTCAAACTGGTATTTTGGTTGCATCTATTATAGTGGCAATGCTTAATTTCAGGTGATACTTCTTTTCTATTTGTGAAATTTTTAAGTAAAAATACTTTTTCTTTATTAAAGGGAGTCAATCTGATCCAATCAAGGTCAGCATAAGCCTGGAACCTCCTCCCCAGTTTTAGTGCCTATTCAGACAGGCATCAGACTTCACATGTGCATCAAAAAGAGCTCATTTCAATGCATTTCAGACAACACAGGTACTTCACAATGGGTTTATGGTTGTGTTCTTTTCTTTATTAACCATAGCACGTAAAGTAAAAGCACAAAGGCAGTTCTCAAAGAGAAAAATCCCAGAATGCTTTGGGAAAAAAATATCTAAACAACTATTCTGCTGTTCTCTAATGTGTTACTAAAGACACCATCATCCCTCATCCCTCCAGAAGTGTTCTTAATTAAATAAGAATCTATTAAAAAATACAGTGCCCCTCAGCGTAAACTCCCACCCCCACCCTTCTCTTTCAATTTTAAAAGTGATCTATCTTGCCTTCTCCCTGCCTAGGAGCTCATTAGAAACAGCCCCTTCTGCACATATGCATCACCTAACACAGATTTGGAGGGAGACAGACAGAAGAAAGGGAGAGAAAGAAATTAGAAAGTGAATGAAAATAGTAGGCCTGCGAGACAAGAAAGCAATCGCAGACAAAGAACACCCAGTACTCACAAGGGAACAATGAAAGCCGAGAGACGAATGCTGGTACCATGGGATTAAAACAGAAGCTGTTGCTTAACTTTGCAGCAAGAGACGCAGTGTTGCTCTAAGTAAATTATCGATTCAATTATCAACAACAACCAAGGCAAATCAGGCAGATCTATCACACCACTTTCTCTGGGTGGCAAAAGATTGCCATTAAACACGTCTTAAACTTCCAACCGAAGCGCCAAGCACAGGCAGCGCTCCTCTCGCTGCCGGCTGATTGCTTCGTGAAGCCCGAGGAGCATTCCCTGCCACCCTCTTTCCTCGGCACCCACTTCCAAACATTTCAGCCAACAAGTGAGCTGGGCAACGTCCAAACTGGTCAAACCAAAAAGAACAAAGACCAGATCCCTCTGAGAACTACAGAGACGATAAAACCAGCAATCCAGGAGTGGCCAGTTTTCCCATCCATTTTCTGTAACAGAGCTTTACTTGAGGAATTAACTCCTAACAGTTCACCTTAAAAATCACTTTTCCATTGTGCAAGAACTTTGCCAGATACTTCAAGGGGCAGTATGGCATTTGTTGACAGCAAGTGACTCCAAACAAGAAGCTCCCTTTGAACTTTACTCCATAGCAGGACAAATGATAAAGTAACGAGTATTTCCTCAACCTCTCTGATACCAGAAAGGACAAGGATGATGGAACAGACATCACAGGAGTCCTGGAATTGAGGTAAAATGCAAAATACAGTAAATCTGCCTGCCTTAATGCTAGGAGGGGCTGAAACAATTTGATCTCCAGGCTTAACCAGGGCCTTTCACATAACTCCCCAGATATGTCTGACTAAAAGGTGGCTTTGCCCTCATGATAGTTTCTGCTTGTCCTGCGCTGATCTCTGAACATAAACCACTACCTCCTGATACTTGAGCTGTAAAATCACACGAGGCACATGCCTTTATTGCGTTTTTTTTTTATTTTAAAAAGTTGCTTCTGCAATGGATTTTAAGTAACTTCATACAGCTGCCTGGCACAGCTGCCCAGCAGTCCCTTCAGTACTGCAGTGGGAAGGATCCTTCCATCTCCGACCCTTGGAAAGCTGTGCTAGAAGGCACTAGGAGAAGGGATTCAAAATGAGGCTCACAACTAAGCGTGGCCACAGGACTATTTGTTATGGAATGTTTTGCTAGATTTCCTCCTCCACACATGATGGATCCATCCTTCACCTAAACTAAAATGGAATTCGCCCCAACCCTAATTTTAATTAAATAAATACCAGGCATCCCTCACCAAGACCAGAGCTTTCAGAAGATGACACAGTGTTTCGGGAGACTCCTAGGAATTTCTTTGCTTGTGTATGTGGGAACAAAGGGATGCGGCCTGACAAAATGTCTTACTTATCTAAAAAAAAAAAAAAAAAGTGATCTATCTTGCCTTCTCCCTGCCTAGGAGCTCATTAGAAACAGCCCCTTCTGCACATATGCATCACCTCCAGATCTCCAGAAAAGATTTTGTCTTCCCCCCCCAAAATAAATTAAGACCAGTCCTTTTTCTCCTGAAGTTGCAGAGTCACCCCCTTGCTGAAACTCCAAGGCATTTCCATCTGATGGCTTTTTGCCAGTACACTCTCCTGTGAGAGTTTTGTTCTTTACGACTGCAAAGCTCACACTTGCAAGAGAGGACAGGTAGCAAAAGAGGTAACCAGACTGAGGTAACCGCAGTCACAGCGAGTAGCAAGCTTGATTAGATTTTTAATAATGTCAACGTATTAAGCAGGACTGTGACAAGAAGAACAAACTGGAAGAAGCCAAGGAGGTAGCTACCATTTTAATAAATCCTTTGCTGACCTGGGGAGCGAGAGGGTGAGACAGCACTGATCTCAGCATGCAAAACCAAGGCAGTGGGTTAGAAATTGGACCTGGTATGTTACTGGAGTACTGCTGGGAAACCACATGGAAAGACATAGCTTCATATAGTAAAATTTAAGAACTCAGCTCCTGGTTTCTAGTGTCTCCTCCTGAAAGGCATTTCCAAAAAAAAGTTTAAAAAAAAATAATTTAAAATCCCAGGTAATTTTAGGAATCAACCCCAAACTCTGCATTTGGATCTATAGGGTCAAAGCCTATAGAATGCTCTGAGTTTTGCCATACACACAGTTGTTTCAAAACAAGAAGCTACACACCACAAGCTTACTTCCAGTCTTTTAGCCTCTGCCAGCCTGCACTCGGACCATAGCGTTGCTGGCAGCCATCTGCTTACAAACCATCTCAGCAGATGCTGCATGCAAGCACTGGGAGGTTGGGCACCTAAGGGAAGGGACCACCTTGCTCACACTTAAGTGGCACTCCAGGTGCCCTCCCTACTGCCTGTCCCCGACTCTCTCCTCCCCACGTGGACTCCTCGACTTCCTGGCACTTGGACGTACCATCGAATAATACCTTGCCTCATGCTTTTGCTTGGTCTCTGACCATGCTTTCACCTGGATCTGAGGAATGGTGCACCTTTTGATTTCTCCAGTTCTTGATCTTGGCCCCTACACCGACTGGTTGCTCTTTGTTCTGGTCTGTTCAAATGGATCTAAGTGAAGCAAACTTAATTGTGATTAACTAATGCAACCCTACGCCAAGCAGCTACAAAGCAAGTCTCCTTGCAAACGAAAAACTGCAAGATCAGAAGCTCTGTCAGTAAAGCAGAATATTTTGTTTAGCCCTTCATAATGAGGAAGCATGAGGAAAAGGAAAGAAAGAATGTCATAAAGTATTAAGACTCATTAAAAGCAACTAATATGCACAGTTTTGCCAATGCCCACCTCCAGGTCACAAGAAAAATACCACTGTTTCCAATGACGACGACTATCTTTCCAGGAGCTGGGGGGGGCTTGGAAGAAAAGAAGAAATAGGCCTTCAAAGACAAGGTTTGCCCTTTAACATGCAGACCTGCTACTGCATTGATGGAAGCTTGAGCTGAACAACACTCGGGTAGGAATTGCATCAGAACCTTCAGGTCTCAATGGGTGCTCCCAATACCAGAGCGTGAGTAAGAGATATTGTTTATATTGTCTTCCACGCATATAAACCTTGCCTTTCATATGAAGAAAGGGGTGTAACAGTTATTTGAGTAATTGCAATCCAATTACTGCCCCAGGACAGAACTGCTGCTTCTCAGAAGTACATCTGGGTATTTGCATATATTTCAGAATAAAGATAACAGAAAACCTCTCGTTCAGGTACAGAACAATCCTGCTTCTGGCCTACCTGGTTTGTTAATGAACACAAGCAGCGACATCCTCCCCAGGTATCCATGGGGTGGACTGTGCTTACTGCCTGGAGTTGCAGGAAAAGAAAATACAAGGGCAGGGCAGGGGCTATGCACACCCAGCCTCCCACTCCAGGCAAAGGAAGAACACTGAGGCACTGTCTGGGTGTGCACTAAGGTGAATATTAACGTGCATGATAGTTACTGGAACCTTTACTATTTAAATCACTTGTTTTTATGTTCCAGTGAAGGCCAACTGACAGAAATAAAACATCGCTTCTCTTGCTACTCTCTACTTAAATTGCAGCAGTAAATAGTTTTTAAGAGTAGTGTTGTCAAATCTCAAGCACGGGTTCATCCCTCCAGATTGTACATCATGTTAGCTTGTTATCTACCATTTCATTATGAGCTTTCATAAATAAACTGGGAGCTAGCTCTCTCCTGGGCTGGCTATTTCCACAATTTGTTTCAATAAAAAATTCCTTCCCTTCTAATCTTCCCACACAAGAAACAACTTCTTTATTTCGCCTGAAAGCAAACTAACTCTATAGACTGCCCTACCTGCCTGTGAGGATCTGTTCAGTAGCTATAGAGACCCAACTTTCTTGTATTTTACAACTTTAAACAAAACGTGAGGGATTCTCACATACTTAGAGAAATGCAAATCTTTCACAACCCCCCTCTCAAATTCCTAATGCCTTTCTCCAGAAGACAAATAAAAGTAATGACAGATCGAAACCACAAATTTCTCATTTCTTAATCAAAAGAGAATTAAACCAAACCACGGCTGACAAAGGACAGAAGAGCAATAACTGAAAAAAACAAGCTTTCTGTGATGTGCTAAGGCTGTGATTATCTAGGATGATTTCTCTTTCAAAACTCTCTGCTCCTGTGAGTCACAAATGTCTGTGATAGTGGTTTGCTGACAGTCTCCCAGATGCTGGTTGTCTCAAAAATGCGCACAGCTTGTCCAGTGAAGTGCTAAACCTCAGCATTTTGCAACCCCCAAGTTTATCTAGCAATTACATTTGCTACAAAAAAAAAATAAAAAAAAAATAATATATATATATAAAGAAGCTGCTGTTTGCTGAGACACATTTATAATCATTTCAGCTATTTCTGAGAGTGTATACAAGAACAGAATGCCCTGGCATACACAGTATCTAAAAGCGAGGGACAGCTCTATTTTGCGGTTGTTACATGTGCTGCTGACAAAGGAGATGCTGTTTGGTAACTAAATATATAAAAGATTGATATTGGCCTTTATTTCTGCTTCCTGATTTAACTCTTCTTTCAGAACATTACTGCTTTGGCTTACACACTTTGTCTTCCAGTAAAGCACAGCATGAACTTACAAACACAGAGGGAGTCTCCAGCTTTTCCCAGGCACTCAAATGGTGATTAGAAAATCCTTCTGTATCATAAACTACAGGTCTGAACCTGACGTGTGACACACAGGCTGTAAAAAGAAGGCAGCTGAGGGTGAAAGAAGGAACTGTTGCATAGAGTGCAGATAGATTTGTTCTCTGTTTAATTACTTTTTGTGGCTTGCCCTGGCAGAAGAGACTTTAACTGAAATTATTATAGGTTTTGACTATGCAGGCCTCCGTAAACGTGCAAGCGTCCAAGCAGTGACACAAACTCAAACGGCATCGCAGGGACTGACCAGTTTGTGAAGTTTTCCCACTCGACGTTGCACAAGGGTACAGAACTGCAGGGATGCTAACCTGGCAGCGCTGCAGAGCAGCTCAGCCCTCTATTCCTCTGCTGCAGCGACAAGAGGACAAAAATAGATGCAAGTTTTACAACTTGCAAACCCAGCTCCTCATTCTTTTCCTCCAAACCTCTTCCTACACCTTTAGATCTTTCTAAGATTGTTTACGCATCTCCCCCACCCCCCAGACCTTGCCTGCAGCATAGCAGTATATGAATTTGCCTGGCAACCTGACATAAATATCCAGCCAACCAGCAAATAAAGCCTGGCACGCTCCTAGCTTCAATGTTTCTGTGCACAGCCTTACAACAAAATCAGAGCTGCCCACCAGACAAGGAATTAACTAATTTTCTTTAGCTCAGTTCTTAATCTAAAGTTGGGGGGTGGGGTGGGTGAGGAGGAGGGAGAAGCGGACATTTGCCTGCTTTTATTTCATTTTGCTGTATGTAAAGTTCAGAGCGCTGCTACAGACATCTATCTCTATCTTTGTTCAGAAAATACAAAGCACTGTATCTTCTCTACTCATTTTTAAACTGGTTGGATAAATAACTGTACCAGGATGAGGTGAGATAAAGGGCAAGGAAAGGCAGGGTGCGAACAAGCAGAGATGCACGGGAAGAGATACAGACATGAACTACGTTTGACTGCCTCAGTCTGGGACCCTGCGGGTGACCAGCACCCCAGATCTCTTCACTGAAACCCACCCCAAGACCCGTGCCAAGGACACCTCCAAGGAATGGGGTAGGGCTCTGGTGCTGAACGGGATCTTCTCAGAAGCAGCACATCAGTAAAGGGACTGGTGTGGGAGAGGAATCTGTGCAAATCATCATGGACAAACTCTCTTCAAGATTTCAGCTAAGGCCAGCCTTCATGGAGCCCTGAGCTGCCCCAGGGAGAGAGGACTACCTGCCCCGTGCAGCTCCTTGCCTCCAAGCTAGTAGCCAGTGGCCTTTCACAGCAGTTCCAGCAGGTAACTCAGTGCTGCATCCAAGCGCTGCCAGCTTTGTCCTTCCATTCTCCGGGGACATGCGACACACAACGAGCATTTGGGAGGTCAGCGTGTCCTCTGGACTTCAAACCAGCAAACTCAAGATAAGTACACAGCAAGAAATCCCCATCTCCTTTCTTTCAACTTATAAATGTGGAAAAAAAATAAATGAGACCTGTGTCCTATATCAACTATGTTGAAGGGAAGGTAAGACAGCGTGACATCAATAGTTGCACTCTAATTAAACTGTTACATTCCATCCTGCCCCACAAAACAGGTTACTTGAGGCTGGAAAACAAAAACAAAGGACCAAGTCAGGTCAGAAGCAAGATTTTGGGCCACCCTTATTTGCCACTGCGACTGCACCAGCTCGCACAAAGGTCTGAGTCACTGCTGAGCACACGGGAGTCCATCTCGCGGCTGCTTGGCCTTTACACACACGATAAAGAGCCCAAATAAGAGATCCCCTGTAGAAGAAGTTGACAAGGAAGGTCAACATGAAGTGCCATGCTTTGACACATCACAGAAGTCTTTTTTACCCTTTGTTTAAGATAAAGTGTTGCTGATGCAAATAGTTTTCAATAATAATGCAGTGCGATAATACTAGGACCTGGTTTGTGTGGGATGGAGGTACATTTAAATGACATGCCTTGTAAAAAAGAGCAAATGGAGATGAGCAGCCGACAGGCTGTTCCACATGTACCGTTCTGCATAGTGGCATGGCTGGAGTGAACAGAAAGCCTTAACCCCTGATGTGCTGTTGCTTCCCCAATCCACTTGCCAACTAAATGGTTAGCAAGAGTGCACATCAAGAGAGTTAGGTCAAGAGAGAGGGGGACAACTCTAAAAGTAAAAATATTTCTTACTGAGACCAGCGCAGATACCGCAGGGACTCGGAAATCCAAAGGACAAAGGTGGATTTGCCTTTCCCTCACTGCTTAGCTTTGACTTGCAGGGTCGGGCCCTTCCATTTGTGGCTAGTGCCACACAACGCTTTTGTCTGGCTGACTGCACCCGGTCATTGCTATGGCTTATACTGCAGCAGGTTTAACACACACAGACCTTTCCAGCCTACAGGGTTTGCCTGTGTACTCAGCTGGTATCAAGACGAATACCGCATCCTTTGGATTCTCGCTCCGGGCTGATGTCCCTGGCTGCCTGGTATGCACAGCTGCTGGCTCCATCGCCGTAAGCAGGGCCCAGGTTTCTCAGGAAAAGAGTCTGAGATGACTTGACGTGGCTTGCTGGCTTACACAGAGGGCAGGAGACAGAGCTAGGCCCACTAAGATATCACCAATGTCACCCTCCATCCCCCCACAGCAAAGGGCAATGGGAAGCAAAGGCTTTCTTCTCTTGTGCTTCCACATGGCTAAAAACTCCTGTCATGTGCACAGAGCATCACTTCCATCCTTGATTTTATTTTTCTGTGTCAGTACAACTTCCCAGAGCAAAATTGCTTCAATTCTGATTGCTTCTCAAACTAACCGTCAGTACACTCCTCGAGTGTACTCCTTGAGCCTCTCAGATACTCAGCTTTGCCTATCTGAAGAAACAAGAGCGAGCTTGTTGGCCACATCAAATGCCTTCGTGCTCTGAGCTTCCCCACAGGAAACAATGGGAGCAAAGTCAGGCTTCAGAAGAGTTGGTTAAGCTTCAACAGAGTAGAGGTAAGCAAAAGCAGAAACTCATCCACCACCCCCACGTCTAGAGGCGGATGAACATAAACAGACAACAACTTTTAGGGTAAGCCATCTTTCTCTGCCCTCAAAAGCTTCATTTTATACAGTATAGTGTTGTATACAATATGGCTTCTACTGCTTGTGAAGGTACACGCTGAATATTTGGGAAAAATCAGTTAGTGCACCAGCTGACATTTGGATTCTTCTTTTCATAACCCAAGGAATGTAAACTTTCTTTCCCTTTTTTATTTTACTTTCTGA
>JAOXJM010000033.1:13323594-13333828 GCA_026413425.1 Tringa solitaria
ATTTCTTCCTTATATCTAATCTAAATCTCTTCTCTTCCAATTTAAAACCATTGCCTTCCTTCACCATCAAGATCTGCTACACTGACTTTACTCATCCATGACACCAGTGCATTGCCTCTCCCAGCCCTCTTTCTCCACAGCCTTCATCCCCCTCCCAGTGACCCACCACCGGTGAGAAGCCCCTCGCCCAGCTGCACTTCCCACCAGCGCAGCACGTCCACACACGTCTTCCCCAGCCTCTTACAACTCTCTATTGTTTTGGTACATCTGTTCCATTTAGCATCTAGGCACTGGTGACACCCACCCAGCAGCAAGGGACCGTGCTCCCAGGGCACACAACCGTGGAAGTGCAGTAGAGCATGCCCTGGGACCGCTCATGGCCAGCAGCAGGGAAGAGTAAATTGAGGAAAAAAAAAATAATTAAAAAAAAAAAGCTTCAGAAGCAAAAACCATGTAGGAAAGGGAAAAACTAGAGAATGAGAGAACTGCTCATTATTACATTAGCAAACCTAAACTATTTATAAGCACTGCATCTATCTATCTATCACTTCAATTACATGTTTCTAAATGAGGCTGAAGCAAGATATCCATAATTATTACCAAAATGCCATTTTTACATTAGCCCAACAGTTGTGCGTGTTCTTCACAAAATGCAATAAGCAAACCACCAATTTATTATTTTCTGTAAATTACAGATAAATCTATCTAAATACTTCTTTTGCAATAGACTTGATTTTTAACCCAGAATTCCTATTTCCTTTGAACAGCATGAGCTGCAGAAAGTATCCACTTCCCTTCTATCTCCTCTTTTAGAGAGCTTTTTCCTCCCCCATTCTGTTTAGTCTAAGGATGCTCAGAGGGAGAAGTGACATTAAAAAGGCTTGTCTAACTTGCTTGATAAGATTGTGTTCTTCTTTACTCCTCTTCCCGCCCCTTCCCTTTTCTTCCATTTGTCCTTTTGTGACGCTCTTTCTCACAGCCCCTTAATGCTATCTGCTCCACTCTCCTCTTTTCTGTCATATCACCCTTTGCCTCTTGCTTCTGTAGTTGAGAGACAGGCTGGAGGTGATGTTTGCAACCCAGGGATGTGCTTCCTTCATCTGGAGAGAGCAGGAACAGAGGCTGGCCAGCCCCTGCACCTCACCAGCCCCAGAGCTGAACCTGGCCGTGCCCCATGTTCATGGGCTCACCCCAAGTCAGCATGTACTGTCCTCTGGGGACCACCCAGATTGTGCTCTCACCTGCTCTCCCATCCGTGCATCCGTTATACCCAGGTATTTCCTCTCCTGCTCATTCTTTCCTTCCCTCGCTGGTAAGGGCAGCTTTCTTTCCAGACCTCCTTTTCTATCTCATCACTGCTAGAAACACTTTTTCCATTCTCATAAAAGCTTTTACAAACCGCAGACTTCATCTTCAGACTTCACGGAGAAGGAAATGGAGGCCTGAAGAGGTGAGATACCTTTTCCAAAGTCAGGCAGACTGCGCTGAGCAGACCTGAACACCCATCCTTAGAGGTCCTGATTTGCTCCTGTACAATTTAATTTGCTAGAGACGTAGCTGTGGTCTAAATATTCTCTCTCACCACATATAATTTCCCTGCCTGTACTTTTAAAGGTTTAAGCCACATGCAAAGTATAATCTATCCTAGAAAAACTTCTTTTTTCCAAATTAAACTGTTACAGCAACAGAAGTTGTTTGAAATGGTTGTGCAGAAGGCACCACAGACACTCCCCGCTATCAAACACTTCTTTTCCATTACTCTACTACAAACAGCAGCAACAAATTCCTACATGAGATGATGACTTTTAACCAAAAAGTGTATTAAAACTAATCATAAAGTTGACAAAATTTTAATCGGCCAAAATAAAGATTAAAAAACCCATATGAGAGCTGCAACAGCGCTGTAATTCACTCCTCATTTAATACGGAGACATTTAAGTCACAGAGAAGTACGGAAAAAAGTATAGCTATCCCATGGTAGAGCTACTGCAGGCTTTCACCACTGCCCACCTACCAGTAACCTACCAGTCTACAGCCCCCTGCCAGCCTGCTAGAGCTTACCCAGCCTTGTCCTGGAGACAAGAAAATAAAGATCAACCTTCAGGTTGGCTCCTCTCTCCAGCTTACCTCTCTAAAGAGTCACAAGAGCAAAGCAGCTCGAAGCAGTGAGCCCCAGCCATGTTTTAATAAGCCCAGAGGAGATGTGCTGTCCCCCCTCGCGGCTGCTTCTCCTGCATTCCCTCAGACCACACGGGAGCCTCAGCTTCCCCGTACCGCTTTACAACGTGCTCAACCTTCCAAAGCACCAGCAAGCTGTGTCCCAGCCACCGCCTGAGCTTTTTGTTCTGCTGCAGGGCAAAAAAGCGGAGAGGCAAGGAGAGAGGAGTCCCACACTCCTCCTGCTCCTTTGGGGGAGGATGGGGGATTTGAGCTCGCATTTAGCAACCACCAAACAGTATTTCATTCTCAACACCACTCTTAAGCAGAGAATTATCCAGTTCCTGATCCTGGGATTCCTCTAGAAGGGATGCATCCTGATAACCAAATGTTGGCAACATTCGAGGTAGAGTAGCTAGGTATTGAAAACTAAACGTCTGAACACAAAAGTGAGAAACCTTCTGCATCTGCCAAGAACAGAAGTTGTCTTCTACTGAAAAATTATAATTTAATCCATCAATTGATAAATGCTCGATCCTCCCACCCTACAAAGTTGTATATATGTATATTTGATTACAGCATAAGTCCTGCCTTCCTTTCCACCTCCATCCCTTGCTGCCTTCTACTTCAAAAACAGTTCTGAAGATCTACCTATGCTTTTTGTTCTATTGCCAAGATCGTGCTCCAATTCTTCTCACCCTGATCTGACCTTCAGGACCTTGTCTGGATTCTAAGGTTTGTTCCATTGCAACCATAAACACTTTAACACCCTTCTTGGATCCACTTTGAGCTATAAATGTTGCTTACGCTTATTGAGCTACCAGGTTGTACTGCTAGAGGGGGGCCCGTCCTACAACTCTGTCCTCATTTTGTATTTACCTACTGCCATTTCTGCCTGTTAATAAAACATCCTTCTTCAACTCCTGACAGCACAACATTTCACACCAAGTGAAATGACTGGAAAAGTCTCTGCAAGTTAAGATACCGGGTCACCCTTTCCCTGCCTTTGAAGCCATGCTACTACTCTGCTTTCTTTGTTAGTCTTCCACAGTTGCCCATTCGCATCTTGCCTACAAGGAAATACATACTACAATTCAAAATAAGATATTATTAAAATTAAAGAGGAAGCAGAATAAGAATGTCCTGTGTTTACACAAGCGTTACCTACATATTTGCGTTACCTAAATATTTGCATGGTCTTTGACTATATCCAATCACCTGCACTTTTTGCTTGACGTTGTAATTCAGATCCCCAGCTTTCTGGGGAAGGGAACTTGCCATCTGGGGTCTACTTTGAGAATTCAATGCCAGCTACTGAATTACTATTAAGTTTTCAAAAGCAGAGAATAGAACACAGATATGTCTCCATATTCACAGCGTACAGGTGCCACTATACAGCTATTTCAAACCCCTCATAAGACCATGTTGTTACAAGTAGGGCAGGAGTCTGGATTTTGTTTTTATCAGTTTATTTTCTGCTGGATCAGCCCTACCAGGCAGCTTACTGTGTGGCTGTAGAAAATTTGGTGGCTGGCATGAGAAGGCAGCAGGAACAAGTGTTCAAAAGTGGGACCTCCGCTATTGGCAGCAGCACAGATTCATACTAGATGGAAACCAAAGAGCAACTGCTGCCAAAAGCCCAAGGAACTTGCCTTGTAGTTAAGGACACTGTTGTAAATTCGTACTGAAGAAGAGGACAGAAAAGTCTGACTGCAAACACGAAGGGATGATAATCCAATTCTTCCATAAATATTTTGAAAAAGAGAATTATTTTAAAGTCATTTTTAGTGATAGTATGTTCTAGCTCTCTGCATGCCTACTTCTGCTGGGTCTTTTTTCACCTGATTTGATCAACTAAAGGGATGATATTAGCTCATTCTGAGATTACTGAAGACACAAGCTGTGCATCCCAAGGACAGGCATTTTCACATTATCCCAGTGAATGCCACAGGTGGCGAGAGCATAGAATCCCACCTTACAGCACTGGCAGGTCCTAAAAACGTTCATTTTATGGAACTATATTAAAAATCAAGGCATTGACAAACTTATTTTAAAATCAAAACTTGATCCAGTATAAGGTGGACACAGTGAAATAAATGGCAGAGTTAATAGGTCTCAGTCTGAGCCCAAACATCTCGGACAACATCATTACCTGTTCCACTGACTACTGTTTTAAATTAATTGTGACAGAAAATACACGTAATTAACCATTACAAGACACACACATACACAAAGTAGAAACTATTATTTTTGCATTAGGGCAAGCAGAGTGTATGTAGTGAGAGGTAACCCAGCCTCAGCACTACCTCTCTTAATTAAGCCTCGGTAACCATCAGGCAGCAGCTCTCTCCATGGCAGGTGAGACCTTTGCTGGGACACCACAGCAGCAATCTGGGGCCACTCCACAGGCCAGAGCTCCAGCTGCACCCGGGCTGATGAGGCACCCTATTTTTGTCATCACACGGACACTCAGGCAGTTGGCACTTTAAGATCTCCCAGATGATTTGTGTCACGAAACCGTGAATAATTCCTTTACGTGCAGCATAATCCCATCTACAACGAAGGGCTACGTACGCTAGAATTGAGGCAGGCTGGACAGAAACTTACAATGAAACTCTGAAAATGAAATTAAAAATAAAGGAAAAAGTTCACACAGAACAATGAGAAACAGATGCTCAACGCTGAATAAAGCCTTGCTTCAGCTGGCTATGGCTTACATGTAGAAAAATCACACATTATTAGCAGGTGAAAGCAGCAAACATATACTTCTTTGCTGACTATAATTTCAGCCCTGGTCCAAACCATCCTTTTCCTTTCCCAGGAGTGCAATTATTGCATCTTGGGTTGCATCTCTTAATAAAATACAGCTTTTAAGAGACAGCTCATTTCTTTACCTTTAGGGAATGCCCGGGAAGTCTTTTCATTAAAATGCTAATAGAACAATAAAGTTTAACACTGAATTTCCCCCATTTGAGTTTGAAAGCAAATGCTTTGGTCTAATTCCGATCAAAACACTGCCTATTTTTTCATTAAAGTTTTATTCGGATGTATTTATTATTGAGGAGCCGATGAGGAGCTGCATTATATTCAAGAATGAACTGAAATGAACTTTGAAGCAAGAAACAAAGCCTGTCTATGCAAGGGAGCAAACTGCATAAGGAATTAAGAGATGAGGCTTACCGCATTTCTAAGTGGTTTGTCACTGTAACATAGCAGTATTTTGTTGTTCTTGGGGCTAGTAACTGCACTTACCCCTTTGGTCCACTTTATTAGGTTGTATTCATTAAAGAACAAAGCATCGACACTTAGCATGCACATTCGTGCTGTTTCCTAGACCGGCTCTCGATTAATCTACGTACTAATGCAAGAGGACACATTCTGCAATACAAACAAGCCCTGTGTCACGTTGAGTTACATGTTCTCTGCCTCTCCCCAGCGTGTGGGAGGGCGCAGACTCTACAGAGCTACTGCTGCCCAAATAACGGGGCAAGAACGCTTCCAGCTTCCATCGTCCTTGTCAGTCAATAACAGCCAAGGAGGAAAGAAATGCTTAGCTTAAAACTTGTCTTTCTGAAAATAGCTGTAGATCAGCCGTGCCCAGCACTACTTCTACTTCACTACTGCAACGGCCCAAAGATATAATTTGCGGGCCAGCCATGCAGAGCCCAAAGTACCTGACAAGATTTAAAGAAGATTCAGTGCTCCAACACGTTTTCCCTTAGCTCCACTGAGCCCTCTCGGAGTGCTCTCTGAGAGCATTGGGTTATACGCTCTCAACAGCTAAACACTTAGAGAAACTGCAATCCATGCACTTGCATGCACGCAGCCACGTGATTTTCTCACCGTAACCCTCTCATTTCTTTCCCACTGCCTTTTCTCCCATTTCCCTTCTTCTCCCCATCCATTCAGATTATAGACTCCGTAGGACAGAGCCCAAACCCTCTACCTGACATCCTCTGCAGTCCCTCCCTATGCAGGGGCAAGAATATAAAGTTAAGAGAAAAAAAATGGAATACGGCACGCACGTGCTTTCCGTTTTATATACGCAAAGGAATCCACATCCTCCTGTGTCACCTGCCCTTATTTGAGGAATTTCTTTTCTTCTGGTTCTCATTATAGTTTTAATGAAGCAAGGAAAGCTTATTTAAAATCATTCTGCTACAAATGAGCGGACTTTAAAAAAAAAAAAAAAGAAAAGAAAAAGTAACGCATTACTAAAGGTGAGCTTCCTAGCTAACTCTCCAAGAGCGTGTTTGCAGGGAATCCACAAGGAGCACGGTATGAGGGAGGCAGATCTCTGCTTCCAGCAGAATGGCACAGAGAGGCTGAGAGAGCTGCCTGGCTTCTGCTGAGCTGGAGGAAGAGGAGGGCAGCTCTGAACCTTGCCACCCCCAGGGCTGCAGGGCAGAGCCCACGCTCCAATTTTAGCTTTGCCACTGGTGCTGGAAAAAATAGCGAACATTCCCAAAGTGCTGGAAACCAGGCCTGTGAGAGAATTGTACAATGGGCTTTCCCTTTCTCCCTTTTAATTTCAAGCAAAGATTTCCAAAAGTAAAGCGGTAACTACTAAGAAAAAAACACCTTTCCGTCTCAATTACTGCACAAACATTCCTTCAAAACTGTTAGAGCTACATGAAAGGAAAATAAGCACAAAAAGAATTTGAGTAATGCCCTTGTCTAAGGGTTACTATCTAAATAGCACATACCCCAGCACTTATGAATCACAAGGCTCGTTCAGGTATAAATCTCTCAGACTACTCTCTGCTAACACCTCAGGATGCCTCCATTTGTTTTTAACCCTCCACACCCACTTAAGGTCATTTAATGTCAAAGCATTATTAATACTGCAACCCAAAAATCAGTACATGGGTTGCCTGACTTACAGAAGTTTCAAGGCGTTCCGAATTGTGCTTTTACCAAAAAAAAAGAAAAAAAATTTTTAAAGAAGAAAAAACAACCCCCAAACCATTTAATAGCTCAACAAAATCTCAGCTGGCACTGACTAGACATAATCTTATAAGGGTCTTTTGTCTCTGCCTGAACTCTTTGGGTATATAGCACTCTTTGCTGTGATAATTGGTTTGGCTGTCCATTCCACCCATCAGGTGATAGAAAACTATCAATCAGACTAAATGCAATGTGAGAGAAGTCTCTTTAGCCAATTAGTTGGTAATGAGAACATTAGCCACAGTATCTTCTGCAGAGGGCACCTTAGCAATTCCAGCAGAGCTCACAAAGATGACAGTTCTATCTGTATGATTAATAGCGAGTGTATGACACTATAGGAATTCTACACAGTTGTGTAAAATCGGGGAGGAATGATCCACTTTATGCTGTTAAATATTTTAAGAGCCACAGATGATTTTACATTACACTGTAATACATAAACTTATTTGGTGCCTTGAAATTAACTCTCCTGCACCAAGAATATTTTTTTAAAGCATTTGGAGTTCTCTAGACAAGAGGAATTGTATCAATTCGAGGAATCGGGAGCAGCAGTTACAGAATGCAAGATTCCTCTTTATTCAGTGCGAGTTTGAACGCTGGGAGGGCAACACTGAGTCAGCCTGTTTCTCCACTTTCACCTTAAGTATATTCTTCTGACTCTATGGAAAGCGGCTTAACTTCCAATCTGGCAGGTCAGAAACAACCACCCGCGTAACCAGCAAGGCAAGGGGAAGTCAATATTGGTTTTTCCCAGAGAGATTTTTGGGACAGAGAGTACTTTCTGTGTGAACACGCGTGCACACATACAAAAGGTATAATTGTTCTCTGATCTCAATGAGATCACACCCCGAAGTCCTTTGTCTCAACCATCAAGCGAGGAGAACTGCATAACCTCAGCTGGACCACAGCAGCAGTGAGGAGGGGATTTGAGGACCACGGCACCCAGAACTGTACCCACCAGCCACAGGCACCGCTGGCCTGCCGGTTGTCTTTAAAACACCGGGAGGGCACCGCCGAACGCCAGCACCCTGAGGAGCCGATGGATCAAAATCTGATGCTGAGTTTCAAACCCCACGTCTCTATCGCTGGGTTGCACAACAGCTTATCTATGCTACGAAAAAAAAAAAAAACCAAGAAAAAAAAAACCTATACGGCCACCTGAATTGATTTAGTTACACCAGTGAAAAATCTTTAAATTGGCACACTGCAATGCTATACTCCAGCTTAGCCTAATTGGAGTTAATTGTCAAGCCAACTTAAACAACTGGAGTTTCCTGTTGTGCCAGAAGGGTGCTTGTAAGAGAAATCTCCAATGAGGCAGCTATTGATACATCAATTTATTTACACTGCAGACTTGCCTAACACAAACAAAGCCTGAGTGAGCTGTATTGGGGCAGAAAAAAAGAAAGAAAAAAAAAAAAAAAGAGGGGAAAGGCAGAAGAGATTAGCGAATGGTACAGTTATGGGAAGTGACAGGACAATCAATAACCCCAGGTTCAGAGGGTAAATTGAACTGACAAAAGTCGACCTCGGTTTGCATACCAAAATTTCATTTGTACAAATCCTCTGTGGAGAAGGAAGGAGTGGTATAACCACTGGGATGATCTGAACCTATTTTTCTTCTCTAACTACTCTTCCAAACTCTTATTTCTTCCTTAGCCCTTCCTCTTACTGAAGCTTTGTTAAGCTTGAAACACGCGGCAAATTTCAGATGGAAGGTATTAACAAGTGCTTTCGATACCATGGTGATAGGCACATTGGGAACACCACACAACACAACAGCTGAGATAGACAAATGGGTTTGCACATAGTGAATTCTGTAGAAGAGAATTAAATTAAATCTGCAAAAGAGGGAAGAAAAAAAAAAAAGTCTTGATGGGAATTTTACAAAGGCCATGAAACATACCAAGCCTTTCGTGCAAACTCACACCTTTGGTGAGTGAAAAAAACAAAAAAGTAAGAAATACTCTCCTGTGCAGCATTATACAGAGATCTCAACAACTGAAAGGAAGCAAAGATAGCCTTTCAGAAGTACATAGTCATTCCTGTGCTTGCCCTACATATATAGAGATGGTCACTCTGGGGCAGGGGAATAGCAAAGGCGCTCGGGGCAGGACAGTGACAGCAGAAAGCAATGGGCAGGAGCAGCCAGAGGAGGGACAAGGCTACAGGTAGCCCAGGCCCTGAAGAGCCCAGCGCTGGTGGCCTTTGCTGCCAAGCCACGTGAGGGAAAGAGACACCCTCTGTGGAAGAAGACTCCCCCAGCCTTGGCTGCAGGCTCGGGTACCTGTTACACCCTGCACAACATGCCGAGGCTTTGCATGAGGGAAGAAAGACTCTTCTGAGAGCAGAGTCTCTGAGCAGAGACACAAATAAGACTTTACCCCGAGTAGTTTTATTTGTGTTCTTGAAACCTAAGGATCAGAACTATTTTTTTTTAATCAAGCACACTTCCGTGCTTTTATGCAAATTATTTTTTTTATGTAAGGGCAGTTAATCTGGTAATATTGCAAAGAGAGTTGTTCAAAACTGGAAATTAAAATTGGATTGACAATTGTGGATTGACAACGTGTCATCTGTTAATTAAAGGTGACAGCTGTAACATTATATTTCATTGTACAATGCAAAATTATTGACTGTGGCAAGCTCTTCGAAGTTTTATCACTCTTTTACAGTAGTCAGCAGGATTAAAGAGGCAAGCACAATATTAGTTCTGCAAAGCACTAAACAAATTTGCCAGATACTCACTAATAGATGGTTTCTGTTGGCTTGAAAGGGCCAGTGTCACGTCCACGCTCTGTGGCACAGCAGCAGCTGTGACATGTCAAAGCAAAAGACATGAGTAATTCACGTGGTACCTGAGTGTAAGCAGAGCAACCTTTGGTTTAAAGGAACGCCCAGCGAAGCACTGCTGACCCTATGTTAAACTATTTCATCACATGGATTCATTCACATTTCAGGATACTCTTCCTTAACAGACAAGAGAGTAGCCTTTGCACCCAAATCCTTGCCTTGACATTGACGTCCTCACCAAAGACCTCCCTGCCTTCCGTTTCCCACTGCAAGCAGAGATGCAGGGGTCTAGAGAACAAGTCCTATGAGGAGAGGCTGAGGGAACTGGGCATGTTTA
>JAOXJM010000033.1:13333928-13350877 GCA_026413425.1 Tringa solitaria
CTTCAGGGCATGCCCTAGTGCCCGAGATTGTTGGGTTGTGTCTGTTTGTGGGTTTGTTTGTTTTAGGGGAGGGGGGGTTGGGTTTGTTTTGGTTTTTTGTGGTTGGACTCTATGATCTCAAAGGTCCCTTCCAACCATGAAGATTCTATGATTCTATGCTGAAACAGAGCTGCTCCAGCACTGCTCAGAAAGCTCAACTCTCCTTTGGTCCAATCTACGCGTCTCACTACATTATCTACAACCTGTAGTTTACATTATGCACTGTGATATATTGTGGACTTCACTGCTCATCGTCTTCTGGTGATAGCTGAAGAAAAGAGGTCTATGCTGATCCTTTTAGATTATCAAGGAAACCCTTCACTGCTACTGCTCACAGCCATCAATAAACTGTCTGTTAACGATCATGATGTGGCTTAAGTGGATCAATTGTCATTTATGGGTACAATCTTTGTAAAAAAATCTCATTTCTTTAATGGTATATTTGAGTTTCACAGGCTTACTCTGCTCATGAGGCCCAACCACCAGTTCTGAGGGGTAATTCACACCAACCAACCACTGTCCCTCCGCAGACATCATTTATCTACCCACCATTTGTCTTAAGATTTGCAGCTGAGGAAACTTGATGGCTCTGGTGCCCAAACAATAATTGCTGAACGTGCTTCTCTCATTTACACTTAACAAGAAGGTTATGTCTTTTACTTCCAGACCCTGAACTAACTGCAATCATCCACGCTGCTGCTTAGAGGCAAGTGCTATATTACACACACACACACAACAGCAGACTCAAGCCAGCCATAGGGCAAACACGAGTACTTTACACAGGCATTTTGTCGCTGGCACTGGCGGTTTACAAATAAAATTTACTCGCTTCTTTGCTGTGCCCAGAAAACTTTGATCAAGATGCAAACGTATTTAAATGGGGAGAACTTCAAATGCAAGAAAAATAACCTACACGAAGACTTCACAGGAGGTTAAAACTGAACATTAAGCTACCAAGCACATGCTTTAGCTTGTCACTTGAATCACAAAAATCCCATGCTCTATTTGTGAGAAGTGAGCCATAACCTATTTCTTTTTACAAAACCTGACTACAAGATGGCCAATTCCTGTAGCTACTGACCGTGTGGCTGTTTCCTCGTTGGGACTGCAACAATCACACAAGTGCTGGCAGCATGTGATGCAACCCCCTCTTGCTCCCCCAAATACTCATGAGGGGAGCAGGTAAAACAATAGTTGTAAGGTGGTAAATGCGAGAGGAAGGCTGAAGCCCCGCTCAGTGTTTCTCTGATTGAGGGAAAGATGAGCCTCACAATATATTCCAGTATCAGTGATTAGTAGAAGATTAACAGCTACAAAGACCACAGCAAAATAACTTCACAGTGTTAACTCATTTCCTAATCACAGCTTGGAGCTCACAGCACAAGGAAAAACATTTTTCCCTGCGTGCACGTATAAATACAAAGGAGCATCATATTCTCTTTCTTTCCCCAGGTATTACCGCGTTTATCTGCCGAACCTGAATGGCTATCATGAATTATCTCCACCATCCTGCCTTCTCCCTCTCCCCTCCCTGCTTCCCTGTGAGAGGGGGAGGGCGGGAGGAGAGCAAAGAAAAGACGGCACCGTTGGATTCCCTTTCTTCAGCTTTTACCAGCCTTCGGAGGTCAGGATGCTATTGGCTCCTCTCTGTGTGTGAGCTAGAGCTGTTCACTTAGCAACAGAAAGCAGAAGCGGCAGACAGCAAAACTATCCAGCTACGTGTGTGTGCGCCTGTGTGAGAGAGGAGGAGAGAGAGATGGGTTTAGGCGACGTACCGGGCTGCTGCGTGCGGAGGGTCCCCTCTACAGCGGTGCCCTGCTCCCCCAGGGATGGCATCCACAGGTGCCAACGCTCTGCATCCCACCCGCTCCCACCCACAGAAAGCAGCTTGAGTCCTCAGCCGATCGCATTTTTTAATATAGGAGCTTAATTAGAGCCTGCTAACAACAACAGGCAAGCTCAATAGAGCCTCTATTTAATGCACATCGTAAAGCGTCTTCTGTGCCTGAAACAATATGGATATAAAATGCGATCTGTTAGAAGGAGAAAAAAAAAAAAAAGAGAGAAAGGAATGAAGCCAGAGCTAAGGTTATGCTAAAAGGACCATTGAGTTGTTTCCTTTCATCTACCTTTTCTCCCACTGTCTGTTAAGGCCAAAAAAAAAACCCCAAAACTTAATGAACTTTAGTAAGATGCTGTCTGTACTATTATTCAACCTCCAGCAGGATAAGCTTATGTCCCAGCTAATTCTAAACAACGGTTTCTTACTGAGAAGGGAAAGAAATAGCAGAAGAAGGCATAGACAGGAGAAACAAATATTTTTCAGATCTTAGTTCCTTTATGAAACACAGGAGACTTGCATTGAGAGATTACTGAGTAGAGAGATTATTTCTTGATGCCATTCAGAGTGACATAAGAAATTTCATGCAGATCATTCCACAGGGAACACAGAGCCGGCAACCCTCCCATGCGACTGGCATCAGATATTTCCCTTCCCACCACTGCTGTGGAAGAGCTCTGAGCACACACCAGGGAAAGCATCATCTTCTTATGTATAAGACATGTCTCCCTCCCCTCCACCTCATCCCCAAATAAATTAATTGTGGAACCAATGTAACTGACCCTATTCTTTTTCCTCAACTGCTCTACATTTCTGTTCAACTTTAATTTTAAAACTGAATGTAACTTGCTCTATGTGCAGAGTATATTACTGCTCATCTTTCCGATTTTGAACACCTAACCTCTCAAATCAAACCCACTTTGCAAACTGCCGAAGCCTACTTTAATACTGTAGCTGAACAACTACTTCAGTTCTTCACAGCTCTTAACAGATGGGATCAAGAAACCCAACCAGGATCCTCTTGCTATTTCAAATGGGGGGCTTAAAAGTGACCAAGTGTGTTGTTTTATCCTTTTCACCTCTTTTGTGTGACAATTCTATTATGTTTTCCTTATATTCAACAATACAATGGATATGTAATAAAGGAAAGGAAACGGTACTTCCTTAGATTCAATATATCCAAAATGTATATGTAATTGTTAAAGAGGAACCTATATTTTTCAAGGAACAGAACTCCAACATGAGTTGCAGGCCTAGTTCTTGTATTATTTCCTCTACAGAAGCACTTCACCTCGCCAACAAAACCTACAGCTTATGTGAACTGGGCAGAGGTGGAACAAGCTGGCTATCAAGAGCAGCCCATTGGTACTATAAGAAGCAGGCTACTGTAAATTAAAAAAAAAGAAAAAAGAAAAAAAAGAAGAGGGGGAGGGGGAAGGGAGGGGGAGACTAAGAGGTTTACCTGCCTGAGCAGCACTAAAGAGCACTGTAAAAACCAACAACTCAAAGATGAAAAAGAATCCAAACAGGTTGGAATTGTGGCTACACAATCCAGTGCCAAAACTGAAGTTTGTTGTCGTATAGTATCAAGAGATGGATAAAAACCACAAAGTATTAGAGCTGGTCTCCAATGAAAATGAGCGTCTACAAACGTGACCTGAAAGACACTGCCCAAAACCTCCACTTGAATGGAGGATGAATGTTTGGGGCACCCTGTGGTACCTCTGGGGGCCAGCAGCAGCACTGGGGAGCACGGCCTCCTCGGGCATGGCTGCAGCCCCCCACACCACAGGGCGGCGAAGGTGGCAGGGCCTGGGAAACACCCGCTTTCCTTTCTGCACCTCCTGAATACACGAGTGAGCAGCAAAAGGGTTGATTTTCGAGATGCCCTGGCTGGAAAAAAAAGGGAGAAGTTGTCTACGAGGTGGAGCCTCCTTCAGCAGCCAAGGCTCCGGCTCGGCGCCCAGCAGGGACCTGTGCCTTCCCACCCCGCTCCTCTCCTCCGCAATGGTCCCAGTTACAGAACAAAGCTGCGTGGGAGGGAGCTTCCTACCTTGCTGCATAACCTATTCCTGCTCAGAGCAGCCCCTGCAACCACAATTCACCGTTTCCTTTCCATCAGTCTGGCAGAAAAGCAGAGTCAAAGGCTGATGCCAGCTCACCCTGGGTGAGCAGGGACCCGGCCGAGCTGCTGGGTCATCCCTTAGCTCTCACCCATGGCTGCTTCCCAGCTACCTCCTTAGGCTTTCAAGCATTTCCAGTCAGTTTCACCAGCTGCTTGGGTTTTTGTTGTTTCTTTGTTTCCTTTTAAAATCTTTTCACCTTTTCTTTCAATTCAGATATGTTTTTGCGTGCTACTTCTGCTTTGTATTAGGGTTTTCTTCATTCCTGCCTTTCTGTCGCTTTTCCACTGAGTCTTATTCTTGTAGTAATGATGGGGTTTTCACTTTTATTAGTTTTTGAATCATTGCTAATATACATGAATAAATTAAAGGCACTACAGGAAGAGGTATGAACATTCGTCCTGAAGATGCAAACATCCGTGATCCTCTTACTCTATTCCTGCTGTTCTTAAAATTTACACATTTGCTTACATTAGATCAATCCTTCTTTTCACAGCTCTTTATTACTGAAAGGGCCTAAGAGAAATGAGGCCCTGGTGTGGGCACCTTTCCTCTGTCTCAGTCAAACCCTTACCAAAGCCAGTGGGAACGTGAATACTCCCTTACTGGAAACTGCATAATTGTTCAGATTTTGTAATTTGAAGAAAAGAAATACGGATCTTCTTCACCAGTAATAAGAAAAGCGTAATGTAGGAGTGAGTCACGTTAATGCTAAACTCTGGACACAAATGAAATGCAGGAAAACACGCAACGCGTTATAAGCAGTGTGGATATTACGCAGAAGATGCCCTGTGCGTCTAAAACGTGCGTTCTGTTGTTCTGCTGTCACATGGATGCGATGACCTGCGTTCAAGGGAGACACCAAGAGGCTCATCCCGTTCCCTCGAACTCTCCTGGGGCCTCAGTTCTGCAACATCCCCTACAACCCCGGCTGCAGCCTGCCACCCTCTCGCCAACCGCCGTGGCAGCCAGTGATTTCCCCAGGGCTTTGGCCTGCCTTGCCCTCTGCAGAACTGCTCTGGGAACACATGAGTGTGTGGCACCAACGGCTAAGCTGCTGAGCTCCAGGGAAAGGAGCGGGGATTTTAGGACTGCAAAAAGTGCATCTGGGAGTTAGATGGACCTTTTAGAAGGTGCCTTTTGACACTTTTTGGCAGGGAGGTTACTTGAGGCATTTGAATTCGCAGCCGTCTTCTACTAGTGCCTAAAGAATTGACTGAAAATGTAAACTTGGGTATTAGATGGCTTTGAGGACTCCTAATGGGATCCATTCATAACTTCAAATGAAGTCATGGTCATTGTTATCTTCTCATGAACGCGCGATCCGTTCGCAATGTCAATGCAGTTAGCCAAGATGAAAGCCCAGACCCAATAACGCATTTAGGCTTCCAACATCTCATTTTCATCTGTCTGTACAATAGTGCTTTAAGGGGAGAAAAAAAAACAACACAAAAAGAGCTGTGGCTCCAAGCTCAGCAGCACTGGGACCCTCCTGCCTGTCATTTCGTCTGAGGCCTTTTCCTCATCTCCCATCTCTTTGGGACAAGCAAGGGGTCGGAAGTAACCACCTGGGTCAGAGACCCAGTGCCCACCTCACATGGAACGCCAAGGTCCCAGGAGCTGGGAGCCAACAGCAATGGCCCTGATGAAGGCAAGGGTTCTACCAAAGGCACCAGCTCCTATTTATTGCTGAGCTCTGAACTCGGGAAGAGCTGGGATCCAAGAGTAGTATCCTGCAAGATGTGGCATCTCTCAAGGGAGCACAGCACTTGCAGGAATTACAGAACCAAGTGTATTTCAAATGTAGTGGGTCATTCTCTCTCACTAGCCTCTAGCCCCTCTCCTCATCCCCTGACAGTGGCAGCGCTTCAAATTTCAAAATAAAAATGTGTGTGGCCTAGTATATGAAGGTGAATCACCACATATGAGGTACCTTCTGTTCTACCCCTCAAGTTGCTTTTCCCAGCACAGAGCCTTGTTTCCACAGGTGAAACAATGCCAAAAGTACCAGACAACATTTATCCATCTTGCTCACACTGTGAGGAGGGGTTTCATTTGTTTGGTACCTATCGCCAGCAGCATGGCCCCGGTCCTTCCTGTATTCCAACACTCCTGAGATGGTCTGGCTGAAAAACCTGCGGATTTTGTCCTCTTTCTGAACTGACTGAAGAGACACCAAAGCCCAAGGAGAGGCAGAGCCCATTTGCTGGGCCCTTGGGATGACACTAACATGTCCAGCATGGCTCCAAGCAGGGGTGCAGCCAGCTCACCCACCCACCCAGGAAGCTGCAGAGATACCAACCGTATCCCATGGCATCGGCACAAGCTCAGGGCTGTCCCATGGTTTCCACATTACACATACGTAGTTTAAAAGCTCACATTTTAAGTATTGAGTTGCATGCCCAGCTCTGAATTGGCATGACCCGAGGAAGAAGTGTGGCTGCTAACAGCCCATCTTTTAATTTGTACTTTAAGTTACCGAAATAAGCCAGGGGGCGGGGGGAAGGGAATCATTAAGCAAATTTTTTTTAAAAACAACAACACAAACATTTCCTATATGCTTCAGCAACTTCACTGTAGGAGACAAATCAATACTCTTCTCTTTGGAGTTAAAGATTCTCATTTGGTAAGGGAGAATAGGGGATTTGCCTTAACAAAAACAATATATACTTCTTTAGAAGAAAAATCCCTTCCTTTTGTCTATTTTCTATTTTGTTGATAAAAACTAAGCACACTAGAGGGAAGGATTTTTCTTTATAGACAAGATTTTCATAAACAAACTTGCTCCTTTCATCACATCGAAGGAAAAGCAGAAATGTATGCTGAGAACAAGAAAAAGCCTACAGGACAAAACCCATTTAGAAATGGCCTGGATTTCTCTATCCTTCCCAAGCAGCCATGGATGAACACCTCAGGCCAACAACGCACCAAAAATAAAGCAACAACCAAAGTACACGTCCTTGTTCTCTTTGCACATAATTCAGTTTCGGTTGTGTTTTGGGAGGGGTGTTTTGGGAGTGTGTGTGTGTGTGTGGGGGGGTGCCGCCGCTCTTCAGCCAGTCCCTAGTCCTGTTCGTGTCCATACACATTGCCAGTACAGTCCTGCTGCCTGTAGTGAACATGACACGAACATCCCTTTTCTGCTACAAATGAGAACTGAGGCAGCTGACATAACTCTGCTAAATCAGACAGCAATATGTAAATAGCAGCATGACAACAAAAAGCTCAACTAGTCAACTCCTGGCCTTAAACTAATTCTGATTAAATCATTAATTACCTCTTTTTTAGAAAAAATAATAATAATTTTAAAAAGCGTCTTACAAAATTATCATAAAAATACATTTACAAGCAATTGTGAACCATTTGGTAAAACTGCTGCTTTATGTCACTCGCATCACTGGGACCAGAACACCAGCTGAGAATCTCGCTGCTGATGTCAAGTGGTTCCACCAAAAACCAGACTTCTTTTTCAAAGCCTCAGTGGAATGATGGCTCTTATCATGGAAAGCGAATTTCACAAGGCAGAAGAATAATGGCAAAATGCTTTGTGACTGGCAGAGTGAAATCCAGTCCCGCAGACAGTCAGGAAGGCAGCAACAGTAGGTGGTTATCAAGACAGTTTCATCAGACAGTCGAAGGCCATGCGAAGCTTTATAAATCAGTATGAAGAGTTTACAACTGACACGCCACTGAACAGAGAACACTAAAGACTTCCCCTGTTCTGAAAAGCTGATTTTTGGCATCAGCCTTCCTGCAGCTTTTAGGTTTTGCTTACAAGAGTTAAAGAGTGGAAGCAGATAGAATCAAATAACCCGGTCTCAAACTCAAGAAAGCATGAATTAAAATCTGTCTCCATGACTGAGGGAAATTATCTGTTGCTGATAATATTCCTCAGATAATAAAAGTCAGGACGTGAAACAGCCTAAGTACTGCAGGGGAACCAAAACAATAAATCACGGCACTAGGCAAGTGTGACATCCTCTACCACCTGAGAGACATTTTTGCCCACCTGAGGTTGGATGGACCTCACTGCCAGGGTCCTACCCCCCAGTGAGAAACCAAGGGGGACGATCTGGCCACAGATGCAGGAACCCCAGGCAGGCCTGCCTGGGATTCTGACACCCACAGTGGCAGCAGGCAGACAGGAGGAGTGTCCCCAAAACCAACTTCAAATGGAGCAAAAAAGACACCTGCAAACTACTGCTAAAAAAAAATAAAATTAAGTCCTATAAGGAAACAAATATGGTATCTTCCTGCAAGCCCAAAATGTGATTCTAGTGACAACTGCAACAATTCAATAATCAATGAAAGGCAAGAATTGACAAGGGCTTCCAAATAGCAATTTACAATTACTCATTTCACTACTCTAACATTACTGAGTAGTAATTGAAACTGGAAAATCTAAAACAACTGATAGATGGCAAAGAATGCAAGAACAGCCATATTCTACAGTACAAAAAAAACCAAAACAAAACTGAACTCTAATCCCTCTGCCCCTCGTTACCTAACAACATACCATAGTCACTGAAGAAGAAAACTTCCTCTCCACCAATTACTATCAAATGGAGATAACAGAGGCAAAAACAAGAAATCCACATGGATTAAGGATGCAAGAACTAGTGATGGGCTCAAAGACCTTGTATGAATATACATATATATATATATATATCTCATTAGCTGAAAACTGTCCCAGGTATGAAAAGGGGAGGACGTCACTCTCCAGCAGAAATACAATGAAGCAAGAGGAACAACCATCCAGGTAACACATATATATCCATTTTAGCTATATGAGTAAAGACTTCTGTTAATAGACCCCAAAGAGAAATTCACAGAATATTTTTTGCCTATAATTCAAAAGCTGTTCCTCTACTTCAAACAATATACCGGATTTTTCATGCCCTGTGCATTTTTTTTTCTAGGGGGAAAAAAAGCCAAAAAAACAATGAGAGAGAGAGAGAAGAGAGACAGTCAGTTCTCATTTTAATAACCTGATTCTTGGAAAGACTGACCCTCCAGAGAAGATAATTAGCAGCCAGACCAGTAATTCTTTTTAGCCACACAAGCACAGCTATTAACCCTTTCTCTAGAACAAGGATAAAACAGTGATATATATATATAAAAAGGATAAGTACAACTGCAGTGTGTCCCTTGTGTCTGACATTCCAACAGCCCAGCATTTTCTTATCAAGCTTGACTTGTCTTGAGAACCTTCTGCATCAAGCAGATGATGGTGATGTAAGAATTTAAGATGCCATCTACGTGCAAGGAAGTCCAAATGAAAAAAATACTGCAGTAATTAAGGAAAAAATGCCCATAAAATAAATAGAAGAAAGCCTATATAAGATGAATAGCTTACAAAATGTTCGAAGGAAGGAATATTAAAGGTTTCCCCGTACAGCAAAACCTTAGGACAGTTTGGAAGCAAATCATGACAGACACCCAACTTAATGTGCTACTCACACGGCACCAAGAAACAGACATCACAGTAGCAGATCTATGATCAAACCATGAGGAATCTGAAAGAAAACCTGAAATGGGACTGAGAGGACAACAAACGGCCAAAATTAAAAGAGAATTTATGGTGTCACAAGAAACAGTAACGTATTCTAGAGAATTATTGTGAACTGAGTGCCAAATGGAAGAGTTTAAAGAACAGAGAGACATAACAGAAGTGTTACCATTGTACCTAAGAAGCAGAGATTTATGGGCAGCACAGACATCCGTGGGAGTATGTTTTTGGCTATTACAAATCACTACCTCTTCACCATTTTAAAAGCATTCTGGATTTCACAGTGATCTGAAACACTCAGATCACTGAGTGCCAGAGAGAGCTATGCTGGTTTACATCTCTGAGGGTAACGGTGTATGATGCTGATGAAGCGAGAGCAGCTTATGCCAGCAAAGGGCAAGCTCCAGTGACTTTGGAGGAGCTCTGGTAGGTCTGGGATACTTGAGGGGCTCCCTCCCCTCTCCACCCTCCCCCACTTAGTTTGAAGGTTTAGACCTTGGGAGTTGTTGAACACTGGGCAGCTCAGTGTCCAGCAGGACACCATACAGACAGAATACACACTAGAAGAAGAAAGTCAACAGACTTTTTTTTTTTTTCTCAAGCTGATCTCCACCTTCCCTGCCTGGGTGGGTCCCCATCAGGGTCCAAATTTTGTCCAGTAAAATAAACACGGGCTGCCGGCAAGAAAAATAATTCCCATTAGACTCGAAAGAAGCAACTTGTAAAACACGCCAATGAAAGTAGTGGTAACACAATGACATATGCTCTCACCCAATTTAACCGAAAGAATGGAGAAGACACGCTGCTCAGCATGCAGGGTGTCCCACACACACAGCATACCTTCATGTCCACACAGAGATTGTCAACCAGAAACAGACACACCGACCCATCCTAAGTTGCTCTGGCATTAGCAACACCGCGGTCCTACCTTTACTGACGTTAAGTTTGTGTGTTATGCAGCAGCCCTCCTTAGCGACTGGATGGTAGAACCATTTGTTATTAAGTGGCTACTCTAGACCCTAACACTTACTTAAACTTCTGTGGCAATAATCTAAACTCATTCCACCCAGGGAGTTTTGCGGTTCATTAACAAACCTTTTTATTTGAACCCCTGTGAGAGCTACATGTCCCTTCCAGTGCTGTTTCGCTAGCAGAGACCATCTTGCCTAAATTGCTGGATCAAATCCAGAAAAAAACCCATCTGGTGACTGTTCAACATCCTACGTGGACGCTAGCCTGCGTCCAGCACTGGGTGAACAGGTGTCCACATAATACCAAGCCATCACAGTTGTCACTGGTTTGTAATCCCATTTGCAGACTTGACACTCGGGCAGAATACTGAAAGCCTGTCATCCTTCAGCTGATCCCCCCACCCCAGCGTGTTTGTGTGGAAACCTCCTTACTGCTCCCTCTGCCTCACCCTTCCCAGGGGCTGATGGTCAATTCCGTACTGGATTTCATCGGCGCTAATGCTTCCATTCTCGTCCATTTGAAAAGAACAAGCAAACGGCACTAACAAAAAGAAAACCAGTGTTGTGCAAATACACAGGGACTAAGACCTCTCTCTTCACCATTCAGGCTCCAGAAACACCAATACTCCCCACAAAATGGGACTCCCTCACATAAGCAGTACTGAAACCAGCTATTATGTATGCCCAGTAGAAGTGGCATTTGCTACCTTTAACTTTAGAGAAAAGAAAAATAACAGATTCCTTCCCTGGGTTCAGTGAGTATCTAAGAAAAATAATAATTTTCTTTGAAAGATGCTGACCCAACCACAAAGTCGCCTTAATAACGTAAAAAGAACATACACATTTGAGTAACAGATAGATGTAAAGTCAATTAAAATTAAAAAAAAAAAAAAATCAAACCAAAATGATACACAGAATAAGGTAGGCTGCAGATTTCACTAGTGTCTGTGAGTCCACAGAAGCAGCTAAGTTTACAAGCATAACAAATTACCCAGATTCAGATGAGCCACAGTAAGTAATTATTTGTGCATTCCTAGATCATAGCAAATATGAGGTTAAGGCTCATTAATTTACAACTTTCCCACGGAGGTATACGCTAACACATTGTACAGGGTATTTGCTAAGAGCTTGCATGTAACCACTTAACTGTTCAGCTGAGGCCAGGAGGTAGCTCGTGAAGCCATGAACATCCCTGAGGCACAGGACCCCTGAGCTGAGCGTTAATAACCAACCCCACGTGTGCAGGCAAAAGCATCCTCCCTGTGAAAATCCCATATTGGTAGCCACCGCCGTGCAGCACAGCAGAGCAGAGAAGGCTGCCCACACAGCTCCATGCCAGCCAACTTTGTTACAGGCACCCAAATCCCCCCGTTCCACCTAAGGGAAGCACCCTGAACCTTTGGCAGCCGGGCTGGTTGGAGCAGTCTGGACCAGAGACTGAGTTAACACCGTCCTCCAACAATTTCTCAGAGGTGAACGTCCAGCTTCCAGCTCATTTAGTTCGCTCCCTCCTCAGTCTGCAGAGAACAAGAGCAACAAAGAGCTGAGCTCTTTATAACCAGCAAAACGATCTATAAGTACTACAGCCTCCTGTGGACTTACAGCATTAACCCGCTCCACAGTTAACAAATTAGGAACATGCCTGGTGAGTTTCTAAAGAGCCTCCTCCAAGCAAAGGATGGGCATCCCAGATTCATGCCCTTTTTGGCAAGCGATCCACACTATTTAAATATTTGCCATCTACCATGCCAATAACTCCCTCTTGCTCCTCAAGGCTAGCTGTATACTTTGTTCTATATAAACTTGACTAACGTTTCCATGTCCAGAAAAGCATAGCCATTCCATAGAATGATTAATGTGAAGCTTTCTAATTAACAAAAAAAGCACTGTGAAGCTTGCTGGAAGGATAAAATACGGTTACCTTCCAAACGCCAAGAAGGAACCAGCTTCAGAAATGCTTTGGCAAGGTCTAGAAAATGAGATTTTTAAAGTTAACCTGGAATGACGAAACTTAGTAATTACATCTTTTACCACAGAATGCACATATATAAATCATAGTCTTTGTGTGCAAACAGATGGGGCTTTGCCATGCTGTTGCTCCAGCCTTGTAACAGAATTATTCCCTTTACATCATGAAAGTTAATTACACCAACACCCAGCTACAGAAATGCAGTAGAGAATCTGGATTGGTTTTTTTTTTGTCCTATGCCTGTCTACATATGTTAATATTATGTCTGTATGCACACATACCCATGAATATTCACGTATACACTGAGATTAAACATGAACAGAACAATGAGGATTTTGTCATCTTTAATACAGTCCTGTTATATATAACCTTGCAGCTTAAATATAAGTTTAAACCTGAATCTCTCACACGCATAAAGAGATATACTTATTTATAGCTACAGCAATAGGGAGACCGCTCAGAAAAGTAGAACATCTTTGGAAAAAGTGGGTGGTGATAAAGCAAAACAGAATCTGCTTTTCAACTTAAATGGCATTTCTGGTCTATGAAAACTGTGAACTTGAATCCTCTTTTTCTGCCCAGTGGAATTCTTTAAATCATCCAACATAACCCTATCTTAGGGATTTCTAATCTGACCTATCCCCTCAATTGCGCTTCGGGAGCTCGGCTGCATTCCGGCCAGCCAGAAAATTGTAGGAGGAGGAATGGAAATGGACTGTTCCACACTTTGTGTTCTCGTACAAGCAAAAGAGCAACGGAAAGCAGGCAGTTCTGGGGATGGAGCCTAAAGTTACCTTGCCTTACACTGAGCAAAGTTCTCTGAACTCTACTACCACTTCTGGAAGCACAGGGACAGCCTCTCAGAGCTGAGGGTGCCTTACAAAACCCAGAACTGCCCAGCCCTCCCCCACGGTTTGATAGCGGTGGCATAAATTTTGCTCTCGTTTCATAATTCAGGGGAAGGGAACAAGTTGACCGTTGGGAAAGCCAGTCACTTGAGAGGCTAGTGACTCAAAGTTTACTGCTGCACTGGAAGGGAAGCAAATGCTTGAGAAGGGTTCGCACGCTGCTGGGCTGTACCCGGGAGCGCCGCGTGGTGTGTACCAGCGCGGCAGCATCAGATAGAGCACAGGCCACGCTCTGTCTGCAATAAAGGTACACTTGGCTGGAAATCTGTACAGCTTGACAGCAAACGCATTGCGGTTTGTGACTTATTCAACTCCGCCTTCATCTCTATTTTTCTCCCTCTAGACTTTTATCTCTAAGGGTCTTCAGGGAAAATTTGTGTGTTCGACATTATAAGCACTAGTAAAGAATAATTCAAGATGTTTGTTATACACGGTTATGTAGTTTCTAATAGCCAGTACCCCATCATAGGTTATGGTTTAATGTGTAAATCATGTGTCGGTCATGGGTATTTTGCGTGTTATATCATATTTCCCTATGGAACTGCACAGACTATTTAGAGGCTGTTTTCATGTATCGCCAGATCTCTGTTGTTCCTCTCAGCTCACAGGAGCTGCAAGAAAAATAAAGCTGCATCTGCCTCCTCACAATGAAGGTGATGGGAAATGAGTAACAATGAAAAGCCCAGGCCTCAACTTGCTGAACACTGCAGGTAAAATTGGATTTCGCTGCAGTCACTGCAAGGCCTCCCACTTTCTTCAGTGGCACCAGAATTTCATCTATGTCTTGGCTTTATCCAGCCACTTACATCATACCAGCCCTGCTAGTTTTAACTACAGCTTTAAAATACTGCAAGCTAATTTCAGTATTTAACACTACATCAGAAAGGCTCAGCAAACGTTATGAACACGGAGCAGGCCTCCTGTGTCTGCCTCGTGTAGGCAGAGACTCTGTAAAGGCGGCTTATACTTGGGGCAGGCTGTGCAAACTGTTCAGCTGGTAAGAAATTCCGCTGACCTCTTGGTTTAAGTTAAACTGCAGACTTACAGGGAGATTTGTAAAACATCACTGCTTCTAATATGTTCGGTTTATAATCGAGTAGCTTGTTGACGGCTCACCCAACTCGGTCAGACACGAAACGTTTTGCGTGGATAAGGCAGATAAAACAGTTGTATTTGCTCCCGCTCCCCAACCTTAGCTGGGCTGGTGGGATTTTGCATGTTGAGTCAGGCAGAGAGAGCACTTGAAGAATGGGGTTAAAACTAAGTCAGCCTTTCTGTTCTCTCTCAATGATTTTCGATCGATTCCAACCTCTGCTATTGTCAGCTCAGCACAGATCCGCTGTGAAGTTTGCTTTTCTCTGCCTCTTACGTTACTGCCACTACCAAGGACTTTGCAGTGCTCGAACCCACCTGACAATTCTGTTCAGGCAAGAGAGACCCAACGTTGCCACTCCGCCGACATAGCAATGCTAATAGGAGTAACATCTTGGTTGTGTCATCGAAATGAATAGTTATGACTTGCTGGATGTGCCAGGAAAAGATCTGCTGAAACAGAGGGAATTGACTAGGTGGTTTCACCTTGGGAGCAGCTGTATTCCAGTCTGGAAACCTTGCGTCTTGTACTGATGCTCTGATGTGCTCGTCCACAGGGCCTTGCACACATTCAGGAGAAGAAGAAGATCCTTAAACGTAGAGATGGCACAACAAAGGTTGCCTTTCAACAGAGCTGATACGGGAGGAGGCGTTCCCACATCCCCACATCCTCTGGAAGAAGTGGGAGGCCACACAGAAGCACACTATGGGTCTAGTGCAACATGCAAACCACCAGCTGAAATGTTTCATCTACAGTGGCAGACTGGCAGCATGATATATCATGTTATCGTGACTGTGGTGATAAAAATATATCTGGGAGATACATGAGTTATGTCCTACTGTCTGAAATCTCTGTAGGCCCAGTAATTAAGCAACCTCTAAACCTTTGCATTCCTAATTAGAGTAATGCAAGCCCATTAACTTTGCTTGGACTGATAAGGGTCAGAATTTAACCCAGTATTTCCAAGTTGGCTTTCTTTTTCCAGTGCTGCCAAAAGTCACACATGATTACCCCACAGGGTACCAACAGCCAAGTGAACACCCAAATGAACCCAATATTAAAGGAGATCCACCTTTTCATGCCTCCCATCTATATGGGAACTGACATAGTTGTGATCTTTACTTTGCATGTATAAAAAAGAAGCCAGGAAACGCTGATTTTTATTTACACCTCTGCCATTCCCCTATAGAATAGGGGGTATATCACCTATACCACTCTTTTGCTTCCTCTCTCTTCCCTATGCCACTGGTGCTATGTCTGCATGCCTCCATCAAACCCTGTCCAACCCACTAAACAATAAAAATGGAATCAATTAAAGCAAAGCAGATGAAGGGAAATGGAAGCAGCAAAACGCTTGCCAGGCATCACCAGGTGTTTCACTAACACACTCCATACCTTGCCTTCAGTTTTGATATTTCAGCCCCATTCAACAAAGCATCCTTATTAGGATACAATCCAAACAAGTACTTAAATACCTACTTAAATGCTGTTGTTAATACAGATGGTTTAAATACTTTTCTGAATGAAACCCTTTAACTGTAAGCTCTTCAGGACAGAAAGAATGCTTTAGTTTTGGCTTATACAGAATTGAAAAATCAGATAGAAGAATGCTTTTCCCGGCTGTATCGGTTGCTTGCTGACAGCACACACACAAAAAAAGGAAGTATCTTCTCCCTTCCTCTCAACTTTGTGCTTTGGATGTTAGAGAAGGAGCAGCCAACAGAAAACACTTACAAATCTCATCAGACAGACCACTAAGCATATGCTCAGAGAAAATCCATGGAGCTGCCATTTCTGGAACAGAATTACAATCATTCAACGTCAGAGTTTGCACTTGTACAAGAGGAAGAGCGCTGCTCAATCCATCCCGAAAGACATTAATATGATCTGTTGCTTGCCCAGTGCTTTGAGGTGAAGAGTCCTCTTTATGCCAAAAGCAAAATTGCCAGAACCTCTTTTTCCTGAGTCTCCAAGTGTTGTTCATGGCCTCCTGCTGTGAGCGAACTACCTCCTCCTGACAACAGCTGAGTGTAACTTCCACCAATGCCTGTGAGCAGCATTCCTACAAAAGGCCAAGGGGCCACACCACAAAGCAACCACAGATAATCCAAGAAGGGCTTCATGGACCCTGCAGCGCCCCGGAGCCTCGCTGCCCTTTTAAAGGGAGTGTGCTCAAGTCAGCACTTTTTGAGTTAGGAACTGCATTTTCCCCTCCCTTTCCTTTCAATCATTTAATTAAATCTTTGGTAAAACAATAACAAACAACAAAAACACCCCCGCCCTCCCATCTTCCATTTCCATGGCAGAAAGTCCAAGCACACGTTTTGGGTTAGGCAGCTGGGAACCCAGCAAACCGAAATTCAAGCATGCGGCAAGGCCATGCGGAATATTTGCGTGTTGCACAGTCTTAAGCACACACAGGACTCTGAGCGTGGTGGCATGTTCTATGTCATTTTAATGACGCACAGCCCTGCTGGCTTTCTCTCCCCCCCCCCCC
>JAOXJM010000033.1:13351669-13363348 GCA_026413425.1 Tringa solitaria
CTCCAGGCCCTTCACCAGCTTCGTTGCCCTCCTCTGCACTTGCTCCAGCACCTCGGTATCTCTCTTGTATTGAGGTGCCCAAAACTGGACACAATAGTCAAGGTGCAGCCTCACCAGTGCTGAGTACAGGGGCACAATCACCTCCCTACTTCTGCTGGTAGAAGCAGAATATTTTCAATATACCCTGCTTGCCGCTACTCGGGGGTGCGGGTGTTGTGGAAGAGCTGTTAAGCAAAACGTGGACTGAAATCCTCAGTGAGATAGGAGCTAGTGGCCAACATGCCTTATTGGTGTCTCTTTGACCAAACAGAGTGCCCTCTCTGTAGAAGAGGGGCCATCCACACCCAGACAGCAAGGCAGCAATCACCCGGAAAGAAAAACATTCCCAGATTTATGCTCTTTCAGACACTTCACGATGAAGGTTTCTGAGCAAGATGCTGCCAAGCTTATGTCCAAATGGGCAAGCATTTACAGTTTATTACCAAATAATCCCTCTTGTGATACAGGAACATACGATTTGGAAAGGCATCAGGTACCTGGGAACATGCACACTACCAGAGCAGCCTCAAGCAAGATCACGTCTTGACATCTCCCTCCAGTGCCTAGCACCACAGACGCCAGCATGTCCAGGACAGCTGGGCAAGGAGGTGCAGGGGTGCTCACATGGCTCTTCTCCCCGTGATGCAGAGAAGAACCTGTTCCAGCCTCAGTAAACGCTGCCCTGGAGCCTCAATTCTTCCACACCTGGGAGAGCGAGCTGCCAGATGAGCTACACCGTGTCTGACCCCCGTACCTCCAACTGTTCTCCCTGCAGCGCAGCGACTCCCAGAGCCTTCCCTCCACCCTTCCTCACCACCGTGATTCTGCCTAGCGAGAGGGGACAGGATTTGGTCCTTCAATGAGGGGACCAGTTTCAGAGAAAATTAGCCACCAGCAGGAGCATGCCCGGGAGCAGAACCTGAATTCTGCAGGCTTCTGAGCAGAGTTATGCCCCAGCGTTGTGCATCTGTATATCATTTCCACAATTACAATTCACAGCAGCTTTCTTACTAGAGAACATGGCTGTCGCCACTTTAACAATACTCGTTCATCAACCCTGACTGACCTTCATTCGCAATCTCCCTGAGCAAGTATTTCCAGCTACCTGTCTGTGGCTGACTCGAAACACCCCGCAGCCTAATTCTGGGGTACAGATACCTCTCTAACCGCTTATTCCCATGGAGCTGGGGTACACGGTACGTAATCTTCCCAGTCATCTGCACTGAGTAAGGCCCCAGCTGCGTCACTCAGTTCTTTCTGTTGGCAGGAATTTTCACAGCCCACCACAAGCACAGTGCGAGCGGTTCCCCAGCAGCACAGACCGAAAGAATAGCCCTCCTTCCCTCATGTGGAAGTTCTCTCTGCTTTGCCATCATGACCTGAACGCCTAAAAAACAACAAGCTGAGGACAAGACTGCCTTCCCCCAACCCTGCCCCCTGCGCGCTGGTTGATCTGGGCAGCCTCACTGCTTCCACCAGCCCTCCTCCAGCAGGGCTAATGGGGAAGATGATCCCTTGTTGGGTCAGTGGTGTCCCAGGCCATTTCTGCTGCTAGTTAATTTAGCCGTCATCTGCTTATCCTGGATCGGGTGCTATAAATACACTCTTGCTTTCATCAGCAACCTCAGTTAAAGTTCCCCACAGCACAGAATGCCAAAGAAATTCTGCATTCTTAAATAAAGTTATAGACGGAGTTGTGAAATATTAAGCACACCTCTTTCATTCCAGTGACCATTTGTTTTTGTTATGTAAAAATGTTTAACTGGGGGAGGAGGGAGACGAAAGAAAACAATTTTTTTTAAAAATTAGGAAGATGAGTTGAGTTCTGCCCTTTGTCATTCCCCTATAAACACACACTTGAATAAAAGGTGGGTTTTTTTCCTGATCCTTGCCACAAGAGATAGTGTGAGACTGGGGAACAGGCAGCAGGAGAAAAGATAATGTGACCTTTGGCTATAAACAGCTTGGGAGGGCAGCGGGGGGAGCTCAGGAAGGTTTTTCCTCCTGTGAAGCTCCAGGCAGCCACAGGAATGCATCTCTAGGAACAGGCTGGCTGCATAAACTGGATAGAACAAGTTCAGAGCAGTGTTGCAGCTTGCTCTGACGCCCTCTCGGAGGGGGAGAGGGAGGGAGAGTTTCAGCTACAGGGACAAGCAAGCAACTGCCGCGGGGCCATCACTTGCACCCTGGGCAGCAGCAAGGGACGGCACGAATTCTGGGGGTGCCCGCCACAGAAAGGGGGGGGAACAGCTAAGAGAAAGCAGAACAGAGAAAGGCTTTTGTTGCTGGAGCTGCTGCATCTTGAATCCGTGCGCTGGAGCTGCGTTTGTTGCCAAGGCTTGGCTGTGGTGGTGAAGAAGCTTGGGTAGGGCTGGGATCAGGCTGAGACATGAAGCTGTGTCCCTCAATAAGCAGGGCTGGGATAGCAACGTTTCCACTTTCTAATGATAAGTCTTATGAACTTTGTGTAACAGGAAGATCAGTGTGTGGGTGTATTTATGTTGAAATTAACTTAAGGTTAATCACATACAGCAAATAGTTGGTTTTCTGTCTACTTTAACAGAGTCTGTTTCCTCCAACAGAAGTACTTGCCTGAACTTGAACATTAATTCAGATTAAGGTAGGATGTGAAACTAAAGCACAACTGTCGATCCTGAAGAACTGCAACTGTGGGTATCCCCCTGTGGAACAAGAATATCTTGATCCAGTTTGGTTTAGCTTACCTAAACCAGATGACAGCATAAGGCACGCTTCTGAGAGGTCCCCAAAACCATCAATTCCTTGGCACAGCTGAATTATTATTAATAGATATAATTTCTATTAGATAAAATTAATGAAGCAGGATTTTTTTGAAATCCTGGAAAAGTGGAAAAGAAAAGATGTGGAAAAGTGGAAAGAAAAAGATTTTATTACTCTATTTTACTATAAAAATCCAGATTTACTTTGTTGGGGGAGGGGGGGGGAGAGAGGAGGGTGTTGCGTGTGGTGGGGGTTTTTTTGGCTGAAGAACTGCCCACACTTGGGAGCCCAGTTTGAGCTGTTAAGAGGGTGCAGTCGTTGCCAAGTTTGGTCAGGGCTGGGACCGCTGTGCAAGGACAGCAGCTGACACCCACGGCTCTGTTCCGGGATGGATAACCTCATCAGCGCCTGTTGGCCAGGCCAAAGTGAACGCACATGCTGACAATAACCTGTGTGTGATGGCATGGAGCAACCTCGTTTTATACTGCCATTGCTTGACTCACTTCCACAGAGGTAACAGCGTTAGGAAATTGAGACAGTGAAAGGTGAATCAAATCCAGTAGATCTTGGGTGAAGCCCAGTGGAACGGTTTTTCCTCTCAGTCGTGCGAGAGAAAATCTGGAGCACAACAGGCTCCTGCAGATGTGGACTTACACCGGTACTGATGACTTTCAACTTGGTCCAGATATTTAAAACACCCTCCAGGAAGATAAATTTATATTCATTCTATAGATCCCATTGACGATACGGCCTGATGCACCAAGAATCTAAATGGCATGCCCAAACCTATAAAAGCCAGTGGGGAGAAGGTAAGGAATACCTTCTTCTTCTTACAGAAGGCAAGAGAAGTTATCTGAACTCTCTACACTGTTGGTTCTATGCATATTCCATATAAAAAAGCCAAACAAACCCACCATACTATTTATATTACTTAATTCCTCCTAATCTGTAAAGCAAATCTAGTAATTCAAATATTTTTTTCTTTCAAATTAAAAAAGTTAAAGATCTGTTTAAGCAGTATATATCTGCAGTTGTAAGCAATGCTTAGCTTTTTCATTAAACAGGACTATAATCAAAGTTTTTATATTGTAAGTATATTTGTGTGCAAATACATTTTTCCTGCAATGGTTAATTTGCAGGAAAGAAGAAGGAAACATGCATGATTAGCACAAATGTAATCAGCATAAAACGATGGGAAGGGAAGACAAATGAAAGTGCTTTAGAAAGGCTGTTGGTAATGGTGTGCTCTTTCAGATAAAGATTTTTCCCCACTTCTCTTCCAGGTTAGATTGTGATTTCTCTCTCAGTAAGTTTAGAATGCCTGGGCCAAATTCTTCCTCAGTGTAATTCCACTTGGATTAATTATATCAGGATGAATTTAGCCTAGTGCTTCAAAATCATGCCTAATTTCTTTCTTGGGTAAATCTGAATATAAATTATGAAAGTGAAAAAATGAGATTGAGCAGAGCTAAGTAACTTGAAAAAACAATGCATCTCATCTTTCTAGCTTTAATCAGGCAAAACTCTGGCAGAGTTGTACCTAATTAGAGGTAGAGATTTTCTTTCCTTTTTAAGACCCACATTATCTGTTTCTTTTTTCCGTTTCACACTTGCTATTCTCACAATTAACATTTATAAGCATTATAATGGAAACACATTAGAGAAGGAAAAAAAATAAAAATCTTTTTCAGAATGCTTTTTTGGCTGTTTGTGAATTGCCAGCTTCACAGTGGTACTAGCCAACTTCTACTCTAACTGCAGACTCATTGCACAGGAACAGCCAGCTATAACATAGTGGCACCGTGGTTACAAAACTGGAAGGCAAGTTAAGGCAAGTGCTGTCTCCAAAACAACTTTTACTACTTATTATTACTCTTTCTTTTTCAAACTATAGTTCACAAGATTTCATGTCGACTATGAACTCTTAAAGATCATGGTTGTCAGCTTGTTTGTCTTCTCCTTTCATCTTATTTATTTGAGATGCCCTGCCTTCATATTTTCTATAATGACCACTTATATAGCTGGAGTTTACTATGGTACCAGAACTGCCAAAATTTTAAAAGGCTTCGAGCATTAAAACTGAAATTTCTTGCCAGTTGTGTGAGGATATCCTACTGACAGGCACACGTTTAAAAACAAAAAACAAACACACAAACAAAAACAAATCCAAAACAATGAAAAGCAAAACAAAACAAAAAAACAACCCGGAACCACTCATTAAAAATATTTGCAGGCTTCAAAAGAACTGTTCAACTGAGAATCGAAAGGTAACCCACCAACACTTTTAACTTTTTGTTTTGTTTTTAAATTCTGATATACAGCCAGGAAATGAACAAACTTGAAATACCTAAGATAACAGCTATTAAGTTTTTTCAGGAACGATGCCAAAATAAAAAACTTCTGAAAGCTTTTTTCTAAGTTATTTAAGTTTCTTTTTGGTGCTTTGCAATATCTTTCCCTTCCGCTACAAAAAAATACACACATGTACAAACTTACACGTGAGAAAGTGATCTCTGCAGGAATTGGGATGAAAACTGAGATTGCAGGAGGTGAGGCAGTAATACAGAGACACATACTGGGCTAATGATTGCCCTCTGCTAAAATCCAAACAGGTGGCTTCTCACTCTGAGGCCACATTTGGTTTTTTGGGCTGAAGTGGATAAAGCCACACGCATATGCAAACTTCTGCTGGGGCTACTACATACAGCAGTGGCAGGGAGGAACCATTGCCAGGGAGGAGAAAGCCACAGCGGGGCAGAGAGTGGGAAGGGGATTAAGTCCCTAACGCTTCTGCTGGGTAGAAGTACACACCAAATTCTGGCAGATCAGATTTCATCACTGCTCTAGTAAACAGAGCCTGTATTTGCCACGTCACCTAGACAGAAGCCTAAAATACAGAAACTATATTCTGTAGTCCCAGAGAAGGGCAGCGTGTGCCCTCCCCACCTTAATAAACAGGGCATATCATCATTAAAGGCCCTTCTGGAATGGGGCTGAAGTTGTTTAAACTATCGCTCCTTCTATCAGATTTACATTTCCCACACTAACCTTCACCTAGTTTATTGCCAGATGCCTTTCTGCAAAACGGGAAGCTCTGCTTTGAAGGCCCACTTTAAGAAACCTGGAGGGGCAGTAAAGTTAAAGCAGAAGCCATGGCAACAAAGGGATAAACTGAAGTGACTGCTCCCATAGGAAAAAAAAAAGAAAAAATAGCCTGAGAGTAGCCGTCCAATGAGGTTTGCTGTGTGAGCATAAGGAACAGGCTGGGAAGCTGCAGAATATAAAGAATTCCTGCTGTGTTTCCCCCAATGTGTCTCCTTTATATTCAAGAGTGTTCAGTAAAACAGTTTCTGAATGCATTAGCTTTTCACATCTGGAGACGTGGGTTCAATCGTGCATTGGCCTATACATCTCCATTTCTTGCCTAAAGAAAAAAAGCATATCCATAGACAAGAAGGTATCCAAGGAACCCCACAATAACAAGTCAGGGAAAATAACGCACCTTAACTTCCAAACAGACAGAATCTTGCTACAGATTTTTAGCATCTCTCGCGTTTTCTTGTGAACTGCACACAAGCTGTAAAAATCTTCTAGTTTTGGGAACAACTCTTTGGAATGTGAGAATGTACAACCATAGAGAGGTATGGATGGATATTTAGGAGATTTAAAGTCACAGTCAGGACATGAAACCCCTTACCAGCAAGCTATCTTCAACCCTTTCAGAGAGGGTTTGAAACCAACGGGAGAAAAAAAAAAAAAGCCACTGTTTCCAGAACCAGGCTATTTTGCAAGCATGGATCAGAGCTAGGCATAGCCACTGCTGACTTTTCATGCAAAAGTGACTATTTCAGTCTTTCACCAAAGCCTCTTGAAAAGGCTTTCACATGACTACGTCACAAGTACTTGAACATGTTGTCAAATATTTATTGTATGCCTGGTTTTGCTTTATCTTTGGGCACCACCATCAAAGTCCTTACACTTCAGTGAATGTTTCCCCACACTGAGGGTTCAGCTGGACCAAGAGCTTTGGAAACTCCTCTTGGAAGTTTTCCCAGTTCTTCTATACAGGCCTCATTGATAAAACCAATATTGTATCTCTTTTAAGGGTTGGTAATCAGGCTGCTTAGCTCCTCTTCCAGATCATTAGTACTGTTACTGTTCAGTACAGTAGTATGACCCCCAAAGTGCTCTGCTGTTAACATTTTCCCAGGGTGACAAACCAGCCTTTTCCCTGGTAATTTGCAATTTCATTGCTTCCTATCTAAAATAGTTTTTACACCTGTAGTAGGAATATAAGACTCACTCCGTGATTACCAACTTTCCCAAATAGCCTCTTCTGACAAACTTTAACAACAACATTTTTGGAGTGTATATAAGTTACAGTATATCTAACATTTCTCCCACTAGTCAATATTTTAACTTTTTCAAAAAATTCTAATATATTAGACAGAGTTTACACTTTCAGAAAGCTATGCTGGTTTGTGCCTCAGGTACTTTATAATGACATCTGTAATGACTTTCTCAACAATTTTCTTAGGTACTTAAATGAGGGTCATGAGTTCGTAATTCCCTGGATCACCCTTATCATCTTTCCCACCTCAGTAAGAAGAACACTGGCAATCTTCCAGATTCTTCTTATAATAGCTGTAATGATAAATTAAATCACATTTATTTTGGGGTTGTTTTTTTCCTGCGAGGTAATTCAGCTAATACTAAAGAAGTTAACTACTAATTTCATACATTAATGTAGTCCAAATATTAATAATATTAACTACTCTCTACATGTACATACACACATCTGTCAATCTCAAACTGCTTTAAAAACAAAGCTAGTATCTTTATCTCCATTTTCAAGACAAGGAAAACAAAACATAGACCAAGGCATTATAAGGCAAAGCTACAAGCGGAGTCCAAGTCTCATAGTTGTATCATTGTCTGCTAAATCATGTGTTTCAATGAGGTCTTATTAACAATGAAAGTATCTCTATTCCTGCCAACACTTTACCTTTACCAAAAGTAATACTAAGCTCAAGAGGTATCCCTCTGTATGGAAGACCAGTGTAAGAAGTATTTTACATTCTAATTTTCTCTTCTTAATTGTCCCTTGAGCCTCTTGAGCTATTCAGGCTCATCAGCTCTCCAGTGGATTTCTAATATAATTCTGGAAGAAATTACTCTCTCTTATTTTTTTTTTTTAATAATATATTTGTCCTTTTAACTTTCTTTCATCCATCCTGGTCTCTCAGCTTTCCTAGGAAAGCATACTGTTCACTCTACTTGCATGACTCACGTTGAGTTTATTTCCCCCTCACCAAACTATTTCTCTAGCCTGCGTAAATATTTATTCCTTCTCATTTAAGCAATTTTTTTTTAATTTTCTCTCCTTCTGCTCCATTCTCTCCCATTTCACTATAAAGATAAATGTCATCATTCTGTGGTGCTTTTGTTCATATAAACACCTAATCACATTCAGTAGTACCAAGCTGATGGATGCAGATACTCTACAGCCATCACTTCCACAGAGTAAGCAATTAGGTCCTTAATTTTGTTTTCAGGGCCAGATCCTCAAAATGGGCTAAAACAGAGGTGTTCAGTGCAGCCAAAACTGAAAGAGAAGCTGCCCTTCCTCATGCTAAATCAACAGATTACTCCACCTTGTTTCAGGCTCTTTTCAATTAATGGTAATTCTGTTAGTGGCAACCTGATATTCTTTCATTTCTTTTTTCCTGAAAAAACCCTTCTTGAAGCTAAGCATCACATTAACACTAATAAACTTCAGTGGACGTAGCATCTTTTATCTAGAAGGATCCCAAAGAGCTTTGGAAACTCTACCCAGTTTCATTCACTGAAGTGACTCATCCATGAACAGCAGCTGTTTATCAGCACATGGAAAAACGGTGCACAATAGCACCGGAGCTGCAAATTGACAATGGAGTGAGAAGTTAGGTGAATAAAATAGAATTATTCCATCTGGAATTGCGTTGGACATTACTGTTAATGCACTTTTTCTAGGATAAGTATCATGGGATAGCTACTACTTATATAATATTTTTTCAAACTCTTGAATAAGCATTTCATCCAAAACACACAAGGTGAAATTGCAGCTCTTGCTCCAGTGCCCATGTACCAGCAGAAAAGGGAAGGGAGGCTCTCCTGCACGAAGGCTCCCATGATGCAGCAACAGTGAAAAACAGCTCTACTGCTCACTTCAAGGTCCTCCTTGGAGGAGTTTGTAAGCTGCAATACAAAATAAGCATCCCAAGAAAGACATTTCAGTGGTCCCTTACCATAAATGATTGCAGACCTTCTGGTAGTGCTGTGTTCTTGTGGCCAATGCGAAGGATCCCTGGGCACACAGTTATGAGCATATGGTGGCTCACCTGGGAAAGGCTGATCAAGTTACTTGCTACATGGATGGCTGTGTGTCTTGTAGCCAATCCTGACTTGTAATAACCATCCCATTTTTAGGTGGGTAGACACCAGATTCAGTATACCTAAAACATCAGGCTGTAAACCAGATTCAGAAGCTACCACAGATTCAAAAGCTACAGCAGAAGTGCAGCAAATAGCTCAGGGTGATATCTTGGCCAGTTATCATAAGTAGAGATGACTTACATTAGGTGTCAGACCAGTAGGCTGTGTAAATCATGTCAAAGTTGCTTCAAGCAGCACATCAGCCCAAGATCAGGAGCATGTAAGAGCAGTTTTATTCTGCTCCAGCCTGCACCTTTCTTTGAAAGAGAGATTCTATGTAAGCTCTCCTTTATTCTTCATCACGCAGTTAACACTACAACACCACCTGGACATGGACTCAAGGCATTCAAGCTGTAGGTACAGGAGCATTACACTTTACAAGAGTGTCACGTTTTTCAGTAAAATTACCACTTTTCCTTCTCCCCCTAACAAGTAGTCATACCAGTGTCTCCACAAACAGTGACCTGCCCAGACTAACAATTTAAAGATGAGATGAGACAGTATTTCACAGTGCAGCATAACCATGTCCCTTTCTGAAGGTAGCTACTGGAAGACATACAACAAGGCAACGAAATGGGTCAGCTGTATTTACTTCTAGAATGAAATCTTGTGTTAAAACTCAAGACAGCCTTTCTCTTGAATACTTCAGAAAACTAAAACCAACCCCATTCCAAAAATGTTATCTTTTGGGGTCCTGACAGATTTCTTACCCACTCCTACAAGCTATATCCTGTATCATTTACAGCCTGTTTACATTAGTAGGCAGATGGAGCCATTATTGCCCTTCTGGCTGATTTTGCCAGCTCTTTAAACTCTTCTTGAGATGCTGCACTTGCTATCACTGCTTTGATCCAGAGACTGACAGCACAACACTGCTTACTGCTGCAGCTTTACTGTCTGTCCTGGAATTTTTATCCCTGCCATTTCTCTACTTTACAGTCCTTCACGCTGAAACGCTCCTGCAAGAGAGCTCCTGGAATCTTTTATGCAACGTGTTACTTTTCCTCAGGTAAAAACAACTTCAACCTGCATTTTCTATAGAGTTTGTTATGTGCCTCCATTCCCCACACCGTGAATCAGACATGCCAGTCCAGTCCGTTGTGCGATAGCATCGGGGCCTCTTGCTCCTGGAGTCTCTTCTACTCAGTCTTTAAAATCTAGTAAAGAAGGAAGTTTTGGTTGTTTCTTATGACCGTTACTGAACAAACCATTTTCACTTGTTTATACTGCAAGGCAGGATGGAAACACACTGAGGAAGCCCAGCCAGATTCAACTAGTGTTGAATCTCAAGCTGTAAAAATAATTTCCAAATTAAGGATAAATTATATATACACTGAAAAATAAACTACTCAGTAAAATAAACATGCATATCTTCTATTCCTTTAAGTTGTTGCTGCCAGAGCTTTTATTCAGATGCAAAGGAAATATGTCACCCTCTAAAGTGGTCTGTGCAAAATGTACATTTTTCATTTGTAAGCATCAAGATCTACAGCTTATCAGGAATATTAAAACCTAACTAACTTGCAGCTGTTACTACATCTACCTTGTATTATTTTTCTGCTACCAGCTCCTATCTAAAAAAGGCAGCTAGTCAATCTTAGGAGACGACATGACAAATGACACATATTTCAATAGGCTTTAACAATAAACAGCCAACCTCAACAAAGAGAAGCCTTCCCCCACCTCCCCACTAAAGCAGAATCAGACAAGAAACTAAGTGAGACGTGTTAACAGAGGAGCACTCCAATTAACGTGTTACAGCTCCTTTAAAGCAGAGACCAAAGGGGGCTGCTGCTCGGGATGCTGGAGGATGCAGAGCAGTAATTGTCACTTAGGCACTTAACTCCCCGCCGCCCGGGTCCCTCGCAGCCTGGTTTATCTCTCGCCAATTACTGCTGTCATTTGCATTTCAATGTGTGCCATCGGGAGCCAGGGCAGAGGCACCAGCCACAGGAAACGCGGCAAAGCCAACCTTTTCTTGAGGCAGCTGATGCCAGGCCACGGGTGGTGGGTACGGGACCTCCTGGCAGCAGACTTGGCCGGCTGGGGGGCTCGGGGAGCTGGCAGGGTGGCTCCTGCCATGCCTGTGCCCACCCGGGGGCTGGAAAGACACCCCAGTGAAAACTGAGAGCCAGCAAGAGCCCCCAGAAGAAGTTTTCAGGAGTAGGTCACGCACGAGAGACACATGCTGGGTGCAAACTGGGCAAGTCTTGCTTCTGATGCATCTCCCGATGACGGTTTTTCGCAATTTTTTTTTTTTTTACTCAAAATTCATTCGTGCTGTAAAGCTGCATGACAAGCAGGATTTGTGTACTTAATCACAGAATGGTTAGAGTTGGAAGGGACCTTAAAGATCATCAAGTTCCAATCCACCCGGGCAGGGACACCTCCCACCAGACCAGGTTGCTCAAAGCCCCATCCAGCCTG
>JAOXJM010000033.1:13363448-13387567 GCA_026413425.1 Tringa solitaria
CCATCCAGCCTGGCCTTGAACCCCTCCAGGGATGGGGCAGCCACAACTTCCCTGGTCAACCTGGTCCAGTACTTCACCGTACTACTCTTTACTACTTGTACTTTTGCGGCACCTACAAGCACTGCCCGCACTTTGAGCCCCACGGCGCTCGGTGCTGTACAGAAGCAGCCTGTGTCACACACCCCTGTATGAGAGGGACACAGGAGGTGTACAGGTAAGGGTCAGAAAGTGCTCTCCAAAAAGGAGAGAGACAGGTTGGCTTTGCCCCCTGGAAAGCGATCCGCCTCAGAGGATGGCAATGAAAGGTCCTTTCTTGAAAATATAACAAGTGAGAAACGGAGCCTGCAATAGAGGTCCAGTAGATGTAGGAGACAATCTTTAAGGACAACGACAAGAAGGACAAGACTGAGAAGGACCTTAGCCATCAAAGCAATTATTTTGTGCCTGATACAAACAGCAAAGGGAGCACCCAGTGAGGGTATTCAAACAACACAGGTCACATCCAAAGAAACGGGACAAAAAGAGAGAAAGAGGTATCAATCCTTGCTGCTGCATTTTCTATGAGAAGAGGCAAAGGCAGTAAAAACTGTGTCACAGTAATTTAGAAGTGACATTACGAGTGCCTCAAGAGCTTGTTGAGATGTTCAGAAACAAAACTTCAGCAAGATGAAAGTGTATGAGCTCAGTTGTCTTAGAGAGGGAGCTACGGGTTGTGGGTAAGCCATTTCCATGAAAGATGCCGGAATTAAAGGCCAACATCTTAACTTGGAAGAAAAGGAGGTGGTACATCACAAAGGAGCAGATGTGAAGGTCAGGTACTATGGACAGTGGCTCAGATTTTTTTTCCTGCACATGTGATTGCCCTGATATGAGATACAGAAGGAGAGAAAGGATACCTGCACAGAAAGCTTGAGTGGAATGAAGAGGTCTCTCTAAAGCACAAATTCAAAAAAAGCAATCACAGAGAGAGGAAGAGTCAAGGAAGACAAAGGAATCCCTACCAGGGAACGGAACCTACTTGAGCAGATTGAAGGTACTGGATTGGTCAAGGATGGAACAAGGGTTCCCAGCTTCTCAGCTAGAGAACAGCCATGATACACGTCGGTGGTGCGCTATTACTTGGCTGCACAGAGCTGGGAGTGGACACAAGAGGGTCTAGGATGAGATGAGCTGAAAGTCCAGAGGGCAATTGCTGACTGCATACTCAGGGAAGAACAGATGAAAACACACCACTTGCAGCTATTCATACCTGTTGCTTTGCTTCCTAGACAGTGCAGCTTAAGACAAAGTCACAGAAGTTCATCAATCCTTAACGGATTCCCTTCCGTAAAGGTTGAAGCCTGCCTATTTGCAAAGTATCCCAACTGAAATTTACCACGCAGTTTTAAAGGAGTTTCAGCTCTTTAAACAATCCATATACTTAATAGTATTTGGAGCTCAGGGATCAGTCTTCCGAGCTGACAGAAAAGTCAGTGCTGCTTCCATCTGTCAGCCGGCTCCGTGACATCTCATCACCACGCGAGGTGCAGCAGACACCTCGGAGGAGAGGAAAGCACCGCTCCAGCTAGATCTAATTCAACATGGCCTCTGTAACTGAAATAGGACTTCTTCCTATTTCTGCAGCCAAAAAGAATCAGATGTACAAAACCATCAGTTTTATTTGCTGACAAGATGCATGTCCTCGGGTTTGCCCCATGAGTGAGAGAATTTAAAAAAATTCTGTGGGCAACTCAGACTGTCCACCCACCGCACAAATGGAGTGGGATACAAATAGCCAGCAAGTGCAGAACAAATGCTACCTCCTACTTGAGAGTGTGTTAAGAAAAGGTTATTTGTCACTGATGAGCTGCAATCTTAAGGCTATAAAACTGTCCATAGCATATCTGAGAAGCATTTTGGTCCATGCTAACCGAAGAAAATGAGAGGTAAAAATCAAAAATACGCTGCATGTCTTTTCTTAACTAGACACCAGAAAAGCAACAGAAGACTGAGGTTTGTTGTGACACCTGGATTGCTGCTCCCAATTAAGAAGACCACATGCGTGTAAAGTTCACACACACAGTTATTTTCCCCTGTCAGGAAGACCCCTCTCCTTGGAGTAAAAGGAAAGGGTATTTAAATAAATAAGTCAAAGCAGCTTCTAAAAAGTAAGTAGCCAGAGTGTGAACTATGGTTAACTGAAGGCCAACAAAAAAGTAATTTGCCCTTTCTTTTGTTTCTTTTTAAGCGTTTTTTAAATGCCTTTTTTTTTTTTTGGCTGACTGTATATTTGAAACCCTCTGTAATAATAAGTTGATCAGTTACTGGCTCCCTAACTGCTAAACTGAGCCAACAAACTGCTCTTTTCTCTTCTGTCTCCAAGCCAAAAGAAACTTTTATGGGGAATAAGTTGTCCCCCTCCCCCTGCACTGAGGCGCAACACAATGGTGATTTGGAAACCTTCCATTTATCACCAGGAACAAAAATGCCAAGCCAGACAGCAAATATGGGTTTGAAAAGGGGTCTCTGGAACAAAAAAACTCCCACTACCACAGTCTGCACAACTCCTGACTTGGGCATTCTGCCTCTGAACACCACTGCTGCACTGAGGATGCTGTCCTCTGGTTTCACTTCACGTTGGCTTGGCTGACCTTATGTTCTCCCACAATTCTATATTATTAAAGTATGGTTTATTCTGCTACAAAATGTAACACAGCCTTTTGTCTTGATTTACCAGTCTGGTTCTGCCAAACTCAAAACCTGCATTTGTGAAGTATGTGCATTTCCCCTGCACTTTTAAAACTGGAACAGTGCTCTGATCCAGCCATCAAATCTGTTAGGTGGAGAAGAAGTTCCACAGAGGGAATTTCTTAAGACAAGCTGAATGACAGCTGGGGAAGAAGAGTCTGCTGGAATCATCTGGGATGAATGCACTGACTGCCACCGCTTCTCAAAGTAACACAGCAAGACAGTCTGGACAGTAGCTAAAGACTAAGGCTGGCTTCAGATGACTCTGCCCAAATGCTCCACTCCAGGCTTATCCTGTTAACCCTACCTTCAGCAACCGGTCCTGCCAGCTCTCAGACAGCTAAAAGATCTCGGCCATGGAGGGCTCAGCTTCCCATCAGCAGAGCAGCTGAATTAGTGCACATTTGTGGTAGCCTCTGTCACCTCTTATGGACCTTTGACAAAAACCTGCTCCTGCTCCCTGTTTTGGTGTCCCTACCATACAAACTAAGGGATGTATGTACTCCCATCCTACCCATAGACAACAGAACCCTTAAGAACACACAGTATCTACCCTCCATGTACCAGCAGGTATGAAACACTCTTCACGTGTAGTTTTCTAGAAGGATGCTAGATCTTCTCTAAATCAGCCTAATTGTTTCAGTATCCATCACCACCATTTGCACATACATAATACCCCCTCATACTGAATTCTCAGAGATTTAAGTTATCTGAGCACCAAACAGCATGAATGAGAGACAAAACAATAGGTTTGCGAGAGCTGTATATTGGGTCCTCCCAACTGAGATAGACTACAGCCTTGGCCTGGCGGCAGTAATTATTTGAATGTTAAACTACAAAAGGCAAGACAAATTCCACTGAAATCCTGGACCACTTTGAAGTAGTATGCACAATACAGCCAGTTTCCTTTCTGCCTGCCCCACACCTCCAAACAAATACAGTGAGTCAGACAATATGAAAAATCCAGCTCTCAGATTAATATTGCATACAGTCTTCTGGAAGCCTGTAATAAGAAAAGCACAGGCAGAATCGCAACAAATAACTACTTTATTTTTTAACCCACACAGGACAAAGCACTGCTCTTTTCGGACTGTGATTTAGTGTTGCATCAGAGACAGAGCTCCTCGTGCACATATCATCTGAAACAGCTGAGAACATACTCGTTTCAGTTTCCCTCCCACTGGTCAATCAATTTAATTAACAGCAATCATTAATTGCTACAGCAGGCAGAAGTAACCTGTCTATAATTTACATCTTGACAGCAAGCAATCAGCCAGATTTCCAGAGGCAGACAGCACTCACCGATCTTGGAACTTAATTGAAGTTTGGGTGCTTGGCACTTACTGGGTTATATTTCAATTTCAGACTTGGACTGTTTTCCAGGATCCTCCCCTCTGCCATCAGTCTCTTATTTTGTGGGTCATCAGTTGCTTCTTTTGCTTGGAGTTCCCCACTGCCATTTTCTGCTCTTCTACATCTATGGTTCATTTCCCCCTGCCTACATCTACTGTTGAAACCCTTACAACTAATCCTCAATGCAGTGTAGCTCAAGCTGTAACTAATACAGCTTGATTGTACACAACCGATGGAGGACTCTAGCGTGAGCAGAGCGTTGTCTTTACCCAAACTACCTGGACCAAAGTCACAGGCTAAAGTGTGCCTGTTACACACACTGAGTGAACATGCAATGAAGATCTAGCTATTTCTCTAAACACTTCAAGTAATGAATAATATTTTACAAGGTAGCACTGACCATAACTAGGCCACCCTTGGAGGAGATAGCAACTCAGAATATAGGTATCGTGACCTCGACTGCAGCGAAGACACAGTTTGAATATTGATCTCCATAATTAAACCCTTCTTTCATGCATTATTCCAGTTCTGCAGAAATAGGATTAGATGGAGGTAGAAGACGTTGATGCTTATGGAGTATATGGAGGGTGTGGAGGCAAAAGAGGCACTAAACACAAGTCTCTGCCATATGCTTCAACTCCCTCACTGCCAATGTGAGCAGTTCAAGCAACACTTATTACACATAGTATAGAATCATAGAATGGTTTGGGTTGAAAGGGACCTTGAAGATCATCTAGTTCCAACCCCCCTGCCATGGGCAGGGACACCTCCCACCAGACCAGGTTGCTCAAAGCCACATCCAACCTGTCCTTGAACACCTCCACAGGGCATCGACAACTTCCCTGGGCAACCTGTTCCAGTGCCTCATCACCCTCACAGTAAAAAATTTCTTCCTAATATCTAATCTAAATCTCCCCTCTTCCAGTTTAAAACCATTATCCCTTGTCCAATCACTACACTCCCTCCCCATCCCTCCTGTAGGTCCCTTTTAGGTACTGGAAGGCTGCTATACTTAAACATGCAACAGTTTCATAGCAGATTAAACATTTTTTCAATCCCAATAGTTAATTCATACTCATCAATGAAGAAGAGATGCCTTAATAACTCCAAATCCCATAAGCAAAGAAGCACTACACTGTACACTGTAAACTCTGTTGAAAGAAAATTGAGAATGGAAAGTCAAACCTTGGGAAAGACTCAATGTAATTTTTTCTGCTCATACAATATTCTGCTACCAAATCTGTAAAGTAGCAAGTGCATCAAATACACCTTTTTAAAGTTTCTCTTTTGTTGTTGTTGTTGAGTTTTTTTTTTCCCCAAACATACAGATCAGCAGAAAACACTCCTGCTTTTCATCATTTAGCTCCCTGTCACAAGGGAACTCAGGAAAATTATTTTTCCTAGCAAACAGAAGCCTGTAAGAATTTCCAAATCAACCATATATGGTACACCAACTTGCTTTTATTACAGAAGAACAATCCCAGCACGGGTATTCAGCTATAAAATACTTCATTCAGCAATTTCCAAACCTGGGTGTCTGAAGGTAGGCTTCCAGAAGTTCCCAGGAGTGCACTTCGGCACTTAAACAAAAGTATTTGCCTGGAAAAAGTATCCTGGACTGCTGGAGCAGAGAGAGGCAACAAAGTGCAACATTCTTTTCTGCCTTCACAAACAATCCAGCCTCGCTACACCCACACCAAAGGCATTGCAAAGGAGTTCTATTAAGGTTTGTTTGTGGTGTTGGTTGTTTGGGGTTTTTTTCCAACCCCGACTGCGTCACAGAGCACATTTGCTCTTCTCAAGCACTCCCTTCTCTAGGAAGCTACTTCTCTTCCTATTCAAGGCTCTTCACAGCCTCTCTCTTCCTCCCAAATCACATTTAGACTTTCACCTCTGATCAGCCCATGGCAGACACTGACGCCTCTCCTCTGTTATACTGTCAAACAAATCTCTTCAAGCTCTTTCATGTGCTCTTCCTTTGTGCCTGTCAGACTCGCTCCATAAACTCTTGTAATTCCTCAAATTCCTCTGGTGTCGGGATGGAGAATGTACCGAGACCATTGCTACCATGATGTTCAATATCCTGCCACCGCCCCTTAGCTTTCTGCCTGCTATCTATACGTTGCCTCTCTATATGTCGAACACAAGTGCCTTTTTGTACAGCACCTAACTTAAGAGAGCCTTGGGCTTTGGCTAAGCTCTTCATACTCTGGTAATACAAGAAAGTTAAAAGCAGCAGTAGCAGGGAAACTGCAGAGAGGTTTAATAGATTTGACCGCTTACAACACTAACCTGTGGGAGCACATACTAGTCCCATTACCTGTGCTGGCCTTCATCAAAAATAGTTGCACAAAAGCTTCAGAAATCACCACTATCATCATCACCTCCTCTACCACTTGGGCAGTGGCCTTTTTACCTTTCTTCCATTACTGCTAGAAGGAATGGAAAAAAACTACTCAGCTGCCAGAATTATTTACCCTGGTCCTTGAGGGCAGATGCATTTTCTTCTTCTTCTTCGGCATATTTAGTATTTCTTCTACTGTGCAGGGGTATTTCCAAACAGACAGAAAGGAAAAGTTGCTCTCCCTACCAGATGATAATCAAAAGACATATGGAGGACCCATCAAGCCAGCATGACAGTGGTGGCCTACTAAAGCCCAAGCTTTGGTATGCGCTTTTGAAGAGCATAGAAACTCTCAGACACGCAGAACGTCTGTCAGTCCTGGGCATGGAATACACAACTACTCCAACTTCATTGCAATCCTTACCCCTTGCTAGTTATATTAAAACCAGGATAAACCATGCTACCCTCTACCTCAACTACAGCTTCTTGTTAACGTGTGAATAGTCTGGGTTTTCCTCTGGTTGGTCCAGGGCACACGTTGACCAGTAGGATTACACACATGTAAAAAGCACACGCTCTGATCCCCTTTGTTTTGTGGCACAGCTGCACTCAAACCCACAGCGTGTCAGTGCTGGCATCACTGGCAGAACAAAGGAGACAAAGGCTGACACAGGAGAGGGAGACTTTGCTGGGTTCCTAAAGCAGCAATGTTTAAAAAAATAAAAAAAAAAAATAATCAAACTTTAGGCAAGCATGCACCTGGACTAGGAGCAGTTTTTAAAGGAGGAAGCTCTGCCCATCTGACATCTGTGAAACTGAGGGCTCACCATTCATAAAACCCCATCTTTCCTTACAGTTTTGTGCAAGAGAGCACGGATTTTGTGAACACAGACAGGTCCAACGGCCCATTTCCTACAGCCCTACAGCCCTAGCAATGCATGTATTGTCTTATCTCTTTGTAAACAAGCTAAACTAGGCTGGGCGAAGTGCACAGGGAAATACACTAACCATCAGTGGATTTAAGGCTCTTGGCACCAGACACAGTCACTTGGTTTAAGTGGCACGTGTCTTGGTATTAAGGCTCACTCTAAGCAGTTGCAGAGGGATGTGGCAGGCACACTACACAACGCGCCGAGTTTAATGCGGGAAATTGCATGTGCTCCAATACAGCACCCTACTAAATGATCTCAGAGGCTAGAAATGCATATTGGGGAATTAAATCTCTGATCATCTTCCCCTCCATCCTCAACTCAAGAGTGCCCAGAAGGGCCTTTGTACAGCCCCATCTTCAAACATACCCTGATCTGCACTTACTTCCAGTACTATCTAACATGCAAGGGGCATTTCCAGGCAGACAAAAAGCTGTATCTTCATCCCAAGCAGGTCACAAACAAACTAAGGATGTGCAGAGAGGACCAATGTGCAACTTCAGCCTCCCCCTTTGCACAGCATCAGGGCCCAAACTTACTTCTATCCACCCGATTAAAAGAGGTATATTGCTGCATTTATTGGGCTGTTAGTGCAACAAGAAACATCTCCATCAGCTGCACTGAAACAGTGCAAGTGACTTCTGCAAATGCCATTGTTCTTAGACATAGGATTTCATTACAGAAAGCCTGCCCACTGAGAAATATGGGGGGGGAACAGGAAGGAGGGGGAGGGAGGCTTTAAACGGGGGGGAGGTGGGAGGTGGAAAGAAACCCTCAGAGATCCAAAATAAATGATTCTTCATTCACAGGGAGGCAGGAAATACAGCTCACACCCAAACAGAGACTACTCCTCCGTGGCAGACAAGCATCCTGATGATTGTTGGCTTTGTTGTTGGGGCAGGAAGCTCCCCCACCCGCTCCGCAGCCCCGGATCGCCCACAGCAGCCACCGGGGCTGGGCTCCCCCCGCTCCCCTCGCAGGAGCCACCGGCTCCTTCAACGCACCCAACTAATATCTTCTCTAATTCCAAGCGCTGACCGTGAACAAGATATTACAAAAAAAAAAATTAAATATATTTCCCGTGGGTTAACACAGTTAACAGTGTAGTTACAAAACTTAGGGTACGCCACCCTATGGCTTCTGCATTTTTACTAATAATGGAAAACAACGTGTACTGGTGTAACTGCAACAACCACAACACCGATACAGCTTGTTTGTGCTGGGACTAATGTTAAAGTGGTTTGTTATTAATTATTTAGGTCTAAGCATTCTATCAAAAAACCCAAGGATAGCATAATAGTATTTTTATTTAGTTATTTTTGACCTAGAGTATGATTAAACTGCTCAAGAGCCAGGAGTCCAATTTTTCATAAAAAACTGGGATGTGAAAACACTGCTTACTTTCAAAGCAGAAAGCAATCTAATAAAATACCTCTTAAAAGGTGTGGGTTTATACCAAGCAATAGCTGCAGTCTCGATGAGCTGAACTGAAAAGATCAGACAGAACCAGAGAGATCTGTCCTGCTGCAATGAGCTGCAAACTTAATCAGGATCCATATCGGTTCAAAATATGTAATCTGTATTGCCCTTCTCCCTCCTCCTCTGCGTGCGCACAGATGGTCAAAACCTTACAGCTAACCCTGAGCAATGGATAATGAGGTAATAACTCTGCCCAGCCTACAGCCTCTGTGGTTACTTCCAAATTAACATCCAAACTGCATTATCAGATTCACAACACCAGAAGCATGAGTTCAGTTCAGCAGCCAGACCATCTTGTTAGTCAGGAAATGGTTATAGCAGCTACATTTCTGCACCTATTTTAGCTCTTTAAAGTTTTGTACAGCTACTGTAAACATACACATCAAACCATCTCTATGTTCCAGCTTCAAGAGAATAAGAGCAACAACAACAACAAAAAAAAAACCACACACAAAAAAAACCCCAAAAACAACCCCCTCCTACCCAGACTTTTCCTGAATACTAATGCTAAAACTATTACAAATGCTAATTTGGTAGCAACAACCTATGATTAAAAAAACAATGAAGCACCTCAAGCACATGAATTAAGGCATCATCTTAAAACACGCTCTTTTCATCTTAAGCTAGAAAAACCCTTATATATACATCTGGGCCTTTTTTGCTCTCGATGATCTCAAACCTATATTAAAGATGCAAGTCTTTATCTAAGATAAACTCGTGCATTTTGGGCCTGAATGAAAGCTAAAAAGACACCACAGTACTTTTGAAGAGAACCGTAGATGAAGCCAAAAATCTCAGTTGAGATTTTTTCCTATCGGTAAACACAGAGTGAAGGCAATCTCATGGATTACTGGGATGTCTATTGAGTTACTCAAACACCATTACCTAATATGCAGCACTTAGTAAAGAACATCACTACTTTACATATGCTTTCAGTCCATAAAGTACTTAAGCAGTCGCAAGGATGCACTTTCACAACGCTTCTGAGGCACGGATCTCAAAGTTTGAGTAACGCTAATTCATCTTTACAGTTCTTGTTTTTTTTTTTTTTTTTTTTTTTAAGTATAGGAGACCAAAGCTCAAAGGGCTGATTTCATTCCTTGTATTGTGCTGCTCACCAACAGCAAAGCTGGAAATAGAAACCTTAGTATACTCAATTCCTTTTCATGTGCTCAAACTATCAGACACCACTCCCTCGATACTATATCAGACTTCTCTATTCTCATCTCGTGTTTGTGCTAACTTTTAACCTGCCTTCCATCAATACAATAAAAAAAATAGACAACCCCCCCCAAAATTCTTGCAAACATACTGGCAATTAGAGAGAAAGAACAGATTGCTTGCCCAGAGCCAACTGTTAAACTGCAGGACGTCCCTTTCCCACCCCATCCTTCACTTCAGTCTAAAACACTGAAACATTTAAGTCAGGAGCAAAGCCCTAACCTTAGTCAAGCGTGTGGCAAAAAAAAAATAATTAGTTACCAAAAAAGGTAGGACCAAAAGGTCCTCCACTCTCACCCAGATTAGAACATTCTTTTACACAATGTGTCTTTGCCAGACCTTGGTTTTATTTTTGCTAATTCATTCTAAATAGTAAATAACTCCCTACATCAATAGTATCCTTGATAGATTCATAAGTCAGTATTTGATTCTAGTTAAACCCTCCATAGGGATCCTTTGGTGAAAAATAAAAGCTGCACCTACTATCAATAAACACATTTCTATCATCTAAAAACCAACAGATACATCAAACCAAAATATGTAATGCTGGGTTCTGGAGCATGGACAAGCCAAATACTAAGTCGGAGACCACTAAGCCAGGAATCTAAAAAAAATATTTATTTTTTCATTTGAAAATTGTGGCCATTGCAGATTCATCATACTTTTCAACTGATAAAACATTTGCATTGCTTGGCTGATTTTTTCCAATTCACAATCCCATGCAATTAAGAATTCCAAGCAACTCCAGCTTCACTGTTGACTGCTAGGCTTACACTAAAAACTCTTCTTGTTGATTATGCTTTGGTTTTAGTGCTTTTCTGTTTATGATCTTGCAAAATACGCCATGATTCCAAAGGCCACGATACAAAACCCCGCAATATCTAGCCAATTGTCTAACCCCAAAACTAAATTCCCATGGACAAAGTATTTCAGGAAACAAATACTTGACATTTGACTAGAATAAAAGTTGTTTGGTTGGGTTTTTTACCGTAATTTTCATTATTCTCTTTGCAAAGAATTGGTCTCCAATAGAGAATTAAGGTAGGTCAATAGCTAGTACAAGGCAGTGATACTTAGCAAAATTACACAGATTAACTAATTTTAGTGTCAGGAACTGCTGTAAATCTCAGCAGTTTGAAAGGTGCTGTCGGTTGGAAAGGGAAGGGGTAAGAGTCAGATTCTATTTGGAACTTCATGGAATACAGACTACAAACCCATTAGGAAAGACAACTGCTCTGAAAAAGAAATTACTTTGGAGCAAGTCTAATGGGTATTTTCTATGAGACATCTTGACTTTAAGATGCTATTTCACAGTTTAAGTTTTGATATCCCTTTAACATCTCTACTCTGGTCAACTTTCTACTAGCAATCCAGTCGTGAACACATCACATTTCCCTCGGATAGTACCGAGGTTCTAGGGTCTGCTCCAGCTGTCAGCTAGAAGCATTTGCCTTTCTTCCCATTTCTTTTCCATATCAGCCTAACACCATCATCATCTTGAGTTTGAGAAAACAGAAAAGACATAATAAAGACATATTTGTATATATTTTCCCCTTTAAAACTGTTTTTGCTCATATGAAGGCATAAACACTGTAAAGAACCATCTCTGAGCCATCTACAGCTTTCACAAAAAGCTGCTTTTAAAGCTGCCTATCTCTCTTCCACCTGATCCTATAAACACTGCTGGCAATTTTTCCCCCATGCCTCTAACATATTTTCACTTAGCACCAGTTTGATGTATAAGATCTGACAGCCAGGCAGTTATAGGCCACCTGCATCACTGTCGCCATGACAACAGTGAAAGACAATCCATGATCCCATGCCCTGGTCACACGTTTCAATACAGCTTATCTGTCCAAAGCCACTGAGTCTAATGGAAGAGAGTAATTACAATCTTCCACTCATTGTCAAAATTCTCACCATATAATGCTCTTCAAAATTATTTTATTCCTCTCACATGGCTGCTTTGCAAAAAAAAAAAAAAAAAAACCACCAACAACCACCAAAAAAGCCCACAAAAAAAACCCAAACCAAACAAAACAAACCACCCCGAAAGAAACCTTAAGTGGGTTTGGGAAGGAGGGAAAGAGAGAAAAGCCAGGCTGTGAGTGACACAAAAATGTAGCAGTGCGAGCAAACTGCCTCTTTGCAGTGTTAAAGGACTAATCAGAAGCAGGGGAATGTACCAAGAACTAAGAGGGATAAATCAAAATTTCTCTGCTATTCGTAGAGCATCACTTAAGATCCTTTCTGCTTCGCACTGAAGGTGAAAGAGGGTATCAGCTGCCCTCTTTTCCCCTCCCCTTCCTGGAAAACTTCTTTCTATCAAAACGAACAAGCACCATACTGCCCTGTGCGGCAGCAATGGCTTCACGGAGCAGCATGGCTCTGCAATGACCACGTCACTATAAACACAGAGGGAACCCTGTGCCCCAGGCAGCTGAGGGGCAGCTCCTCCTCTCCATTTCACCCCCTTGAACAAAGTTCCAGGCTACCCCTCGCTTTTTCGTTCTTGAAGGAGAGGTGCAGGGAACAGCTTAAGAATCGCATCCTTTCTGATCTCCGTCCCTAAAGGATCACTGTGTTCTCTCCGTTTCCGGCAGAAAATGCCAAAACGTTATTCCTTTGTTTATAGCCACAGCCACAATTAGGATGGACTGATGGAGTGCTTTGCCCCAGCCTGGGAGGTCAGGGGAAAATTAGACTCAGTTTGCACCTGTAAAACAGGGACGTGACTTCCCTACCTCATAGCGAACTGAGAGGACAGCCACGCTAAAGAATAGAACACAAGTGACAAATACCAGCAGCACCTATTCTGAACCATGGCAAGTGTTGGACAGCAAGTGCCCAGGACCCTCATCCTGCAGTAGATGCGAATACAATACCTTCTGGCACAGAACTGAGGACTGGAGGATCAGGTCACAGCCATAATCAATGACAGAAGGTCCACTTTCTGCTTGATACTCCCCGTCCCAACCTTTCCTTCTCCTCCAAGCACCTTAATGCAAATTGGTCAGAGTATCAAAGCTCAGATTCATCAGGCAGGTAGTACCTCTTGAATTAGTAAAATACGATAAATCAGAAACAGACAGACAAAAAAGATACAGTAATTTATTAGAATGTTTCATCCACCCATGTCCAAACCACACTAGTAAATAAAAATGTCAGATGACTGCCCATTTTAGAGACATATTTTTAGTTGGGCGCTTTAGGCCACAGTGTCAGCACCGGGAACTGAATGCTTCATTCACAGCACGTTACTTGCATTTGCCATACACTGCTACCAAGGATCAGCTGGCACACAGGGACACGACTGTCCGCTCGGGCCCCAGAGTCCTAACTCTCAACTCCCAAACCACAAGGTAAATAAAAAGCCAGTCTTTTTTGGTCTGTACTTACAGGAACACAAATAGGCCTGAGGACCCTCAGCTCTAGCGTAGTTCAAGCGTGCATCTGAATACTTGCGTTACCTCCAGCGTTCATGGCAAAATCACTTTAAAGGGAAGCGATGCTGTGATTTAAGGAGTATCTTTTTAACACATTAGCCAAATAAAATGTTATAACCAATGAAGGCAATAGTATCTTTGAGCTTCCATAGAGCTGCGCCTCCCTCCCAAACCACGATAAAAACTTAGTGCCTGCAGACAGGATGCTGCCCACCAGGGAAATGCAGCCACCTCTGCAGCTGGGCACCAGAGAGCGCGAAGGATGCCTACTGGGACTGTGGGGATACCTCCAGAGGGGCAGCAGGCATGGCCTGGCATGGGGCTCAGCCTCCACAGCAGGTCCCAGAGAGGAAGAGTTGTGGAATCTCTACCGATGATGAGTAGACAGAACTCCGCTTTCACCTGGCGTTTTTAAGACAGAAGGACAGATTTCTCAGCTGGCGTAAATCAGGCACCTCAGCAGACCTGTGCGGATTGACACCAGCAGAGCATCTGGTCCAGGGCTCCTCTCCGCAGAGGGCCGCCTACCCCTTCCTTCTGGCACTGGTTCAGCACCATCTCAAAGGGAAGGGTGCCACCTACAGCACTGCGAACAACTCTTCCTCTAGCACCATGGATTTTCTTGGACGTCTCCCAGTGAAGAATTAATCAGGTCCAGCTACCTTAAATGGAAGCTTGGCGATTCTTCCATCACAGAGGTAGACCATATCCCCAAACTATTATTATTTTTTTTTCCCCACTTTACAAATGCAGAGGTACAGTCTCTCAAATAGCTTCCTTGCCCTTATTTCCTTGGTGTCTTAGTGTTGCAGTGTATTGCCACTATTGTCGGTACTATCAAAACCACTGCGCTATCTTAACCAAAAAACAAGTGGGAGTTATCTTAGAGTGTCAAGCATGCTTTACTTCAGAACTTCTTCAAAGAAGATTTGGTCCCTGTTCCTTACACTTCTGCCCTTAATTCCTTTTTCTCTCTCTTCCACGGGAAAGATCAATTCAAATAACATATTTTCACTCTGAGTCCCATCTTTCGGAGTTCCTGCGTGTGCAACATCCGAACTCCCAAAAGGTATTAGCAGCGAGGTGCCACTTCCTGGTTTTAATCTCCCTAAACCACTATTAATTCATACAGGAGACACATAACCAATAGGTAGAGCCTGAAAACCAATTCTCTCTCTTACGGAAACATGCCGGCTCTATCCGTCATTGCTAATCCCAGATAAATATCCCTGTGCAGAATACACGACACACACACAGAGTCCAGAAGGAAGACAAAGAAGTTGAATTAGTCTGACAGAACCCACCTGCCGTTGTTGATGAAACGGTCAGTATATGAATAGGTACCCATAGCCACTGCAAAAACTAATAGCATAATTCAGTAAACCAGAATAACAGTTTAACGAAATATAAGATTCTCCTTTATTTTTTTTTTCATGCTCCAGTTTTTATTATGCAAGAATCTTTTTTTTAATTATTGCAAATTTGCAATGAAAAGCAAGCTTTGGTCACAGCGTTGAGACTCTACAAAGTCAGAAAACAGGAAAAATCAGAATTTAAAACTGTTTAATCACTCTGAAGGACAGACCGTTTCATTGGTAACTGCCTGAGTGTTCTCCCTGCCTGGGGTGACTTTAGGAATGACCCCAACAAGCCAAGGGCCACAACAGCATGCTTCACTGAAGCTTGATGTGGTCAGAAAGCATCTTGTCTAGCAAATTCTGGATACTGTGAAGTGAAATCGACTGCTGATACACTGGGCAGTGCATCTCCACATCCAGGGGCCTGTGCCCGCGGGCAGGCTAGAAAGTAGCCACAGGGGTATAGCCACAGACCACCACCACGCAGCATCTTTGCCAGCACGGTGTACAACTAGTCTAGAGTGAAAAAAAATCACGCTTGAAACAAGCCAGGGAAAGGTCACAAGTTTACCTTTGCACTAATCCAGCCATTTTGGTGCTCTGCTCATCTCCTGCAGTTCAGCTGCTGGAATGAACAGAAGCTGGGAAGCTCCTTCATCAGCTTCCCTGGCTCCCACCTACCCACGGTCCAAACACTGGGCTTCTACGTGGTGATGTAGATCCCTTGCTCCCCAACCCTCACTCATATCTACACCTGCTGGGAGAATCTACCTCCTCATCGAGGAGGGGCAGGGGGGGGGAGCAGGGACAGCAGGAGGCACTGCTTTGGCTGGGATCTGGCGTGTGCACAGGATCACAGAAGACTTTACACTGTGGCTTATTGGCAACAAGCCAGCTGGAAAGGACCAGATGGAGAAGCAAAGTCTGGTGGCCTCATATCAGAAACCCACTGCAGAAACAGGAGGGCAGAAAAACAAACACCCAGTAGCAGAACTCTGCTGTTCTGCTCCTCTTGCACTGTTCAGAGGCATCATTCAATCTGTTAATACTCTTAACTCCTGCGGCTAAGGGCCATCAAAGACTTTAAACCTGTGTGGAAACCGCTATGACCCAATGAGTCTTCAGAAGAGCAAAATCCTACCACTGAAAGTAACACAGGTCAGAAAATCTTACATAATGTCTTATCTATCTGAATTTATATGTACCTATATATAATATTTATTTATAGCTATTTATATCTAAATAGACGACTGGAAGCCAAAATGTGATGAGCACAGCAGGCAGCAGAAGAAAACAGAAATGTGAATCATGCTCAGAAGGGAGGGGAAGCATCAGAGAAACAGCAAGAAACAGTGACCAAAAAGACCTGTGTACCTATGCATCACGTGCTTCCACATCTATCACGCATCTTCTCCATAAGTACAGGTGTCCTCGTGGGCAGTTCAAAGCAGCTGAAGCCGCGGGCCAGTGCTGTAGCTGGCAGCACGCTGAAGAGGAGAGGTTTAATACTTAATACCTGCTTCGCCAGATGAGGTGTTTTCAGACAGACATACCAGATATGGAAGTATCTGCATATTCAGTACTTGCAAACAGTGACTGCTTCTACACTAATGAGCCACCATGCTCACAAACAGCAAGTCATATGTTCAACCGGACACGTTGGTTAGACATTTCCAGCTTCACTGTCACTGCACATGTTAATAAGTATCTAACTGCATTTTTGCTCTGGTATTTATTTATTTATCTATCCTCTCAGGCTCGATTTATTTTCATACAGATGCAGAATGCTGCAGTCATAACAACATTTGTTTGCTAGGCTTTACGTCAACCCAAAGACATGCCTAACTTGTGTTGCCTAAGAGCTATTGTTAATAAAAAAAAAACACCAAAAAAACCATTCTAAGTTTAAAGTCTTATTGTGCAGGTTCTTGTGTGTTTCAAAATCTCGCCTGAAGTCCAAGGGTTTGCCAGTTTGATGCAGTACAGAGAACAGAAGCTTTGCAGCAGCTGGGACCAACACTTTCCTAGTTTATTTCACAACAAGCATGTGCTTTTCACAGCGCTGACCTCCCGCTGAAACCAAAAGCTTAGCTATGACAATGACAACTGTTGGAGTAAGGCTTCATTCATAGCTGACTAGTAGATACCGATTTAAAGGTGTGAAATCCCCTTTCACTACTTTCTCAAATTTGTAAGAAGGATGGTTTTGCTAATAGTAAGAGAGAAAAAAAGTGTATTCATTAAACTACTGTTTTGGAGATCTAGTACTTGTACACAGTCTGGTGAGCATCCAACCCACATAACTTTAAATCAATGTTCAGTCTTTCCTCAGGAATAAACACAAGAAATCCCCTAACAGATCTTCACCTTCCTGAAAGGCAAGCCACAGCATTCCTCCCCTAGCATTATTTCCCTATCTCCCTACAGCAGGCATCAGGCTAATCCTAAAGAATATATGCAGCAGAGAAGGATTATTAAAAACATTTACTTTCCAAATATGTGACAATTAACAGATTTGCCAGATGAAAACAGAAACTATGTCAAGATCAAAAACTCTCAACAGTGACCGTTCCTGTACGTCAACAACTAAACTAAAATTAGTTGCAAAGAAAGCCACAAATCACAATCAACTGCGTCTTCTAAAGAGAAGCCTGACTAAAGGGAAACACCTACAATGTGAACCTGGATACCTTTCCTAATGAGTAATGAGAGGTATTAAATTACAGGCTGCCACAGACACCTCCCCTGAAAAAGCTCAGCTTTTAGGGAAGGTAAAGACTTATGCAACAAACTGCTAACTATGCAGAAACCAACAGAACCCTCTCTCTCACTCAGTAACACTGCAAACTCTTCTAGAAATACGTGCTGCATTTTTATTCTTACCTAGTGAGCCACAATTTGTAAAGCTAGGACCATAATTTTTCATAAATAAATCTGTTTAATTTCTCTTTCCACCCTGGCTTAATGAACAGTTAGACGCTATTGACATTGGAGCCATTACCATCTTCTCCTTCCCTTCTCATAATAGATTGCCTTCTTCGTGAGTTTTCATATTTCTCATTAACATTTATTATATTAAACCTTAAACCCGCCTACAGGTGTGAGAGTACTGAATCTAATCTCTGTCTGGAATGCATTGTAGCCACCCGTACAGTCTGCTCCAGGCCCTTGCTGGATCAGGTCCTCAGACCAGATTATCTGGCAGTAACTCTGCCTACCAGTATCTAGAGAAAATGTTATGCTTAACCAAAGTTTCAAACTGCAGGAAAAGTGTTTTCTAGCAAACATTGCGATAATTTCTCACCAAGGCAGGAGGGGGCGAGGGGACTTCTCAGCTACAGCAATTAAGGAAAAATAATTAAGATTAGAGCCTAGATTATTTATTCTATCATAACTGAAGGGGGGGTGAAGTGGGGGAATCTGGTGTGAATTTCATAGAAAAGTAAGATCTTTGAACTAATTGTGAGAGCCAGTTAGACTTGGGCTGAGCATTCCAGGTATCATTAAATGCAGACGTAAACTCTACAGGTATCTACTTACTAACAACTGTGATGCATGGCAGACCATTTCTACTCTTGTGCTACTCCATTAGGTATCCATTTTTATTCCTACAAAATAATGAATGACGACTCATTTTTCAAGACTTCACTCTATACAGAAGTTTTGTGCCATGTGGATCTGCAAAGAAATGGCCTGGATGTATCTGTCTACACTCTTAACACAAATGGAACCAGGAAAAGGAGATCAAGCCACGTTAATCTGTCGCATGTCATCATTTTCCAATTTCTTCCCACAGTCCAATTTTAGAAATTCTATATTTAGTCTATCAAAATTTGATCTTTTTCCATGGTCAGAAAGGAAAGGTTGGTCACAGCTGAGATTTGCTAATGTTTTTCTAATCACAGAATCGGGGCAGGGGGGAAAGAGATATGTATGCAAATATATTTTATTACTCTGCACTCAGAATCTAACTACAAAGAGAAAAGCATTCTCTCTTACATACGTGTCTACAAATTAAAAACGATCAAGGTGTTCCAGCAATCTCCAGCTAAGCACTATCCAATATGGTCCATCAAGTTACAGTTAGCAAACTACACCTGAGTAGAAAGATAGAAAATTCTGTCTTTTTCTACAGGAAGTTGCATTTACTGCATTTGTTAGAAGATCTCTATGGACTGCTGAATTGGTAATAGTATTAATTATATTTTCATTAGGTAAACATTCACTTAAATTAGCATTTTTGGCAAAACCGCCTGTCATGCTCCATATTATGTAATAATCTTTAAACTAACTGTTCATTTCAGTCACTTCTAATAGCCCCAACCTCCGATTTCGTTTCTTGTCTCCGTGCATCTCCATGCACTGTGATGAAGCAAACTTACTAATCAAAACCACAGTGAACCGTGCTTCTCATTCACTCTGACCAGTGCTGCATCCCAGGTGTGCAAGGTATTTCCCAAACACAGTCACAGGCTCCTTGTTCTAATAATTACTGAGAAAGGTAAAAACCTGGTAACTTCCCCTTTGCTTCCTACTGCAACAAGATCTGTACAATCAGAAAAGTAAAACACCTACTGAACAATTTCTTTCCTTTAATCCCCACATATCCCCTTTTCCTCAAGGAATTTTACTATCAAGCCCCTTCATATTTCCCACCCATGGCCTTCTAAGGATAAAGAGCTATCAGACTCGGGTCTCCAGCAAATCCAACACAGGCTTAAAACTCACTGGTGATGGAAACATGTCTCCATCTGTACTGATTTTATTGTAATCTATGCAAATAAATAATCATGATAAGGAGACTGATAAAAAGATGCATTCCAACAAGACAGTCCAACAGATACTGAACAGCACCTGAACGACGTAACTTGGAAACTTGAACTCATCTCTACTAGTACTTTAAACTTTCTTGATTCCATTTGACTTTTTCTCCTTTAAAAACATGAAAACTAGCCATTTAACAGTCTAGGCACCGAAACTAAGACTCTGGAGAGGATATCAACATTTCACAACCCTCAAGCCCATCTGCTAATTAACTCTAAACTAAACATTGTGGAATGAAATCTGAGGCATTACTTTTGAATTTAAACACAAATTTTTTTTTTTTTTTGTCACAACGTCTGAACACTAGTTATTCAACAGGGGGAAAAAGTGCTTTTCAGAATCCTCCATCAAAACAACTTTGCTTTTCTAACGCCTACTAAAATAGCAGACCACCAGTTTACAAATCAATTTCTACAAAAACAACTTCTGTGTTTTACTTAAACATTTTTGTCTTTCTCCATTGTTTTTGACACTTGAAATGACAAATGATTCTGAAATTGCAGTTGGCAAGTAAGAAACCTTCCCATTATGATATCTCATAAAACACAGTTAACTTAGGTAAATAAAAGTAATCAGTTCCCCCTCGTTAGCAGAACAGTGCATTCATTAGGTCTGTTTGCTCTGAAGACCACAACGCACACCTTCACCACCTGGCAGCTGAGCACGGACAAAGCCCATCTGATCTGGAGGCCGGAGTGGAAAAAGCAGCATTTTCTCCTATGATTTCAAGCTAAAGGAAAAGGGATAGGGAAGGCCAGAGCTTGATGTTCCTAGTTAAGAAAAAAAAAAAAATCTCATCAAGTTCTCACTGAATTTTAGCCCAGTAAAAATTAAAACAACAGAACTGAAAACGGTAAAAACTCAAAAGAAATTAAATGTATATAAACAAATTTCACTATGATACAAAATATTTACTGCTCATGGACATCTGTGGAAATTACATATTTGTGCTGCATTGTCATCTAAATTATACTGTTAAACTACTTGACCCCTTCCTTATTCTGATACAAGATTCATGTTAAAAAAAAACACAAAGGAAGGTGTTTGAACTGATGAGCACAGCAAAGGAAGTGCAGGTGGATATCAGACAGACTGGGTAAATGACTTAAAATAGGAGGATGGAGTAAGTTTAGTGCTGAATGGTAGATAGTCTAAAGCTGCAGCCTGTTCCCACTTAGTTTGAAGGCAGAATGGCTGACATAAATCAAAGTGATTTAAATTGCTGATTTTAATCAGGATTTAAATTATCAGGCAGGAAACCTCGATCCGAATAAATCTGTTTGGGGGCATTTTTGTTTTTACAGTTGTTTTTCTAGGGAAGGGTCAATTCTTCTTGGTCGGTAACTATTAAAACATGTTACTTGGCAAATTCATATGTCCCCTACATTAAATCTGATATTTTTTTCTTGAAATGTGGAAGGACTATCTCATTCTACGAAGACTATATTTCTTGCAAGACAACTTCTTTCTTTTTTTAAACTTTGTTTGTGATTGCTACAAAGCCACATTTAGATGCAGAATGAAATTATAATACAGCACAACAAAACACTATTTTTTAATTAATTTTTAAAAATACCTTCAGTGTACCTGTTACACAAGAATAAAAGGATATCAAACTGGGGGTTTTGTGTATTTAAAGAGATTTAAAAATTAATAGATACTTTGTCTTTTGCCCTATGGGAAGCAGAAATCTCCTCCTGCTCTCTCAACATTCAGCTTACAGCCTTAAATGAACTAATTCAATTGATTAAACCGATGAAGACACTGTGTCAGAATCAGCACAAAAGGCTGCTATTGCCTTGCTTAGATTCTTAGGATCCCCTTGTTTGAGATTATTTCCTAAATACTAACTTCTGTTTGATTTCCTTTAAAACTTCAGTATAAATATGGCACTCAGTTGCTTTTATATGGTTGGATTACTTTAACACATGACAGCAAGTTTAGGCATAAACTATCCTATTTTCACATCTAAACTGTGCTTAAAAGTTAATTTTAAATTTACTATTTGAGCTCACAAATCTGAATTATTAAGAACTGGGTAAAAATAAGTGTTTTGGGTTAGTGACTTTCATCCACCCTCATTTATGGGGAAGGGTGATTAAAAAAAAAATTTAAAAAAAACCAACCCCCCCATGCACCAAACAAGGGCCTGAGCAGAGAAATGGAAATGAACCTCTATGAGAAACAACTCATGAAAGAGTAACTACAGCTGACATATAAAACAAAACCCCCTCCATCCATCAGTTTATTCCAGTCAGTTTTGAATCATCCTTTTGTAATGTACGCTGCAAGTAACCAGAGGGACAACAGCATAACCTCAAAAATTGGGGAAGGAAGAGTGCTTTGCGGACCTGAGGAAAAGGAGCATTAGGATAAGATATTCTAAATCTCAAGATCTTGTTTCAAATGTTCTTGTCTTACTATTCTAATTCCTTCTAAGTAGGTGGGTTATATGAAAATCCATACAGAAAGTGCATGCAAAGGGCAGCGATGCTGCTATTACTGTTTCTTCACTATGACAGGGACTATGGTACTGGAAATGAGAAAGAATCCCTACAGACAGCTCTGTAGTGATCAACAGATATGGCTTAATTTTAGTCTGCCTGTATCCTTCTTCAGCTTGCAAAGAACAGAATCATTCACGTCTGCAGAAAATAAAGGGACAAATTTTTCATTTATCTGATCTAATCTATTTTACTAACTATGGCAGCAGTTCTTTCAGAAAAAAAAAAAAAAGACACAGAGTAATTGCTACTATTACCAGCATAATCCACCTTGTGTTTCTTCTGTCTTAGTAAATTCTTCACTCGCTGCCTCTGTCTACTTTCTGGAGCAGAAGCTGAGTGAACAGGGTGGTCAGCAACACATGCATATAAAAGCGGCCAAAGGCTGAAGTACACAGCGAATCTGCAAGCCTCTCTCACACATCCATCCGTGCCAAAATAGGAAAAACAAATGCAGAAATACTATATGATATCTATTTTAAAGCTGTTGTCAAATCTTTCTCCCGCTGCAGAAAGTGAGGGAGAAAGACTGCACAAAGCTCATGGAAAGAAACCACTGCAGAAAATTATTAAATGAAAGAATACAATAAAATCAGGATGTGCCAGATGGAATATGAAAGGGACACACGTTCCATACAGTATCCCTTTTAAAGTGTTTTTTCCCCTACTGCAAAACAGTTCACTGACCAGCTGAATTTTAGTCCCAGGAGGAAACACTAGTAGTTTGGCCATTACTTTGATTGAATAAATTACACTTCAACACCCAGAGCAGATCTCAGTGGGACAGTCAGCAACAGCACATGTTATTCTATGAAATAAGAATTTTAAAATAGGACCCATTTCAAACATTAACCCTCAGGTAAAAAAGTTATGCGTTAACAACCATCTTAAAAAAGATAGAAACACAAACAGGTTTAAGGTCCCTTCCAAATCTAACCATTCTATGATTCTACGAATTAAAACCATCACACTCTTGGGGTGAAGGTGAAGTTGGAAGCAGCTTCAGGGCGTGTGAGTGAAGTGTGATGCTCACTTCAGGTGAGCTCTGGCAGGAACAGCCCACGCTGGGCTGCAGCCATGCTCCCCTCACACAACTGCATCGGTGGCAGCGATGGGGCACGCAGGGGAGAAGTCCGGGCTAAAGCCAAACAGATCTGCCCAGTGGCCATTAGGATGGGTGCTTACGTGGCTGTGCATGGGACTCCCCACAAGCTGGAAGGACCCAGAACGGCCTCCCCACTGTTCTTCGTTTCCTTCAGCTTTCTGAGAAGTTTGTGCTTTTTCTCTTGTCTGACTCAAGAACAAAAAGAGGTAATATAAAACCTTCCTTCAATCTAAAATTACTTCCTTTTATGTAAAAACCATCTCTGACCAGCACATCCAGCAATGAATAACAAAGAGTGCACATCTCCTCCTGCCTCCTAAGCCTCCTCCCAGCCCTGCCGTAGCCTGGACACTATTTTTATGGCCAGGATGGCGTGGGAGCTCAGGGTTTACTACCAAGGTTTCCCCTGCACACAGCAGTAATCCCAAGGATTTTTTTTTTTAATCATGGGAATGGGCTCCAGATATTATACAACAATAACATCTTACACTTTGTGAGACATTTAAGTAACTGATTTACTTCCCTTAACTTGTATTTGAAGAATAGACTTAATTTCAGCATTTAGGTTTGGTTAATTCTTTAAAGTACCTAATGAACTTGCTCATATGAATATGAATTACCAAGGGTAAATCACATTTGACCAATCTGATAGCTTTCTATGATGCTATAACTGGTTGGTTGGATTAGGGGAGGGCAGCAGATGTCATCCACCTTGACTTCAGAAAGGCTTTTGACGCTGTCTCCTATAACATCCTCATTGGGAAACTAAGGAAGTGTGGGCTAGATGAGGGGACAGTGAGGTGGGTTGAGAACTGGCTGCGTGACAGGA
>JAOXJM010000033.1:13387667-13403765 GCA_026413425.1 Tringa solitaria
AACATGCTCTAACATGCTCTGGGCAATCCTGCTTCAGCAGGGGAATTGGACTAGAAGATCTCTATGGTCCCTTCCAACTCTAAAAATTCAGTGAAATTTATAGAAATAGTAAGTGCTTCTTTTAATATTAAATGTGGAAGAAAACAGCTTTTTGATGCTCTTATTTGTCCTACAGGAAAAACAAAACCCTGGAAACACACAAGCGAGTGGATCAACCTAGAGCTCAGCACATGCTGATCAGGGACCAGTGGCATTCTCTGTCTCCGTGTTTTCCTCCTCTAGCTTGCCCAGCAAACCAGGGTGCTCAGATGGATCCAACCGGACAACAGGGAAAAACAAGCCAACAAGTACAGCTTTCTCCTTCCTTTTTACCTTGTGTGGCTGGTGGCTTGAAGGGGTAGATTAATGCCCTTTTCCCAGTACAGACAAGTGTTACTGCTCAAAAAACCCCAAAAAAACCCCCAGAGCTGGCAGCACCTTGAGAAGAGGCAGCCAAATGAAAAAGCCTGCTATTTTTGCCCATCGGGGTCTCCACACCATGACAGGCTGCGCGGAATTAGCCCTTCCAATTCAGCAGCTATTTGCTACAAAAATACAAAAAATGCGGTGGGTTTGGTTTTTTTTTTTGGTTGTCCTGAAGAAAAATTGCAGCCTTCATTACTGTATGGGTCAGAACACATTGCTCCTAACAACACACCAAATGAAAACAGCTTCACATACCACTGCTGGGAAAGAGATTGCCAATTCTCCGTTTCCACACATTCTGCTCCATGAGATGACTAGATTACAATCCAGTTTTCACAAAAGCAACGGTCTACCTCACACAAGTTTCAGCCAGAAAGAATAAAGCCAACACTAAACAAATTTTTAAATGTAGCCTAGTTCTGAAACTTCATCTCCAGTACGTGACCGGGCCATTATTGAGATAAATCCATACGCCAGTAATAGGGGGGAATGAATTGAAGCAGCCAGTAAAACCCTCCCTGTTGCAGAGACAGAGAGAGTTGTGTTGTGGGTTCCCCCCCTACACACTTCCTTTGGAGGAATTAAACTAACTTAGCAGTGCCAGGATAAAAGGTCTTTGCAGAAAAATGATTTTGGAGGAAATGAAGACTTTTTCCAATCACATAATTTTCTTGACGTGTCAGAGCCCTCCAATTCTTCAAACTTCCACCTTACAAACGGAAATTAAAAGTATGGTCCCAGTTGTCAAAACACACATTTACCATAAATAAACCCATTAGTCACTGCAAGGTTCTCTCTCTATGAATTATACTGTCTTATGAGCAATTTTGGCATGAGGCTACTGAACCGTAAAGACTAGCTGCACGTCTCTTCCCTAATACTTAAAAACCGAATGCAAGATCCTCTGCTACAAAGAATGATAGCCTTAGAGCAACATGACATATTTATTATTATAAAGCACTTGCAAAAGTATGTTTTCTTAATAAAGACCAAACCATCAGCGGACATCATCTATGCTTAATGAAACCACTCACGTAAATATAAACACACATATGAAATGTACGTACAGGTTTACTGCAAGGAATTAGAAACACCGCTTTTATGTGCTTTTACATCAGTTATAGCCCCTGACAAATAACATTCACACACAAACACTGAGTATTCTGAAGATTTGGGTTTCTTCCCCTCGAAGGGCAGACACAGGCCCGTGCCACTGGCAGTAAAAGAAGTGCTCTGGTTTGCACTCATAAATCCTTTATCCTCTTTCTTTCCAGTCAGAGCCCAGCCCCCACACCTCAACAATCACTTGAATCTAATCTCTCCTAAACCTGCAATGGTACCTTGCATTCGACAAGTGGCTTCTAATGTCTATATTAGTTTTTAATAGCTCACAATTTGCGGATGCTTAGCTTTCAGGGAGGGAGAAGGGGTTTCCCCGGTAGGGAGGGGGATAACTTTCAGAAATTACACACACACAAATCACTTTCCTGAACTGCCATTCACAGAGTATTGCACCATCCCACAAGCGTGCAGACTACATGTGAGAAATGACAGCTCAGGATTTCTAAATTCTAGAGTTTAGAAAAAAACCCTACACATAGGGAGTATTGGAAAATAAAGCCAGGAAGTGCTGACATCTGACAGAAAAAGTTCTGAATAAAATAGTCTTTATAAATGGCTCAAAGATAAGCAATCAACCTGTATTTTGTGTGTGTGCAGTTTGCCAAAACTCAGTTTATTACAAGATTTGCATAGTTCTTTGTGCAAGTATTAGGTTTTGCCTGTCAGTAGTAACTTTCCAAAATATCCCCCAAAAATTGTTCTAAATATTACCACAAAACTCTCACTTCTGTCTCCACAGATATCTTCTACTTTGTTTCTTTTCTTACATGCATTCTGCGTTTCAAAGATGAGCTAAATGAAGCTAAATGACCCCTTTAATACCTCATTATATAAACGATCTCTTCACAACATACCAAGGAATAGGAGATTGATTTATATTGATATTTACAGAACAACAAAAGGAACAGAAGCAATACATAAAAACACAGCTGTCAATAACCAGAGAGGAAAATAAGCACGTTAATATTATCAAAACACATGAGACCTTCCATTCAGTTCTGCCGTCCTAGGAGAAAGAAAAGGGTCTCTCTCACAGTCTGGTGCATCATACTTCCTAGATGTGAAACTCAATGGATTTTCCCCGTGCTCTTGCAACACTGAGTGTCCACATTGTTCTTTGTCTTTACCTCAAGGCCAAACTCGAACTTCTTGTGATGAAGGCAAGTCAAATGGCCTGAACTAAGTACAGATACTTCTCGGACGGGCAGCATGTTTTGCTGGAAATACAGTCAGCTACATATGTCCTTTCATCTGAGGGGGGTGGCAGAAGAGGACAGCTCTGTGACATAAGGTCCCTTACTGAAATCTCAGTATTATGAATGTTTACTGATTGAGGAATGTTGCCACCTCAGTATCATACTGAAGCATGAAATACAGCAGACAAAACTTAGTTCTGTCAACTACCCAAACCAACCCTCGAAGTCTGCAAAAGGCATACTTTTGGATCATACGAACCCTATCACAAAGCATTCCGAATAGAGTTTTTAAGACATTCTTACAGAAAAATTCAGTTCTTTTGCCTAAGACAGTAATGGCCCAAGTTATGCAGGTCCAAGCAGGTCTGATGAAACACAGCATTAATTTTCAAGCCCACCTGTTTAACAGTATGCAATTCAATTAACCACCCCGACAATGTGAAGTGCTAACCACCCGCTTGACACACTATGGCAGAGACAGGATTGCTCAGCCAACGTGAGGACATGATTATAACTATGGTTTATTATCAAGTATGTAAATCTTTCTGAAAACGCTGGCTGTTTGGTGGTGTGGTTTGACCTCAGGGACAGAAGCTCTTTCCCTCCCCTCCAAAAACATGAGTCTCTGCCACCCAAGGGAAAGGAGATCTCTCACGGCTGTTTAGTAACACAGTGCCTGTGCTACGCTACACTCCACAGCATTTCTCTTTATATCCATCAGAAAACAGGAATACAGCCAGCCACTAAACCACTGTACCTGAAATACCTAAAATATTTTCCACTGGTTCTACTGGTTTGAGAAATACACATTGCCTTCTACCTGCCATAGCAATCAAGTTCGTAAACTTGTAAATATTAGCAGTGGATGTATACACAGAGGGGGGAAGAAAGTATCAAAATGTAGCTTGTTTGAGCAAAACAAAGCTAATCCATCAGGAAAAAAAACAAACACACCACTTAGTTAACCAACTTTAGAAACGTGCAAATAGGATTTGGACATAAAGGACTTAAAATACACACATCTATCTATTACTGGCGTCTAAGAGGTCACTTGGGCAATGGCTTTCATGTAAACCTCTGCAGTCTGCTGGTGGCTTCCAAGGAATATGCAACAGCTAACTAAGAAAAGCAAGCCTGCTGGCTGCAGGCTCACATTTGCTGGATGGCTGTCATATAAGTTCATTATCTGTGCCACTGGAAAGTCTGAAAAAACCTGAAATTTTTCGTTCAAATCTGAACCAAAATCAGATAGCATAATACACCATAACGCTCTGATGGACTTCAGATCTGGAAAAGCAAGAAAACCCGACCCCAAAACCATTGATTTGCCTGATATTTGCTGCCAACCATGAGCATGGCCCTGTTAAAAGCCCCAGCATCAAGCTCTGGCTACTCAAGCTGGCAAAAGCTGAGTTCATCACAAGGACCTCATTGACCAGCTGTGGCCAGCACTTGGTGAAGCCCAAGTACACGAGCAGAAACAAAGTTCTGCTCTCCAGCCTGGTTCAACAATCCCAACACCCTCTTATGTATTTCTGTTCTTCTATTGCCACCGATGGCTGCTTTGCTCCACTCTGCCTACCTCTGTCTAGGTTCTGCCCTTCTCCTGACCCACACTTTCTTCCTTAGGTCCTCCCACCCACTCCCTCAGGTCTCTGCATTTCTGATGCATCGCCTTCTTGTTTCTCCTTCCCAACTGGAAGGAGCTGACAGCGCAGAGCAGACAAACCTTCTGATCTGCCACTCCTAGGACGAAAGCTGGGAGGAGACACTGGGGGAAAGACCTACCAAGTTCCTGCTAGTACGGATGGAAACATGCTCTGAGCCCACATGGGCACTTCCAGTTGGTCTATCAGGAGGCAGATTGTAGTCGGTGTGGACAAAATCTTCAGCACATGTTAGCAAGCAAATACTAAGCACATTGAAAGTATATTTTTCCCCCCACAAATACTGAAGTAGCTAATGTCCCTCTGCTCTCTATTCCCACTGCTGCTAGAGGGACCACAAATGGCAGACCACAAGGTGTAATTCAGACCTACTACAGTTTCTCATTCTTACAGTTTCAAAAACTTCCTAAAGGAGCAGGGAAAACAGTGTATTTTCCCCTAATCTGATTGTCAGATTAAACAAGTAAACTACTTCAGACAAATTTCTCCCAAAGATGCCAACTAAGAATAAAACAGCTTTGAAAATATAAGCAACTGAAAACAGGATTTTAATTTTTTTTTAAAAAAATGTACTACATGGCCTAAGGAAGGCAGCCTTATCATGATCTACATGTGAGTGCAACTGCTGCAACACATAACCTCTGAGGATAATATCCAGATAGTTACAAAACACTGTAATAAACTGCAGTAACATATACAGTTGACTTTCTCATCTGCACTCGGGCTACTAATCCACTGTAGAGACAGCTATACTTGGCATACTATCTTTTTAAGCAGAAACAGGCAAAACCAACCAACCAAAAAACCAAGAACAAAAAAACCCCCACTGCACAAAACCCCCAACCAAGGCCAAAAGCAAGAAAAAGACCCTATCCAAAGTGAATTGTTGAAAAAAATCTATATATGTGCATTATAAAATTATATGGAAGCATAAGTATATGGATAAAAGTATATGGATCTTGTCTAGTAAAAACATTAAAACATTATATTAGTATTGGACAGGTAGAAGTTTTAGGCATTTACTTTCCTCCACAACAGGAACAACATTTAATTCTCAGCTTAAACACTGAATCTTAGAACATGTAATAACTCTATATATGTAAAAAAAAATGCTGAATAATATGAAATATTATATACATAACTCATATTTTGTATGAGTTTGTTTATACTATATTTCTCTAAAGAGCCCTGTGTATATGACTTAATCATTGTTTTTCACTTACTGGCCTCAGTTATCTTTCTACATTTACAAACGTCTAAGTTTGTAGATGAAGAGCTCAGAACAGCTTCTCTCAAACGACAAAAAAAAAAAGGTGCATTCTAAAAATAGAGGAAAAATATGAAGTACTTCAGTTAAAATTTGTTACGTATTCTACTGTTATTTGAGATGATCAGCACAATTTGCTCTTGCCATTATCTTTACGGGCAAGCTAACCAACCCAAATCTGTTCTGATAAACTCTTTATGTGACTTCACAACATATGTTCACCATGTGTTCACTATCCACAACAGATAAGTCACCAGATTTGGGAAGTAAATAATATTGAAACCAGAAACGTCTTCTCAAGTAACCACAAGTGAAACTTGACATATGGAACACACTGCATTAGAAATACCAATATTGGTAATAGTGTTGTTTACCTGTTATGCTAACAGGTTGGATTCTAACAAGTGAGCTAATTCTGAAACAAAACAACTGAGAAAGGAGGAAAAAACAAACAACACCCCAACTGAACCTCCCATCACCAACTCATTAAAAATTAATTAAATCACCTACGCTAATCAGCACAGTACAATTTCATGAAAAAAAAAAAAAACATTCAGAGAATTATAATTTACATCATCTTTACTAATTCTCATATTACAAAGCAAAGTTGGCAGAAGCTGCTCCTCCTGTGATTTTTTTTTTCCTAGACTACATGATTAAAAATTATTATCCTATTGCCCAGAGTTGGATTCAGACAGAAGGAAGATAAAACTACATGCAAGTGTCTTTACCTCGGCCACAACAGCTCACTTGAGTATTACTTCAAGTCCTGTACATAAGCCAAGGCATCACATTCTACCAATGGTGATATCTTTTATGTAGGTCTTTCATAATTACTTTACCTAGTTTATTATTCTATGTAGAATTAAAATGAGCATAAACTCATCTGACTAGCCTGGAAAAAAATAATGCAGTTACCATAATGTAAAGATCAAGCAAAATCATATTTTTCCTTGTTTTATCAGAGAGACCTAAACAAAGTTTACCGATTTTCAGAAGGAAATGAGGGAACAAAAGAAATATAAGTACAAGCACTTTTTTTTTTCCCCCTCAAAGGAAGGACAGCAGTCACCTACCTGATATAAGTCCAGACTGTGGCCAGCACTGGGTCTCCTCTGGACTAAACTGAGGTGAAAAGATACTCTCAGCCTTCTTTACATTTCGGATCATCACCTTATCCTTACAAATAACCGTATCAGTATTTCCAAAGATGCTTCTAATAATGCTTTGTCTGGTGTGCCATAAACTGCCGAAGTATTTCACTCCCAAATTAACTCCAGCAACGCACCACAACTACCAGGCTTTCAGCTGGGAGCTGAACAGAGAACAAGGGCACAGGCAGAGCCGAGAGGCAGGGCTTATTTCACAGCCTTGCTGACATGGGACCTTCTGCCTCCCTTTTCCTCTAGTCCCTCTTCCCCAGTACCACACCGTGCAGTTTCACCTTCCACCAAGAAATAAATACTGTTTTTTCTCCTAAACAGGCAATTTTCTCTCCGGCTTAATACCACAGCTGAGCTCACCAGGTCAGTGCCAGCACAAGTATAGGACGGCAGCAGGGGGGGAACAGGAGGAGACCAACCTATTTAAGGGCAGCAAACCGTTAACTTGCTTCAGCTGCCTCATCTAACTAACCCTAAGGCAGTAACATGGGAAGAGATCATAAGAAGGTTAACTAGCTAGATTTTTCCAGAGACTGTGATGTTTTCAGTACCTGCATGATAAAGTTCTTGTCTTGTAAGCACTGTGCCGTGAGAAATCAGATATTTCATTTGGATAAACTACTTAAAAGGAACATAAACACAATGCATTCTTACTGCTGGCTTTAAGTAACATGAAGTTTTACAGTGAAAAGAGAGTAAGAGACAAGTTTGCCTTTCCCCAGGAATCGCTTTTTCAAGATACTTGGTATTTTGACACAAAATGAAGAGCAAAAAAATATCATGTTTCTTGTATTCAAATATCCATAGCAACTATAAGGAAAGATGGTCTGTGTCAACTTCCCAGAACCCTTCTCTGGCTCTAACTAGACTGCCATACGCTTTATCACAGTAATAGGTGAAGGGAGAGGTGAAGCTTTTAACACCACTAGTCAAAATCAATTTTAGTTCTGCTATTCTACATTCACAAATCTCCGTTATCCCTACTCACTGCTGGCATTTCCCACAACAAAGACGTTACTGAGGAGGGCAGTAAACCCTAGTGTGAACATAAAGTTTTTTTGTCTGTTTTGTTGTAAATGAAACGGAGGAGAGAAAATAAATTAGTTTGGTTCATATGATGTAAAATACATATTAAAATGGGTTCAGAAATATAAGCCCCAGGCAACTCCCCTGGGGTGAAAAAATATAAAGCCAAATTCTCTCAGGTCAACTTGCAAAACTGCAGCCTTTAAATAATCTTTCAGCCTACAAACTGGTTAACACAAATGAGAAAAAAAAAATAGTACTGCAACCTCAGCATGGTATCTCCACTGTTACTGGAATGCAAAGACTGCAAGCTCAGCCCAGAAATGCGCTGTAATAGAAGGACCTACAGATTATTTTGAACCATTACTTCTTATCCAGCCGTGGGTTACATGCCAGAATGCTTGAGCCAATTTGGAGCTCAAACAATGTGGCTGCCGTTCAGTTACAGAAGTCTACAGTCTTCCGCATGAGTCCGCTAAAGTCTTCAAAGCTACATTACCTGCCTCAATGACAAGCAAAAATATATATAATGAATAGAGATACTGCATGCCAAAAACATCATTAAAAATCGGTTATTTAATGTCAGTAGCAGTTTTCCCTGGGCTGCCTCGGTTATGCACTGGAATGCAATCCAGAGAAATCAGAACAACAGCCACCAGCTTCAGAGACAAAAATGAACAGCAGCAAAACTCGCAGCTGAAACTTAACAATCTTTTTAGCAGTCTAAAGACAACTACTGCCAGCTACAGCCATCGGATTTTAAAGTCATTTTCTCAAATACTAGAGAGTCAGTAACCACAATATTCTGCATAAACAGAAGTAGTAGTTAAAAGAGAAATTGTAGTATTTCCTAAGTGCTGGTCTATCCTCCTTAACGTAAGGAAATATCTTAAATGATTAAAAAAAAAAAAAAACAAACTGTAATACTTTCCAGAACTGTTGCGGTGCCTCATCTGCCATAACCACCTCCCTTCCTCCTATAGATTAAACACAATGAAGAACTGCCAAAACATCACAGTGGATTAGATATGAGCTAAAGGAAAGAGGCTGAAAATATAGAAAACGCCTATCAGCAGTTCTTAAGAGCATCAAAGTAGTACATCCCCTTTCACTACCAAAACTGATTTTGGTAGTGATTTATGCCATTTAAAAATGAGTGTATATGTATACATGTACTGGTTTATATAAACACACATACATAGGTACACTGGCTTCTCATTATGATAATGCCCAGGGTCAGAGTAAGGTTAAGGACCAATTCTCTGCTCTTTACCTGGGTACACAATATCCAAGGACTTTCTGAACAGGCCTGAGATTTTTCACAAGCAGCATAGAGGTGATGCAGGAAAGCTACACCTTCACTGCAGCACTTGACAGCTGTTTGCCTGAATCTAAAGACCAGAGGAAAATGAAGTTGAATTCTTTTATTAAACCTGAAACGCTCCCGTATAGCACGTAGTTAAAGCACTACAGGGAGGAGCCTGAAGTGTGAAGAAGGGAGGAGGGGAAGAGGCACAGCCCAACAGCCCCACCTTCAATCAGTTAAAATGCAGCTCCACCAAGCCTCAGGTGTTGAGAGCCTACAGAACGCTACAGAGCCCTGTATGAAAACCTTACAGAAAGCAGCCTTGGTAAAAAATGCAGGAAAGAAAATCGTTGAGCTGTTGGTCTTTCTGCTTGTTAGCTTAGTTATTCTGAAAGTCATAAATTCAAACCTCCTCTCTACTCCGCGTACACTGTGGTTGTGCAGAACTGACAGCAAGCAAACAGCACTATGCTATCTATGCTACCAACAGCACTGCAGTGCCAGCCTCAGCAGTTACACAAACGTACAGAAAACGCAAAGTTCCTATAAGCGGACACATTTATCTCGGGTCAACTAAACATTAAAGTATTCTTATCTCCTTGCCAATTTTAACTGTGTGCGGTGGTGGCAAACAAAATCAATACAAAAGAGGGAAGTCTTGAAAGACAGCAGCTCAACCCCTTCCTGTAAGCATAAAATTTCAGCAGCTGCTATTTTATTAATTACTGCAAGTTGAAAAAGACACTTCTCTTAACCCCTATGAAACTGGGTTTCAAGTATTCAAAAAGCAAACAGGAGCAGCCTACGATGACTTTTGAGCTACAAACATTGTGAAAGTGAAGCACGTGAGAGGACGCAAAAGAGTAATCAGTTATACGACTTAGTGATTCACCATCTTAGAGAAACTAGGAAAATAAATACTTCACATTGCTAAGACTCCCAAATCCCCACTGAATGTACAAGTATGCTGCTTATCTGAACAACCCGTGAGATCCAAGGCTAGAAAACTGATTACAGGTTCATAACTTCAGGCAGAGATTGTACCTCACATTTCAATTCACAAAACAATACACTTGAAGGACTCCAGTCAGCAGTTTGTGGCTGTCAGACCTGTCCTTAAACCTCTGCTAATCCAAGCACATCTCTCACATGAATTACACATACTGGAGTAACATGCAACTAAACGTCATATACATGCAAGTGTTTAAGTAAAAATGAACTCTGTCTCCTTTGCTACTTACAGCCTTTCCTGTGTCGGTGTCTGTATGCGGGAAGAGAATCATGTGCACTGACACCAGGTGTTACTTAGCTCAGGTAAAATGTATGCTACCAGGTGAGCACGATTTAACTAATAGGTCCCAGATGTTTATCCTGGCATAAGGGTGAAGTTTCACAAGAGGATTAAGGTGTTGTAAGATCGTGCTGCCCACGGGAGGGACAGTCAAACAAATCATGGATCTGATCCAGCTGAAAACTAACCCAGAAGAGAAGAAAGAAAGGTGCCTGCCCTCCCTACCTGCCTGGTGAACCAGCTGCCAGTGGGGGTACAGGAGCAAGGGCTACCATTAGCAAAGTGAGGCAACAAGAAAATATGGCCACTGACAAGAGTGTGAAAGACAAGGCTTCCTCGGTGGCAGCAGCTCAGGTTTACACCAGCTTAAGCCACTTGTGAAGCCTTAAGCTTTAGGCTAAGTTACTGTAAATTTAGGTTAACCTAAATGCAACCAATTGTCCGAGCACAATCACGTCTTAATGTTTTTGGCTCTGCGTTAGCAGAATTGAGTTCTGGCCATGTTTCAGCCAAATATGTTCTTCCTGAACTTGACGATGCCTTGAACTTCACCGCAGGACTTTCACCGTGTGCTATTTGGTCAAGCTGAAGCTTAGATTTCACTATGACTGGCTGCCGTGTGTCAAAATACAACTTGCCCTGCTCCAGCTATGGCTCCTAATAACCCAACCCACTATCTTTTAAAGGGACACACTTCCTATCAGAGCATATAAAGGTCATTAGAGGCTAGTAGTGCTTGAAGTGAAGAGTCTCTCCATTCCTTTCAGTTTGCTAAACTGAAACCTGTCGTGCTGACTGGCTGTAAAAGGAGGTCAACACAAAAACTCCTTGTCCTAAAGGACAGTAATCACACGGGAGCATCAAGCGTGAGTTGGTATGAAAAGGAGAAGAAAAATGGGAGAGGCTGTGGAATAAGAAAGACATAGAGATCCACCCTTAGAGGAAGAGTGAAATAAAAAGGGTTACACGATGACTCTTTCTATGATGCATATGAAAGAGAAGGAGCATTGCTGGCCTGGGATTTAATTCTGGTATCATCCTAGTTTTGCATTTACTACTGACTTTACCCCAGTGTGAGCAAGATCAGACATAGCTTATTAACTGAAGAGATGCTTAATCCTACTTAGTCATCAGGCATGAGTAAGGGCTACAGTATTTGACCTCTTGTGGAAAATAAAAAGAAACATCTGAAAAATCATCTTTCTTTTTCATCTTTGCAATGCTAGAGAAATAGATATTTCCTATAGCGTAACTGATGAACTCCTGAGCACCTCTGAAGTAAGTTAAACAGCAATATTACAAGAAAAAGAGCACAAGAAATGTGCACAGGTTTATGAACATACACACAGGTACATATTAAACACAGCAGGTGTAAGCTTTAAGAAACTACTCACAAGACTGACAGCATTCTTTGGCACTCAATTTCATTAATGACATTATCCATGAATCACTAAGACAAATTAAGAAGTTACACTTTCCACTCCAGATACCTTCTTCAACAAAAATGAGAAACTAGCAAGGAAGGGGGAACTACTTTTCTGTGGTGGAATATTTGCCAACAAGGACGAGATATAATCAGATTTCTATAATTCTGAACGTGTCACTCTGACCATACACAAAGTAAGTGAAAGGATTGGCCTGCCCATCTCCCTTCCCTCAGGTAGAAGGGCAATGTGATCATTAACTTCCATGAGGCAGCACTCAGAGCGGGTAAAAAGCAGTACTGGAAAATACTGTATTTGCCAGCCGTGTTTTCTCTAACTTTAAAGTAATTCTGAATTGGCATAGTATGCTTTGGCAGGGGAACAGAAAAGATGATCTAATAGGTCATTTGACTTCCGTCACTGATTTCTGTGATCTAAATAACATTTTATGTTTATGGTGTTTAAAACTCAATTTCCTAAGGACTGGATTTGGGTTAGAAATGGTCAGTATGACAGTAGCTACCAAGGCCATAATGATGCTAAATGAGAAAAGTCTTGAAGAGTTTTTAAAATAGGAAAAAGTAGCTCCAGCCTTTTTATACTTCGCAGTGGAGCTTAGACGCAAATAAACGTGCATTAGAAGATTAATATGGTAATTCCAGATGTATTTGAACAAAAAAAAATTATAAAAAATGCACAATAAGAACAACAGTGTCAGGTATAAGAAACCGAGGTGATATAACTTGCAGTATTTATTATATTTTTGTCTATTTATTATATATATTATTATATACTTGCGTACTTATTATATACTAAATACACATTATTTACTAGTTATTTTATATATAATGTGTGTATGTGTATACATACACGAAATACCTCTGAACCACACACAAGACAACAATACGGATGCAGAGCCAAAAGACTCTTGCACTTAAAGGAGAAAACAGGAGGCAGATTAGCTCGTAAGGAACCAACGAACTGTGTTGATATTTCCTGGAACGGGTCCAATGATGAGCAGCAGAGTTTTGGATGGGCTGCAAACTTTCCCAATACTTCCTTTGAAAACCAAGCTGGTACAGCATTCTAATAATCCAACTCAAAGGCACGGAAAACAACTTTGGCTTTTGCTAGGTTGAACTGTGTGTGTGTTTCTCCCAGACATTCAGAAACAATTTTAATTTTTGTGCATGTCCCCATCAATGCCTGTACGGGAACAAACTAGTTCTGAAACCCACTGTTCTCCTCAAGTAGAAGAGGCTGAAGTAGTTATACGCCCAGACATTTCAAAATCAGCAAGTGAAAACTCGGTCTATAACAAGACGCAAATTCAGAGTAGATCAGCAATTCATGAAATACAGCCAAGCCCATGCTCCTACATCCCTTTCTGAAAAAAGGCTCCCATTGATAACTGCTTGTCAGTTGACATAGAGTCCTAAACAGTGGAAACTGCATAATCCCTTTCATGAACTCGGAGTGAGGGTGTGAACTGTGGGGGTGGAGACAAGAAGCATTGTACAGACTGGAGAGTTTGTACTCCATCAAACGGAGAAAATCAGAGTGCACATCTAAATGATAATCATCTTCTAAAGACCTTTTTTACCCAGCACCTGTGTCCACACCAGCATCTGGGAGGATCTGTTGGGTGACGGCTGCCCTGACCCAGCACACTTCTCCCCTTCCTTCTCATCACCTCTCCATGTCGAGAAGGACACACACACACTGATAATACTGTCCTTAAATTTGCCTTGGTAAAAAAAAAAAAAATAATCAGGAACACTACTTCTTCCTGCCCTCCTTGTATTTGTCACTTAATCCAAACTGGCTGCTTCATTTACAAATTGCGTGCTTTAACAATCAGAGGGAAGAATTTAATAATGATTTTATGTGAAGAGCAAAGCAGTAGCAGATCCATACAATTGGTCCACTGTAAACCTCTCAGGTGGAGTTTACCAAGGGAGAAATTCCCAAAATGTAGTTTACTGTTTTCTCATGCCAAAAGAAAACGTTAAATAAAGTCGAACTGGTTTGGTAAATAAAAATCATAATGTAAAGAAAACATGAAACTTACCAAACTGTTATGACGGCTAGAAAATAAGTTGTTTCTTTTCTTTTTTTTTTTTGTACTATAAAAAGCACAAATGTCTCAAAGAAAATACTTTTCAATTGCTTTAAAAGAAGCATTTTCTCAGGTTTTAAGTATTACCTTCACGTACCCATGAATGTTCCCTAACCTTCTTAGATGTTAGACAAAAATCATAACAAAATTCTCCAAGTGAAACGAAGCAGACAATGTTTCTAAATTTTTCGGCAACATTTGTGTATACAAAAAAGGTTGATGGGAACGGAACATTGTTTTAATAAAGTATTAGAATTTCTCTTTTTAAGATGAAAAGCATAGTGTAGATGGAATACATTTAAACAGCATGAAGACTGTAGCACAAAAACTCAGTTACGATTAATTTCATAGCAAACTACCACTTAATTAGCCTACTTTTAGTTCTTCAAATGTCCCAACCTGAAACAGACTAAGAACAGTGAGAGCTGTAACTGCATTTCCTCCTTTTGTTACTTTGTTTCCACAACTTTCACGTTACAGCATGGCTCTGTGTCTCTGCCCTAGATGTTCAAGGGAAGGCCCGCGATCAAGCTACTTCACTTAAAATCCTGGTCTTTAATGCTTGAGTATTAAAGGTTTTGAGTTTTAAAGGGTTTGGGATGGAGAGGAAAGGACAAGCCACCGCTAGCAAGGGCCTAGAAGACTGGATGGGGCTTTGAGCAACCTGCTCTGGTGGGAGGTGTCCCTGCCCATGGCAGGAGGGTTGGAACTTGGTGATCTTTAAGGTCTAGATGATAATCTAGATGATTAAGGTCTTGGTGATTCTAGAAGCACGGGAGCTCCTCTGGAGCTGGCTGAACACTCAGTGCACCACAACGCTTCCCTGGAGCAAAGTAATTCTCAGGTCTCCCTGAGCCTCCACAGCCCCTTTCCTGTACCTTGTGGACATGACACTGGATGTGAAAAGGGATTAGAGGACAGTTTGGCTGACGAAAGACAGTCCCTGCTCACGGAGTTTGATTAGCGACTCGGCCACTGCCCTGGGAGCTGCTGTAAACCAAGGCAAAGTGCCGTGGTGCGGGGAGCACGGCGTTATAAGGGCGTACTTAAAAGCCTCAGCCCCGGGGGAAGGCGCCAGGAGGGAGAGGAACATGGTTGTGCCTCGCTGGTTAACATCAGGAAAGCAACAAGATGTCAGTGAGGTTTTTCTGCTTCCTGTTTGCGAAGCAATCTCCTCCTCCTCCTCCACACACAGACACAGAGCAGCACCACCACCCCGCCGCTTTGTGCGGCTCTTTGCCGGCTTTCCCTCCGGGCTCCCCGGGGTCCGTCCCCCGCCTCCAGCCCGGGAGCCGTGCCGCGCCGTGCCGGGCTGCCGGGGCTGCTCTCCCGGCTGGGAGAAGGCGGGATGCTCGCTCCTCGGCGACGGTGGGGGGGTGGCCGCCCTCGGCGCTGAGCTTTTGTTTGCCGCTGGCGGAGCCATCCCCACCTCCTCACACACACACACCCCCACACCCGAAAGCGGGGCTGGGTGGGTTAGACAAAGCCCCCGGCAGGAGCGCGAAGGGGGCAAGCCGGGGAAGGGTGCTGCCCGCCGTCGGGGCAGGCACCCAGCCGGCATCATGGCCAGGGGGAGGAGATAAACACATTGCTCCCTGCTTTCGCATGCCGGGGGAAAGGGGGGGAGGGAGGAGAGACAGGGGGAGAGCCGCCGCCGGGACGACCGCCTCCCCGCCGCTTTGTCACCGAGACACACACCCCCCCCCCCCAGTTCCCCCCTCAACACCGGGCGGGGGCCGGCGGCAGCTGCCACCCCGGCGGACCCTCCCGCTCAGCAGGGGAGGGCGAGAGGGAGGGACGTGCGAGGCTTGTAAACCACACGCTGCCATCGCGCCTCCCTCCTTCCCTCCCTCCCTGCTCCCCGCCGCCCATTGTGCGCCCGGCAGACGGCGAACACCCGGGTCGCCCTGTGCCCGCCTCCGAGCGCCGGCGGGCACCCCCGGCACGGCACGGCACGGGAGGAAGAAGGGACACACACACACATACATCAGGACACACACAGAGTCGCCCCACTCCCCCCCCCAGCGGCTGAGGCAAACCGAGCCGCCCCCC
>JAOXJM010000033.1:13412541-13439632 GCA_026413425.1 Tringa solitaria
CAAGATGATCTTGAAGGTCCCTTCCAACCTAGAAGATTCTGTGATTCTGTGAAATACATATAGTTCAGTAAATTACAGGGAAAACTGGAAATTAGACCTTATAGAAAAGAAAGCAAATGTTACATGCTGTTTCTTCAATAATATTTTAAAAGAAATCTTTTTGTCCCACTTTTTCTGCAGTGGGACTGCAAAATGTTTTTGTCCCACTTTTTCTTTCAAATAGCCTTTGCTGAAGCAAAGTCAAAATATGCTCAATTTAGACGGCTCAGGGAAAGCTTACCTGAAGACAGAAAATGCTAAAGAGGTAAGACATTAAAATAACAAGAAAATCCCTAAAAGGATACAGAGAAGATCTCTGTTCACGTTTGGTCATATTAACCAAAATACAAGACCCAGTAACTACTAGCTACATCACAAACCAAGCCTGCGTTCAGGCTATTTCCAGAGTCACTAAAGTTACTAGACAACATTCATCAGAAGTCTAGAACGCCTCCCGTCTTAGCTCAGGCTTGCAGTTAACTAATGGTTTACAGCCAACAACAGCTGATTAGATTCCAGTTAGGAAAAAAAAATCCTTCTCATAGTATGAATAGTGAGACTTTAAATAGATTACTTATGGAGGCTGTTGAGCCTCCATCATTGAAAGCTTTAGGAACAAGTTAGACAAATATGTCAGTACGGACACAAATGTAATTGATTTTGCCATGGAACCGTGCAACACATTGACTTCTTAAGGTTCCTTCTTATTATTTAAGCTGTTAATAACTGCATTTATTTACTTCTGACTTTGGTGCCTAATTAGAAGGTTACATATGAACTTATGTGTTGGTTCAGACCACAGGTCCATCTAGCTTAGAGCTCTATCTCCCTCAGCAATCCATGGAACACATACTGCCTCCCAGCCTTCAAACGTTTTCAAGTCAGGTTATGTGATTTAGATTTATGTGATCATTCTGTGATTCTGTGATTTATCACATTAGTAGTCTCTACAGCATCTTTTCCGAAGTTCTTCCTAGTTTCTCCTTCCACGTCTATAAACTCTTTGGTTATTCTTCCCCGAATGTATCACTTTACAACTGTCTAACCTGAGTTGCACCTCTCGTTTTATCGTACAGTCAGTCCTTCTGCAAGCTATGCAGTCTCCTTGTCCTTACCACCTTGCAAAGCCTCCTATCATCAGCAAAGCACTGCTTCACTGATTAACTTCCCTTCTCCAGGTCATTTAAGGATATATTGAACAGTACAGGTCCCAAGATAGACACCGTGTGGAATTTCACTAGTGATCTCCCTCCTGTGCAAGAACTGACCATTTACTTCCATCCAGTGATGGTCTACCCACCATTAACATCTTCCAAATCATATTCTCATCCATTCTAGTGCCTGCCTTCTTACACCAGCGACATTCTTGTGTTGCTTGGCTTTCCTAAAACACTTTGATAAAAAGTTTTGGCAAAAGCATTTTTCAAATCCAAGTTGACTGTATCAGTCAGATGATCCTACGTATCACTGAGTCCTTCAAGGAACTCAGAGAGCTTTGTTAACTCTCACTGATTAGGTAATATTTATTCCAGTAGATGCTAATTCTTTCTCTTATTACAATATCTACTCATTCGCCTGGAACACATTGCAAATTTTAGTTTGCTGGATACCCTTGGAACCTTTCTTAATCACTGACATCACATTCTTATTTTCATGTACTGAGGAATATTGGAGAGGTTATTGCATGCTACTGTTAGTAAATATTTCATCCCTGAGTTCTCTTAGAATTCTTGGGTGAATCCTTCAGATCCTGGAGATTATTCTGTATTCAGCTGCCTTTTGTACCATTACCTCTTCCAAATACTTCACTTTCAGAGACATTCTCTGCAGAGTTCCCTGAATGCCACAAAGGGCTCTGGAAGGACAATTTCCCTGATTTCTTCCACAGCAAACAAGGATGCAAATGGTTCACCTTCTCTCCCGTGACTTTGTCCTCCCTGGGAGTTCATTTCATACCCTTGTCACATTCAGGCTCACTGACAATGGTTTTTTCCTTCCAATGCACTGGAAGAAGGATATTGAACTATTTTTTATGTTCTTAGCTAGTTAGGTGTCCAACTAATCTTTTGTCTGCCTAATAATAACTTTAATAGTATATCTCTCAGTGTTTATGGTACTTTGGGCTTTTTTCATTTGGATGTGTCTTTAGCTTTTGGAAGGACACCTTCTTCTTTCTAATAGACTCTCTTCTCTGTTTGGCCACAGCCACTTCTTTTTACTTTCTCAGGGATGTCCAGTAAATTGTGTCCGCTTCCTCTTTGGTGTCCTTCTGTAGCCATCATGTCCCCTTCATGGATTTAATTGCCTTGGGTGCCACTCTTTGTTTATTCTTGGTAAACTTTCTCATTTTCACGTAGCTCCCCATGTTGAAATGAACACAACAGTGGTGGGCATTTTGGACTCTATTGCTCCCTGAAGGTATTGAAATCCAAGAGTGTTACATCATTCTAAAAGAGCAGTCTTAATGTTCAGCAAGATATATATGGATATATATGCATATGTATGTGTGCGTGTATGTATTCATTATATATAATTGTGCAAATTGCAATATAGGGCAGATGTGGCTGGTAAACTGTGAAGCAACTGTGAAAGGACTTCTGGTTCTTCCTGGATGTAACCAGACATGAGTGAGGGTTCATTTGGATCTGATCCCACTTCTGAGTTTGCCTGAAATATACGCTGATAATAATTAGCATTTATTGCATGTAGCTCTCAAACCCTTCTAAGCATCATTTTTTCTCTTTGCAGAGCAATTATGAGCCACAGAACAGTGAAGTACCAAAGGGCAGTACCTGTGAGTCTTCATTTCAGTCTGCTAACTATATTCGCATCTCCTTTATTTACTTGGAACCACTAACTTTGCAAACTATTGGGGGCATTGCTTTCAAATAATGCTATTATAATTATAGCTGATTTTATGGGGTAAACATGCCTGGATAAGGTATTTGCATCCTTATTTTCTGTCCCACTTTTGTCTGCATATAACAAATATTTTGTTGTAACAATGTAACATAGCATGATTTTCATGCAACAGATATTTTAAGGTAACTTTATTATTTTATTAAGATTGGGTTGCAATTTTATGGCTCAACAAGGCATTCTGTTTGAATAAGGCAATATAGACATAAAACCCATATTGTTGGGGCTTTGAGCTCACAGGTGTTCCCATGATTCACGTGGTACCTACTCCAGAGAAGTCTAGCCCTACAGACCAAGAATACCAAAGCACCATCTTCGCATAAGAACACAATCTATAAACAGTATCCATAAAATAGGAAACAAAGAACAACATTTTTCCATGGTGTAGCAGCAAACCCTACATGTATAGATTTTTTTTTTTGCCTAATTCCTGTCCTATGAGATGTACACTCCTTCCTTTTCCTCTTCACCCTTCTGACACCCCCCCTTTCTTTTTTTCGTATTAATCTGTTAATAGAAACAGAACTCAGTAAAAAAGTGTCTTAGCATTGCATGTCTCACTCACAGGGAGATAACATGTCAGCACACTAATTTTGTGTATTGGTCTACACTGATCTAGGGTCTCCACCATTTTTTCACAGTAACTTGCATATCGGTATTTTGATTTCTAGGTCAGTACACTGACCACAGTTTAATTTGGGGGGCACAGTTACTTGCTTCACTAGACAACCAATTTGTCAAGACCTGCAAATGGTAGACTATAGGAAAGTAGTACCTTTTTATTACAGATTTAGTGGGGTTTTCTTTTGAATCTACATTTCCTTTCTAGAAAAGGAAACACATGCTGCCTCAGCTAGTACGGCACCAGAAGCTTGATGCTTTTTTCTCTGAATTGACCTCTATCAGCCATTGGTAATTATCAGTTCAAGCAGGGTCACAGACTTTCCTTCCATAGAGAAGATAAAGCTGAATTGTACACTACGCAGTGGGTAATATTTATCAGCCCTTCCAGAACTCTCACATACTTGATGTAGTTTTATTTAGCAATGCTTTGATGCTAAGTCAAGCTCTGTGTCGCATATCATCTAAAGCTGGAATACCCAGTAGTTACTCCCTTTAACCCCATCTTACCAGTTTTGTCCCAAGTGTAGCTATGCACATTGCCAGCTGCCAAAAAAAAAAAAAGGGGCTGGTTTTGGTGGGGTTTCTTTGGTGCTTAATAGCATACTTTCTCTTCAATTTCTATGTCAGCATCCCACCATTCAGTTGCTATATGGATTAGTTATCTTTATGTGCATAAAGGTATCTCATGATCCATGAAAATTAATCAAGTGGAATGTTGTATTTATGAAAGCATCTAAGATTGTGCAGATAGGAAAAAAAACCAAGAAGAGACCTGAAGAGCATAGAGTATCATTCCATAAGCAGGAAAGATACTGAATTGGCAGAATAAATTATTCTTCAGCTGTCCACATAATTTTTTTTACTAAATGAACAGTCCATTAGAATGTACTAGCTCTATAGCCTTACTTGTCTGCACATGGTTCTTCAATATAATTTTATAGTAGTGACACTGAGAAGCCAAAAACCGGATACACAGTTTCCCCATTTTTCTCAGTCCTCAGAAAGAAGACTGTCATCTCTGCCACATTACCTGGTACTGTAACTTAATTGGAATTTCATCTCCAAGACACAGTAATAATAAAAGTTTGGTACTCTACCAATACTCAGAACTCCTTTACAGTCACTGCTAATTTACTGATTCTTAGCTCTGCTGAATCAGCATCACTGAAAGCAATGTCTCCCCTTAATCACTGACAGAAAGCAGTGCTTCTGCAAGGGCAGAGTCAACAAAGAACAGGATTATGGTAGACTGACAGTAGCCGTATCAACTCCTGTACAATCGTTTTAAAATTAGCTAAAATCACTAACCTTTCACTTCTGGAGCATGGGGTTCAATTCTGTGTTTAGCCACGCATGAAAACGAGTTCAGCAATCTTCCACAGAATCATTCATATAATTTGCCATGATTGGCAGATTTTGCTGTGGAGAAAAAGCAAATATGAATTAGAAAATAAAAGTGAGGTTTTGTCAAGTTGAAAAATTAAACATCAATAAATCTGAATCTCAGAATCACAGACAGCAAATTTAGATCTGAAAGCTTGGACCTTCGTGCAATCCTCACATGGACAGAGTGAAAAATGGAATAGAGGGCAGGATCACCACAGCATCAACGGAGCAGTCACTGAAACACTACTGTGAGTAGGATGGTTGCACACCAATGGACTACTCCTGAACTCTACTCCTCAAAAACTATGGAGATGCTCTCAGTACTGCCCACTTGAGTATAGCAGGCAGCTTTGTGTTTCAAACACACCCTACATTTTGCGAAGGCCAGCAGCCCTGCTTCACCCGTTGCCATGAATTCTGGGGTGCTGCTTAGAATCAAAAAGTTAACAGTCTGTTTCCAGACAGTGAAGAAGACTGCGAGTCCCTCTTTTCCATGAAGGAGCACTTCCTGCACAATAAAGAAATACAAATTAAAACCTATAAATACACATGAAAGAGGAAAAATTAGAAAAGGATAAATGTAAGAGTGAGAAAGAAGTGAAGAATGACAACCCCTCATCTGTCATAATCCTCTTCTCACTCGCTTTGGGTAACGAACTCTTAGATCTAAACCCAAGCCTCCCATATGAAATGAACCCAGGTGATAATCACTGAACTACCTCAGTAAGGACAGTGGATAGCCTTTTGACTCAGGCTGTGCGTACAACTGCTCCGTCTCTAACTTTTTCTCCTTATGTATATATTTTTTTTCTTTGACAAATACTAAATTTTGCATAGTTAGAATTCTTTGAAAGTAACCGTACAATGGTGCACTGTCATTGCAAAATTGAAATGGAACTGAAAAAAGATGGTATCTTTTCTCTTATGACCCAAATCAAGACACGTCTGATGCCGATGGTTCTTATATTATACACACTTTCAAGAAGGAAAACAATGTTGTTATATTTGTTTACACAACATCAATGACATGAATTCTGACTGCAGCCCTGTGCATTAGTGTAGTATAAATACTGTAAAACTCCCCTATACCTTTCATTCACTGCTGTGTCTAGAAAAAAGAGCCAACGTGAAATAACGATAGAGAAACACAAGAAGTTGATTGGTTTAACATAAACAGTAGTTGTAACTCCTTCTGTGAGGTTTAACTGGTTTAATAAAAACAGTAACAGCATGTGTACAGCAGACATTAACAAAGGGGATGTCTAAAGCACCCACCACCTCTGGGGCTCTTCAGATTATATTTAGGACTCCACAGTCAATGTGTTATGTGGGGAACCCTGCAAATAAAACCCAAGCAAACCCAACCATTTTTGTCACCCAGCAAGGAAACTGCTTCTGTTTCCATCCAAGACCTTGCATGAAGACCTGTCAGATTCACAGCGTAATTCCACCTGTTGCATACTAACTTTAACGTACAACAGCTTTCTGCCTTGTGCAATGGTAGTCTGTAGTTAAATCTCTAATAAAGATATTCTGAGCTGTGGTTTGTTGTAGAAAATTTTTCAGTTGTAGAAATTTTTTAATTATTCTTTTCCCTCCTTTTGGATGGGCCTTCTACATCCAAAACCATAAGCTTAGGCTGGTGTTAGTGTACTTTTGCCTCTCTGGGTTTCCTGACAATGTGGTCTGCTTTTGGGAAGAGCCAGTGCCACTAGCACCCGGAGCGAAATGCCCTGTCATACTCCTATGTTGTTGTAACAAAAAGACAGTCTTCTAGCCCACCTCTCATTTTCTCAATACTACTTCAAGAACTATCATTCAACAACAAAAAATAAACAAAACAAAAAAATGACAGCAAAATCTAATTTAACCATCCTTTGGCTAAATCCAGCAGGCATGTTAGAACCTAGTCCACCACAGTCTTATTTAAAAATGGGTGGCTGAAAGGTGCCATAGGATTTATAAAAGGGAAACAGATTGTCTCAGAGGCTGATGCCAAATAACTCATTGCCTGAGTTATCACTCTTCAATCAAAAAGTATATGAAGAAACTACATAAGTCATTTAGACACCAATCACCATGGAGTTATGCTGGCCTCTCATGTCAGTGATGAAACAGCCAAATTCCCTGACAGTGGTGAGTTATTTCTTTTATCACTGGAAGAGCTGCCAAAAGAATCATCAAGGCTACAGGCATGGAAAACATGAGGCCTCTCCAAATTCGAGCGATAGAAATACAATGTGTTTTATTACTTTAATCCTTATAATTTAAGTTTTCAAAATAATTACAACAACGTCAACTATAGTTAGGCAACAAAGTGATTAATTTAAATTATTTAATTCCTGCAAGAAAGCTTTCTTCCAGACCATGATCTTCGGGATTCTATTCCCACCTCCCTTTGCCCCCAGTCTTTCTCATAACTAAACAGGTATCTTTCAGCCCTGACAAAGACAGTACAAAATACCGGGTGTTTTATTACAAATTGTAATTCAGTCACTTTGGAGGTGGATTTTCTTCCTCCAGTTATAGTAATGACTTAGTATAGGAAGCTGATAATTTTTGTTGCACAGTAACATTGCTAGAGAGGTCACATACTGTAAGCAAGAGTATAGGTGTTTAGAAATATCTCTCTGCCTGGTCTGATTGCCTTTAAAAATCCTAAAGAAAGTAAAAATATACTCTTTCTCTCATATAGTTTTAAATACTTGTTTTAAAAAGCTAGCATGTACTGTAGAAAAGCAAGTTTTGTGGGCCTGATTTCAATTTGAGCAGAATTTCAGTTAATAATGTTGCACACATAAACCTCTCTTTTAACAGTCCATAATATTAAACTGAGGACAGGATTGCTGAAGAACTTTGTTATTTTTCCCCCCTATTAAATCAGCGTTACAGACTTTCAGCAGATGTCTTTAATAGACATTGTTATTAAAAAAAGTATTACATCAAATAAATTCAGACCATCTCTTCAGTATTACTTACTTCTATCATTAAGAGCAGATTTTCTCCTGTATCTTCAAATTATTACATTTAAGCCTAATACAAGCAAACAAAAACTCATCATCTCCAGACACTATAAACTTCTGTCAGCATCCATACTATTCCTATTGTTAAAAAACTGTCACTGCTTCCATTTACTATAACCCCCTATTTTTACAGGTTTAAAAGTTGGCCTTAGGAATGTGTTCTACTAGAAAAGTTTCAGCCCATAATAATTTTATTATTTAAACATCTATCTTCTTTTTAAGCTCTTGGCTGCCAAAGAGGTTTTGTAGTGTCAGGTATTTTTCTGAGCTTTCATAACTCAAAAATAATGTCATTTTTGAGTTAATGTCTTGCAATGTATCAGCTAATACATATGTATCTTCGTATTCTCACTGTTTGGGAAATGTTATTAAATAAAATCATTTTTTCGTGGCAAAAAACCCACCACAGGTGACGTCTCAGGGTCAAACTGTCAATAATACTATATGCCTGAGATAGGTACATGAAGTGACATTTATACTCCTGCCATAAAATAAGCCTTGTTGCTCTGATGTGAACATACAGTTCTTTATCTCCAACAATTAAGCTATTTATTTACCTAAGTAAATACAGATTTACGAGCTATGGATCACCTCTCTTTCCTCCACATCTGCACAGGTAACCTGACTATATATAGGCTGAGAGATGTCTGAGTACTCCTGAGTTCCCACAGGAGGACTTTAGGTCTTGACCAAATCTTGTCTTCATATTAGTATCGGCCTTCTCCCCCTCCAGCCTGATTTCCACAGAAACCCAATGCGTGATCAGATGGGAACAGCAGCAATCTCTGGGTCTGGATAAGTAAGAGACAGGATCTAGGTCAACCTTGAGAAACATCTGGAACTACAATGGGCTTTGGAGTTAGGATTCTCTGAAGTAATCCTACTGAAAGCAGTGAAGTTATTATTACTTATTTGTTTATATTGTATTTTTAAACTGGGTATATTAAAGTATATTGGTCCATCAGCAGTGCATATTACTTCCATATTTATTGTATGAGTGAGAGATAGAAACAATAGCATAATTGTTAGGCACTACTTCGGTTAAATCCACCTCCCCATCACAGACCCCTAAATGTTCAACTCTTAACTCTACACTTGTATCAACAAGGGGCTTGTAAGGATAAACACATTGAACACTGAGGCATGCAATGCCTTTGAACTAGAAATACGACTGATGCATAGTTTTGTGTATATCCTTGATGCTGGAATACAAAAAGATGCCTGAAAGCACATCCAGAAATTCTTAGTACTTTGCCTTAAAGGTCTGAGGACACTTTAGCTTTGAAGAGCATCGTGGCTCTATGAATCTGATCTCAAGTGCTGCATGAATTGTTCATGTAATACAGGTGCTTTAAAAGGTTGGTCACTGTTTGCTCTGCAAATCTTTACAGAGCTGTTCACAATGCCTATTTTCCCAGCAGCAGGCTCTTTTCTAGCCATTGAAAAGAACAGTTTAAGGCAATCATTAAGGGTTGTAGGATGAAAAAGGAGTGATTGAGATTGTTTCATAGAATAGAGTATTTCAGTTGGAAGGGACCTACGATGATCATCTAGTCCAGCTGACTGATCATTTCAGGGCTGACCAAAAGTTAAAACATGGTATTAAGAGCATTGTCCAAATGTCTTTTAAACACTGACAAGCTTGGGGCATTGACCACCTCCGTGGGAAGCCCATATAGATCCAGGTACTTCCACACAAGCATCACCTTAGCTTTGGGGTTGAAGGGCCACCAGCTCAGGGTCATAACTACGCTACAATCATTGGTTTTAGGCAAGTCCCTAGATTTTCAGGCTTCAGAAAAATAGTCTTCATTCAACAATAATCATTATTTATGTCAAAATTTCATGGTCTTTAAAAACTGGCAAGAAATTTTAATGAAAATGAAAGCCATTTTCTTTATCCTCCTAATTCTGCTTGGGGAAAATACCAGTAAGAATTTTGGAATTATTTTATGGAATAAAAAATAAAAGCTACCCAAAAGCTATGATTGCCACCGCAGCATACTCAAATTCATGCTATGAATTCTGGTACTCTTTCATGGTGTTAGATACTGCTGAATGAAAAAACCTCCTCTTTTAAACAGGAAAGTGCATCTGAGAAGCTTGTCCAAAGCATCCTAGTTTTAATATCCTCTAGTATTCTCTGGTAGTAAAGCAGCCATAATAACCTTGAGCTGTCCCTGAGACTCAAGTCAGCTGTAGCTGCCAAGCTACATGTAGTATCCACATACAGCACTGAAGTGTGAGGTATGAAGCACAGAAATTGTTTGAAAGAACTGCTGATGTGATTAGACAACACCTGAATTAATCAGACACTTCATGACATAAGGTAACTCATCTGGATGGCCCCAAGAAATGTCTATGTCTGAGAAACAGAGTAAAAGATAAAAAAACAACAAACAACCCCACACCCAAGTCACAGTTCTGCTGTACCCCCAAACATAATCCAGCACAGTAGATAATCTTGCCCACCTTTATATCTTTTCTCTACTCTGCACCTTGGCTGCTTCGTCTGCTAAAGACATAAATCACAGTTGCCTGGAGGGGCCAAAATTTAGAAGGATGCAACCACAGACCAGGGAGTTAATGACTGACTCTGACATCTGAGAATAGCTCTGCTTTTCTATCAAGAGCGTGATCATTTTTTTTCCCCTCTAGGTATACACATTTCATAGCAACACATTCTGTTGCTATTTAGGATTCACTGGCCACTTCCATTACAAATATTTTTTCCCAAGATTTATAACCAGAGCTTTTGTTACAATGTCTAATGCCAGAGAAAACTTGCCTCATTTTGCGTTTCATTGCAAAACCAGGACTATAACCACCTTCACAGAAATTTCCACAATTCTTTTGGTGAGCTTGGGACAATTACTAGGTGATGTTAGAGCAATACATACTTTAAGGCAAGAGTCAGCAAAACCTCTTCAACTCCAAATTGATTTAACTGTTTAAAAATCAAAAATACGGAATCCTCTGCATTCAAACAGAATCAGCATTGAGTGGAAGGCTGAATCCAATGATTGAAACCAAATAAAATGTTTGTGTGAGCCCCAGTGAGAACCAAAATAGCTGCATTTTGCACTGCTCTATTTATAACTCTATAATTTTAAATGGTAAGACCAAAAATAGTCATTGCAATATGTCAGCTCAATGTAATTTTTCTTTCCAAGAGACATAAATCGGTCTTTTTTTTTTTTAGAGAGTAGTAAAATAAATAATAAATAGTTTTCCAGATAACTCTAGAGGGTTTTTTGTTACTAAAGTTTTAGTCCTTTGTGGCAGGAGTTCCTGGCATCTGAGCAGCCTTTCCCTCATCTGACTTCATTTAGGATATACATCTATCAAGAGACTTTCAGAAATATGTAGCGATTTAACAAGGCAGCTAGTTCAAGTGGGGGATAATTAGGCTTTCACCCTCCACTTCACTCTGTGCCACTGTTTTTACCTCTATCTCCATCCTCATCTCCATTGTACCCTTAAAAGCAGCGGATCTGTGGCCAAGCATTGCACACTCCCCACAGCCAGAGACTTCCTCTGAAGCCATGGCGCGTAATTACAACCAGCTGCCAAGGGCTGCCGAGAGCAGGACAAGCAGCACCTTCCTGCCCAGAACGTAACCCCCAGGCTTTGCTTTGTGGACACCCCCAACAAGGCTCCTGCGTTCTCGTAGTAAAAGTTAAGAGAGAGCAACAATCTTCCCCCCCCCAACACACACTCTTCCCTGTACAAGTTGCCAAAAGGTGGTTTGCAGTTATGTAGCACTAAGGTAACAGAACACTTATGCGTTGATGAATTTTATCTCTTAAAAATCAAATTAATACCTAAAGAAAGCAATACCAGATGCATTGAACGTTCTGCTCAAAACAAACGGGGACAACAGAACTTGCACTCTTACACTTACATTGTGTTAGTATTACAAAATTATAGCATCCAGACAGTAAAACTGTATTACACACGGAACTGTAGACTCAACCTGTACAGACAGGCAGATACAGCCCATGTGAAAGAATCCTATGCCAAACAAAGTCATCCTAGGTTTTCTCTTACAGGATGCTGAGCTTCACAGGGGTACGAGAGGGAGCTCTCGTGAGGCTTCACAAACAGAAGTTTCTGCAAAAGGAGAATGTGAAGTATCCCAGAAACCCATGGCATATACAACCAGTCATCTTGGGTAGAGCAACAGCATTGGCTGCTTCCAGGTGCAATGGCTAATAACAGTAAATGAAAGTATCAGAAATACCCACATGATTTAAGAGCATAGCACATATGATCAGAACAGATTTTACACCCTGGGAATATAAAAAAATGATAATAGGGTTTGGTGCTCATATCTCTTCTTTTTTTTTTAATTTTATTTCCTTCCTTGGTGGAGGAGCACAGTCAGAACAGCAAACACAGTCACACCACTTTGAGTCCACGCCTCAAACCCTGCAGCTTTCACGCTGTGCTTTTCTTTTGCGCTAGCATTGCCTGTACAGCACACATATGGGACCTTTCTCTGCCTCTTACTGCACCACCAGGGCAGCATTGCATCCTCATCACTTCTCAGGGCTACACTTTTGCAGTTACTGCTTTGGCACTACAATAGGCTTAAGAAATTGCCCTCCGCTGTTTGCCTCGCTCACTCTGTTTGTCCTGATTCATTCCACTGATCCCATTCCAGCTGATCCCATTAACACTGGCAAAAGAGGGAAGCAAGAGGTGGTAAACTGTGGTAAAAAGAGGGATGAATGAGCAATGAGCAGATGGATGGAAAGGAAAGTGGTAAACATTAAACTATCTTTTCTATTGGAGAACATATAAGGAAAAAATGTTCTCAAAGAGCTTGGTTATTGGTAAATCTACTCCTTTGAATGTTTCTCTCAGTCACACATATTCCATGTTCCACCAGAACACTTGGAGTGGGATCTCAGAGCCTTAAACAGGCTGTGTAAATTTCGCTTTAATCTAAGACAACTGGGAGAGGAAAGCAGAATGGAGGCATGAGAAATGCATGCCACAGCAGAGCATAAGGATAGGAAGGGTGCATATACATTTTATAGCAATGGGGGGTGAAAGAAGAAGAATGCAAACCCAAACCCAAGAGCTTGAAGTACACAAAGGTGTACACAAAGGTTTACACAAAGAAACATACTCGGAAGAGAACTGGAGGAAGATGTGCTCTGCCCAACACAGGAGCCAGATTCTGGCTGCTCTATAGGTGGTTGTACATTATGAAAGTCACACAGGCAGCACAGGGGAAAGGGCACACATGAACAATCCCACCTGGGTAGCATTTTGCACTCACCGTCACCTGGTGTCAAAGCAAGCAAGGGAGGGAAGTAGCCAGAGAGGCATATAGGCATAGACATACACAGTTGGAGTGCCTACTTCTTTGTTCTGCCTTTTCAATTTCTGATAACCTTCTGAAACTTAATTCCTTATTGGTCTTCTTTAAGATTAATCCAAATTTCCATTTTTTTCACTTTCAAGGATGGGCTTACATACCTCAAATAAATTCCTAATCTTGACTGTTCATTCCAAATGTTTTCTTCAGCAAGAGCGAGCTCAGCTGACTTTCCCATTCTGGGCAATTTGCAGCTTCCAATGATGTAGCTATAGGATTCGCTAAAGTAACATTTGCAGGCTCCTAACTATGAACAAGCCTAACATATCAACAAAAATGTTCAGGTTCTCATACACCTAATGTTACACAGCACTAACAATTGAGGACTCAACTCAGAGGCTGTGTTATCGTGTAATTACCACTTTGTTGGTGCCAGATCGGTACTTTTCCAACCGAACCACAGAATCTCAGAATAGTTGAGGTCAAGAGGTACCGCTGGAGATCACCCACTCCAAGCCCCCTGCTCCAAACCGGTGGCTCAGAGGTATGTTCAGTTGGGTTTTGAGTATCTACAAGGATGGAGACTTCGCAACCTCTCTGGGCACCCCATGCCAGTGCTCAGTCACCCTCACAGTGAAAAAGCCAGTTTTTATGTTTAAATGGAATTTCTTGTATTTCAATTTGAGCCCACTGCCTCTCATCCTGTCACTATATACTACTGACAAGTGTCTGGCTCTATCTTCTTTCATCCTTCCATCAGACATTTAGGTAATTTATGTAGGAGAAAACATGGAGTCTACAGGTCTACAAACATAAGCCTAAAACATAAAATATCTTCACTTCAGCTTTGACACATAAAAATATGCCCCACTCCCATTTCAACACATCAATATAATTAAAGTTGGAAATTCATCATCTAGCTGTTTCAGTGAGCATTCTGTTTATCTACTTTACTTGTATGTTCTCCATATTCCTCCACCTGCTCAGTAAGCACTGGGATTATTTGATAGCAACTGTTTACAAACACACCAACTGGGTTCCACTTAAAAAATTTCTCCAGTTTTATTTGTGTGTGTGAAACAAGAGTCCAACCCTGACTAAAGACACACTGCAAAACTCTGACCACTCAGCAACCTATTTTTGAGCACTTGGTGAAAGCAACAAAATCCTTTAATCTTAGGGTTTTTTAAGTGTGATACAAACCAGGAAGTTCCTCACTTTTAGCAAAGGAACAAAAGCTAAATTTCTATCAAGATTTATACATGTACCAGCATGTCTTTCCAGACAGTCTAGGAAAAATCGTCAACAGTGTTGTCAGACTTCAGCCTCTTACCCTTTCCCCCCAAAAGCTGACAGCTAAAAGCTTGTAAAAGCTGATGGAGTTTTAAAACCGAAAGTTTGCAACCCTTCATCTCCAATACCCCCACACTCCCTTCTCCCAAGTAAATTCTGGAGGAAATGTCCCAGTGGTGATCATGACCAGGATTTCTGCTTGAAAGCATGGTTTTCCTTGTTGCCTTCAAATTCTACAAAATTGTTCATCACACATTCACTGAAAATTTGGTCTTGGCCAACTATTTTCCTCTGTTAGGTTTTGCTCTTAGCAAAGTAAAACAACTATTGCAGTTTTGGCACAGCAAAGTAGGAAAGATTTTATTTTTTTTTTTACACTCTTTTTTCATCAGGAACAGTTATTAACTTGCCCTGAAATCAGAATGTGTTAGTGTGGTGTGGGAGACAGTTTCTGGCTGAATTTGTAGGCCTGGTAATTAGAGATAATCTTTTATTTCTATCTGTACATCTTTGAAAGATAATAACCATAGTGCCCAATGACAGCATTTTTACAATTTTCCTTCAGAAAAAAATTTCAATTTCAGGCATGTTAATCATGAAAAAGTCACTCTCAAGCAAATGAACATAAGATGGAAGTGCAACGAATATACTAAAAATCCTTATTAGCCTACAGGCTGAAGTAGAGGTGGCGTAAGGCTGTAAAGACACAGGCTAGGCATAGATAGCTGTTCTGATTAAGGGACAAAGCATTAAGAAAGAACACAGCTTGTTAGAGATGTCAATATCAAAGAGTGACTGGAATTACTTAGAATGGTTCAAGGTAATAAATCTTCAGCAAATGGAATGTACTTAAGAAAGGAGAAATTTAGGTCAAATCTCAGGAAAAGATTTCTAATGGTGAAGTACAGAAGGTTATGGAATATTTGCCTGAAGGAAGAGACACGAGGCGTATCCCTGGAGACTTTTAAAACTACGCTGGAAAAAGCACTGAAGTATCTGGTACACAATAATCCTACACCAGGAAGGAGAAAGGCTAGATGATCTAACTGGGCTTTTCCATCTCTGCTTTTTGTGATTCAGTGGTAATTCCACTGGTCAGTTTTAGTTTCAAATACAAAAATCCAACATCGGCTGTAAGCAACCCCTGTTGAATGCAAATGCTGTAGAATAACTTACCTCTTCACCCCAGCACAGAACACAAACGCTCTTCAGAGATTAAAACAGATCCCATTTTTTAAATTACTTTTATTTGAATATGTCTATGTTATGATGAAAAGAAAATATGTTAAAAATGTGAACAGTCATTGTGTTTGTACTTACAGCAGGGATCAGATATGCTCAACCTGGGTACTCACATTAAAATTTCCAAATTTTGAATGGAATTTGTGCAGATACTGTTTAATTGAGGCAGATTCTGCAGGTAGTGTTATAATGCTGCTCACTATGAGGAAGAGTGATAGAATGAGATTTTGTGAACTTTCAAAGGCAGGCTTACACCTTTCTTACTTTCTGCTCTTTTTTTCAGCTGATGCTGAAGGAATAAAGGAAAAAAAAAAAAAGAGAGGTAGTATATTTTACATAGAGTCCTCTGAAAAATCTTACTTTTTCCACTTAAAATAACCACTACCCGGTCTTGATCTAAGGTTTGGAAAAAGCTGCAGTTATCCGCCTTTCTGAAATCCACGAAGACACATGCTGTTCTTTGAAAGCTCTTGCTCTATCACAGTTGATCACAGGTAAGTAGCAAGGACTGGGCCAGCAGTCCCTCTAAACTTTATGGAATAGGTGAATTACATACATGATACTAGAAAGGAGTAAGAGTTGTAGGACCGGATGAAGATATATTAACACAAAACATGCAGAGAGTGCATCTGCATTACCATTTCAGTTTGTATGAGGAGCCTGCTTCTGAAGAGATTTCTCCTGATTGTTTCATCCTGGCTGGTTCATGTCATGGCATAGTTTGAAGCTGGATTACTTTCAAATAAAACAACTGGACATGCAGTCCATTGCTCCAGACCAGAGTTAGTACAAAGCAAACCATCCTGAAAGGCATATAGTGTGGTCCTCAGCACCAGCTACATTCACTGTAGAATTCCACTGCATCACACTGTTTCTTAAGGCAGATGTAGCCATAACCCCTCTAACAGCCCCCTTCCCAAAACTGATGGCACTAGCAGGATTTTTAGGAAATTAATGGAGAACCTGGAGCAGTACCATGCACACTAGAAGCCTGGCTCAGTAGTGACTTCTCCTTTTCGATCTCCTTCCTAAGTCAGGTTCTTTAGATTTTTTCAGCACTTGCACTAACTCAAGTTGAAATCCTGTCGGATGTGTTTACGCCCATTCAGAGCATTGGGGAAAGGGATACAGATGCTTCCAGGTGCTGGAAGGCTCCCACAAGTCAGCTGGGCACTGGTGTCATTGAGGGAACTACCCACACTGCTGCCCAAAATCAAAGCATCCTTTAAACACACCGATGGGACACGGCATCGCAAAGTGTTTCAACACACACACACGCCCCTGAACACAAGAAATAAAACTCGATAACACCTGATCCCGCAGCATCAGGCCCAGCACCAGAGACCGCATGCCCAACTCAGGCCAAGAACAAGCCGTTTCATCGTCTAATCTAGCAAACAGTGCCACTGGCCAACAGCCATAGGGGATTTTTAAGAGAAAAGTCTATAGAGGTGTCTGTGTTTCACATCCAAGCTCTAAAAACCTGCGTCTTGTACTTGGATCAGTGAACTCCAGCATACCCACACAGCTACAGCTATCATCTACCTGCTGCAAACTTTGGGTGGAAACTGTCTTATCTTTTTTATCACGCTTTTGAGGCATGCTGCCAGTGCGTTAGAGGCACGATCCCCAGCACAGGAAGCAGCCCACGTCAGGACATTTCAGGCGTCAGGAAAACTCCCTGTCACAGACTGTGCTTCCTTTGCAGAACAGGACCAGGCCTAGGAGCTCAAAACCTGGACTGTCACCACCGTCGCTTCAGCCTGCAAGAGGGTCACAGCACCGAACTGTGTAAGAGCTGCAAAACGCCCTTCGCTTTCAATTCCTGCCCCCGCCACCCCTCTGTCCCCACCCGCAGAGGCTTTTCCCCTCTGCCTCCCTCAGACCCCTGCAACCCCCGCTTCCCGAGCCCAGGCTCGCCCGGCTCTGCTCGCCGCCTCCCTGCACAAAGCCGGGGCTACCGCCCGCCTTCGGCACCGCTGGCGCCCGGAGGAGCCGGGCGGGCTCCTCCTGCTAGGCCGGAGCCACCGCCGCCTCCTCCTCCTCCTCCTTCTCCCCGGGCGGGCTCCTTCAGCCGCGGGGCCACCGGCGCCGCCTCCTTCCCGCCGCGGCCTGGGGCAGGCCCGCCACCTAGGGCCGGCCGGCGGCACTGCGCGGAGCCCGCCCGGCGCCATGACAGGAGGTGGAAAGGCCTGGAGCTGTACAGGGCCCGGGCGGAGAGGAGGGAGGAAGGGGCTGCGCTTTGCACCGGTATCACCGCCGCAGAGAACAAGTGCATACAGATAAACCGGACCTGAGGGCGAGTGTTTGGACCACCTGAGGTGGGCGAGGTCCTGGAATGACCTCCCCATTGACACAGCAGTTTGTAAAAGTCGTTGCTTCGTGGTGCCGTCTGCAGTAGTAATGGCGCGGACGCCCCTGATACCTCTGATAGATCCAGTTGCAGTGGTTTTGGCTGGGGTAGAGTCAGTTTTCGTCGTAGTAGCTGGTATAGGGCTATAGAATGGGTAGAGTTGGAAGGGACCTTAAAGATCGAGTTCCAACCCCCCCACCATGGGCAGGGACACCTCCCACCAGACCAGGTTGCTCAAAGCCCCATCGAGCCTGGCCCTGAACCCCTCCAGGGATGGGGCATCCACAGCTTCTCTGGACAACCTATTCCAGTGTCTCACCGCCCTCAGAGGAAAGAATTTCTTCCTAATATCTAATCTAAGTCTCCCCTCTTCCAATTTAAAACCATTACACCTTCTCCTGTCAGTACATTTCCTGACAAAGAGTTCTCCTCCGGCTTTATGTTTTGGATTTGGGCTGGAAACACAGCCGATACCATCCCTGCTAACACGGGGATGTTTCAGCTCTTGCTGAGCAGTGCTTACACAGAGTCAAGGCCTTTTCTGCTCCTCACGCCGCTCCGAGAGGTTTGGAGGGGACGCAGCTGGGACAACTGAGCCCAGCTACTCCCGGAGGTGTATTCCATACTGTATGACATCACGCTCAGTATATAAAGCTGGGGGAAGAAGGAGGAAGTGGGAGACATTGGAAGTTAGAGCATTTTGTCTTCCCAAGTAGCCATCACACGTGACGGAGCCCTGATTTCCTGAACACCTGCCCGCCCGTGGGAAGCAGTGAATGAATTCCTTGGTTTGCTTTGCTTGCGTGTGAGGCTTTTGCTTTACTTATTAAACTGTCTTTATCTCAACCCAAGAGTTTTTCCCTCTCTTGTACTTTTCTGATTCTCTCCCCCATCCCAACCAGTGGATGAGCAGCTGTGTAGTTGCCAGCTGGGGTTAAACCACGACACCAGTCTAGCAAGGATGAGCTAGTCCAGTTGTAAAAGAGCAAACCAAATGTCTTCTGAGTGCTCCCCACGGATGAAGAGGCACAGTGCAAAAATAAGATGGGGAGAGCTCCTGCTCACAGGTATGAGATACACAAGGTGGGCACCCAGAGAGCAGGCTGGGGCCCGAGTGGCGGCGACGCCTTTCTGCAGAAAGCCAGACCTCCAGGACAGGGCAAGCAGTATGAATCGGCAGTGTCATTCTGTGGGGGGAAAGGCAAACATCACATTTGGCGCGTCACAGGAAATTGCTGTGTGAGAGAAGTAAGCTGCCTGCTTTATTCAGTTCTATTAAGGCATCAGCCATGAGTGCAGCGCCTTGGTTTTGGCACCGCATTTCAAGAATGATGTCGATAACTGGAGAGAGCAGCAGAGAGCAGTGAGAATGATCAGAGGGTTAGAAAACACAACCTACAATGAAAGATCAAAAGAACTGCAATTGTTTAATCTCAAGACAGGAAGACCGAGGAGGCGTATGGTCACAGTTTTCAAAGGAAAGGAGTAATTTGTTCTCCATGCCCGTCATGAACAAGAAGTAATAGATTTAAATTGCAGCAAACTTTTTTAGTGATAAGCACAGCGAGACGTTGAAACATACTGCCTGGAGAGGTTGTGGTATATGTGTCACTAGAGAACAAGTTAAACAAATATATTTCAAGACCGACATAAACAGAGTGGAACTCTTAATGAGGACAAAGTTTACAACAGCTAGAGATCCCTCCAAATTTTTTGCTATTATTTTATGAGAGCAAACAATTATTTTTTTTTGCTTCAAACACAATTAGGATTCAAAAAGGGGGGATACTATTTCCATTTTTTTTTACTGGCTTACCACGTGAATTAAGAAACAGCAAGTATTTCTGTATCTCATCTCCTTCTATCAATAAAACGGAGGCAGTAATACACAATTTATGAGGATACTGCGAGTCTGTAATGCATTATTGTAACCTTGTGGATGCTGGGAAAGGAGGTGGTATACAAATGTAAAATATTTCCAGACCCTTAGTTTCTTTTTCATACTTGCACTGCTTTAAATACTGTAATTTGTTTTCCTTTCTTCTCAAAGGGTTTATAGGCTAAGTACACAGTGATCTTTACTTGTAACAGAAGTACAGCTCTTCCCAAAGAGGAACAAAACAGAGTTCATGTAGTTTAATAGAACATTGAAGTTGAGAAACGCCTCTAGGTTAAAAAAAACCCACAAATCCTAACCATTATATTTCATACTACTACAAATGTCTTTTATCATGTAAGTTTCACCAGAAGGAATTTCAAATTCAGAAACAGTGATCCTTTCTGCTCACTTATGCATGTTGAAAGGTCTCCTGGAAAAAATCTACCTCCCAAAAACAATTAGCGAACACGTACAGCCAACACTAGCAGTGAATGTTTAGAAGCTCTGTCCAACTAAAGCAGAGCTGAAGTACCTCATTATACTTCCCTTCCAAAATGCAACAATGGCTTATATTCACAAGACCTTTAAAACTTTCTTTGTTGTTAGTAAGGTTTATATTTAAAGAAAAACAATTCAGGTAAATATAGCATACTGTGTAATCCAGGGAGATAACTGCAGTTCAGATCCACTAAAAACAATGATCCCAAATTAAAATAATTTTTAAAAGCCTTATTCAGACACTTCTTTCTAATCATCCTATTAGAAATATATCCTCTCTGCACATTTCTGCAACAATGTCCAAAATAAACCCTGCCTCTTCTTGCCACACCAGTGTCCTGCTTTCCTGTCAGCTTGGCAGCCATTCCTCTCAGTAACCAATATGGAGTCCCACAGCCCAGTTTCTCTCTGGTAGCAGGATGGTGGCCATGACAGTATAGTGGCAGTGTCCAGGACACAAGCCATGCATGGGGAAGGCAAGAGGGACAGTGCTGGAGATGGAAATATGGCTATGGTACACCTCAATGCAAGACCTACCGAAAATTGTTGGAAAGCTCTCCTTGGCCCTCAACAGGAACTTAATTCTCACTCGTGTTGTTTGAACTATAAGGCAGCATTTTCAAGCCCAGTTCTCTCATACATTTTTCCTAAGCACGCATGTACACGTATCACTTACTAAACTGACTGGGATTATTTACACATACCTTGTTCCTCATGTGTGCATCTACATTTAAATATTTAAGAACACAATCCTGGAAAAATAATTTGAAAAATAATTTCCTTTTAGCATACCAGCTGCTGAGATGATTAAGTCACTAATACTTTGTAAGTTCTCCAGCTCTCAAGAGACCTCTTGTATTCGGTATTATTTGTAGAAGTGCAAAATCCCTAATTCCTATCTAGCTTAAGTCAAAACCCATTGCAATCAACTCACTCTTTTAAAAAAATTATTATTACAAAGAAATCACATCAGAATTGCTGCTACATTCCATTGCTCTTTTTTTTCCACAGCACTGCTTTTAAACTGATTAATTCTTATTCATTAAAACTGAAGATAGATATTACAAACTACATTTAAACTCATATTTGTATTATTTTAACAACTAGAGTTCTGCACAGGAGTTGGATTACTTTGCTCTATACTGGTACGTTTGAAGATGCAGGGAAAAGTTTTGCAAAGATGTGATCAGCAATCAAATGCTTACACCACGTAGAAGTCAAGGAAAGTCAGACACAGAACCCTCACTTGTGCTTATCAAAAGCCTCCTTTGCTTTTGCTGAATCATATAGAGCTTTTGCTATTAAATAAATAAATAAAATAACAATAATGAGCAGAAGTGGAAAAAGAGAGAAATGATTGAATATATTCTTAATGGAGCTGCTCAACATTTAGTACTATATGTTATTTTCAACCTTTATTTTCTGCATCTCTTTAAGACTTCAAGTGGTAGCACTATCACTGCCATCTCTATTCTGTACCCGGGGAAGTGCTTCAACCTTCTTTGAAACTTTTCAATGGGAAAATTTGTGAGAGTCAGTTTTCCTTGACTTCTGTCAACTCACTGTTCAATAGTACTCTTTTGGTGTGCAAAGCCATTTGCATCGAGAGTTCTTCACTGGTCACAGTCAGAGATTGTGATACTTTCTGGCACCACATAACAGTACAATTCAACAATAAAGCAAATAGGTAAGTTCTACCAGAACTTGTAAGTTGTACCTAATCAAAGTCCTAAAATTACAGTTTGTAAACTGGAGTTAGGTAGTACAGTTTCTTGAATCAGCTACAGAGAGGTCAAGGGTAAGGTGAGAATGACTGCAGTTTTGAAAAAGGACCTTGTCTGGGGATACAGTCAGGCTAGAAACTGGAGTAGGGAAGGAAACAGACACAAACTATCCTGACAAGTAGTGTAGGAACATGAATCAAGGAGGGAAATTAAAGATGAGCAAGGAACTTTGAGGTAACTGCAGCAGATGAAGAAACATTGGACCTGGAAACCAGAGGGAAGAGTTGAGTTTAGGCATGTTGAGATGCTGGAATACCTATGAGAGCTAGTGTGATGCACTAGGACCAAGAAACTGATGGAAGGGGAGGGAGGAACTAAAACTGTACAAAGTGTCAAAAGAAAGGAGATGGCAGCCAAGAGCAGTAGGTATTAGGAAGTGGGCAAAGACTGAGCATAGAAGCGGTCACTGCAAAAAAGGCCAGAGAAGTGAGGAGTCGGGAAAATGGGAACCAGTATTGATTGCTTGAGGACTGGAATAGGGAGCCTGGAGGAATTAAATGAGGAAAAAAAACTGAGTAGGTGAAGAGAAGCAGCCTGGAACGAGAGAAGAAAAGGAGGACCAGGAGAAGGACAGGCTGGAGAAGACAGGGTAATGAAGGGTCGCAGTTGTCCTTTTGACAGAAGCTATCATTGCAAAGCCTGGAGTAGCCCCTGCCATGTCTGAATCCCAACTGTCTTTGGAACCCACTGCTAAAGCCCTTTTGCAGTATACATGGAGAGCATGCGTCATAACAAATTCAAGTTTCATAACTTCAGATCTCTTGCAAAAAGTGCAGATGATATGTATGTACTCAAATATTAGCAAATGCCAGAAGCATGCAGCCTTTTTTGCGTATGCGTTATGACACTAATTACATGATCATGTGCTACTTTTTCCACAATCCCCTTCCTTAAATACAGCAGCTCTGGTGACAGAGTTGTACCGCACAAAAAGCTATTCTCCATTTCATTTCTGCTTCAGTTGTTGCTGGAAATGGAAAAATAGTAAGTGAAGCTGAGACTTTCAGGAAGAGAAAGGAATATGCCACAGTTAAGACACCTGAAGAATACCCCGGTAAAACATATGCTACTTTTATTCCTGCCTCAAGTTTTCCATGTAATTCTAGTTCCAGTTGCCTGTGATCAGTTTTGCAGACACTGTGTATTCAGTCTTGTTGTGTAGCCAATGGGACTTGTGCATTCAAGTTACTGAAGTGCTAAAGTACTCTAAAACTTCAGATCTTATGAGCATTAAATCATATGCTTGTAATTAATTGACAGTTCAAATATCTTTATGTCTGATTTTATTCTCCATAATACAGTATTAAGGCCTCATTTCATTCACACATGGGAACCTTGCACAGCAACTGTCCCTGATAAGCAGCCTCCCTAACAATCTCTAATATAAACTTCTACACTTAAGAAACACTTTGGCATGTTATGGACACACACCTGTAAGGAAAGCCTCAGGCTACACTCTGAACAAATAAATAAGCAAAACATTCCAAAAAAAACCCCACCCAAACAACCACCTCAATAAGCCTTTATAGCCAGAAGAGCATGTGGCTGTATCACAAACAGGCACCTCCATAACCCTGCTGGATAGGTTAAACAGAAATGTGGCAGAAGGTTCAGTGCTGGGTTGTACAAATCCTCTAGGGAGGCTGGGCATGCACCTAGGTCATGCTGTATCAAAATTGGAACACTTCCACCCTGTGAATGTCACCTGTACCTTCCAGGTTACAGACTTGTATTTTGATGCACAGATTTATTTCCATTTAACACTGTCCATGCTAGACACCAAGACAGACAAATAGAACCAAAACAACAGAATACAATGATATTAAAATTGTATGCCACAATAAAAAATACAAAAAGGAGAAAATTAAATAGGTTAAAGTGTTAATTATGACAGTCCTTAATTTCGAACACTTGACTTCGCAGTCATAACAGTGCTATTCCAAAATAGTTGTGTGTGGATAGGGTATGGACAGATATATACATAGAATTATTGTCATAAATGAGTGTCAATAGAAATAGTATGCTCAGTGTACTGATTTTAAATAATATCTTTAAACAATAAATTTGTCAGTGTTCTTACATCTTTGTATTTTATTATGAAAAAATACTTTTATTTTGAACAACTAAATGTTGGATGTATTAATGCTAGCTATTTACTAAATATTCATCATTCTCAAAGCTGAAAATTATTCCAAAGCAACTGATTGTTTTATTTGTCAGCTACACATATTAAGGCAACAAGAGCCTCCTTGAAACAGGTTCTTAATCCTCATTAAATTGAAGAGCTGTCAGTAAATATCATGCGAAAGACAAGGCTATTGGTACTAGAATATGTAACAAGAGTTTCAAATTCTGTTGCCCCAAACTTGGTCACAAGAGAAGATATTCTGTCCAATTAGTGAAAGATGAAGACGTCTGGAAGCACGAGGATGTAATGATACAAGGACACTTAAAAACAGGGTGCACATTTTAAGTGAGACTATGGGATTTGAGCCAAGGTACACGTATATCAATCCTGATTCAGCTGAATTCCTCTTTCAGAAATGCTGTCTGTGCTTATGATGCTACAGATATTCAGTTCCAATGAAGTAAAAGAGAACTGATGGAAGCTACAGGACATATAACGAACAGAAGCCTTTGTTCCAATAGACCAAGCTATCATCATTTAAGAAAATTAATACTGTATTTTCATCTACTTGCTATAACTTCAATAGTAGGATACATGATACTATTTATAGCATGTGATGAATAACTTCTTTTCGAATTCTGATACAAGTTTTTTAATAAAATGCATTAGAACAATTACAGAGAAGGTAACAGAAAGTCCATCCAGCCCAGTTTGCTGTATCTCCAACAGCAAGCAACAGAGTATGAGTAGGAAGAGTATCACTGTACGCTTACCATGTTCGTAAACTCTTTGTAGCTTGGGGACTTCCTTGAGCCAAAGTTAGTCTTTTGTGCTTTGAAAATGCATCCAGTCACTCTTACGTGAGCACTAACTTTCCTGACATACTTTCTGAAGAATACAACATGATAATGCAAAATAAATTGTGCATAGTTTCATGCCAAATTTCCAAGAGGAGCCACGATGCAGAACAGATGAACTTTTGAAGCAGGATTAGATAAACTGCTTAATTAAATGAGTTTAGATTCCTTAGGAAATCTACTGGGGTTGTTTAAACCCGAGTGAAAAATTCTGCAATAGTAGTAGTAGACATGCACGGTGTCAAGTTAACACTACAGTTAGAGGGAAAGGTGAAAAAGAATCTCTCTCTTATGGTAACAGAAAAATCCATCCAGAATTAGTAAATTATGATTAATTTCAACAAATGACAGGAAGGTCAATAACTTTGGATAGAAAACAGATTAAAAACTTGCAAAATCAGCTCTTTCACATCTGAGAAGGCTAAAGGCAACCAACATAAATACAATTGCTGTAATCCCTGCTGCCCACCCCAAGACAAATTACTGGATTTAGACGAGACAAGGAAGTTTTCAGGATGCATGATTCTAAAATATCTGTGCAAAAACAGAAATGAGAACTGTAGTTCCTTTTTAATATATCGTGGCTATTGCCTACATTATCTAGTAGCAGGGTCCGATAGGAAAATACTTGTAAAATCTGAAGGGTATAAGATTTACCCACACTCTATATTCTTGTTTATATTCTACCTTATTAAAAGAGCTATTTGATTAAGCAATTTATTGTCAGGCCTTTCTTACTGAGATCCAGAAAGAAGCCTGCATCATCTCTGTCTCCCCCTGGCCTGTGCAGAGCAGTAGCTCTGGTCTATTCTACAGCCTGAATGCCCATTAGTGTTTGGAGTATATTAAAGTGTGGTCCTGGTGCCCCAGTGATTTAATTTCATCCAAGAGGAAGTTAGTTTGTACACTCAGAGCAATCCGTGTTTTGAACAAAAATCCCAGCAACTGGGGGTGATCATTGCATTTACTATCTGACCAACACAAATGTAAAACCATCCCTAATTTAAGATTATCAAGTAGACTATCTGTGTTTTATGCACAAGTATCATGGACCAAGTTCTCAGGAAGAAATGGAAGCTGAGATAGAGAATAGAGGAATGAAATAGAAAATAAGCTTAATTTTTTGGAAGACATGTTTCAAGATTAGGTTAGGCAGTTTGTAAGAAAACACTGAAAGGAAGTAAATATATGATAAAAACCCTAGAAAGTAACTTTCTCAGAGAACACAAATTGTTTTGTATCAGAGTTGTATTGCAAAAACTGTAGGACAACTTCAGCTTTAACTTACACCAGCACATAGTCATACATAAGTGCAGATCCCCTGGAAATCTCTCCTCAATGTTCTCCAGGTAATTTTCTCCATAGAAATTAGCTCACAGACTTTCTGCTGCTTTTAGCAGCTGAAAATTTTGAGCATGGAATACTATTCTCTTAGGGATTAAATAATTTTGTAGGAATCACATTGTTGCTGAATCTAAATTTCAGTTTCAATTTTAGATTAAGCTAAAAACATTACATTATTCCAAGTTAAAGGACAGCACATGCACTACTCCAGACATTCCAAGTCTTACTACTGCATGTAAGGTTTGGGGCTCTGAGGCAGATGCCACTGGCTCTAAAGAATGAATGCTTTTGAACTGGGAGACGCACACTAGTTTTACTATTCAATTAACCTAGCTCCATGAATACACTTTGCTGTTTACAAACAGCAATGTGCTGTCACAGCTCAGGCCTCTA
>JAOXJM010000033.1:13453859-13467073 GCA_026413425.1 Tringa solitaria
TTCCCTGGGCAGCCCATTCCAATGCTTGATAACCCTTTCCATGTAAAAATTTTTCCTAATATCCAACCTGAACCTCCTGTGGTGCAACTTGACAACTTATTGCCACATTAAACGCAATATCTAGTTAGTGAACCTCCATATGGTATAACTGTCAACATACACAGAAGAAACTGCATGGCCTCCTAAAAGAGGTCATAGGAAAACTCTGTTAAAATCACGGCATTTAAGAGATTTGTACTTTATTTATCCCCATATTTAACAAATGGTCACATGCTTGAGCTGCTGAAAAATAACTGGAAGAACAGTGATGACCTATGTGCAACTCTAACAGTCTTACAGTGACTGTGGATATAAAGACAATGAGTTGTTGGCTGTTGAATGCTTTGCCTCAATATACACACTGAGACAGAAAGAAGAAGAAAGCATGTGCATCTCCACTAAATTGCCTCCCATGACTAATCCATGCTCTTGATGTGACTCAATGACTCTAGCTCACTACAGCAAGTAAACCACCATGGCTTTACACAGAAACTCAGCTTTTTGCGTCCTATCATCATTAGAGTAACACCTTCTTAGTTGCTATGCTTATTGCTTAGCCACCAGAAGAGCTTGAATTCCTATTATTTATTCATCTATCCCAAGGCCTAACTTTCCAAAGATGTGTTCACAGATGACAATTGCACTGTTTACTTGAGCCTCATCACACAAAACTGATTTAAATTAGCTAAACATGCTGTGGGTATTAGACTCAGAGAATAAAAGGGCTAAAATTAGGGGTGAACAACAACAAAAAGCAGAAGTATAAACGCTGAGGTTTGACTTCCTTGGTTTGCATGTGTAAGAATTCTGTTGATTTTTATTACTCTGGCAGTCCTAGAATCGAGTAAACATTCCCTCCAAACCCAGGAGCTTTTATAGGTGTCCTGGTTTGAGGTAAAACAGAACCAATTATCTCTTTTGTGATTTTACTTTTTAGCTGGGGCTCTTCTAACTAAACTCTGAAATTAAGAGCATATTGTTCAGAAACTGTTCACTCTCACAGTGATAAGACCTGATTATACCAAGGAATGGTATGCAGAGAGGCCCTTGCTTATACTTATTGCTATAACAACCAAGGTCAGCTAATTTTATTTGCCCCATTAGAAGGTTGGAAACGGAAAAGCGTAGAGGGGTCGTATCTGTGGGGAGAGCAGACAGGACAGGTGACCCAAAACTGATCAACAGGGTATTCCATACCATCTGCATCAAGCTCAGTATAGAAGGTGGGGGATCAAAGGGTCAAGTCTCTTTCTTCAATGGCCAACGTCCAAAGAGGACCCTGTCTGTTCATCTGCCTTTGATCCTGATCTGAGCATTCCTGACTCCAGATCCTGAATCCAGCTCCTGTCCATCACCAAGTCCAGTCTGGGACTTTTCCCTGTGCCTTCTGGTGATGTGATCATCATCCTGAGAGCTTGATACAGTTTTGTATATACTGTATACTTTTAAAAATTCTATTTATTATTATTAATAATTATTATTTCATTATTCATTTATAATTTCATTTAAGTAGTTTAGCTCTTTTTCTAAACTCATAAATCTTTTTATCTCTTCCTCTCCTCTCTTTGGACAGAGATGGGGGAAGGGGACATCTGTCATTCTGATTGGCCAATCTGGCCAAAACCACGACAATAGGTTTGTTTAGTTCCACTTTCTATTTTACTCAGAAACGTGTTTTGTAAAAAATAATAATTTATAATACTTACAAAAACTTTACATAAACATTAGGTATATTTAGCAGAGTGAAATGGAACTGAACTACCTTTGGACTTTTCAAACTATTCTGTAGTAACTGATCGTAGATGCGTTCCTAGCATGCCACAACTACGTTACAGAATGTGTTAGCTTAACTCACCTTTTTGAGCTGCTCTTTGAGCATATGAAAATACTCACTCATCCATAATTTAACATCAGTGACACTATATCAGGGTAATGATTTAGTAAAATGTATTTCTCCATTAGCTGCTGGTAATTGGAGGCTGACCATGCTCTCTGCTGACCCAAGCAGCAACTATCACAGCAACTTCAATTAAAAAAAAGAAGTTGAAAAGTCTCTCAATCAGACTTCTTTTTCAAACAAGCCAAAAGAAACGCTTCCCTTTTAAAAAAAAGAAAACACTGCCCTCCTTTGGATCAGACATCAACACTCTTCAGTTTAGAATATAGCAGGAAAACCTTTTCTGAAGGAGAGAAGCCTGGTATCTCATCCTTTAGCTGATTCCTATGTAAGGTACATTGTGGAAGAAACTTTGCAAACACATGTTGTTCTAAAATACCAGAGTACAATTGTACTGTAGTTTAAAGCAAAATGTGAGAAAGCTTGCTGGTTTGCTTTTATAAGAGACAGAATCGCTCTAATAATTTCTACAAGGTTGTAGATATACCTGAAGAGAAAAGTAAGTGGCATAGCAAAACAGAACTTTTGCCTGCTATTTCCAGATGCAAATAAATACAGCTTATGTAAGGTCATTAAAAATCAGGTGAAAGATGGAAACTAGATAAACAATAATTAACCAAATTAGAAATCAGAGCAACTATCAGTGATCAAAATTTAGCAAAAAAAAATTAATTAAGGTTTAAAAATCTTATCTAAAAGTTATCACCCTCAAAACCCACACATGTCATGCCACATTTGCTGTGGACCTGGATATGGGAATATTTATTAAATTTAACACTTTATGCAGCAGTCCCTGGATCCAGTCCCAATGTGAATGACAATGGGCACACTTCTAGACACTTGTTTAGGGACATTACGAAATGGATTGACAATGTCTTCCCTACTTTCAGTAGAGAGGGTAATTTGTATACAAAGCAACAGATTTTAGGAAACATAGGTACCACTCTCAGCTAATCAAACAAAATAGCTGTCGAGATCTGGCTGTCACACACATGCAAAGTGTACAACACACAGAGCATGAGTAATTAGCATTAATGAACGTGAAACTCATCACTGAAGACTGGGTGTTGATTCAGAACACTGCTGGAGTATGGAACTATCACTCCACTGGGAACTAATTCAAGAAGAGGGACTGAAGTCTATTGTAGAAGTCAAAGATGAAGGGGATCTTCTGTGAAAAGAGTATTACAATAAGACATGAGCTTTTTTCTGTTTGCAAGGCAAATACACCCTCTGACAGTTTTATCTGACTAACGAGAAAAATACTGTTAAGGGTCACATTCTGAGAGGTTGCTTAGGTGGGACTGAGTAGGCATCTTAGCATCTGGCTCTTCATACACTAGCTGGATGTATAGAACTAGTAAGTCTTTTTTACAAAGAATCCATGGAGCTTAGAAAAGCTGTTTATTGCTTGTACAAGCTGACTCAATCTTCACTTTCTGTCTGAAATTGTTCCATTAGATGCTAGCTCTGAAGTTACTGCACTCAATTTCTAAAGGACAAAACTCCTGATAACATAATTATAAAGCAATTCTTCATTTTCCACTGGGAAGGCATAATTTCATGTTAAGTCGTTCATTATAATTTCCCTAAAAGTAAGGCTAGATTTCCTACCTATCCCTCTCCACTGGACTCTTGCCTTATCTTTCTGATCAAACAGTAGGGAGCTGTGAACCACAATACAAAGGTGAGCTACTGCCCATCAAATAATAATAATTTGCCCCTGTGGGAGGCAGCCTACTATATGGGGCCTGCCAGAACTCAGCAGGAATCAGGACTTGCACTAAGCGACTCACAACAGAAACAGGGTCAAGTAGAGGGCTGAGAAGGCAAGAAAAGGTAAAGGCACACAGAAAGAGGGATGGAGCAGGAGTAGGGCTGAGGAGGAACCGTGAAGCTGGGACACTGAAGAGAAAAGCGTGCAGTAGAATGAGGCAAGGAGGGGAAAAGAAACGTATTTCTGCTTTGGCCTGCAGAAATATTCTTCCCTAAGATACATAAAACCAGGGGCGTTCGGGGCTGCTTTGTATTTTAGCAGAGACAAAGCTCTTCAGTAATTAATCTTGTGAAACTGAATTAAAGATCGGATTCTCCTCAGTGGCTAAAACTGCATCTCCAAGAGAAACAGAGGAGACCCAACACCACGGGAAGCTAACAGATGTGTTGCTGCCATTGTCCCTGGCTTTTCACTATGACAGAACAGCTTTCTGGTCCATCCCACATTATACAAAAACTTCAACTGGGGCAGATAGAGGAAGACTTCTTGCTGCTGCCTCACCTGGTCCATTTTTGGCCCCTACCATGATAATACCATCACTAGACTTGCAATGTCTGAGAGCAATTTTCTGGTTTTTGGCTTTTGATTAAATTTTTGATAACAGGCATTCACATACAATATGTACTGTAAATATTGCATGGGTCTTTCAACTGGTTTTCACTAAATGAGATAATGTTACAACTCTTGCAATTTTATCCTAGGCTGTATTAACATTATGGTGTATTTTTTCCAGTCTCAGCTCTTGAACTGATAAACTTTCAAAACATCTTAGCTTTGATACTCTCTAAAAAAGAAAAGAGATTTGCTTGGGCCTGAAGAGATGTTAGAAACATTAACGCTCATGGCTAAAGAATGCAAAGGCTAATAAAATGATCCCAATATTTATTATTTTTTGAGGCTGAACCATTTACAGAGTAGCATTTTTGAATCTTTGGGTTTGGCATTACTGTCACAGCTTCATTTTTTCCTTCTTAAATAGCTTACTTGGCTTGGAAATTGCATTTTTCACTACACACTTACTGTTTTCTCTTTTCCCCTTCTACTTTCAGCTTTCCCAAACCCAAACTGGAAACCTTCAGTCCAACGTGACATGAATCCCACTCGGAAAGTTGGCAAGGGAAGGCACTCAACAACAAATGTAAGAGATAATACCTTGTACCAACCACTTCCACAGTCTCAAAAAAATTTTTAAGCTCCTAAATGAAAAAAAACCACCTTGATAAAACATTTTCATTAAGTGAGATACAGGAATAAAGTAAGTCCTCCACCATTTAAGTGTTGTGATTCAAGGAATTAGATTAAAGTAATACAATTCTTCCTTAATACATTCAGATTCTCATTTGTGTTCAGCTTCTGCCATGGTTCATAGGTATCATTCTTTCAAACTTTCATTCCTTATCACAAGTTTTGCACTTTAAAATAATAACAAAAAAAAGATTCTCACATGATTTCAGATTATTTTTTTAAGGAAACACCAACTCATGATAAAACTAAGATCTGGGCACAATTCTATTACAGTCGCTGGGAAACAGCTCATTTTATAGGGGAAAAAATGTGCTCAAAGATCTCTTCTGCCTCCAAGAAACTATTTTTTCATACATGAGGTCTCTCAATTGAGATTTCTTTGCTATTGTATTATTATTATAAGCATTATTGATCATCAAGTCCATTAAAAGCATTAGTCACCTTAAATAATTCAGCTTGCCAGACTAGCTTCAGTCACAGATGCCATCAACAATAACCTTCCAGGAGACTTGTACTACAGACAAGCCAGCATAGCTGCAACTTAAATAGACAACGTCCAAGAAGACAAAAATGATTGAGGAAACATGTCACATGATTACATTCCAAAGGGGATTTCTGTGAGTATAATAACCTCAGAGTTTTAGAAACCAGGAATGTGACAACAGGACATGGGGCATCCGTATTTGTTTAAGTATGGGACTTTGAAAAAGTGTATATGTACGGACTTTGTCCTTCTTGTTGTCAGCCTTTTAGTATCTGACTACTGACTGAGTGACACCTTATTCTGCAGAGTGCTCCACTGGCAGTTCAGCAGGAGCAGTGCAGCCGCCTGTTCAGGTGCTTTGGGGAGTGTTTTGGGTAGGTGACAGACCACAAGGAAGGCAGCAGCAGAGAAGCTGACAAAACGCCGCATTTGTTTTAGCTAATAAATCCTCGAGGTTTTGGAATTCTGCCCAGTACTCCGGACCCAGTCCTCTTCACCACTGGCATATTACAGAGCTGTGAACAAGCCAAAATACCCCATGAAAGAAAAAGTCCCTTGGTGCCCAGCATATGCAGTTCTACATGAGCCTCTTCCAGAGCTGCAGCAACACTAGACACCCCAGTCAGAGTATTTGCAATGCAGCTGATCAAGCCCAAGGTAGGCAGAACTCAGGCCATGAAGAGATCACATTTGATTTTTCAAAAAAGGTTTGAAATGGCAAAATACTTAAAAATATCTCCCCTATTTTTCCCCCCTGTGAAGTGCTAAGAATCAGAGAGAAGATACAAAAGAGCCAGTAGGCTGACACACGGTTGGACTGCGTGCCAGTGTCTACTGTGCCACTGCAGCACAGGACTCATGAAAGCCAACTTACCCTGCTCCTGAAGCTAGCAGTAATTCTGAAGCCAGCACTGAAACCTCTGTTGCTAGAGCTAGACTGTCTCAGGAGTCAAACTAGCTATCTCAGTGCCTGAACCGTCCTGCAGGAAGTTTCTATGGCTGCATTGAGATCCACCTGTCTTTGCAATCCTCTTGCAAAGCAAAAACTGTTAGTATTGAATTAATTTAATTGTTGGTTAATGAACAAACTTTGATCGGATTAAATCTCCCCCATCCATTTGACAACTCAATGGATGACGACTACATAATTTCAATGACTACACATTTAAAATCTGAAGTGTTTTGCACTTTACTGTGGAACAGAAGAAACACACAGGTTAGCTGGTTACAGACCTGGAGGGCTCTAGGAAGGACCAAGGAGAAGAAATTCTTACGTTCTGATGGGTCACGCTCACTTTAGAAGGATGCTAGTGATCAGGCACATTAGAGAACACTGTCAAAAGCACAAGGAACACATACCCTGGGAGAGGGTATGGACTGCCAAACTCTCTGCATCTCTGTATTACAAAGAGGTGGAGGAAACCTTAGTGAGGAGGAAACCTTTAGGGCTACAGAGTAATGAAAGAAAAAACAGTGTTTTGTTAGTTTCTACACCAGTACACTCTAGTGAGACAACCAATAACTTCCTATTATCTCTAATGAACACAATGAAAAATTATTAGAGATGTAGAAATTACTTGAGCCAATGCTGTTCCTGAATTACTGCCGTCTCTAGAATGATAGATCAATGGAGTGGAAGTAGAATGGGCTTTCATTCAAAGGGGAAAAGCAGATTGATCATTCCAAAGCCCAGTGAAGAGTCCTGCTCTGCTGCATGCTGCACGTGCCAAGTCACCTAGTTAAGAATTATGAGATGTAGCAGATGAAAGAAAAAGGAGCAGGAAATGGAAGAGGACACATTAGTAAAATATGGATAGGCTCGCCCATTGCCCAGTCAGTGCCTGGTTTTACAGGAATCATAATAGAATTAAACCTTAAGGAGTATTTGAAGTAGTCTGAAGCAGTAGATGCATTTTATTTTTTTTAATTTAGCGGGCAAATGTTCTCCAAATCTAGACAGGCACATGACAGGAAATCTGAGAGTAGAATGGACAACTGTGAAGCAAAGTGGGTCTATTTTAAGACCTACATACCAGATGTTATGAACAAGTCACTCATTTTCAGACAGCAGATCCAAATTTTTTAAAAAATTACTCATGCAGAAAAGAATAACATGTATGCATTTATCAAAATTAAATGTAGTGAGTGGATATGAATGCAAGTGGGCAGTTGTTGTGGGTGGTTTCCAGGTGACCGATTTTGGATGCAGCTTCAGAAGCATCGTTTGCAAATAATGATGCTCATTTGCATAGCATACCCTCGAAGTGTATCTCAAAATTGGCAAGACTATCTCAGCCACAACATGGCCTGTAAGTATCTTAAACTGGCAAGTGGTGAGCGAGGAGGGAAGCAGGGAGGAGAGGGGGGAGAGTATACACCTAAGAGACTTACTGACAAGCATAAATACACCTCAGTTTGCAGGTTAAATCTGTGAATGACACATTTAATACATTTCTGTCACCACCTTAGTAAACTGTTGTTCTGCAAGTAGGTTACTGTCAAAGCTCGTCTGACTGACACTGTATGAACATCCTGTGAATTTACTAATACTATTACTGCTTTATTAGCATGCACTAAACACGTGCCACAGCTCCTTTCTGTCAAAGTTCATTAAAACAGAAATGCACTGGCAGCTGTCATTCCCGAACAAGGCACGTATTTTTAAAATGCTGTGTTTTATATACAGTGTGAAACAGATATATTGCATGCATTTTTATAATGTTTTGTGTAAGAAAAATAATTCTGAACACTTTGTTGTATGCTAGAAAGTACCAGCAACTTTATACAAATGCGTATTACCCAATTGCAGTCAGAGCTGGGTTCCACTCTTTACTCAGAGGTAATTGTCTTGAAAAAAATACAAGTCAAAAGGAATATGTTTGATTTTGTTTTTAAATGTGCTGACTAAAACCAGGAGGATACACTATCTCCTAAGAATGCAAAACATAGTTTTCCTATTTCAGAACCCTTTAGCAGCTTACTTAGTATACTGCCTTGCTTACATCATTTACATCCACGTTCACAAAACTTGTCTTCAAATTAGACTCTTCATCAAACCACTGTGTAACAAAACCAGATGGATGCATTAATATTGTACAGTGCAACCTGATGGAAGATCAGCCGTTACGCTTGTGTTGCAGCAAGGACCTAACCTACCCAGAGTACTCTGACTCTCTCCCAGTATTCTTTGAAATCAACAGAAACCTTCTTTTACTTGATAGTTTTTCTGAATTTAAAAAAAAATAAATATCTTTTCTATTATTGATACTCAGTATCAGAGCAACAACAGGCATCTCTATACAATTATACCTTTAGAAGAAGCGGTCAGTGATGTTTTGATGGGTGGTGCAGACAGCAAAAACGTCTCTCAACTGACTAACCTCCTGTCTCTGACCCTGCTCTTCCCTCTTGCCTTTCCAAGTTAGAAAAAGTTAGAAAAATATAGAAAAATAGAGCCACTGAAAATTGTTTCCAAAAGGCACGGCAGCTGTGGACTCCCAGAGATAACAAATTAGCACTGTAACAGGAAACAAGGGAAGCAGGTGAAAAGGGCTGGTGAATGTTTTCATGTTGTAGCTCAGTTCATAAGAGCAAAGCTGAAACCTGCAAAAAATGAGTGGTACTGAAGTCTGCCTCAACCGCGCTATAAGCACTGTTAACACTCAGTATAAATAGGAGTCACAGCACACGCTGTGGTTTAGCTAAAACGTTCCATACATCTGTACTTAACTCTGAGCCAACTTCCTTTTCAGGTCACCATTAAATCATTTTAATTAGGAAATAGTTACATGGTACTTACAGTAATAAAAATGTGAACCTACTACCAGGCGGGTTTAGCTACGGTGTTTTAAATCTAAACCCTCCTGCAATTGTGTACTTGGCACAAAGTTGCCTGATCAGCTACAAAATCCTGAGCTTCAAGAATCATTTCACCACGAAACCCGAAGACATTCTTGGGTATTTATCTACTGCTTTTGTGACCATCACATCCAGACAGCAATCTGCTAATGAGCTTTTTAACAATACTCATCAAAACTGGGCTAGCACGCGGCTACATCAACTGATGCTATTGCTATAAAGTCAAACAAAAGGCTCAGAGGAGCGGCTGGCTGTAGGAGAGGCTGTCCCCACACTTCCCCTACCCTCAACCTCCTCTGACAGCTTATGCCACCTATTTTAAAAGGCAGCCGGGTACGAGGTGCTAGGTACTCTACAACCTCCATTCAACTTATTAACAAAACCCTCAGAAAGATGAGCTGATGTTTTATAACCAAATTAACTTTTACATTAATGTCCATTACTGCAGTGAAAATAATTCACACATGGATATAGCTAAATTCATTGTGCTCTGACAGTTAATTCCATTACACAGCTTGCTTTTAAGCTGGTCAGAGTTCCTCTGTCTGCTGCTGCTCCTTGATGTTCTTCCTTACAAAACAAACATGGTGACAGCAAGAAACGGGTACTTCTACTTTATATTTAAATGGCATCTCCTATCCAAAGACCTTTTTTCACTAATAAAATATCAGGCCACCACCAAAGAAAATGCTTCTCACTACAGCTCTCACAAAAACAAGCAAGCTACAGATATAGTTCTACAGAACCTTTAAAATTATAAAACACAGGTGTATGCTTAAATATGAAAAAGTCTTCTGAGTAAGAAACAAGATCATGTCTGTAAAGTCCTCTTAGTCCCCATATTGGTCCCCATCCCTCTCCGTTGGTAAATGAGTCTCCATTTCCATGAATAAGCTGTGTAGATCTCCCCAAAACCTAACTGATTCCCAGGCCTTCGTGAAAGGCAAAGGCCATTTGTAAAACAGTGCAGCTCCAGAGTCCCACTCTGGTCTTTGGTTATACACACATGCATACAGCTAAATACACCCACCCAAACACATGTTCCTACACTTTCCTCCTTCAGAGGTAGAGGCACTGCTTGAGGAAAAAAAGCAAGCAATCTGTCCAAAGGCCTTTCTTTCAAAGGGAGCTTTAATGAGCTCTGAAACACTTGCAGAGCAGCCTTATTTTTGAGCCTTGGAGTCTTGATTCTGTAGGGAAGGAAGAATAACTCCTCAGGTAACCTGCTCTTTGGTGCCACACGGAGTGGAACACACTTGGCAGAAAGGCAAGAGCCTGACTCCAGAAGTTGCAGGGATCAGTCCATCTCACACAAGGCAGTCAAACTCCTCCCTGAATCATATTCTCCTTCACCCTGAGGAGTCTTTCTTACTTGCTCTTATTAAAATACAGCTTTTACTCTGCATCACTTTCACTAATGGCTTTGATCTAGACATGAGTAACAACTGTACGACACCCGTATTCGCTAGGCTACTATGAGAATCTGTCTGAAACCAGCTAATAATTTACATAGAAATTGTATCTACCAGAGGAAGCCCGCATGGCCAATATAATAGAACAATATTGACACAGGCAAGAAAAGTTAATTAAAACTTTTAGATGAGGGCTACACAGTTCAGACAAGATAAAACCCTTAGTTCCACAGGCGTATGGTTTTATAAAATTTAGAGGTAACAGATTATATAATTGCATGTGTTTTTAGGATCTGCCCTTCCAAACAGAGACTTTGAAATGCTTCTACTTACATAACATGTCTGTGAACAGTAGAAGACTTAATAAAGACAAAAGATCAAAATGTTTTCTAACTTTATTATTATCATCATCATGAGAGCTTTGAAGCTTGCTGTTGCATCACTGAAAGAAGAAGAAAAAGAAAACTGATCCAGACGCGCCTTGTGACGGTCAAGGATTTGGAATGAAACCAGTAAATCTCTTTACACAGACTACTCAGGACCAATAAGTTAAGTTTGAACTGGTTCTGATCAGTGTGAAGCATAAATGAGTAGTAACTCTCAACACAATTCTGAAAATGCAAGATGTGCGTGGTTTTCAGTAATCTCTGAAGGCAGCTGTCAGTAACTTCACTGACACCAACAGAAAAGCTAAAATAAAAACTAAGCAGTTAAAGAATCAGAAGAAAAAACTAAATAGCAGCATTACATTTATCATTTCTGTAAGCTGCACCAATTCCAACACTTAGTGTCTTTGGCCCTTTGTACTACCAAGTTACATGCATTTACCTTTGTACATAGAAGCTGTCTCCATAGTCCAAATCAAGACTGTCAAAAGTGTGAAAAGCAAACTGTAAATTCTGAAAACTGTCTCATTCTTTACTTGGACAGTGCTTCACAAAACTAAGATTCAATTTTTAGTGAGACTTCAGAAACATTCCCAATTACAATCAAGAAAAAAACTATTTGTCAACATCCTAAATTTACAGCCTTTTTCTGAATACAAATTAAAAAATGGGTAGATTCTGAATGTGGAACCCCCTGAAAATGAAGTGGTTCCACTATTCACTGTCTTTAATCAAGACCAGGACCATTCATACTTTTAAATTAATTGCAAGAAAACATGCTATTCCAAGAGTACAGAAGAAAGTTATTTCCAAAGCGGTTAAGTAGTTTGAAGTGAATTTCTAGTTCATATGTTCAAACTACGTAAATTTTTCTTTAAGAAGCAAAACAAGAAGACTAAAGTGGGGTTTTCTTTGAACTTGATTTCTCTTCCTTCTGCTCATCTGCTACCACAGAATGTCACATGCTTGCTTATACAGCTTCACTTGTTCACATTACCTGATTGGTTTTGATGCAACTGTTCATGTAAGTAAAACTACTCACATTCCTAAGTACTCAAAGGATTTTAACTTTGCTGCTCCCCGATCTGTCCATTGCATTTGTTTGGACTGTAAGTAACATTTTTTGAACACTTTCTTTCCCTCTTTTCTCTATCAAAAAAAAACCCCCAACAAAAAAAAGCCAAACATACACAGCCCCAGAGAAAAATCAAGAACGACAACAAAAAAACCCAGCTAGGGTGAATACACAGCTCTTTCACAGAAAGAGCCTGCCATAACAGTGTTTGCTCAGCACGTATCTGACAAAGCAGTTAGAACTCAAAAACCTTCTAGCTTAACAATTTCCGGAAAAGAGCTCAAGGTTCAGATGAGATACCACACCGAGTAAGACGTGGGTAGTTGCCAACAGTATCTGGTAACACCTGTGTGTTGAACTCATTAAAAATTTAACCAGAGAAGTCACATGCACACTGAAAAATGGCTGACAACTGCCATGCCTAATGCTCGTCTCAAAAACTTTGAAAAAAGGAAGGAAAATGGAGTTACCTCTGGATGAGGAAGATGGCACTTTCACCAACATTTCTTTGGCAGATGATTCAGGTAAGAAACTCCAGTAATCTACTGATATCATACAAATTCCACGGGCTGAATAATAGCACCGGGTGAGCACAGGAATCTGTAGATCCCGATTACCAGGTATAATGTATTTTTAGCGAATGCCCTAAAGTAAACTTTTCTAGTCATGTAGTTGAATAAACCTTGTGATTAGTGAGGAATTGGGATTTTGGGAGTATGGAAGCTACCACAGTTTTAACATAATAGCATATGGGAATATATATTCGTCATCCGAGCACACATAGCCTGTCACTGTTTAGAAAGAAAAGGTTACAGAAATGTTAATTCAGTAGTTACTACTATCAAGACAATACAGATAATGCTGGCCTTTCCTCCGGAATATGGAGCAATAATCTCTTTGACATATTCTAGTGAGAGCTCACACGAAGTGATGCAAATTATTTGGTGATGGAAATAAGCTGATCCATTTAAATCCCCATTATTAAGCATTTAATTGTTTTAAAAGAAACTACAAAAGGAAAGACTGCCTTCTTCCCCCCAT
>JAOXJM010000033.1:13513079-13532471 GCA_026413425.1 Tringa solitaria
TGGACTCGATGATCTCAAAGGTCCCTTCCAACCATGAAGATTCTGTGATTCTGTGGAAGTACTGAAGTAAAATTTCCTGCTGAAGGAGCTTGGTGACCTGGCATGGAATCTGAAACTCTAAGTTGTTTTTTGAGTTGGGCTTACTCCCTTTGTTTTTGTAAAGCAGAATCACAATGCCTACCCTGCAAAACCCCCTCACCCCTAAAGCCAGAGGATGTCCCTTATCCCCTGGGTCCGTTACCTGAACGGAAGCTTCCCGACGAGGCGAGGAGGCCTCTCTGCAGCCGTTGGCCTGGCCACAGGGGTGCCGAGGGGCGCGAAGGCGCCTGCAGGCTCAGCATGTGGGATTGTTAAATGGAAAAGCAAAATCGCAGGGAAAGCAATTTTGGTTTTCCATTTTTCCAGTGGTGCTTTGTGAAAGAGCTAGAAGTGTTAATGGTAACAGTTTCAAGAGATTAGGGCTGTGATAAAACACCTTTGTCCAATCTAGGGTACTACCTCTGTATTTTGTAATACCAGTTTTGTTGGGCTGGTGCAGTATCTCTCTTTCTGATTCTTTTTTACTCTGTAAGTAATATTCATGTCAACAAGAGGCTCTGCAACAAAGGTAGGAGTTTCTAGATGTTTTATCAGTGGTGCCTGAAAAAGTAAATTTTCTGTAAGCTAGAGATGGAGCTGTAGCTTTCCCAGGTGTATCTAGGCTAACTGAACCAGTTAATTGGAGTACAGAGAAGGATAATAACGATAGCATACCAGATGGGCTGTTTAAGTTAGCTCTGGACCTGGGATATTGGGTACTTGGTGTTTGAAATCTGAGCAGGTGCTGTCCCTGTGCCATCAGGGTTCCCCAGCTGGGTAGCATAAATCTATCTGGGGCCTGTTTAGGAGAGCCACGGGTTGGGAGGAAAAAATATTGATGATTAAAAAAAAGCAGAAGGGAAGCTGCTGCACGTGCTCTGTAACCTCCCCCCTTGCCCAACAGAGACTGTTAGCAACAGACCCAGCCAACTCCCTCGCCAGTGGGGGTTCTCGCTATGAACACGCCGCGAAAAGGACGTGAGCGTGCTGGCCTTACGCTCCCTTGGCTGCAAATTCCTGGGGCTGCAGCGCTCACTATTCCGCTCTCGCTGCTTGTGTGAAAATCCCACGTTCCTCTCATGAGGTTCCATCAGTTTTGTGAAGGACCCAGCTGTGGGTTCTGCAGGGCATGCGGGAAACCTCTGCGCCCCACAAAGCACGGGGGAGAATCGGGAAGAAGCAAAAAGATTTCACCTGAACAGCGCGTATGCGAGCGTTCGTTATTTGCTGTGTCAACATTTAAAGCCTCGTTGACATCACACTGATGGGAGGCGTGTTCTCTGATGGCAATGGTTATGTAAAATACGTAAAACCAGAAACGGGGTGAATGAAGCACAAAGCTGGCGGGGCAGAATGAAAAAAAGATATATTTACAAAAAACCCAGTCACTTCCTGGTTTCTGGTATTCCTATGAGCTTTTTGAAATTGTGCTTCAACAGGTCGAGTGAAATCTGATTTCACTGTGAAAATAAGACGTTTGGTAACAAAATCTATTACTTGAGTATTTTCTGTGTTTTCACTGATTAGTAATTGCTCTGAAATTTCCTCCTTAGAACGATGCTTCCCTGTAACAAGTGAGGGCAAGGCAGCCTGAAGGCAGACACTGCTCCCAGCCCGTGGCGCTGTTGCAGTGAAAGCAATGGGCAAAAGAAGATTTTAAAGTTTTTACTGGATCCCACGCTTAATTAGTAAAATGTGCTACAAGAAATGCTCCTTCTACTTCGATTTCTGCTGTTTTCACCTTCTGATGGCAGGTGAAACATGCCCTATAAGAGGGCGATTCAGCCCATAGAGTTACAGCACATTCACCTGCCGTTCTGAAGCGTTTTGACGAGATGCTGAAGGATGAAGCTAATCCCCGTGAACCCGTGCGATTTCACTGACAGCACTGAAAGCCATGACATGCGAAGAGCTGAACTGAGGTGTCAAGAGGAGTCCCACACTTTTTATCATTTTCATACCCGTACAAGTTTCTAAACCTCTGCAGGAAAAAAAAAAAAATCCGCGTTCTGTAGGTTATCTGTTGTTTTGCCTTTTTGGGTAGAGGGCCCTGTTCACTTCAGTTTGTTTTCCCCCGAAGATGCTAAAGCATTTCAGGTTAAGAGAGAAACTGACTTCAGAAGTCAATTTTATTTTCCCTTCATGTGATCTAAGTTGTGTTTATTCCCTAGTACAAATTTTTGTGACTAAAAAGTCTCGGACTCCTGTATCAGCAGAGAAAAAGCTGATATGGAGGGTGATTCTCAGCAGGGTCAGGGGGAGGCTGCCCTGCCCGTCCCCTGCCAGGTAGTTCAATGCGGAGCCGCTCTTTTTCCTTTCCTTCCCTAGTTGCAGTTCTAGCCACTGCTTTTTAACCATCCGCTGGTCTCAGTTTCACTCATCCCTTCTTTTTACTGGAAGTGCTGGTGGATAAAGGTGTCCCTCTGCGTATCTCTAAGCACTCTGGATTACTGCATTAATTCTTAACCTGCTTTAAACTCTTAACCTAATGAAGGCTGCAGTATTTGGTCCAAGAAATACATGCATTCATACGTACGTATATATCTCTCTCTCTACATGCACATATATGTAGCACCACAGTACACAATCAATACTGTAAATTATCAAAATATAATTAGAGGTGGTCTTTGAAAAAACACCCTTCTGAACTGTTTTAATGTTAGAAAATTAATTTCATCTTATTCTAAACAAAAACGCTCTTGCATTAAGAATACAATTCAACGTTAATTTAACACATTTAATACAAATCCGTGCAAAAGGGTAGGGTGCAGTTTATTTCTCCCTCTCTGCTGTTCGGATGCAATGCTTCTGCAGGAGAATGGGGGCGCAGTTGTGCTTCAAGAGCTAAGGAAGCGATACAGGAATTCTGCACATTAACAGGTGGATTTCCAAGGTGGATTGTCATTTCCCAAAAACACTTCAAATGAAACTACTGTGGTTTACCTTTTATTTTCAAATTTTTATTGAGTTTTGCCTCGTCACCAAGATTTCAGTATCAGTACATACTGATTATCAAATTACAAGATACAAAATTTTATTTAAATATATTTTCTTTCTACAAAAATATAGTTACACATAATATGCTTATTATTTCCTGTACTTAATTAAATGAAAAAAAAAAAGTTTTACAATCATCTGAACAATATCTGTTTCAGTTTCAAGTTATTCAAATGGTAACTTGTAGGCACTTCCCATTAAAAGAAATATTAAACATAACTTATGCTACATTAATGCTGAAACACATTTCTTCTATGAAGTTTGAGATCCATTTTCATATTGTTAAGTGGTTCCTATCTCTATGGACTGCTCAAAATCTTGCAATGAATATTGACAACTTTCCTTCAGTTCTACTTTCCATCCAAAATTGACAAGTGTTTTTCGTGGAGTTGAAAACTGTGTCCTTAATAATTTTCAAAAATGTCTGTATTTTTAATTCTGGTGAAACCATACTTTTATGCTTTAATCCCTGAGACAGCCTGTAATGCTTTAGCAGTTCTTCATAATAATATATATTAAACGTTGCCAAGCAAAGGTGAGATTTTTATAAATGACACCTTACTCAAGAACATTTTCTAGAAATTACTAACATACTCAGGTTCCTTATAGCTTTTAATATTCTTTATATAAAGATTTAATAGTTATTACAACTCTTTCCTAATACACAGTATTAAGAATGGAATGGGTTTGGATTTGTTCTTTTTACCCAGGCAGTCTTTTGTTGCCATTAGCCTTGAGTTCAAACAATCTATAACAAGCAACATGTCAAAATATTATTTATTTTTCAGTTTTCAGATGTCTTGATAAGTACCTGAAAAAAACAAAATATATTGTTTTATAAAATCTGCAGAAGCATTGCCTAAGACATTAGCTTGTCCCTCCGTCCAACTAGGCTATAATTTAAGACTGGTCATTCTCTTCAGTAACTTCTGCTGAACACTTTCTACTTAGGGGTTCACACACATTCAGAAACTTGGGAGAAACTTGAAGAATACAAAAATCACATTTGAATCTGGAAATGCTGGCACATTATAATTAATATCCAAGATTATTATAATTAACATCCAAGATGGTGACTGACAAAAGCTAGAAAAACCTCCCTGTCTCCTTTAGTTGGTTTCTTTATCATGACCCAAATTCTAGTGGCTCTACTTACAGCACTGCAAAACTGGAGAATCATCCCATGTGAGCATTTCCAGCACTTTTTCTATGAAGTAAATTTAACTTTTCCCTGAATAATTAATACCATTCTCCACTTGTGTGAGTTCTTCCACACAAAATCCCATTCAAAATGAAATAAAAACTAATGATTATCAATACTATATGATAGGAAGAACTGAAACTCGTTTAATAAAGCTTTAATTAAAATAATTTAATAACATGCTTACCTCACTAAGTATTGCCCACACAGGAGAATCAGAATTGACTGATAAACGAATAGCCTGTATTTTTCCTATTGACTGATTGACACTGCCTTCTGCAATTCCATTTTCAAAAGCTCCTAAATATAAAATAAAACAAGACTGGTACAAACATATGTTAGAATGAAATTCGCTTCCAACCGAACTTACGCAAAAGCTCTAAAACACAAATTATAAATTAACTCCAGGGACACAACATTAGTGAATAAAATCTTTTGGAAAAAGTCAAACAAATATAACTGAAAGATAAAGCTGTAAACAAGAAGAAGGATTCATTCTTTCAGTTACAGCAACTAGGAGCTGGAGAAGAACACAAGAAAATAGAGAACCTATAGCTACAAATGTTATGAAATAAATTTAAATATGTTAGCAGGGACCATATACAGACAGCACACACGGTCACGTTAAATAATCTAAAAGAGCTTTTGTGAGAAGTATGATAATTTTTAAAAAGCTCTATTAGGAATCACAGCCCGATTCTGATCCATTTCTTCACTAGTCCAATGCTTTTTAACAAACCTTGTTAAGCTGGCATAAAATCCCCGCAGACAAATGAAAAACACTTATCCCATGTAGGATATTCATTTGCTGTCAACTTGCATGTGCAACTGTGAGTTGACAGCATTTCAGTTCAGATCTCTAGAGGAAAAGAGCCAGGAGAAGGTGGGGGAGAGGTGCAAATCCAACGAGAAGTGTTGGTGAGGTGAAAGTGGTTCATTGGGAGAAAAGAGCAATTCTGTGGTAGAAGAGGCAGAAGAAAGTGGCAAGCAAAGCAGATCTCCCAATGGTCCATTTTTTGTTCACAAAGTGGCGCCTTAGTTTCGGTGACAGCAGAAACCAGGCCTTGGCAAGCGTGTGGAGAACCTGCAGGTCATTGAGGAGAAGTCGCACGCCACCCTGAGGTGGGAAGAAGGGGGCAAAAAGGGGGAGGGCGCATTTCTGTGATGCTTCGTTTCAGGTTGGAGCACAAGTTAATGCTCTCATAATCATAAGAAATCCTTGTCTTCAGCTGAGGCTGCAAAATCCAAACCAGAATCAATCATCCTATTGAGACCTTGCGGAGACTGCAATTAGTTTTTCTTCTAATTTGGTGCCTTGGCTTTGGCCACTGCTGGTAGAGTTGTTATTTAAAATGAAATAGGACAGGCATTGGTCAAACATCATATACTATAACATGCAGTAGCGCAAAGGGTTTCTTTTCCTTACTAGTTCACTTTGGAATGTTGTAGAGTTAATGAAATTCTCAAATGCAGAAACATTTTATATGTAAGAACAAAATTTCTGTTTTTGAAGTGACAATAAACAATTTACCTATTTTTAAATATCCGTCTTTGGTTGCTGGGTAGTTAAATTTACTTCCATTATCAACCAGTTCTTTTCTTAGCATTTCCTGCAAAAAAACCCCAACAAACCAACAATAAAATCTCCAGAAATATTTTTTAGGGCCTGACACTTTATGCTGAACTTCATTCTGAAGATGAAATAGCACTGTGTATTAATTACAGTTGGAAATGAGAGACTTACATCAGCTGGCAACACTTCCACAGTAGTGTTAAACAGTTTATCACCAGGGTGCTCCATGTTTCCACTTCTGAAGAAGTACCTGATGATAAATGTATATTATTTCCAGGTATTTTGTACTTTAGAAATACTACTTTCTAGGGAGGTAATTCTTTTCAGTTTTAAAAGAAAGCTTCAAATACCTTTTCTTTAATTAGTAGTGGGCTATAGAGAACAAGAATAGGCATTGAAACTTTCCAGTGTGTCACAAACCATACTAGAGGCTTCTTATTTTAAACAGGACAAGCAGTAAAACCACCTTTCTCTGGAACCAAGTGTGTCCCCCCCTCTCCTTTTCAAGTGCTCAAGTTGCAAATAAATTAACTTAAAATGGTTGAAATGGCTAAGGAAGATCTGCCCTCTGATGTGTTCCTATCATCCTAAGACTGAGGTGAGATGGGCTTCTGGAATGCAATGAAAACAAAAGCCCCAGTTTCTATTAGACCATATGCTATGTGCCAAAAGAATCACCCTTTTTATCAATACTGATCAATGCAGATGCTTTTAAATGATTTCCTTTACAGCCAGCAAGCAGCAGAACTGGCAAAGTAAGAATTGAAGCAAAGATACTGTCTTTTTCTTTTTTTTTTAAATAAAATTTGTGGCATTGGAGTTCTTAGGTTTTTAGATAAAAAAAAAAATAATTTAAAGCATCAACCTCCCTCCTCTGGTATCAAACAATCAAGACTATACATATTCCGTGGTTAGCAATGGGATGGGGCTGGCACCAGCCCTCAAGCAATCCCACATGTAAATTACCTTCATCCAGTACAGCTTCCTACTAACAGGAAAATGCAAAAATAGAGGCTACCCACATTTCCCAAAGCATAAATCAGTTAATTAACAGTGTTGATCACAGAACACCAGTGCTTGTTACAACAACTCTCAGTTAGTGCAGCTCACTAGATGGAGATATAGATTTGCTTTCTTAGATATTTTTTTAAAAAATAAACGAGAAATCTACAATCTTTGCAGAAATGGAATTCTCTTAGTTTTGTGACCAGTTTGGGGAGGAAGTGTAACAACAGCGAAGGAGTTTTCTCTCTGAATATCATTACATAGATATGGTAACTCTTCTGGAACTATATTTCTTGCTAGGTTAGTTTTAACTCAGATCAGTTCTCCAATCTGCCACAGAGAGAAGAAGAAACTTTGCTGAACCAGGAGGGGCTGCTTCTTCTGGTGCCAACCTCAATTTGTATTGTTCATAGAGTCCTTCAGAAAAACACTCTATCTTCAGCTACAGTTGTCTCTGCTTTTCAAAGAAACCCAAGTTGAACGATACGAGAACAGGGAAGATAGTTTCATCATTACAATGAGGAAAACATTCAATGTGGGACTTGGCTGTAGATCCAAACCTGTGAAGTTAGAAGGCCAGCTGTGACCCTGGTGTTCAAGCTCTCATTACAGGCAATGGAGATATTCTCAGTACAGTCAATGAAACAGCAACTGATTCAGGTGACCAAACAGAGAATGAGATGAATAGCTCTCTCGCTTCCTCTGGCTGTATCAAGTAGATCTCTATCTGCCGTGTCCAGAACGAGCTTACACACCTACCTTACGTAGACACCTCTACTGTAAATACCTACATTTAAGTCTCTGTATCTTCAACTGAATCCCACCCACCTTTATTAATTCACTCTTCATTATTTCCCCACAATACCAATATTTTCTCTTCGCTTTCACCTAGACTGGAAAGTGTCTGGTCTGGGACATGGCCTTTGACTTGATTGACACCATGCAAACAGCCTTTCTGTTGATAACTATAGAAAAACAACTTTCACCAACTCCATTGATGAAATTCATTAGTTAAAAACAAATTCCTTTGGGAATTATCATAAGAGAATGCAAAATATTTAACCGAAGAAATAAAAGGAAAAAAATTTAAGCATCTCTCTAATTACCAAGGAAGAAATGTAGTTCAGGAGGGGAATTCAAGAAGGGGGAGCAGACAAATAGCAAATAATGGATTTTTTGGTCAGGAACAAGGCTATGGTTTATGTGAACAGTTGAGTACTGGTGATTTGGAAGACAGTCATCTCCAAACTGGATATATATAGGCTTCCATATCCCATATGCGTAATACTTACTTTTCAATTTTTAGTGGATTTAAAAAGGTGAAGCGGATGTAGTCCCCTGCCGCTGGAGCTGAAGCCCAAAAGCAGTCTTCTCCTTTATAAATTTTTTCCAAGGTATATTGCTGGTATATTCGTAGGCTTGTATCCACTTTTGCAGGTGGATTATTATGTGCTTTATGTAGCACATTTTTGCCAAAATCTTTATCCTGTTGCATATAAAGAAGTGTAATTTCACTCATACAATGAAAAAAAAGTGCTCCAATATCTCAACTTGCTACAGGAAGCTATTCCAGAAAATAATTACCTCGATGTCAGAAAATATACCATCTATTTCTAATAGATATTCTAATAGATTTAGAAAAATTTTCTAATGGATTTTCTTATAGAAATAGAATATTAATTTCCATGTACTCAATGTTACAGTTTGTAGACAGAGCTGTAATGATTATTTCTCAGTTGCCTACATTTAAAAATAAACTTCTCCACATGTGGCTATTTCATAGTTTTCTGTGCCTTCTGCCAGGATGTCTGATACTGGGCTCTGCTAAAGGCTACACAAACCTCCAGTCTGATCCAATACAGCACTTTGAATGATCTCATGACTAGTCTAAATAGAGCCATCAGGACATCCCTGAAACCTGGTCCTTCAATGCTCTTGTCCTTATGAGGTATATGGTAGATCCACTGTTTGCCCTCTAAACTCTCCCTAAAAATCTAAGGCTGTCATGATAGCCAGAGCCTTGTCCTACCAGTATACCTTCTTCTTAATAGTCCCTTGTATTGGGATTGTGCACTATCATAGAATCGTTTGGCTCGGAAGAGACCTTTAAGATCATCAAGTCCAACTGTTAATCTAGCACTGCCAAGCCCACCACTAAACCACGTCCTTATTCAACCAAAACAAGTCATCATAGCCATTTGTATTTGCACGGTGCAGAGCACGTGAAACCTTGTGCTCTGAAGTGGGTTCCTACATCCCATGAAACGCTGCTATGATTGGTACGAGCATTCAGATCAGAGATTCCAAGATGTTTGTGCAGAAGCAGTGTGCTCCATCTGCAGTGTACATGCCAGTTCAATACCCTCCCCCAAATCTGCAAACCAGCACTCTTGGGTATGAAAATGCCATCTAATGCCAAAGATCCATGGCTTGAAACTGATTTGAAGAACAAGTCAGAACAACAAGGATACAATTTAGAAATATGGCATTCATTTCTTATACTTACTTTCAAATTCTGTATCTTCCCAGCCAATGATGAATAAATTCCCATGTGCTGGAAGAGAGATGGTTTAGCACGGATACGTAACTTCGCCTTTTCCTTTTCACAGTGTATCTGGAAAGAAAGTAAAAGGGAGTGAAGTTTTATTTAAATACAGGAGACACAAACTAAGTTCCATATGGCAATTTCATTATGTAGTTGAGGGTATGGGTCCAGATTTTTTATCCATTTTTAAACGAGTAAATCTTAGACTAACAGTCACCTTATTTCAAATACCTTGTTTCTAGACCTAAACTCGTAATTCCACTCGTGGTGCTATGTAGATTTCAAGGCTCAAGCAGCACTCATTCAGGGATTTCTGCACTGTATAGCATCAACCACACCTCAGAGTGACAAAAATGGACCTCAAATCTGAAAGGGATTGATTTTTTAACTGTTTCTTGCAAATTTCATTTCAACTCTTGGCCTTGCCATATCATTCTAAAAGAAGTATTTTGACCAAAACTGATAGTCTCAAGATAGATTCTGGTTACATTTCAATCTTCATCATTTTGGCTCTTTTTGCTGTGCTTGAGAAGCTTATAATGTAGCATAGTATACTACAAGTTATGTACCTTTTATCTTATAATTTCAAAAAGCCCTTAGATACTGTATTTCAATCCCGATTTTCCAGTTCAGTACACTTTGTGGCACAATGTATACCAGGGAATTAAATAACTTTAATTGGTACTAATTTATCAGGTTTTTGATTTTTGAATCATAGCATATTACTTCTTTAAATGTAATTTTTGCTCTATATGGAGCATCATAGTTTGATACAATGAAGCAAACATGCTCTGATAATTAATGAGACATAATGAAGCATAATGGCACAGAACAGAGCAAAGAGCTAAAATGAGACTCTCCGGGTTCTAGTCTCAGTTCTGCCACAGAATTACTGTGTGAGTTTGGAAGATCATTTAACTTCTTTGTGTCTCAGGTCTCGCATCTTTAGATTTGAGAGGATAATGTGTTTACCTCTTCAGCCAAGTGCTTTCAGTTCTGGAAAAAAAAAAAAAGCTACATAAACTGTATCAATGCCTTCTAAAACTAGAAGTGATTAAGTCTTCATTCAGTTGGCTTAAACACCAAAACTCATGGGGGATTTATAGTTTCTGCGGAAGTACTATTTAAAAGTTCAAAACCACCTGGAAGGCTATAAAAATAACTAAGTGTTTTTATGTTTGTCCAGATGTTCAGATGTCAGCAGATGTTCACCAAAAGGACGTAAAAACACGATACATGCAAATAGATTTACTGGCAGCTGTTTCTTTGAAAAGCAAGCTATACTTTTGCTAGAAAACAAATCATTATAAGAAAATTTGTGATCTTTCTGCTGACAGGGTTTGTAGTTCATCCCTTATAGTAACATAGTCTCTAGCATGTCTCCTTTCATGCTATGGCAGCACTTCCATAAGTGGAACATAAAAGCCACAAACAGGTGCTCCGTTGACTGTCCCATGAGACACAGCATGTGATCACTTAGTGACACTCGTAATCACTTGGAAAGGGGAAAGTGTGAACATTTCTGTCAGCTTGCTTTCTCTGGCACCTATAGAAAGTCCACCGCTCTAATCTGTCAAGCAGAGGAGGAGCAGCAGCTGGGATCTTTGTCTTTCTACCAGCCTCCATTTTCTGCATTCTCACAAATAGTCCCAATAGGTCAGGCCACTGGTCATTCCCTCCCACGGGCAGTGTGAGACCAACTTGCCTCTATAGGTTTTTGCTACCCACAGCAATTGAAACTTCTATCAAAGAAGTGAAACTCCCTAGAAACTTGCTGATGCCACTCTGCTTTGGCTTGGCCAGAGCGCACTGCTTGCCCTTCAGGAACACAGCGTCGTTTTAGGTATTAATCAGGTCTTAGAAGCTAGAAAAATAATTTAAAAAATAAAAGTAAAATGTTTCATCTATCAGATGGAAACTGGCACACATTAGACAGATCTGGAATGAGTGATATTAACATAATAGTATCTTTTTTTAATCCTGTTATCACAGGCAGGCAGGCACCTAAATTAGAGGTACTTGAGGGTCACTGTAACTCCTATGAGCCAGCCTAAGCCATGGAGTAGGATCTCAAAGCTGACTCCCTCCCTGTATGAAGCAGGAATGGAGACTCCTCAGTGGCATTACTAAGTGTAAAACCAGGGGCCTTCCGCTATCTCCAGGGGTCATCTCTGCTTGTTTGTTCCTCTCTCCTCAATCTCCTGTTCTGCACAACTCCTGTCTGTCTCCTCTGCCACCTTTATCAACACAAAAGGAACACGGATGAACACCTGGAATGGCTGCACTAATCAAATAAAACTCTTGAACCTTAAAAACCAAGAAGGAGCAGAAACTCTGGTCAGTCCTCCGTGGCACAGCCTGTTATACAAGAAGAGTGAGAGTAGTGACCAGCACCAAAGACTGGTGAGAGGAAGAATGCAAAAGAATATGAAGAAATACTTAACCTATCATTGGGCTCACCTGTAGTGCTAGAAATGGCACCTGTTTCTTTCATTTTCAGTGAAAGGTATCATTTAGTTCATCCAGCCTACACGTTTCCCTGCATTACTTTTTTCAGGCAAACAATCATTTCCCCCCCCCCCCCAGGAAGTAAAAGATTTAAAGCAAAACATTTAAGTTCTGCTTCCTGAAAGAGAGGAATTGGTGCGCAAAATGCAGAACAACTCTGGTTGTAAAATTGTACGCTTTACTGACTCTCATATTAGAGGGTCAGCAGAAGGTCACAAGAAGTGATAGTCCACATAGGTTTATGTATTCAAACTTTTCTTTGGTGCTGCAGAGTTGGCCACATGACCAGACGTGAGCTTGTGCTGTCCATGTTCTGAGCTGATGGAGGCAAACCAGCTCTGGTGTGGAAATCTGAATTTCTGTGAGTCAGGCCTCTCCGTGTGCCCCAGTGGGCTCAAACACTGTGCCACTCTATGCAGAATCACAGAATCACCTAGGCTGGAAGGGACATTTTAAGATCATCTAGTCCAACCAATAAAAAAAACCAAACCAAACCAAACCAACCAAACAAACAAACAAACAAAAAAAACCCCCAAACAAACAAAAATCCCACCACCACAAACACACACACCACCACATTCACACCACAAAAAAACACCACCCAACTAATCCATATCCCCAAGCACCGTGTCAACTTGTCTCTTGAATACCTCCAGGGATGGTGCCTCAACCATGCAGATCTGCAACTATGCAGATCTGCAGCACAGCTTTCCCCACAAACTCCAGAGTAAGGCAGGTTTGAGACATTTCTATTCAGCTTATTAAAATAAATTATTTTGTCACAGGGACTGTTTGAATATTACTTATGTTCATAAATTTATAGACATACTTACTGCATCCTTTTCTGGATTGCACACTTTAACCCAGAGCAGGTGGTCTATAAGCCAGTCTATGGGCTTATCCTTATAGAACATGAGAAAAAATTCCACTATGAGTGGGAGGTCTTCTGATTTAAACAATTTTCCTGAAAGCAAGACAAGAAGTTGCATATTCAAATATTTTTGTTGCTGTTTAAAAATCACCAGCTTTATGTTTACTCCAGCCTTAAAAACATACATGTAATTCTGAAATTTAGTGGAAATTCCACACAGACTCCAGCTTTGGAGATGTGCTTATCTTCCACCTTGTTGGGATTTTGAAAATATTTCCGTTCCATGCCTGGGAGTATTCTCACATAGTCAACCAGCTGACTAATAAAGTACACAGTTACAACCTAGTTCCGACCACAAACCTGCCACTCATCTGTATCAGTGTGTCCATATAATTCCTCAAAATGCTAGACATGAGATTTCACTGGCATTACTGTACTGAGTACCTTTAAATTAAAACCCATCCATGAAAAATGTTGCTTTTAAAATACTATCATTGTTCATTTAGTTCGCTTGCTATTTGTATTAGCGGGTTTTGTTAGGTTTTTTTTTGTTTGACCAAACACTTACAAGGTGTTATCACAAGTAAATTGTATTAGAACCGAAGAAAAAATATAGAAAGAAACTTGCTACTAAAAATAATAAAATCCCTTCCCTATGATATGGGATGCATGTTCTGCTCCAGAAAGGAAAGGAAGATTTTTTTTTTTAATATAAATTGTTCAAATTCAATTCTTGACAGGGAGACTACATGCTATAGGGGCACACAGTACCCTAAGGTGGAACAATTTGCTTCTTATGGGAACCCAACTACTAGATCCTCTGCTGAGGAGATTCTGCACTAAAAAGACAGTTTTAAAGAGCACAAAAAGTAAAAGACTTTCAATGGGAGCTTTCCTGAAGAACCAAGGAAGTTTTGATATGGGAGTCCTACCATGCTTTGGAATGTAATTCTGAGAGACCTACTCAACCTAGACAGCTCCAAATCCAATTCACCCTGCTGAGCTCTTAATACTTACCGATAAATCCAAGCTGGGAGAACTCAAGAATCATCCACTCTTGGGACTGTTTAGCAGCAAAGTTTTTTATGCTTTGAAAATAATCAGATTTGGCTAAAATATCATCTTCCAGCTGGGGGGGAAAAAAAAGCAACAAAAAAAGAGAAGGCAAGTGGTAGTTTTATTGCTTGCAGAGAGGGTGGTGATGTTGCCACATGTAAGTGATAACTGCATTGTGTTTGATTGCTGTACAGTGTGTATTGAAGCTGTGCCAAAACACAGTGGATTGCTATTTAGCTTCTACAGATATCTCTGTTTCAGTACCAGTCGTTAAATATTTATTTACAGGAGCGATTGTAACACCGTGAGTGCTTCTCGCTTTTTCAAGACAGGAGGGCTCCCTTCCTTAAAGAGATCTCACATTAAGCAAAACGATAAAGGTTAAGGAAGAAAACAGTAGATAGTGTGTACTGAAGCTGTATAAGCACTGATAAGCAGCGGGAACAAACTGTTTGAAAAGGGAAGCATCTAAAGCAGATGGTTGAAAGCTCTGTGAAGGAGCCTGGCCAGACTTTGTCGTACCTAAAAGGTGACCGAGAAGAGCTTGTGGATGATTACTGAGATGCTAGTAGAAAGCAAGTTGTTTCAGGGAATACTAGTAACGAAAGGAGGAACATGCTGTGAAGCACACTGTAGGACAGGCACACGTAGAGCTTTTGAGGTGTTGTAAAGGCTGACACTGAATGCAGCGGTAGAGCCAGCTAAAGGATACTTGGAAAAGGAGACTGACATCCATCAGGAATTGGCTGCATTTTTTGCACGGTTTTCAGAAAAGGATGGGGGATCTGAAAAGCCAGAAGCTGTTCCAGTTCCTAAAGTCCAAACAAGGAGTTTAGAGGTAATGACACAAAGGAAATAAATGAATTCCAGAAATAATTAAGGAGCAAGTAATTCAAGGTTTCAATTTGGTATGTGTGTGAAAAAAACACAGGAAGAGGAGACTAAGCCTCCAGGAAAATGTTGGGGTGCGCCATAATAATACAGTTCATTTGATCTAACTGCTGTACTTCATTGACCCTGGTGCTTGTCTGGTGGCACTGGAATCTGATTCAGAAAGCTAAATAAGTAGAAAATTAATGCTATCAGAAACAAAAAAAAATTGCATGATTTCCTGCTGGTTTTGCGTCCTCGGCTCACTCAGTGCAGAGTCAGCAGCAAGAGCATGAGAGAGCAAGGCCCAGGGCTTTTAGCTGAACGTGGCCATTACTACAAGCGTAGGGCTGGCGTGGGAGAAATGCAGTCAACAGGGAACCCAGGAGGAAGTAGAGTGAAGTTTGAAAGACAAGATTAAGAGCTCTGTTTTGACCCTGTCAGCTTTTGCTGATGGTAAAGATAGCAAAAACAGATAGATGGACACAAACTGATCAAGACGAACGCTTATTAACAGATTCTGAGATCTGGGGACAGAGTTGAGGTAACAAGTTATGCAGAAGGGAAACAAAAAAAACCCAAACCCCAAAACATCAGTTTATCAGAAACCTGGCATAAAATGAACGAGCTAAGAGGATTACTCAGTAGTAGTTGTAAAGGGAGAAGAGCAAGGAATAAAAGACAATTTGAGAGAATCCTTGATGAGAAATTGAGGCACACCCAAAAAAGGACAAAAGGCAGCAGGAGGAGTATCTCAAAAACCTAATGAGACCACCGTATCGAGAAACACTAAAAGAAACTGTACAAAAGTAGTAGAGTTGAAAAATATAGAGGCTGTGATGCAAAGTGGGTGTGAATGTGGTTATGAACTGAAAGTAGTTTTGCATAGTGAGAAGCCTGAAACAGTTTTTTCTGAAGCTGACAGTTAAAAGTGAATATCAGAGAATGAAGTTTGATATCCTATGTAGCACAGGACATTAAAAGTTGTTTATTTAACCCTGTACTGAGCCCCATATTTTGTATTCAACTAAAGCACATCTTCTTGAAGAGCATCTGCCATTGCTTAGAGAATTCAGTGTCAGTTCTTTTTCACTAAGTTACATTCTCTGTAATTATCCTGACCATTTAGCATGTGGTATCCAAATTCTAATTTGAATTTTTCTGGCTTCAGCTTGTTTTTTATACGCTCTTCTCTACCAAAAGAGATTATGCAGTGGCTGTACACAGCTGGATCAGGAAGTTTAAGATATGAACTGCCTAGTCCATTTGCTCCATTGCCATGAGAAGGCCAGAAGCTGATTGCAGCTAATTTCTCTTCACTCATCAGTACTTTGGGATGAAAAAAGATATGTGCACAATAGCAAAGCTATGCAAATTTCCTAAATGACAGAGAATAAATGGGTTTCCATTCACTTTTCTTACATGGGTTATCTAAGAGAAGTAAAAACAAAGAAGCAAGAAAAGAAGTGGTACCATACAATGGCAGTGTAGGCATCAGACTGGAAAGTATCTTCCTTTCTAAATTATATTAGGGTATTTTTATATTTTGAATCACTGTTCAACAAATATGTCAAGACTGTTAAGTTGAAAAAACTTACTCTCTCAAAGTTATTCCTTTTAGGAACTCTAGCACATAACATGCTTGATCTAGAGTCTTGTGGAGGGGAAGAAAAAAAGAATCAATACAAAGACTCCTAATGACTTCACTGAGTTATTGCTCAAGCCTTAAACCCATTAGGGGAACACACTAGAGAAAATATAATGGTGTTCAGATAAATGCTGCTGGCAATATATATTACCAGTATATACATATAAGTTATATATAAATACACAAAGCTCCCCCAGCCTCCACAAGGAAGAAACTCATAAGGTAAAAGAAGCATAGCAGTAGTTCAGTTAACTAAGTTTGAAGTTTATAACAGATTTTAACTGAAGATACTAAAAGATTTATTTAATGTTTTATTTCGTGTTCATCTGAGTGCTAATAGAAAACACTTCCCAAAACCTGCTGTATCTGAGTTTCTCAAAGATGCTTTCAGATTTGAAATGTTTAATCACTTCAGAATGAACTAAATCTCTATGGGCACAGAGAATAAATGCATCTCCTCACTACTAGGTTGGGATTCGAATGCCTGCTTTTATGGCTATGTTAAGATCCCATTATCTTGTTTCTGACAAGTTTCTCAAGAGGCCCTGGAGGACTCCAGAAAGCATAGTAGAAGTGGGATCAAGCATTTCAAAGTTCTCTTGTTTTTTATTGATTAAGAAAACTTTACAAAAAAGCCCCCAAAAAGCAATAGCTGATTAAGGAGGGGGGTGGGGAAAAAAAAAGAAAAAAAAAAAGGCAAAGACGAAGAAATGCTTCAAGTAGAAGAGATGAGATGACTGATGTGATTTATTGCCTTTTTTCAAAGTTTATGTTTGATCAGTAGGTTAAGGCTCATTCACAGCATAACCCTGTTAGCCACAGTGCTAACTACACAAAGCTACTTGCTTAAATCCTGATTCAGCAGTGTCCTAGAATGAGTGCTTGCATGTTTATTCAGCTAAGATCTTGGCCTGGCTCATGATATCATGTAGACATATGCTTATCTTAAATTCAGAGTTTAATATCAGTCACCCAAATTCTACTATTCCTGACAAAACAGTAAATAAAATCTAATGTATTGCAAGTTTCCCATAAGATTACTGAAGTAAATCTTGGTACCAGGCTGAAGAAAGGGATTTTTTAGGTTGTTTGCCATCCATTAGTATAGGCTTCCGAACAGAGATAGATGATAACTATCTTTATGGCAGCACATCTTCCTTCTTTTCAGCTGCACTCTATGGAGAATTTCCCTGGGCAGACCAGCATCTGTGCTAGAGAAGTAGCTGCAGGCTGAGCACACAAATGGAGCAGTGGATATACCAGATAAGGATATGAGGAAAGCCTAGTTTCTTTCTAAGAAAATTCCAAATACAGCCATAACTATCATCAAACCATCACAATCCAGGCTTTGCTCTGAATAGCACAGTTCAGTCCTTATATAAAGTCCCAGATAAGAAAACACATACTCACAGATGTCTTTAAAAATACAAACACATAAGTAAGTCATTTCCATGCAAACATGCATGCTTGGAGAACTTTATAATAGAACAGGACATTAGGTGTCTGGCAGCATGATTAACATTTGCCTTCACCGTGCCTCCCATGCCTTAATGCTCTAGTGCACTTAGTATTAGGTAGCGTTCTTAAAAAATATACAAAAGTCACAGAAAAATACTTCATTTTCCAGTAAACCTTAACTGTTCAATAGACAACACTTTTCTTTGTCTTCTCTTTGCCTGCCTGTCTTCTGAGTGCCTGTGCCAAGTTCGAGAACAGAGTGTAGACTCTTGAGAAGCACAGCTCAAATGCATTTGTGCTAAATGCTGACAAGAATTGTATGAGATGCTGGTTCTTGTGGTCTTCTGCTTCTGAGAATCTCATGATGTACTTATGTGATACAGTCTGAGGCCTGTTCAAGCAGAAGAGCTGGGAAAACTAAGAAGTACGAAAAACACTCTCCTGAGCTTTTTAAACAACTGTTGACATTGACGAGCTACATGAAATTTTATGAATCTGTTCCATTACTGAACAGTCATGATCAATTTTGGAATCTCTGGTGGTGATTATTGTCTTTATGGAGTGCAAATTAGCACAAATTTAGAATGATGGCTAAACCTAAGCATGAATACATGTTTAGTCTAACATTCTAGATCTTCTAGAGAACTTAGAATTTGTACCAACTTGCAGTTTAACCTTGTCTCCAGTATCACTATACTGGTATGTTTCCTTATCTATAAGGGTTTTATGGTTCATTGTGTTCTGGGCTGTAACCTGGACCTACCAGCACTATTCTGCCTTGCTGCACCAAGTGAAAACACATTAAAATCTGACTCTCTTAACCCTACCAAATAAGGGTTTCATGCTTCAGTTACCTTGTTATTCAACCTCACAAATGACAGGAAAGTACAGGTGGATTTAATCAAATAGTACCTGGCTGCAAAATGTATATAAACACAGAGATAAGTGAATGCTTGAAAAGAGCACAGGAAAAATACACAGAAATTGACAATAGACTGCTGCTTTTAACGAGGCCTTTGAAACAAATTAAAATTGTCAAAGCTAATAATCAGTACAGATCTATTGCAGCTATTTAATGGTAATGTGAACATACCTGTAAATAAAACGTTCCCTTAGGTTGGGCATATAGCATTAAAAAGCTATAATCCAAATTCTGCTTAGTTCTCCACCTAAACATAAGCAGCAAATTCTGATAAGGTTTTTTTGGAGGGTTGCAAGAGTTACTTCTATGATAAAAGCACTTCTAATGTTCTGCTGTTTTTTCTCTACAGTAATACTGTAAGGTTGAGTATTCTAACTCATTGAGTGAATAAAAATTCCTCTATAACCAGTGTAAACATTTGTAATTAATTTGACTGTCCTATAAAAGTTAACATCAACTAAGCAAAAAAAATTTATCTGTATCAACGCAGCGTGAAACAAAATATCTAACAAGTATATTCATGTCAAATGACTTAAAGATTCTACTCATTATATTATGAACAGCAGAGATTAACACACAATGATTATTTAAAGATCTAAAATTAAGTGCTTTTACTGATGAATAGCACAGAAAACAGGTTGATAAACTTCATTTTCAGGT
>JAOXJM010000033.1:13540322-13553608 GCA_026413425.1 Tringa solitaria
AAAAGGTATTTGAATAGATTAAAACGAGACTATATTTACAAAGAATAGGAAATGATCTTTCTAATATTTAAGAAAACTGCTTAGAAACAAAACTGAAGATCACTCCAGACTTTATTTACCAGTTGTCTAAAGGCTTAAGTCTTACTTTCCTGGCACAGGCAGCATATGGTTTTCATACTAGAATTTTGTCTGTCATTCTCTGTTGCTGAATTTGTCTGTACCCTAAAATATATATGTCTTTTTGCCCTGAAAGAAAAATAAACTCCAGTGAATTTATCTAATGTAATTCATACTTCAGCGGGTGCCTCCTGCCGACGCTTTATCAGTTGTGCAAAGAGGCTGGTGCTAGGGCACTTCTCGGTATCAGAACAAAATTTCAATTCGTTGTAGCCAACAAAATCATGCTCACAGCATTCCAAGCTGCAAAAAACTTCAAAACCCACAGTTTCACAGTAAGCAAAGCAACAGAAGGTTTATTGACTTAAATGGAAAGTTATTTTTTCTAAGAAATTCATCTGAGGTGACTCCCCAAATTTACCAGCCTTCAAAGTTACTTAAAGCAAGTCTTACAAATGACCATCATCAGCTTTATTCACTCAGCTCAGATCAATGAAAATAATGTTTGTGTGAAGTTTTTCAACTTCCAAAAGGTATTCCCACTGAAAATTAGGACTTGACAGAGAGTGCCCACTCTACAGAAAACATTTTTTTAAAAAAAACAAAAAACACACCAGTCAACATATACATACATGTCCAGACATTTGTGTATGAGACAGCAAGCCACAACTACTCTTCCTCTGCTTTATCATTAAATATACAGGCATTTAGCTGCATAGAAATTTTTTTTATTTTCAAAACCACTTTCATAACTTTTCATGGACTTTGCATTTTTATTTGGAAGTAGTATCCATCAAGGTTTGGGCAAGGGACTTTAGTTTTATTTCATATAATAAACCTTTTAATTTTTGTTGTACAATAAAACTTGGCTGGAACTGGAAGCAGAAGAGTAAAAATCAAAGGAAAACTATTCAATGATTTTAAGAAATTTCCACTTTGAATCCTATGAATTGACAGCTTTAATACCTTGTGATATGCAGCTGGCTCCAAGGGGAACTCTTGCACTCTCCTCTACTGCTATTATGTGCGCTAGGCAGTAACTCTCCATCCACAGTATGTGGGGACACTGGTAGCTGACAACACGGTCCCTATTCTAAAGCTTGTAAGGCCACAACCCTGCCAACACTCAAGCATTTGTTTATATGCAACTGAAGGGTCCTGCTGAATTAATATCAAAATAAACAGACAAAAAGAGGCAGAGAAGAACAGGATAAGAAATGAAGCTGGAATGCACCTTGCTCCTTCTTCCCCGGTAGGAGTCCTGGTTAATTCCCTATTTTAATCTGATAAGAGCTGCTGCACTGAACACAAATAAGGATTTTTAAAAAGTAGTTTTCAGTAGCATCCAGACTCTTTTTGAAGTCTGTGTGTGTCGTGGAACGTCTCCAGCGCAGAGATGCCCCTTCCAGTTTTCCTTCTCTCCCCATAGAAGTAGCTCTTCCGATCTGAACAGGGAGGAAGGCAGATCCTGCACTACTACATCATTGCTTCTAAGGGACAGAATCTGCCCAATCTATTGTATGCAACTACAGTTTGCAGACAGATGAGCATGCACAACAGTCTGTAAGGCAAGGATCTAATTTACTTTTAAATAAATAAGATGTTTAATTAAACAATGAGAAGAAGCCAGATCACTTGAGTAAATTAACTCTAAAGTTAAGTAAACTTTTTTAAGTTTCCCTCTAAAAAAATCCAAAAACAAACAAAGAAACAAAAATTCAAGAGGCAACACTCTTAGGCTGTATTCAGCCAGTAAGACCTCATGGGGCTTCTCAACTCCTGTGTTCAGGCAAGCACCCAGCTGTATGTGGGCTGCTACCTTGGTACCTGGGGTCTGCTGGCAGGATCGCAAAGCCCTCATGGCCAAAATTGCCCCCAGAAAGTCATTCCACCTGGACAGTAGGGGAAGCAGGACTACAGAACATCTGAGGAGGTCTGCTTCCTTCCAGGTTAGGCACAGCCCTGTTAGTTATCAGGGCGTAGTGGCATAGTGAACTATAATATAAAAATAGCTTGTTCAGTGCTCTCTAGTTGGCAGCAAGAAAGGTATAAGCACTGTAAATAAATCATGTACAGCTTTGGCACTATGACACCACTGTAGTCTATTATGTCCCCTTTTCTTCCCCTCTCCTTATTTGTTTAGTTACTAACAGATCCTATTTGAAGAGGGACTACAGATTACTTCCCCACCTATTTTTTTAAAGTCAAAACTTCAGCCTATATGCTAACAAAATCAAATCAATGATTTTTCTCCCTACACCATTGATGAAGAAACATGAGCACACAAAACTTTGAAGCAATAACGCAGTACATTCTTATACACACAAACCTGTATGATTTATTGTCAAGTTCATTCTTTTTGCGACTACACGTTTAATTTCATCTAGGGCACTGCTCAGCTCGTGCGATCTTTTTTTATTTTCCTTTTCAGCATACAGAAGTCGTTGCCGAAGTTCCAGGAACTGGCTTTGGTACATGTCAAAGTCATTTCCTGCAATGAGAACATAATTTCTTTTCAAAGAGGTGAATTATATGATGGAATAAAGAGAAAGTTTAATAGCAGATGGTCCAGAAGACACAACCAGGAGTGTATAAACAATAATGGAAAAGGCTGCTCAAAGTTTATTGATAGAATGAAGAAGTCTGGAAGAGTACTCAGAAGCAGAGTTTTGGGAACAGGGCTGGGCAAAGGCTTGCAACTGAAGACAAGAATCTGATGCCCATAATAAGGAAAAAGTCAGTGAAAGACCATGAGTTGCAGGGGAAGGTGCTATCCAGTAAAGCCAATAAACATTTTTCAGTAAGTGATAAATCCTTATGAACCTTTTCACACAGAAGAGTGTAATTATGTAATGGCTTGTCACTTGTATAAAACACTATTAATATTAAAATACAGATATTAAAGTATTCAGTCTTCATCTATGAGTTGAAAAGTGCCTTAAGTATAATAAGAACTATTAGTAAAGATGATTATTTGAACTTCTGGATATATTTAATTAGATAACAACTGAAACTGTGCTCTAGGTTGAAGGATACCTTCATAATACATAGCCCACCCTTGATGAAATATTCTAGAGTCACACTGATTTTAGAAACAGTGCACTCTCAGTCATGGTTATCAGGCACCTCTGCTGCTCTGCACACGTTTCTCACATAATGTCAATGTAATGTTTACAGCGGATCCACTTTCCTAAGAAGCAAGTACTGTCAGAACTTCTCAGTTATCACAGATGACATACAAGACTCATACCTCTCAGCGCCTCCACTGTCCCATTGCCACGTGAACAAAGATTGTTGGACTTATTAAAATTATTATAAGGCAACACTTGAATAACGTCACTCACTTTGCAATAGGAAGTAAAGAAGGTAGAGGGAAGAAGGAGACTTCTACTTCATTTAAAAAAAAAAGGTTTATAATACTGCTTTTTTATTGGGTTGTGGGGGAGTTTTTTGGGGTTTTGTTTTTGGTTTTGTTTTTTTGGGTTTTTTTTTGTTTTTTTTAAGTTAAATGCTGTTATTTAAACATTTCTCCCATTCTATTTGTGGACTGTGCTGAGTCCCATCCTTGGCAGGACAAATTTTCTAGAACCCACCATTGTTTTTCAGCAAAGGTGAATTCCCAGGGATTCTAGCCTGTAAAAGAGACAACAACAAAGACCAAGCCCACAATCTCAGGGTATATACATGTTACCACAGGATGCAACTTACTGCTTCTGGAAAGGGAATCAATCCTTTTATAATGGAGGAGTTTCAAAACTAAATGCTTGAAAGTGCTAGAAAGCGTTCCACTGGCATTTCCAGTGCTATAATAGAATAAGATTTTTCTAAAACAAACTAAAAATCCCCTCAGTACAACTATGTTATAGGAGGAATCAATAAATAAATCGTGGATGAATAATAACATTGTAGTCCCTCCCTTTACAATTCTTTCCGCTACCCAGTGTCAGTGTGACTCAAAACTACTCGCATGACTACTGGGCTGACATTTTGGCAAGCACCAAGTAGTTAACTGTAGTTTTATTTGCTTACTTACAGGTGAGCCTACCAAAACACCATAGATGACTCTGGGAAATGAAAGGTTAATACTCAGCTATCACTTAGTGCACCCCAAGAAGCTGGCATTTGTAATTGGCATTATCTCTTTCTTCAGGGCAGAAGAGAGAAACCACATTTTTGAACCTTTCAGAATTGAAGCCTCTGTTCGGTTAGTAGAACAAGACTCTTAGGAACTGCTTATCTCATTCGATTTTGACAGCTGGGGAAGCAAGGAAAGTAGTATTCACTCACCCTTAGCAAAGAATGTGTTTGTTATTATAAACGTATGTAGTTTGAAATAGAACATGAAGTGTTATTAGAGCACATGTAAACAAGCAATATTAACTATTAGTAAACCTTCAGCAAAAAATGTGTGTTTGGAAAGCAGTACTGAACTTTTTGTATTTTGCTGTGCAATAAGGTACTGTCCTGAACAATACTTATTACTGAGATAATTGTAGCAAGCCAAGAAGAAAAAATTTGAATCACTATGAAGCTAAATAAGTATTTAAATAGTCATTAAGTTTACATGGATTTTAGCATGCGCGTGGAAAGTGTCACTCTTTAAGCATCTAAGGATCTACAGAGAACTAAAACAGCTAAAATTGCTTGCTTGGAAAGAAGCAGACAGGGCATTTTCAGAACTCCAGCTCACTCTGGCAAGGAGGGCCAGGAGAAATACAGACCTTTGGCTGTACTGTGACACACTGTCTGGCCCCAGCGATAGTCTGACTTGGCAACACCTTGCCTACAAATGGTTCTATCAGCAACAGGGACTGTCAAGATAAAACTGAAAATAGAGAGATGAAGACCTATGCCAAAAGTAAATGAAGGTAAAGAGGAATCACTCTGCTGGGCTAAGGAAACCCTACTAGGAAATTTCAATGGGGCTACACTGGCTACAAGCCAGGAGAGAAAAAAACAAGAGCAAACCAGACTCTGATAGCACTCAAAGCTTTTGCAACAAATTTTCAGCTCTACTACAGCATTTCCTCTGCCTGTTTACTACATATTGTCATATATACTTACAGTAATATGTAATTCTAAGTAAAATGTAATTCTAAGCTGGCAATACTTAATATAGTTTTAAATGCAAATCTTGTGCTATTTCCCAATAGATACATATATATAACTTTCTGCACTGAAAACTGAAACTGTTTACAAATAATACTAATCTCTAAAGCAAATACTCATTCTGAAAGTCAACCCATTTTTTCTCTTAGCTCTACACATGCATAGTTCCCATTATCATAAATGCTTCCAGTTTTATTAACAATTAATTTCTGGCAACATCTAAGAGCTGTGGAACAATTCGTCACTATCTCCTCCTAGCATTCAAAGAAAAAAAAATAAAAATTAAAATCAGAAGCAGCAGAAAGGTGGGGAAAAAAAACCACTCCATAGTCTACCAGTGACCTTTGTTCCTATTTCTTGATTACAAGCTACACTGCTTATGATACCCAATGACATTTTCTTGCAGAAACTGAATTCTGGTTAATGCCCTTTTAAAAAGAAAATTATAAGCGCGCACTAACTGTAAAAGATCTTGTCACACTCTGCGCTTGGAACTACTGCTCGCTGTTCAGGTTAATGAAGCATATTAAGCCATTGAGGCATGCATTGCACTAATAACTGTGACGGTTTGTTATCTTCCTGCAACTGATCTAAAACAGAGAGACCTTTCTAAATCTTGTTACGCGATTTGCAAGATTAGGTTTTGTTCTCTCAGAGCGAGGAGGAAAAAAATTGCCCAAACAATGCCTCCGTCTTAGTTTAGAACAGCCGGTTCTTACACAAACACTTAAATTCAACAATGTGCTAAACTCTAAGGGTATTTAAGCACCTTTCCAGGTAAGGACGCCTTCCTGAATTTGTGCATGATCTTTAAATATTTTGTTTATAGCACTACAGCACAGAATTATTTGTTTCTCCCAACAGGTTAAAGACAGCCAAGAAAAATTAACGTAAAGTCAGAAGCTGCTTCACCTGCATTGGGTGCATTCACCCATTATGTTTAATGTTCATCAGAACTGGGGTAGCTTCGATTGTTGAGCTTTAAGCATAGGACACAGCATGTCTTAATGCATATCTTAAATATCTGGAGGCCTCTGAAATCAGTCAGTGCTGAGGCTGGCTTATTTTACACAGCTGAAAAGGGAAGGTGAAGTGAGCAGGTCAAGAAGCTTCTAATTGTTTCCACTCATCTGTCTCATCCATGCCCTGATGGCAACTGGCCTGCAGGGACTATTGCTGCAGCGGATGGCGGAGGCTGCGAGGAGGAGGAGAAAGATTAATTTCAGCCAGGCACAAATCTCAGCCGGCTAGCTGAAACCTTTGTCCGGCTGTGATACAGCAATATCAAACGTGTAGGCTTGGTAAGGCAAAGCATAGGGCTTAACACGCAGCAAGGACTCTCTCACCAAGTTTTTATAGCTCTCTAGGTAGGTGTCTGAGCAAGCAGAGGAACTGGCAGCAGGATGTTCTGCCAGTGCAGAATTTGTCTGTGACAGTATCCATGTTAGGAGCTTCCTAGTCAGAGGAGACCAGTGTTAACCCAACAGCATCAAAGAAAAACAGCGTGCCAGCAATATCAAGGGGGAAGTTAGGGCTCCTCTGCGCCCATACAGGGGATATACCAGGGAAAGAATCACTTTCCTGTATCAAAACAGCCAACCAACCACCGTACAAAGTTAAAGGCAGATCAAAGTTAATAACCGAATTTTAAAAGCACATTCAACTGCACAGTGAACGTGGACTCACTATTGGGTTTGGCATAGAATACTTTTTACTGAACTGTTTACATACCATATCTAACTGAAAATAGATAAGTGAACTTGTTTCAAAGAAAATACAACTTAAGTTCTAATATTTTCTTAGATGTTTGCAAACAATCCCCATTTTAGATTTGTCTTTTTCTATTTTAGAATATAGTGAAAAAACAGCGATCTTAAAACATTCAGTTAGAACATCACTATATAGGAAAGCAATAGTATTAAAATAAGTGGAAAAACGTATAAATTGAATGGATATTGTATGGTGTTTGCCCACAATTGGTATACTTTGTTTTTAACATAGTAATGCTAGTAACACGATATAGGTTCTTAATAGCAGTGGAAAATTCTGATTTGAATATGGCCTTTATCAGATAAATAAAAAGTACCCATTCACTTCAAGCAATGGTTATTGGTTCGTTCTGGTTAGAATTTTGAATATTTTTACTGTTCTGCCTGATGTAGCAACAATCACTCATTTATACACACATTTAATTAAATGCCTAGCCACTAACTAAAGTACTTCTGGATAAAACTGTGTTCCTCAAGACTCTGTGGAACATTAGGAACATGTGAAGGTCGTATATTTACACTTGTTTAAGTACAGGTTGTGATGAGACACTGCACAGCAAACAAAGAGAGGTCTGAAATGTTCCCTTTCTCTACGAAAACCAACTGTAACTGGTCTCATTTTGTATCTGAATCTTTATAGGATTTATGATTCAGTTCCTCTACTTTTGAGGACAAGGCAGCCACTATTCTGCCTGAAGTAATTGCAAGAAGCAACAGACTCTTAGTTCAGTAAATTACACATTTAGAAGCCAGTAAAACGAAACAGCTAGTTTCCAAGTCTTGGATATGAATTCTGATATAAAATTTGGGATCAGTAAATACTAAGTCTTGGGTCCTATTTGAGTTTGTTGTATATTTGGGTTTGGTTTTTTTAAATACCTAAATGCCAAACTACACAAAGAAACAGAGTAAGTTACTGGGGGACTGCAGAAATTCTCCCTTAACCACACTGGGGATGTTGGGGTAAAACCCCATGCAGTAACCTCTGCATGCTCTCAGTTCCACTGGAAGGAAACATACGCATGAAGGCAAGGAGGGAAGGGGAGGCAAGTAGCCTGTCAGTCAACTGGGACAAGTGGGGAGAATGCTGGTTAAACACAGCCTAACAGGGCTAGAGATGGCAGGAAAATTGGCTTCTGCATGTTCATAAATCTGGATAAGCTGTACTGCCTGAAATGAGAATGGTGTAATTCAAGACTCCTTATCAAATCTGTCAGTTTGCCACTATTTAATTGATGCTTTGAGCCAGAGTGTACCAGTTGGATCCGGACAGGAAGCCTGCAAAGAACTCCATCACAAATGAGAGAATCTCTTGGGGACCTGACCTGGGCACACAGCAGGAGCAGGGGTTGGCCAGCAGAAGCAAGGCATCACACCATGGGCCAAAGACTATTGGAAATAAAATAAATGTGTGATCAGCTGTTTGGGCTAGCATTCTAGCTAGCACATTAATATATTTTAACTGCAAAAAATTACTTTCATCAGAAATACCTTTCTGACCCTTTGCACCCCTTTTCCTGATGAAAAGTTTTGTGAAATAATGAAAAAATTTGTATGTTAAACAATTTGATAAACCTTAAATATATTTCTGTGAATGCAATTAAGTATGAACAGTTTCTCTTCTTCACCCCACCTCAAAGGAATAACTAAAGAAAGCCAAGTTTCACAATGTTTCACTCAACGTGTACATATTAACACACCTTCCTGTGACATTATATTTTAGCATCACTTTCTCCTAGCTTCCAGACAAAGCTTAGTTTTAATTTACTTGGATAAAGTATCCCACAAATTTAGGTGAAGAGGGCAGCAACATGTTACAAATAAATTCAAAGAGATCTAATCTTGTACCTCTTAGAAGCAATGTGAAGAAGCGCTGCCATGTGAGATGATCTGATTTACCTCGTTGCTGTGACTTCTAAAAAATTCATTATTATTCAGCCAGGGCACCAAAGTTTCTTTTTATTCAGGAATAGTCTTTCCTCTGAAGAGACTTTATGCGAGTTCGTAATGAGTTTAAAATGCAAACTTGACTTCTCTTTTACTGTTTTTCAAGATTTGCTACTTCTATACATTTACTTTCATATTTCTTTACACCTGTGATACTTCTTCTGATTTATATTTACATGGAAAACAGTAGCTAAAGCTGGGTGAGAAGATCACTGCATGTATTGTATAGCCGTATACTACTTCCCATAACTACAAATCTTTATGAAGGGTATTTATATGAGAGCAAACAGTTTTGGTCAGGTGAATTACCAAGTGGATTGTAACTCAGTTGCACAACAGTAGGAACATCTGTATCGTTCCCGACAGCAGTCCTTCCTATCCCCAGATGCAAACTGTTTGCTTCAGCCAGGTTTTTCTTGGGGCCGGGGGAGGGACCTAAAAGCTCACAGCAAAACCATGCAGGATGTGGAACAGGTATTGCTACAGTAGTTTACTTGCTGATTACTTGCTAATAGCAGCCCGTGTTCACAAACACTCTAGAGGATGTTGGAGGAATCACCATGCAAGTTTAGACAGACAGTATCAGGCTTTGCTAAACATCTAGCGATATCTCCGTAATTACTTTTATCTCTTCTTGGTTTATGCCGCAAAAATATCAGCCTATTTAAAATTAAATCTCTGCTTGTATTTATAAAGCAATGGAAAAAGTGACTATGAAAACATCTTTATAAGGATAGTTAAAAACACATATAGTATTATTCACAAGAGCTGAAGTCTAGTGACTGTGGTAGATTCTGAATTTTCATTTCTAAAGTGCATGCGTGATGCAGGAGCATCTTCCCTGCCATGCCAGTTCAAGTTACCCATACTCGAGTTAAGTCTCACAACCACAAGTCAACACTCAGGCTGCACTGAGTGGGTAGAAGCAGCACCAACCAGGCAATGCTGTCAACACAATTTCTCCTCAAATCTCTGAGGGTAGCTGGCCCCTTAGTATAAGGTGTTTAAAGGTTGCTGGCTTAAGCTATTGATTTTTATTTGCACAGAAATCGGGACAGAGCAAATACCTGATTTACACTCCCAGGGCTGAAAGGCTCTCAGACTGCAGACAAAATGAACTGTATTTTACAGGGCTATTCAATATTTTTCATATTATGCAAGTTCTGAAGTCTTGAGCTACGATGCCCCGTCCTAATTGTACAACAAACAAAAAAAAATAGATTACTTGTTATCCCAAAGTCACTACAATCCAAGAAACAATAACTGGATAGAAACAGGAGGGAACACTGCAGACCTGCTTCTTAGTGGTCTATGCTGTAGTCAAAGATCAAGAGCAGCCCAAATGTTTAAAGACGGAAACTGAAGTAAGAGGAGATTTAACAAGTTTGTTGAAGAAAATAAGCCAGAGAAGAACATCTGACAAATGAGTGAAAGAGATGGGAGCTGACAAGCTGAGACAGTACTTGACCTCTCTCAGTGATGGGTGGGATAAGTGAAAAGGGCGTTAGAAAAATAAAGAAACATCACAGCTTGTGATGCGAGAGAAGTGGGACGTCCTGTAGTGGCATGTCAGTGGAGAGGCAAGTTCAGCAGCGCAATGGGGAGACATTTTACAATATCTAAGCAGAGGTATCTGTCTGCTTCCGGAGAAAAACACTAATTTCAAACCACCTTCTTAAGCAGATACTCTGTATCTGAGCATTACTTGGTTTGCTCCCAACGCTGGTCTCTGTGGAAAAAAGTAACAACATTGGGCTGTTCCTGCGTTTTCTGGATGGGTAAAAGGCTTCTGCCTTTTAACATCACTCAAGAGCAAAGACTATCTTTACAGCAAAATAAACTTATTACAAAGTCATTCACCCCATGCTGTTACCTCCTCCTTTAGTTACCAGTATACAGGCTTTTATTTACACATTTGTGAGATTTACGAAGCTTTAGAGAGAATGTGTCCCTGAACACTACATATTTACATTTGTAATGGTTAAAAGCTTGTTAAGAAAACAGGTGCTAATAATAATAATTAGGAAAATTATACCATCTGAGAGGAATTAGCTACTCTGTTTACTGTGGAGGAGGAGACAACTGTGGAAAAAGAAAAGCTAAACTAACACATATACATATTTACACCACCACATATTACCCTCTCCCCCCCCCAAAAAACCCAAAGCAAAACACCCCAGTACAGAACGCCAGCAGAAAAAGGACAAAAAGAAAGTGGACTGAAAATGGAATTTCAGCAACAAGGAGTCACAAAATACGAGTCACAAGATAACATGGTGATAGGAGTGGTAACTTCAGATGGGACAAAGGCTTTCATTCTATCATCTCTTGGATCTTAGTTTCTTAAGACACACCCTGCTTTTCCTTCTGTTTCTCCTTCCCCACTCCCAGCCTGATTGCCACTGAGGAAAGGGTTAAGTGTTGCAAGATAAAAACCATGGAGTTGACAAGAAATGATAAAGGCAGGAGGATCAGCACTGTCTCAACTCTATTCAATATTCCCTTGCGGGGCCACGATTTCTACCACTGCTTCCATTTGTTACAGAAAAAATTAAGTTAAATAAATTAACAGCTACTCAGAGTTTGGTGTTCATCCTGGAAATTCCAAATTGGCTTATTCCAATTCTACTGCACCTATAAAACCACACCTTTTGTAAAGACATATACAGGAAGCACTTCAAGATCCATTCTCTCACCGTCACCCCAAACTGCCAAATAACAAGCCATGTCTGCAAGGCCCCACAGGTACCATGTGGAGAGATCTTCTAATTTATTTCCAGAAAATAACATTGGGTTTATATTTCCTGCATGGACTCAGAGAATCTCAGATGTGGCTTTCTGTAGATCTATCCAACATGTGCCACCTACGTGACTTTTTAAAAAGATATTATGCAATCTTAAAGTTTATAAATAAAAATATAAACCACTTGGGCATTTTTTCCCCTGGATCGAACATTGCGTTCTGGCGCTGGAAAAGTAACTGTACAGGAGGCACAAATACAACTGTGGCAGGGTTAGTGGTCCACCCTGTGTAATATTCAGAAAAAGAACTCTTAAAAAGTGAGACCCACGGCGATCACATTTAGACTTGTTCTTCCCATCCTAATGTAGGATGGTTGTTAGTAAGTTTTACTATTTTTTTATTCTTAATTTGGTTTGTTTGGTTTTTTTTTAATTTAAAAAAAAGGATAGGTTTGACCCAAGGATCCACTCCCATCAGCTGTGAGGCAAGCTGGTAACTCGGTGCTTCCTACGCCACGATGCTGGGGAACAGGTGAGACCATGGAATCGTTTAGATTGGGAAAGACCCTTGGGATCATCGAGTCCAACCATCTACCATGCTCTACAAAATTCTCCCCTACACCATGTCCCCCAACACCGCATCTAAACGGCTCTTAAACACATCCAGGGATGGTGATTCAACCACCTCCCTGGGCAGCCTATTGGAGGGGACAAGCTTCCTACTGGCGCCCGGTTCCTCTTTCCCCGGGGCTGCCGCCGAGCCGAGCCGTGGGGGGCAACCCGGACTAACGCCCCGACCCGGGAGGCTTAGCCGCGGAGCGCGGGCACCGGCTCTCCGTTACCGGTCCCCCATCCGCGGGAGCTCCGGGAGGGGACGGACGCTGCCATGAGCCGGTCCGGGCGGGCGGACCCCGGCCGTCGGAAGGGAGCCCAGCCCCGCCGCGTCCCCCCGGCGGCAGGGAGGCAAGCGGTGCCGCCGGGTCGCTCGCCCTGTCCCCTCTCACCTCGGGTCTCACGCCACGCCGCGTACCACAGGAGGGGGAAGGCGGCACCGAGGCACAGCACCGTCAGGAGCCGGCCGAACCGGGACCGCATCTCCCGGCGGCGCTCTCCGCCCGCTCGCCCCCCGCCGCCGCCTCCTCGCCCAGCCGCCGGCTCCCGGGCAACTGCCGGCCGGGCGTGTCCGCGCCGCGCTAAGCCGCCCGCCTCCGGGGACCGGGAGAGGGCACCTCCCCCGGGGTCAGGCCCTCTCCCGTCACCCCGGGCACCCCACTTCCCGGCGAGGCAGAACTAATGATGCCTTTATTTGCATATTGCTTAACAGCTTGTATGGGGCAGCCTACAATTAACACACGCATTCAGCACAGTCAGGTAAAAGAATCTGTTACAGGGACACAGTTTGAGCAGAACCACCCACGTTTTATGACGAAAAGAGCCCTCATTTTCATACCTGATCGGGTGGGTTTCACTTTGACGTGTTCCCTACCTGCTCGCAAATCTAACCTCCCTTCCCCCCCCATTCCACACCTGCGACAAAGAAAATAGAGTTTCACTGAATTTTTGGAGTTGGAAGGGACCATAGAGATCATCTAGTCCAACTCC
>JAOXJM010000033.1:13559424-13589129 GCA_026413425.1 Tringa solitaria
TGGGGCAGCCACAGCTTCTCTGGGCAACCTGTTCCAGTGCCTCACCACCCTCACAAAAAAGAATTTCTTCCTGATATCTAATCTAAATTTCCCCTCTTCCAGTTTAAAACGGTTACTCCTTGTCCTAGTGCTACACTCCCTGATAAAGACTCCCTCCCCTACATTCCCTATATTCCGTCTGTAATTTACTGGAAGGGCGCTGTAAGGTCTCCCCAAAGACTGGTTTAGATCTTTAGAAGCGTCATGAAAAGCAATCTTTGGAAACCAGAGCCTGTTCCAAGTGCAGTATGCATCCCCTAGATCATGTTTTCACCATTCCGTTCTTCCTGCCTACTCTGTGAGAACTTGAAATCAGGACATCAGCCCTAGTTTCCTTGCCTGCTTCCAGTTAGCTTCAAAAAGTGAATCCGAAATCTGGTATTTTCCCTCAGAATCTTCCAGTCACATTGTGGATGTTCTTACCTTCCTGTTACTAAAAAAAGCCACACAGAACAGATATGAATGGATTGGGGGGGGAGGAGGGGGGGAAGAGAGATTAAATGCACAGTTCTGCTTGATGCAGAATTTTGATCAAAAATACTAAATTAAGAAACTACTTTTGCCATTTTAACACAAACTTTGAGGAAGTGATTTAGCTTCCTTGTGCTTCAGTAAAAAACACAAAAACATTTTTAAGAATGGAAAAAATAGACATATTTTTGTCTTGACACCTTTTCAAATTTATTGTTGCTTCTGTATTGGTCAACAATCGGTCAATGTTTTAAAAAAATCCAAGTCTATTTTCAGAATTGTACTCGGGGATTATAAAAAACATAATTAAGACTTTCAGTTGCCTGATACCTGTTGATTTTAAGACTGAGCAACCTTTGATTAATTACTTGAATAAAAGGGTTGCAAAATTTTATAACACTTACATGCCACCAGAACAGCTGTTGTCAGTTATTTAAAACAATTAAATTTAACTGTGACATTTACTTTTTTTTTGTATTGCAGAACATTCACTGGCATCATCAAAGAATAAGGTAAAAGATACTAGAGATTAAACCGTAATAAAACCTTATTTCAGAGACAGATCACAGAAAAGAACACGAGCATTTACTTTTTGAGGGTGGAGGAAAGTAGAGGAATAAAAAGGCAGAAAGAACATCATTTGGGGTTCTGTATGCTGGGGTTAGTCAAGGTTTCTCAAAAATAACCCCACATCTCTTCAAGTGTTTGTTTTAATCTCTAAAAAGATTACCTGCTCTTTACCAGCAAGTCAGACTAGCTGTTATACAGAGCTGCTGTTCTTTGAGAGGGTCAGTTCTCCCTGTCGCAACAATATCCTTTGCTGTTTTTGTAGAAACCAGAGGTACGATATAGAGAAATGATACGGATAAAGCAATTAAATGCAGTGTATACAGTATTGTTGGAATTGTTGGAAAAAATTGTAGTGCAAAGTCACAGGTGGACATTTAACTGACAAGCTCATTCCAATTGTTCTGTAGCAGTTACACATAAGATAACACTTTAAACCCTGAAATTTGTGTATTTTGAACAAAACATTTTCATTGGCAGTGAGGGGACTGCATTCTCCCTTTTTCTAGCTGATCACTGCAATATGATGTTGAGAGAGAATTAGTAACTGCCACAAGCATCTTTGTTGCAGTAGAGCACAGTATGGATGGGTCTTTTAATATCTCCCAATTAAATGAGTATATCAAATCTAATGTTCCATTTTAAAAGAGTTAACCTTTCGCTTTACTGAAATGAAGCTGCTTTGGTATTAGCATAAGTTGTATTAAAGAATGCATTGTGATCATAAAAAGTTGAGAAGACAAAGTTAAAATGTGAAGTGTTTTTAGCTAGGCAGCATATAATTGTCATTACTAGTATTTGCCCTTTAGAAGACTGCAGAATAGCAGCACCTTACCTTAAGTTCTTTTGTTTCACCCCAGCGTTGAAACCTCAACTTTGTTAGTTCACTGTCTCCTAATTCTGAAGCATCGTTTCCTTATTGAAGTCCTACCACCTTTGCTACTCTATAGCTGCCTTTGTTTCAAATAGATAAGGAAGAACCTGTTTCAATTCAGCATTTGAAAGCAAATGAGAACCTAGACTAAGCAACTCTTGAGCTTTTTGTTTATTCTTTATGGCACTCCTGTTTAAAGATTGTTTGCTTACAGTCTGACAAAGTTACAAGTTAAGCTTTTATGTAATTATTGCAAATATTTTATATGCAATTTGAGCCCACTTTAAACATTTGCAACAAATTGACTGCTCTTGTATAGTAAAGGATGCATACAAGGCAGGTATACAGAAGCTGAGAAGTAACAATAAAGTAGGTGATAGATTTTTGTATTCCTCACGAGGTCTTTTCTTGTGTTAACTTCCTAGGTTTTAAGAAACGCTGTACATGTTGAGGAAGGTGAAGTTGAGAAGTGTGTCAGAGATGTGATGAAAGAAAAGAAAATTGCACAGAAGGATACGGGGTACGTTTAGAAGCCAAACATAAGTTCTTCATGGCAGATGATTTTGACTTCTTGATGCATTCTTGTGGTTTTTTAATCTGATACAATATTTAGGCCATTCAGCACGGATCTTTAGAATGAAATTATAAAATAAAGTATGGTTACGTCCTCTTCAGTTCAGAAAATAAATTGCAAAGTTATAAATTGATAGAGATTTGGGATAACTGCATCTCTGCCTTGCAGGTCCCTTCTCTCACTCCTTATTTCTAAATAATATGATTATTGCATAGGTTGATTACATGAACTATGTGATTGCCTAGATATATTTGAGAGGGTATAGTGATTCCTGATTAATGTTTGCATTCGTCTGCATAAGTAATTATAAGTGATTCAGAGGAAAAATTCTGAATAGTCAAAACTTAAATGAAATGCTTCTTTGAAGCTGTAAGTATTTCTGACAAAGTTTCACTTTAAGACTTACAAAAAGCCTGGGGGTAGGTGAAGGTACAGGGTTCAGTATGATATGTGGAGTTTTCTTTAGTCATCAGATATTTTAGCTAAGTTATTTTTTATTTCTGTAATTTAAATGAATAAGGCCTGATTCTGCAGCACTAGAACCAGCTAGTTTTTTTGGTTTGGGTTTTTTTTTTTTTTAAGTAGAAATAAGAGCCATATAACAGTATACTTAACTGATATGCTGTAGTTTGAAAGTTAAACATAAGCACTTCCTAATTGTAGTGTTTTCGTTACCTTAATGTAAGAAAGGTCTTATCTGGTAATTTAAGCAAGAATTTATGGCTAACTACGACTCTTTATAGCTTCTGTGTGTGACCTTTTGTTATTATTTCAGGTTTAAGAGAAATCTGCATATATCCTTACTGCAGATATCAGGTTATAAAAAACTTTATTTGAATGTGGAAAGTCTGAGGAAGGTCCCGTATGATTCAGATAATGAAGAACACGAGGAACAGTTAATTGAGGTGAAAATAATCTTTTAAATAAAAAAGCTATTTGTTTGTGTTTTTTCCCCTCCAAGTGCAACAGCTTGAATGAACTTCATTTCTGGGTAGTATTCTTACCAGCTGGCTTATTTAAAGCTTTTTTCTACTTGTGAACCACTAAGCTATTATAGATGTGACACATTAAAACACAACATCAAAGCAAAACAAATTAGTAAACTAGAATTGATTGCAGTAGGATTACTTGGTGTGAAATCGGACATAAAAACAACATATTAGTAGAAGAATAAATTTGTAACGGGCCACTGAAGGATCGTGATGAAAAAGTAAAAAGATATTTATGCACATGTCTAGCTTTGTAAACCAATAATTACTAAATAAAAAAGACACTAGTGTTTTCTTATTACTGCGGCCCAGTCAATGTCAGAGGGTAGCTTAATGCTGGAAGAGAAAAAACTATCAGGGATGTATTTTAGGTAACAGTAAATAATAGCAAGCAAATAATATAATACTGCTTGAGGCTTTTTAAAATAGCTTCTACTATGCAAATATATTAGCATGTCATTTTCTTAGCATTTCTATAGTTGTCTCAGCTTGCTACGCAGTCCTAACATTGATGTGTTCAGCATTCATTGAGAATTTGTGGTTTGGTTTATAACTGTCCTATCAGAAAATGATGCATAAATTAATTTCTGAAGTGAAACAAATCTTTGTTTCTTTAGTATTGATAGAGTAGCTTTGTCCATGGAAGGGAAATTACCATGCTTAATGTTACAGGTAATAATTTTCCTAATTGCTGAAGTAAGCCATTGTAGTATGACTCTGGATTGCTGCTAATGGAAAGGAACAGCGTGCAGATGGTATCCTGTTCCTTGGTGAATGGTTTCTAATAGGCAGCAGCAAGTGCTCTGAATTAAGTGACTTGCAATACTTTAGCAGCTGTGCATAACGTGGAAGTGTATTTGTGCAGCTTTGGAATTTGCTGATGCCTCATGAGAATCTGAAGGCCAGAATCACCAAGCAGTGGTGTGACATCGGCTTCCAAGGTGATGATCCCAAAACAGACTTCAGAGGAATGGGTCTGCTGGGATTAGTGAATCTGGTGTAAGTGAAAACAAGTATTTAATTTCTGTTTTAATTTTCAGTAGAGCATGTGGCTGAGAAATCTCTAATCCTTGCACTAAGCAGGTCAGTCAATAGATGAGTTCCATCAAGGCAGCTTACCTTCAAGAAGGAGTTTCTAGGTGTGTCCTAAAAACATTTCTGAACTAATTTTCAATATCTGTATGTTTTCTCTAGCTAGTGCTAGTTCTAATAAAGACCAAATAGAAGCAAACAGAAACAATGACTTCTGTACAGTGAAAAATCAGTATTTTCTAAATAAGTCAACATTTCTAGCAGCTGCTTCTCTGTAAGTGTGTGATTGGGTAGAGGCCAACAAGAGAGGAGAAGAACAGAAAGTTGCCTAAGACACCTTATTTTTTTGCTGTCATATTATAGATTTGATAGGTTATAACTTGTCAGAAGCTTTTAAAATTCCTGAATTAATTACTGTAATGAAAAATAAACAGGTTTGTGTAACTTTACTAAGCTAATTGTGGATTTCGCAGAACTTTATACTTGATGTTCAGCTCACAATTATTTATTCTTTTACTATATTAATTCATATTCAATAATTTAATTTGCTGGCTTTTCTGTGGTCTTCATTTTGTGGCATTTTTCAGTACAAAGTAGTATTCAGCTTTAGTTTAAAGATACACATTTTGATGTTGAATATGTGATTTTTTTTTTTGTATGAACTTAAAAAAATAATAATGGAAGATCCTGTTTTACACTGACAGGTATTTTAGTAAGCATTACACCAATGAAGCTCGTCAGATCCTTTCTCGTTCAAATCACCCAAAGCTGGGGTAAGTCACTATATGACTTTTTCTAGATTGTTCTGTGTAAGAGCTTATGTGAAGACTGCCAATATGTGTCCTGAAAATCAGGAGGGAAATGTTTGTTGGGGCTTTTTTTTTTTTCATTAAAAGATGAAAAAAGGGCCAAAGTAGAAAGGCGTGAGAAACTGAACAGAGAAATCAGTTTCGGGCTGGGAACTATATGCAACTGTTTTTTTCTTTTCAGAATAGACTTGTTGGAACAAAAATAATGCAAAATACTGGCTTTGGGTAACACAGTGAACATCTTTAGCATTATAGCTTTATTTGTAGTAGGCTTAGATTAGATTTAGAAGGGAAAATATTTTTTTTCTTACTGATCCTGTGTTAGGGTAGTATAGATTATCTTTTAAGTTCCTTTTTTTTTGCTAGGTTTCTGCTCTGTAGTTAAGTATATACAAACAGATGTTTTGTTGTTGTTCAGCTTTAACTTCATTTTTGAAAACTTTGCATGTTATAAGACTTAGCTCGTTTTACAGGGAAATGCACTCTAAAAGCAGTCAGATACACAGGTTCAACAGCTTTCCTCTGTATACCATCTGATCCATCTAATCCCCAGATAACTCAATCTCCTACCAAGAATGGGAAGCTTTCATGGCTTCATTTGTAAATAATACAACCTTGTGCAACTAGGTCATGAATAAGATATCAGAGACATTTAGATCAATTAAATACCCATATTAATGACACAAATGAATTTTTTTTCCCCCAGAAACACTTGTTTTACTACCACAATAGAAATTCTTAAAGGACTGTTTTCTCTACTATGCTACAGAAAAACAGGGCTTTTTTCAGCTCGAAGAACAGGTTTAAGCGACTATTCTATTTATACTCTAACAAGGTTTTTTGATGTCTGATTTTTAATATTCCAGCAGATTTAACAACATCAAATGAGCAAATCGAGGTCCATGTTGATTAGTCTTACCATCCCATTATTTGCCATACTATTGTATAGGAAACTAGCATTTTTAAATAACTTTTATATGGTTGGATACACCAAGGAATAGAACGAGCTGTCTGTTGGCCTGGGTCAGCTTGTCAACAAGTACAATAGCAAAAGTTTACTCTGACAGTTATCCTAATGCAGACTGTTTAAGGGAAGCTTCTAAGTCCCTCCTTCCACAAGGTAAAACGTGACCTATGATTGGTGTTGCAGATACTCTTACGCAATAGTTGGAATCAATCTGACAGAAATGGCATACAGCTTACTTAAGAACGGTGCTTTAAAGTCTCATCTGTACAACATGGTCTCTGGATCACCGCAGATAGAACACTTCCATCAGTTTTACTGTAAGTATCTGTAGCTTCTTTGGTACAGACCATGAGCGGGAAGCCTACAACGTAGAGTTTAGGTGGTTTCGGAGTAAGTTTCCACTCTTTTCTCATTAGCCAGAACAAGCTGTTTATCTTCTGGATCAAGTATTGGAAATGCACCTGATGCTTAAACATTGTGCTGCAGAAATGTACGTTTAACGGATAAATTTGGGTGGCTTTCTATATATTAGAGACTGCAGTCTGAAAATTCAGTAGATTTATTTTTTTTATTTGTTATTACATTGTCCAAAAGCTTGCTCTTGACCAGGATGGGACACTCCCTATTTTAAGGGACTGAGTAGAGTCTAAAGGATCATTCTATTTCTAGCTAGATCAAGGCAGATTATTGTGGAGGTCACTTTTGCCAATCAGTATTTTATTTTATTTTCTTCACAGGTTATTTGGTTTATGAGTTTGACAAGTTCTGGTTTGAAGAAGAACCAGAAAGCATTATGCACTTCAACCAGTACAGAGAGAAATTCCATGAAAAAATTAAGAGACTTCTGCTACATTGTGATGTGATACTAACCTTACAAAATAAAAAGAACCCTTAACTCTTCTGCAGTCTACCAGGTTCTGCATCGAAAATGGAATCATGCATTTGGATGGAAGTTTTGCATGTTTCACCAAAAACTGTTTAATGATAGAACTTTTTTTTTTCTTTTTACATTTAAAAAAAAAAAAATCAAAATTCAGTTAAGAAAGCTTGGACAATCAACCTCTGTTTACAGGTCCTTATATGCTATTCTCCAAAGGACAGCTTTTTAAAAAAAACAAAACAAACCAACAAAACAAACAAAAACCAACCAACAAACCAACACAAAAAACAACCCACAAATCTCAAGAGCCTCTGGATTGCTTGCTTTCACAATTTCTTTTATACCTCTTGGTGCAGGAACATGAAGCAGGTATTTATGCTGCATCGTGTTTTCCATGAATAGGTTTAACTGTTAATTGTCTTCTAAAAACTTCTTTTAGTTGAAATTACTCTGGTTTTAGACTTTTTGTGTTCGTGTTCTGTACGTGTAGTTGATCATTCAGTCAATGTTGAATTTCTCTGTCGTGAAGAGGTCTGTGAAAGGGATGTATTAGTTGCTTATGGTTTTGGAGAAGAGGCTTAATCCATCAACACACTAATGTACTTACTAGAAACTACTTCTACCTAAGGAAATTTTTTTAATCTATGGATTTGTACCAGCAAATTTCTACGCTTGGAAAAAGCTCAGTTTGCTAACAAACAAAAAGAACCAGAAATCATCATTGTGAGGATCAGATCCTCAGACTAAAGCTACTCCTTCTAAAAATATTCCTACTGTAAAAATCTTCATTTATTTCTAATCTGACCTCAGCTACTCAGGCTGCTTGACTTTGTATCTGTTACCAACCCTGTCTTTTAGCAGCTAATGGGGTATTCTCAGTAGGAAGTACAAGAGAGTTAGCTTAGCCCTTTGCTAAAGTTCACTCATTAAAAACTTTGCAGTTGCAGTCCCTATTTTGTGAAAATAAATTCACACCTGAGTACAAGTCTCTAAGAAAGATGCATTTTCCAGGGAAGGGATGCAACTGTGACATGTTCCTTAATCTTGGCATCCTCAGACAATCTAATCAATAGGACTTCATATTTATATTGTGACTATTGCTTAGAGCAACTTTAAACAGATTTGGTATGACCATCACTTCTTTTTTCTAAAACCTACTATTAAATAAGTGCCTTCTGCTTTATTCAATCACTGTTTTATTTTGATTCTGTAACCAGATCATAGCCTCAGAAGCTTGAGTTATTTGGAAAGATTCTTTCCAAATTCTTTCTAGTATATACCTAAATAGCACACAGTAGCACAAGATTTGTACACTAATAGAAGCTTTCATGCCTCTTTTTTTTTTTTCTTAAAAATCATCTCAGGTAAATTAGTTAACTTCTGGACCTGATGTCCCTGAGTCTCAAGCACCTCAGGATACCATTTAGGTTTCCCTGTTGGTACAGGGAAGGGGGGGGATTGTTGCTCTGTTTTAACTGTTACTATGAGAGTGTGGGAGCAACTTCCTGGAGAGTAGAAATATTAAACATGAGAAGAAAAAAAAACAAACACAACCCCCTTTTTGTCATGAGTGAGGTTACTACGTAAGTATTAAATGTATTATTACAATATGTAATACTACATCTCCTTGGAGATAATCAAAACCCAACTGGACATGGTCCTAAGCAGCCTGCTTTAGGTGACCCTGCCTCAGGCAGGGGGTTGGACTAGTTGATCATCAGAGGTGCCTTCCCACCTCAGTAAATCTGTGAGTCTGTATTGTGTAATTAGTGACTTCTTGCACTGCATCCACCCTATTCCTCTTGATCCCTTAAATGTTGGTGATCTCTTATTTGTGAGAAAGCTCTTGATCAGGGTAGACAGTATGTATGTAGGAGGTAGCAGACTTGTGTTTTCTCTTTAGGTATAGATGAGAGTTAAACATTTCTTAAGTTTAATGTGCAGGGTGGGGAAGGGTTTGTCTCATCTCTGTGGGGTTGATGCTAATCTCCTAAAAACAAAGCAATGTGAAGATGTTTTAGGGAGTATTTATGGTTATGCTGTGACTTGTGAGCTGAACAGCTGAACTGACTAAATTAGATACAAAACTGACCACAGGAAGCCTAGTTCTTTTGCTATTCCCAGGTCCTGTAATTCTCACCAATAAAAAAGCTGAGATCCTGTAGAGAGTGTTCTGGGATGCAGGTCCTGCAGCAGGGTTCCATTTCTCTAACCCTTGTAGATCCTGGACATTCCTAAAATCTGAGGAAGGAAGTGGAAAGCATACTCTTTCCCAGTGGCTGAGAGGTTAGTTGTCTGTTACTTTCTAGCCCCAGCTTCCGTCATTTCCATCTTCCTTCATCAATAATTTTTGCTATTGCTTGTAGATCTCCTTTTGCAAGCAACAGGAGACTGATTTTTTTTCATTTGAGAAGTGACCCCAATATGTTTAGCAGCAGGAGGACAGGAGATCCCATTCTTTATTTTCATCTACTGCTTGCTAGCAAGTAACAAAATTGCTTGAGCCGCCTCTGTAGAACACTCCCCTGCGCTAAAGTCTACAGCTCATTAGCAGCTTCATTAGCTTTTTTTTTTAAAAAAAAAAAAATCAAGGTGTGAGCTGGGAGCAAACTGTGGCAGTATACAAGGGAAAAAAGTAAACCCAGCCTTTATCAGATGAGTGAGATATATGGGAACAAGTTAGTTTGCATGTAGTAATTAAGGTGGATGTTTACATTAGGCTCCAATACCCCCTCCTAGTAAAGAGTTAGCATTTGCATGTAGTTTCGTATGATCAAGTAGCCCAGTCCTTCTGCTGAGGAGTCACTCACTATATGTAGACTAGTACTGGGTGTCCTTGTTTTGCACCAGCCGTAGGGTAATTGTCTTATGGTAGTAGCTAGAAAATAAATGGGAAAAGGTAAATTTGTATTTCAGGAAAGGAAGAACAATGTTTTACTAGTCAGCGGTATTTCATACGAACTCTGTTGTGGGGTGACAGCCCTAAGGCTATGGAAGATTCAAAATGGAGGTAGGGCACCTTTCTGCAAGTTGATACGATCAATTTGTTTACCATCAGAATTTGTTGCTCGTGGTGTATTCCAAGAGTATTAAAACTTTGGTAAATTCTCTTCTTGTTATTTATTAACTGTCATGTTTAAAGTATGTATTATTGGAATTTGCAGGTACTGTTAGTTTTCTAACTTGCTGCCTCTTGAAAGCGTTCACTGAGTGAAAGCTTATATGCAATAGTAATTTTAGAAAAAATCTGAAGACAACAAGGTGGTTCTCTAAATTTTTTGTTATTGTTCATGTTGCAACTGTTTAACAAACTACCTCCACTTTTGTTGTTTAGTATATGCTTGAAACGTGGCACCACTACATGAAAAAATTAATCTAAATAGAAGTTTACCACAAGCAAAAGCAAAATTCTAGTCTTTCAGTAAGTAAACACATTGCTTCATAAGTAACCAACTTGATTGGAAAGCAATTTGAAGACAGTGGTACTTGGAATGATTTTGAACTGGTTGTGCTTCTGTCATCTGATGCAACAGTGTAAAGAAAAGCAGGGCATTTTCTCCTAAAGGACAACAGGAAAAGGGGCCAATTTAAGCACATCAGATAAATAGTTTGGGATTTTCACTCTTTGAAAAGCAAAACAAAAAAAAATGCAAACAAAAAATTAAAACACACACAAAGCCCCAAGCATTCATTTTCCAGATTTTCTACCCTTGTTTAAATAACAAACATTTTACAAAAAAATGTTGCTTAGCCTTGTTTTAAGAATTACCGTGATGAAAACGTTTGTATTTAGTTAGGTGGGAGTTCGGCAGTCAGTATTCTTGAAAATACTGCTAGTAAACGTGTAGTAAAGATGTAACCTGGTGTTTCTTTCCGTCACACTTGTTTTGTGTTGCTGTAGTGCAATGGTGATCAATCTTTGGACCGATGTTTGGTGTGTCAGTCTATATATTGTCTTTCTCTAGGGAAGAAAAAAAAAAATAGCCCACGACAGCTTGGGGGCAGTTTCTTCTTACCACACTGTGCTTAGGTAGCTGCATACTAATAGAAATTTCTGTTTACCACAATATAAAAGCAATAATGTAAACTGTGATGTCTGTGTAACGGAAAGAGATGTTTACAATGGTAGCAAATAAAGAACAAGTTAATCCAAAATACTGTCAATATCAGTGTTATGGCCTGCTACAAAACATCATTTCCAGTTAGCCAAGCTCTCAGTTAATCCACATGCACTGTGATACAAGAAAAAGCTTTATCCTAGCCTCTTTCTTCTTTTTTTGTTTTGGGGTGGGATTTTTTTGGTTGGGTGTTTGTTGGGTTCCCCCCACTCCCCCCATCAGAGAGGGAAAAGCTCAGAGAACTTGTTTAGAGGTCCCTATGATTCCTGGGCTCGCGTTTGTGCCTGGGAAAGGCATTACTAGGAAATGCCGCTGTAGCACAGAGGGCTGAAACGGTCGGCAGCAGAACAGCTGCGTGTATGGAAGCTGAACTGGAAAAACACAATGACAGCTGCAACAAAGGCAAAATACCTTTTTAGTTTTGAAATCACGTGTACCTGAAGTCAAACACCAGAAGAAAGGAATAAGATTTAAATCTGAGCAAAGTCCCTGCTACTGTGTATTGTGCAGACCAAAGGCTTCCTGCTTTGCCCGCCGAGGGACTTCTCAGCCCTCCTCTCACTCGGGTCCACACCTGACCTGAAAGGGGGCGGCATCCCTTTTCTCAAATTCTTTTGGTCCATACTACAGAAAGTAGACCTGAATTCCTTGATCTCTAGCACCAACGAAAAGCAGATTGGGTGGGAAGGAGGCAGAGAGTAGTTCTGCTGAGTTCCTTTAGCTAGAGCGCTACATGGCTCTCTTCAGCGGTGGACCGGAATTTTGATGATGGAACGTAAGAGAATATTACCCAGGAAATACTGCTACTCTCTATCAATCTCTACTGCTGCAAGCGGTAGAGATTGATTACTGCTTTATGTCAGTTACTCTTGAAATCTTCACTTTAAAAGAAGTTCTGTCTTAAGCTTAAAAAAAAAAAACACCCCACCAAAAAAAACAATAAATAAATAAAAAAACCCAACCAACCAAACCCGAAAAACCACAAGGATTTTCTTTGAAGGACCTGGAAGTTAACTCTTCGAGCAACTCTAAGTGCAAGCATTTTTGTTCAGGAGAGCAGAATTCCGGGAACAAAACTGAGATTTGGAGAAGAACTGCAGAGAAAGAGAAACCCTGATATGTTTTAGTGTTCCTTTTTGGTTTTTTAACCGAGAAAACATTTTTACCTCTGTGTCTTCCACCATGCCCTGACCTCCATATAAACCACGTCAAGTAAGTTACTTGTTTTTTCAGTTCCACTTGTATTTCTCAGATAGTTTTTGTTTCTACTCCTGAATTTTGGAGGCCAAGCGTTTCTATTGATGTACCAAAGTGCCACTCCATGAGAAGTACACGGCCTCACCTGCAGCAACGTTTAGTTCCTCAGAAGACTAGAGCAGGCGCTGCGCTACAGAAACACCCTGCTCCTCCAGACCCCCAGTGTCAAGTCGGTCAGTCAAACAAACACCAGTTACTGTGGAAAATGGGATGAGGAAGCAGCTATTCAGGAAACATAAACTGAGATACTGAGTACTGCAGAAAAGCGAACAACCAGAGTTTAATTATCTTCTGATGTGACGTGCTTTGAGACGTTACCTGCCACCATGTATTGGGAACATCTTGCACTGCAGCTAAGTCAAGTGTCCTGCATTTAATTCCCTGTACTCCCAGCTCTGAAACATGCAGCCACCAGCATGTCACACGTTTCCATTAGCCATAATCTAACACAACAGTCACTGCCACAGTTTTGTTCTAATTATTTGCTATCGGGTTAAGTTATATTTTCAGTATTGAATAAATCAGCACCTTAAATGAGCATTAAAAGTCACAAGTGCTGCTTGGAGTCCATAACATTTGACTCGAGATGGAAAGAAATACAAATAGCATAAAAGAAACATTTCCCTCCAACAGAGGATGAGGCTCAGTAACAGATGTGACTTTCCTTCTCGCTAAAAGGCTACCCCTTAGCGTGTATGGGAGCTGGTGAGCTCCAGCCACGGGCCAGCCCTCTCCCACAGCGCTGGGCACTGATGCCAGGGTCCAGAAGGCAGCTCCGGGCATGGCAAGCTCGTGCTCCGGCTCAGCAACAGGCCAGGAGATCAGGCTGAGCTCACCTACAAACCCCTCGCTATTCCTTACCATTTCCTCATTTTTTTTCCAGATGTTTTAGTCTAAGCCCAACTAATCCATTTTTTCTTACAGAAATGGATACACCAGCATCAAGTATTTTTTATCGTAAAAAGGCATCTTCTAGCTACATTGTACCTCGTTATTATGGAATTACCAAGAACTAGAACAGACAAGAGACGATGGTTAAATCATTCACAGAGATGCCAGAAGTTTGGAGAGTAACAGCACAGGAACTCATCAACGTGTACCCAGCCCAGACTGGTGGGGACCTGGCAAGCTGTGCCCCCAACCTGTGCTACCCTGCTACAGCCACAGGTGCCTTTTCTCCCATCTATTGCCTTCCCCTTAAGGCAGGCTGTAGCCTTGCAGTGCTCCTGCACCAGCTTCGCTTGCTTGCTCTGCGTAACCTGATGGAATTCAAACTCTTCCCAACAGTTTCACGTTGGTTTCCATATTGCACCTACTGTTAAGAAACCCAATCACCACCGTTTCAAAATGCTGCTGCGAGATTAGTAACAAACATCCCGTGACAGGAATGATCCAGAAACTCGGAGGGCGCCCAGCTGAGGAACCAGACCCGGCTGCACAGCTTTCCCAGCAGAACCACCAGCTCTTTGCTTGACCAACTGCTTTAAAGCTCTTTCTCTCCCACAACCCCCTTACACACCACGCCACACAGACCGTACCAGCCTCTGACATCTTCATTTATGGCACAACACCTGACGTCCTATCACAGAACCTCCAATACCACCAAATAAGAACCCCTAAGGTGCTTTTCTCTTTACAATCAGTTTTGATGTCAATTTTTCAGTAAGTTTAACACATCACATAAGGAGCTTTCTGTCTGCTTGCCCAGCACTCGTGTAACACAAACCTTCACCAGTCTCAAAAACACAACCTTCATCTCTAACGCCGAGCAAGCAGGAGCCACAAGATGCTACACTGAAAGAAACAAGCACCATTGAACATTTATATGCTATCAGTATCTGAGTAACTTGAAATTTCGACAGATTGAAAAAAAAAAAGCTTGAGAAGAGTATTTCTTTATAGCTTCTTTTAACTAAATTCTGCGGTTCACAAATTGAGGAGACCCTGTCTCAAATCACAGAAAGATGTGTAGCGTTAACCACATATACAGGTAAGACTTTCAAAATATTCACTCACGTTTTCTCGAAGGTTCCACGTCACCGTTTGCTGATCAGTTGAACTCTCCTGTAGCTCTCCTCTCACCAGCTCCCAGCCAGCTATGAAGAACAGGTCACAGCAGATCTTGTCATCCAGCAGGCAATTGCCAGGTGGCCATTCGGTGTGGCCCTAATCAGGTAAGCAGCCTCACCCAAAAAATCTGGAGAAAATCACCTCACCTGGTTACTACCTGTAGCAAAGCCATTCTTAAAGGTGACCGGGCTTACACTGAGGAGCTTTGGTGACACGATCAGGAAGGTAAGGAAGGCTTCTAGAGCAAACCGGAAAGAAGTTGCTTGTAGAATGGCTCCTGTCACCCCAGAGTCCCACTTGGGGGCGTCTCTTCTCCTTACGGGGGCTGTAACAGCAAAACAACTTTCACAATGCGCTGTACCCCCAGCCCTGTGGGTGGCTGTGGAGCAAAGCTGGCAAACCCTTTTAAGATCCAAAAGAGTTTTTCACAGGTGGCCTGTGCATTGCTAGGGCTTGTGGAAGATTGCCCATAGGCTTACATTCACTTTGCCATTACAGACACTTAAAAGAAAAACAATTTAGGGATCTGCAAACTTGAAAAGGTCAACTTAGTCTGCTTAAGGATGTTAACCCTTAGTGCTGAAGACTTCTGTGATAATCAGCTGCTGGGAATTACAATAAAGCACTCTGCTCTGGCCTTGGCATCTTAAGTTAAAACAAAGTCATATTCTTCAAAACGGTGATTACAGCTTCAAAAGAGTATCATTACTGGACACACGTTAACTCATCTACACAGTCTCACGTGCAGAAAGACTATATTGCTTTTTCATACTGCTATATGTACTCTATATATGGCTAAATTATAAAGGACAGAATTCTACTCCCAACAGAAAGAAAAAATATCAACAGTAAACTGGCTGAGACAAGGGAGAGATGAGCGCTGCTCAGAAATTAACTGCTGTGTTTTGCAAATTAACTTTACATACACACAAATAGATGGTTGAGTTTCAAAACTGTAGTTCACTGCACAGAGCCCATCCAGTGCTGTTCTGTCACTGCCACGGCTCTTGAGGCTGAGCGTCTCAGCTCACCAGTACCCTGCAAAAAACATTCTACTATATAAAGCCCTAAGAGCACGCCCAGTGAGCTGCAGCAACGCCTAGATGGGTCATAAAATACCTGGGGGTCTTAAAAAGCAGTAACAACTGTTGTCACCAAACGTGAGCAGGGAAAACCGCTGACTGAAAGGGGGCAGTGTGAGAGAAGCCTGCACGGGGTTGCTTGTTGCAGATGGAATTAAACACGTTCATGTGTTCAACAAAACCAGGCGTGGAAAGAACAAACACTTTTGTTCTGAAACCTGGTGTTGAAGATCCGAACTCATTTGTCTCGTGTAATAAACCGCCATCACCTACTTTTCCCTCTAGCATAATTTTAATAGTTAAAAATCAAATCTGTGCAGAGTGTACTTTATTTGTTCACATTACCTATTTGTGGTTAAACACCACTTCATCTGACAGTTTAAAAGCATTCTTTTAAAACAAAAGAATTCAACATAGCTTCTGCTAAAAAATCTGCAAGTTACATGGATGCAATATACAGGAGTATAAAAAAATCAACAGTATTCTACAGAAAATATTTTCAAAACAGCAAATAAAGATTAGGCATGTAGGCATGATCCTGAAACTGAACAAATATGAATTAAAAAACAGCTAACAAAATTTAAAAAAAAATAATCCTGAATATCTGTACAAAAGAAGCAAGGATTCAAAGTGCAGGTGCTCCAGTTTTCATTTTAACATATTATTCAGTAACTTGATACAGGATACTATTCATTTTATATAAAGTGACAGTGTTCTCAGTAAGACTTAAACATTCAGTTACATTATCTTGCAGATTTTTCTCATTACTGCTACTTTACACTGTTGTAAATGAAGACTTACGCAATACAGGTTTTTATTTTCTTAATCTAACAAGAATATAATAGGTTGGTGGTAAAGGTTAGTTTGAAGAGCTAAGCTATATGTGCTGTAGATCCAGCCTTAAAAGTATATATATATATATATTTTTTTTTTTTTTTTAACTTTTAAAAACAGTTTTCAGTTTTTAAAAAGAGACTCTACCAATTCTGTTCTGGGACCTGCATACCCTGTCTTTGGAGCACACCAGCAAAGCTTCCAAGCCCACTGGTTAGGAATAGAGCTCCAGGCAGGGTCACACTGGAGATCTTTGCGTGGTGGCCACAGGTGGGAAAGGGCTTTCTCTCTGCTGAGTTTGGTGCTGCCAGAGGCCACTGAACCCAGGGAAAAGGCAAATGGGCTCTGCCTTCCATCGGAGCAGAAACCATCACATTTCACCACGCTTGCCTGATGCGCCAGCTAGGCTTGGGATGGACTTCTGTTATTTGAGCGTACCAGGCTCAAGCAGAGGAAGTTAGGAGCCAGGCAGGGGTCACTGAAGTGATCTTTCATCCATTTAAAAAAAAAAAAAAAAACTGAAGCAGACATTAAAACTCATTATCCTCTTTGAAAAAAGATAAAAATGTTGTATGACCTCAAATTACCCTTCAGGGATCTTGCCTGGAACTTAATTCCACCTACAGTCCTATTCAGGTTGACAGTGTCCCTTTAAATTTTAGGTACTTCTTGTTTTGTTCATTTTTTCCCCCAAGAATCAGATCTCTACATAATGTCTATTTTAAAAATGCACATAAATATTGGCATTAAGTTTACGATTAGAAATTAAGAACTAATGTTTACCATTTCATATTGACAGCAAGGTTAATAATACACACACTTCACTGACAACTGTTATTTTTTTTCTGTATTTTGAATAAAATTTGCATTTGTGTAACATTTCCCACAGAAAGAGTGATTATACTTCAAGATAGTTAAGTCTGCACCCCAACATTTTCACATTAGTGAAAACAATCATGTTTTGAAAATACCAGGGCCTGTGCCAGGTACTAATAAATACAGAATAAAAAAAAAATAAAAAAACCGACTCCCTTTTATCCCGACATAGTCGAGATTTCGTAGTCGCTGGCCGAGGTTATTGGTTTACCCATCATCCTTACGTTTTTAGCATTAGTAATCCTAGCCATCATGGACACAGGCTTGTCAAAGTACCTAACCAGCGCTGGCTCAGTCAAAAGGGAGGCTAAAAATTGTTCAAACGTAATGGCCCAGTCTCTGTCGATGCTAGTGCTCCTTCGGAGAGAAGTGGTGTGGTTGCTCCGTACCAAAACGGTGTCTTCACCGATGTCCTCGCAGTGCAGCTTTTCCTCTTCATGCGAACCTGCACTCAATACCGAGTAGGAGGACATGGAACTATCATCTTTTGTATCGTCATCGGAAATGAGCATGGAAGAACAGGCTCCATTGTCCCTGGGAGAAGAGTCTTCGAGCTTAATGTCTTCCATCTGCATGCCCAGGGTGCTGTCGGTGCCAACGGCCTCCTCATCGTTGGTGACGAGGCTGCTTTGGAACGGCTTGTGCTGCTCGAGGGGGTACTGCTGGTGCTCCTTCTTCGGAAACAGCTCGCTCTGAATGGTTTTGCTGCAGTTGTTACTGCTGCCGTCTGTCTCCTTCGTGGGCTGGACGCTGAAGAGCTTACCCACCTCCCCTATCTCCAAAAGCAAGCTTGTCACAGCAGCCGTGGCGTGGTACAGGTCTTGTTCGTTGGGGTCTTCGCTGAACATATTGTACATTGTCTTGCACAGTTCAATGAACTGTCCCTAAACACAGAGGGAGGAAACGCTAATGAGAGACCAGGACACAAATCAGACCGAGATCTACTCAATCAGTTTCAAAAGTCTGGAGTGGTGGCATGACACATTAGTGGAAATAATCTAGGTGCGGTCTAGAAAGCATTCGCTAAGACTGGGCAGCCGGATGTGTTGCCTCTCAAAAGCTATTTAGAATAAACTGTTGGATGTTTCTTCCAACATATGACAAATTAATTTCTCTGCGGCCACAGGAGGGCAACAGAGAGCACTGAAACACTAAGCATTCATTTTGCTGGATATTCTTGTAGAGAACTAATGAAAAATTAATAAGAGAGCTGCAGCCCTCCATATTAACAGTGGTAACTTAGTGGGACATGAGTCTTTTGGAATTCAAAACTCACGAATTAAACAGGAAGATGATTTGTTTAGGGCTACCTTAAGTAAGAAGCCTTGTTCTACAGGGAATAAACCTTGCCTATGTGCTCTGGAGGAAAGGGCTGTCCCAGTGGGTCTCCTCCTCCTTAGCAGCTATGGATCTAAGGACAAGGAGACCGATAGTACAAACTACACAATATTAAATACTTCTTTCAGGTAATGTGTAGTGGACATTATGAGCTAGCTGGGGATATTCATTGTCATCTCGCCCTTTGTCTAGAGATCAAAATAAGTTATCGTTCCTGCATGTGTGTATCTCATTTTTAGGATGTTTTGGGAGCTGAATGCCAGTTAAAGTATGTTGAAAACAGCTTACTTCTGTAATCAGCTGACTGCTGCTCTGCCAAAAAAAGTATCTGCCTCAAAATAAAACCCTCATTTAGTGTTAATGTATCCAATATTTATAGGCATGTAAAGAAAGTTTAAAGTTAAAGAAAAATAAGTAATTGTCAGCAGAAGTACCTGATTCAGTTTGGGCAACTCCTTTGTGTTTTTTGCTTTGGATTTATTCTCCTGGCTCCACATTCTCAGATAATTTCGATTCTCTTGTGAGCTCTTCTTGCCTGCTGTCAACAAATTACCCAGAGATGCAGGAAAAGTCCATCAAGAAACCTTAAATTAATACTTTTTTTTTCCATTTTCAAAAGGAGCATCTTTACAAGAAATGAAAGATGTAATTCAAACCGAGACACCATGCATACCTTTGTCTGTTTTCAGACTCACTGTAACAAACCCATCATCTACTCCTTTGTTCCTGCTGTCTAGGCCAACAACTAGGAAGTGGAGGGGCAGGGGGAGAGAGAGATCAGTGTGGTTTCAGATACATACATACTTTTCATGTGTACAGTGCAAAATAAAGAAAACGTTTACACTGCAGAAAATGCAGAGTAAAAAGGAAAGGACTAAATGATGATTTTTGCTTATTCTTAAGTCTGTTGACAAATTCCATATAAGCAATAATATAAATACCAAGACAGGGACCATCTTCGGTTTTGCTTGTGTAGTATGATGATTATTAGCCTGTGTTACCACAACACAAACAGCTTCTAGCATGATACATGTTTGCTGATTATATTAGTGAATCTTCTTTTGTCTATCAGGACTTAAAATTGCCATCTCTGGTCTACTAATTCTTACCTGTATTTTCAAACAACCTTCCTTCCCCTTGTAATTTGAAGGATGGGCAATACTTCTCTTGTATCAGTGAGAAACTTAACATGAAACATCTCAAGAAAGAGAATGCCATTTAAGACAACAATGATGAGACCCAGGTTGTCCTTAGGGCACAAAAATATTCCAAACTGCTGAACTATGTTTTGATATACCTTTTGGCTTCAGTTTCTTAGAATATTTTAAGTTCTGATCCAAATATATATTGAAAGCCAATATATTTATTCTCATTCTACATCTTAGCACAAAATCACTTCTATTGCAACACACTGATGACATCATTCTGAGAGGGCTTCTGCAATGCACAGTCCAGGGGAGTTCTTAGTGTACACATGCCTGCACCTCTGGGGATATCAAAATATATACAGAGACTACATACTTCTTTTTACAGACAATACTTTGCTTACAGAGTTTAATCCAATTAAAAAGTAGCTTCCTAAGAAGACACGTTGTCTGAAATTCTTTACGTCATCTTTTCATGCCTGAGACAACGGATACCTACCGTGTGTACATTCTGGTGTGATGTCTTCAAAAAAGTACTGAGTAGCTTCAAAAGCAGAGTCTGGCTCTTCTTGCTCAGGGGATGGATCTAAGCAATACAGTAAAATTCTTTCATTAAAAATTCCATCCTTTAATTGAAAACTAGAACACATTTCCATTACTACATTTAGAATTGTCAGTTTTCAGCAGTGAAAGCATGAGGATGTGATGGGTTAGGAATCATCACTCTTCAGCTCACAGGAGATGAACCCGTAGTGTCTCCTCATTGCTATCCAGATGTTTGCCTTCAGAGCCCGGCTTGCCCATCTTCCCATGCCTATTTCCATTAAGTTCTTCTGTGCAGCTCAGCGTGTCCTAAGCATGGCACGAACCCTTTCCTAGCTGGAAACAGTCTGTCATGATTTGGTATGAGTTTACCAGTCCAGAAGATGCAGAATACCAGAAGATGCAGTCTTAAAAATGGATCTCTTCAGTTATAATTCAATAAAATTGTATTTTTTTTCCAGTTAAATCAATGAATCGCTCAAGCCTACCTCCAGCACAGCCAGCTGTGAGCCCTTAGGGATGCATGTTCAAAGCACGTGAAGGTGAATGTCCTCTCAAAGCTTTTAGATATCTTTACCAGAGGACGTAAATATGCACAAGAATTAAACTACCCAAACACTTACAACATACTTAAATCACAGATTCGGTAAGGACAGCAATAGGTTCCTTTTGGCAGACATGTGACAAGACAGAGGGGATATAGTTCCAGGACAGCATTTTCTTCAGGGACAAAGCTGTTTTGAGATGTTTCCATCCCCTCTGCACCCTAAACTACCTTTCTCACTTAGCTGAGTCCAACAGTTTGTACAGCTCCCTGGAAAACACATCTTTGGAATGACCTGGAGCTTCCCTCTGCAAAGGGGAAGCTCTAGGTCATTCCATAAATGTGTCCCAGAGAGGAAATCAAGAAGAAAGTCTGGGGATAGAAACGAGTAGTCAGGGCATGCAGGAACATTTTAAAGGGCTGCACTGATAAATAAAGTGCATTATGTTAACAAATGCTGAAGAACACTGTATTTGTTGTGCATGGGGGAAGTCACCAACTCCAGCTAAACAGGCGAGAGACACATATAAATAGCCTGTTTGTGGCCAGAGCAATAGACGGCTGCATGGGTGCTTTCAGACTTTCCAAATACACGTCTGGTTATGGTAGAAGCTCTCTTGTTTTACTGCCACGTAAACAGTTACAATGATTCCCACAAATTAATTTTTAATTGGGAAAGCTAGTCATAAACAACTCTGCTCCAAATTTCTGTTCTCAACAAGACAGCTGTTTTAACATCATTTACTTACCAGGCAAAACATGCATTTTGTACAGTAGCTTCAGCTTCTCTGTAAGATCTCCATGGCATGCTGCACCTAAACAACATTATATACAGTATGTTAATACTCAGCATTCAATGCTATTCTATTTTTTATTATTGGTACGATATTTTGCTTTAGAAGCTGCTACATTCACTCTGGGAAGAACTGTACTCCCTTTACAGCCCGAGATCATAAGGCAGTCACTTGACTTCTAAGATCATACGGTCTGCAGTAGAAATAGCAAGAGAACACAGACCACCTCATCTGAATTTTGTACTTCAATCCCAAGTCCTTCATTAAAACGCTATTTTATAATGCTCAAAAATAATCTATGATCTTCACATTACCACTCAGAAAGGCCTCCAGCTGAAAGTTAAGAAGATCTTTTTGTATGGACTTTAAACTTTCTGATCTGAGGATCAAATAATAACATCACATGATTTGGAACAGCAAGATATTTATCAAAAAAAGAGGGAGAATTTCAAGTAAACAGCATTTATCACAGCTTAGCCATGGACTAAACTGATGTTGAGGCAATACTTTCGACTGATTTATCCACCTCAACTCCTATTCCTCTCTGGTCTACACTAAAATTAGCTGTATGAAATCCAAGCGGTCTATTGTAACCCCTCCTTCCAATTAAATGAATGGATATTAGCTAACTTTGAAGTACAGAAATAACGAATAATCAAGACTTCTTCATAAATCTTACTTGTTATGATGTTTGATTCATAAACAAATGTATTAGGTTACACAGAGATTTATCTTACCTTACAGGCTACCATGTCAACTTACCTCTGCTATGCAAAATACAAAGTGTGGCTTGGCAAATACTAACAATCACAGTCTACTGTACAGCTTAAGACTACAATAAAACAGATGTTAGGCCAAACAATTGAGTACTTCTACATCAGCCATTTTGCTTTCAACTTGGTCCTTTTTAAGCACAAAACCTCCCTATGTCCCTATCTGGGGGTACCACACCTTACAGACAATGCTTCCTCTTCTGCTGAAACTACGTCTTAGGTCACGCACTCAGGTACCATGTGAAGTGCCCCACTGCTAAGGGTGACGTGATGTAACCAAAGCACAGAAGGGGCTGCAGGTCTGTGTCCTCTGGCAATGGCTAGGGATGTATTCCCCAAAATAGGATTCAGAGCACAGGATATCTAGTGCCACGTGTACGTTTGCTCCTCTGCCTGTCCCCAGATGTGAAGAGAACTGAAAAAGCTCAACTGATACTGCTTTTTGCCTGAGATGCATCTGCGTGCGCTTCATAATGCCAGGCCCTTTTTTCCCCTCAAAACGTACATGAATGAAGACAACACAACGTGGGACAAGTCTACCAAAGATAGTATCTGGACTCTCTCATGAGACAACCCTCTGGGTCTCCCTCAGGAGAGATCAGAAAGTTTTACAAAGGGAAGAACAACTTACTGGCAATTTGCAGGAACAGCCTGACCATTAGCTGCAGTGGGCTATCCAAGATCTGAGGACTGATGCTGTATTAAGCCACAAAAACAATTAGGCCACATTCATAAAGACAAACCTCTGGTAGATGTGCCCCTATTATGGAGGGTTAGGGGAAACCTTTGTATGGGTGGATACCTCAGCTCAGGCCACCATTTTGACCTGTACACTGCAGTACAGGGATAATTTCATAGGAGAGCCCAGAGAATTCAGTGGCATCCTGCATGGCCCCTGCATCCCTGAGAAGCAAAGCAGATAACCCTGCTGAGGGCCTGTGAACAGCACTGGGGAAGCAACAGGACCATTCTTAGTCCCAACCAGAAATACTTCTGTCTTGACACCCTGGAGTCACAGGTCTTAAAACCTTCAACAACTTTCAACAAATCTTGTCTTTTTGCAGTACGAGTCTCAGATGATCCATCACCAGTTTTTATCCAGGAGTTCTAAATTTACTTTGTAGTGAGAGAAGAAACTGTGCTTGGAAGAGCATGATTACAGGCTTTGAATCCTTCTACTTGAAACTGTAACAGTGAAAGCTGTCACCTTCACACTGCAACCAATGCCCTCTTATCCCTCTGAGGGCTTGACCACCACACTTTTTTTCATGGCATGGCAAGGAACAACTTTGGCCAAGCCACCCTTCTGACTGTTCTCCTTCCATCAGCATTATGAAGGTGTCAAGATTTTTCTGGGCATAATGTCATACATGCACAGTTTTCCCCCGTCTTTTTTGAAGCCGTTAACAAAGTAATTAAACAGGTCAGAACTTTATTCTGTTAATATAAAACTTGGTAGCAACAGGAAAGCGTTGGCTTCAGTTACTCCTCTCTTGAACGCAGGTGGAGGAGCGTGGAGTGTTTGTACAGCATTTAGCTCTCTCAAAGGATCAGAGGAGCAGTGAGGTTAACACTCTGCTTTCCAATATCCCTCTGCAACCCATTTTTGGGGAAAAGCTGTTTTAAGAAAATAAATATACATTCATGTACTCCTTGAGAGATAGCTTTCATGGTACCAGCTTTCACACGAGGCTGTGGGGTGTGCTGCAGTCTCCAGCAGTCACCGGAGAGGTGGAAGAGCTGCAGGGTCTGAGAATGGAGATTTGCAAAAACATGGTGGGAGGCAGGGGCACTTCAAGTCCATGTGGAAATCTCTCTAGCTTACGAGGATCTCAAGTCAAACACTGACATGCTACAATCCAGTGTGATATGGTACAGGTGAGCTTCTTCACAAGCGTATACCCCAAACAGCTCATAACCAAGGCTGACAACCCTTTCTGAGCGGTGCAACTCCTACAGCAAACTGATCAAGATCACTCCTTTATTTGAACTTGCAGTAGCAAGACACAGAGTAAACATACAGAAGAATATATGCCAGGTTGTTCCACCTTTGCTCAGCAGAGGCCCTAGAGCCACCTGAAGGAGAAGGCTCGAGCCACTTGCTGCAGGGGCTATGGAAAGGAAATGGAGATTCCCAATTGCAATCACAGCACTCTCATACCCCAAGGATTTCATGCTGACACAGAAGAAAGGACCATGAGCCTGTGCTGGGACACGCAGCAGCCCTTTTTAACCTCCTCTTCACAGAGCTCCTAGAAGGAGTCAGTGGCATCAAAGACAGGCTTCAACTGAACAAATCCTTATGGCCACATGGAGTAAGGCTGTTGAAAGAGAAATGGAAATGCTTCAGGTGCCATGGCTGCTTCAGCTGTCACCAAGTACCCTCTGAGACGGGCCGTGCCTAGGAAGTACCTGATCAGGATGCTTCCTTGAGGGATGACAGATTTGCATAACCGGGGCTAGAGTCCAATACTGCTGTTTGGACACTGTAAGAAGAGAGAAGATGGCACCCACAGGTCACTTCCAGAACACCCATCCTCTGAGCATACTTTCTGGGACAGCCACAAGGAAAAGACAACACCATCCCCTGTTGAGCAGATGCATCTTGCTTCAACAGAAGACATTCCTCAATTAAGAGATTTTCCCAGCCAAGGCATCCTGGGTTGGTTAGGCAGACTGAAGCAGCTGATGTTTGTGGAATTTTTAAAAGTCTCGGGGCATGGTGAAATATGCTCAAACAAATCCCATGCTGTTTTTGTTGACTGTGTTGTCCTTCCTACCATTCATGTGCTTCTTAAACAAAAAAGGGGTTGGGGAGGTCTTTCTTTCTAAAAAAAAAGTTTTCAAGCTGTGCCACACTGGGCTTAGTTTCTGAAAAAATGTGGTTTTGCTGAGCAGTTCTGATTGTTTAAGCCCATTTAAGATTTTAGTTCAGTTAAGCTGACAGCCACATTTGTGCTTTTTACATTCATTTCTGCTTACAGTGCTCAGCCCTGTTCCTTGTTCTGATTACTCATTATTGGTTCTACAAAATGCTGTCTCAATTAATAACTGGTTGGTAACAGCACCCTGTAAACAGGAAGAGTAGTTAATCCATGGGTCATGTCTCAAAAGGCCATTAAGTGTTACTTGGCATCTAGTCCCCTCAAATACAATTCAGAAATGTATCATAGGAAGCACTGCTTTTCTGGGTGGTGTGAAGGGGAGGTGTGCAATCTATTTTACTGTCACACAGCTATTTTTCTCCTGTGAGAGAACAGGTGTTACCATTGATGTACAGAGGTATTAATGCAAGGCTGCATTTGGAGACCTAATGCTTAAAAATACCGTTACAAAGAGTTGCTGAAAGCCAGACTAGGAAACCTTTTTTCCCTCAAAAAGGATCAAAATGTAAAGCTGGAGGAAATGTCAGATTGCCATGAAATAACACATGATAGATAGTGAGATGTTGGTCACTTACAGGGAATAATTCATGTTATTTTAAAAAAAAAAAGGAGTGGCCAGCTCCTGCCTCATCTTTGCTTCTTCATGTTAATCCTGGGGCTTGCACATTCCCTTTGTTGTGATACTGACTTTCATGTCTTGAAATATTGCTTTTTGAAGACTTGCATAGGCCGTAATCTCCTTTAACGACATTTATTCTCCCTGTCTGATCTGCACATCCACCTTCTCTTTTTCAGGTGACTTCCATCCTGCTCTCTCTCTCTCAGTCTGCAGGCTTGGTTATGGATTTCAGAAGTAATCTAAATAGTACCTCTCACTGCATCTGTTGTGAGGTGTGATACCTTCTCCTCACACAGGGACACATGTATCTGAGGTGTCAGCAGACTTCTGAAGAGAAGCACTTTTATTCAGTGGCAAAAACCATTACCATCCTCACTCTATCCTTCTCTTATACGTGCACAGAAATTTCTCAAAAGTCTTCTTCCTGAACAAGCAAGGGAGCAAATGCCGCCTCTCGCCCTTTTCCAGAGGCGGTGGCACTGACAAAAGGTATAAATTCCCAACTCTCAGGGCAAGTTTTAAGGAGCAGACAACAAAATGCAGTGCCACAGAGAGCGCAACACTACAGAAGAACATACAAAAGACTCTCCCAATGGAAATACTTTGATTAGAAGTAAATCACACCAGTAAGCACACAAGCTGAAGGTCATTTTCGTGTTGAGAGTTATCAATCAGGGAAATCCTCAGACCCTAACGGACACGTAGTTCACGTGTGGTCCTTCTGCCAGCGCAATACAGCACTGGCTACTGCAGGTGCACCTACTGAGACCAGCCTAAACCCCAGTGAGAACCGCTGTCACAGGCATAATAAAATGAACTGAACAGTGGCATGAGTAGCTCTTAAAAGACTTAGGCAAATCAGCATACATCAAACTCAGACTCATTATCTGATCACTCATATAACTTCTATGTTTCTGAAGGACTGGATCTGCTTTAGAAACAAACTGGTTTGGTCAGATTATTTTGAGAGTGCTGTGAATCCTCCTTACTTAGCCCAGAGACGAATTCACGGAAGTTGATGAGCAAGTCTCCGTTTTCGTCAAGAAGCCTGAATAAGCGTGCAGCTAACACATCTGAATGTGTTCCACATGCCCAAGGGAAGAGGAGAGCAAACATCCCCTTGAACTGTTCAAAGTCGATACGGTACTGCTCCAGATAGGGCAAGCTGGGATCATGCCGGTCAATAGCATTGCTGTTTCCTCCCCAGTAGCAGCTGGTCAGATGTTCTGCCTGAATAGAAGGCAAACGCTGTGAGATTGTCATCACCTCTGAAAACAACCCATCGCTATCAATGATTAAAAAAAAATTCTAAACAACTCATACACACACATTCTTAAAGCAACACAGGACTAGTAGATGTATTTCCATCTACCCAGCCCTTGCACTTCTGCAAGGGATTTCTCCTCTAACCAGCTCAAAAAGACATCCCCCTACAAAAAAAGAAGATAAAGCAAAACTTTTTCTGCTTCCCAGGCAGATGAAACATGACATACCTGTTCATTGAGAGAAACTGAAACACTCTTTCATTTCAGAGCATATGAAAATGGCTGTTTATTTGGAATATTTTTTTGTTGAATTGTATAGTCTCAAAAATACTGTAGAAAGTCCTACTCTTTCAGTCTTCTTGAAGTCAGTGGAAGTTCTGGAGCTGATTTGGGTGGAATCTAATTCAAAATGATTCAGAAGCTTAGAGAAAGAGATCCTAGCATCACACAGTGATCAACAGGGGCGGACTGTCTGACTTGGTCTCACTGATTCCATGGAAGACTGAAAGAAGGCACTGCAGGATTTACACAATTGTAAAACGTGTCATTACAGATGGGAAATTGAAAGGAAAAAAATTCCTCATGGTATACCAAGAAAATCTCTGTTATAGCAAAGCAGAAGAAGAAAGTATCTTTTTTTAAGGCACTGAGCATGAAAGTAAAGCTAAAGCATTTAAACTGCTCACCTCTGTGATCATGTGTGGATCTAATGGTGTTGCTCTACAATCAACTAAATAGACACATCACTTCGTGACACTAAACTTCCACATAATACAGTATACATGAAAGCATTAACAATGGCAAAAATCAGCTATTGTGATATGGAAGTATTAACTGTCTGAGACAATAGAATAAAGGTCTAAAACTTTAGTCAAGTAGACAAGAGATATACAGACTGATCAAAAGCCTTTATCTGTTCACTTTTTCATTATAATAGTTTTCATCCGTATACTCATTTTTTCCAGGGACAAATCATTTAGTGAATGATTTATTTCCTGAGCTGGATTTTATTGTGTATACTCAATAATACAGTAGCTAATTCAAGTTTGCATTAAGATACCCGACAGTAACTCACAGACTCAACCTTGGCTTTAGAAAAGACACACAGCCCCATATCAAAAATGAACGTTTGCATTTCCTGCAGGCACATAATCTTATCTTCACTTAGCTTTACCTTGAAAAGAGCATACAGTTCCTCCAGTTCATCGATAGTAAAAGAAGTCTCTGTCACAATAGTTCGTACCTTTTGAAACACAACATTAACAGTTACGGATTTGAAATCCATGTCTCAATTGAAAAGCTAATTTAAATTTCAGAACATGACTGACCTTAATCTTTGCAAAGAACATTATTTCAGTACTTACCACATTGCGCTTTGTAGTATCTTCCAGGGTTTGGATAACTTTCAGCCTTTGTTTGAATCTCATTTGTTCAATTAAATCTGCTCGGATACTTCCAAATTTCTTAAAAGAGAAAAAGTAGTACAGGATAGTCTGTGTATTAATATCTGGGATACTTAGCTTGCCTTTAGCGTACTTGAGAAATTAATTTAATTATGTGATATACCACAAATGGTGTATTTAAAAAACTTGTGTTAAGGCATTTTTCTAACACATGTCAAAGTTACAAAGACTTTAGGAATATATCGCTAGATTTTATTTCCTTAAGAACTTGTTTTCAATTAATTTGAAAGGTCTTTATTAAGTTACAAATCATTACATTTCAAACCATAATTAGAGATTTGCCAAGCAAGAAATTTCTATGAATAGATTGTTTCATAGCTCCTTCTGCAGGGTTTTACTTCAACTTGTCCTGAAATACCTCTTAACTGCTACAGAGAGAGAAGATATTTAGACTAACTGGATCGCTAACAGCTGATAAAGTATAGCAGTCCTTACGTTCATCAGAATCTGAAACCAACTATCAAGAACACAACATCCCTTAGGAAGAAGTCTCTAAAGTGCCCAAGTCTTGTTTTTAGAAGTTTTTTTTCCACAATGCCCATAATAGTCTCAGGGAGCTCCTGCATATACTACAGAAGCATCCTAGGGGAAAACCTCTTAGAATAATATCCGATGTTTTCATATGTAGGTCAATACCAAATTCCTAAGATTTATTTTTGTGAACTGTAAGTAGAAGTTTTTTGCCATCATAAAAACACTTTTAACATACTGAGAAACGTACAGATAACCAGTAGGAATGATAATGCCAGACATGAAGTATGCCACATGCAAAACTAAAAAGGGAGTGGCAAGATATGCCTTCATACAGAATGGATTTATATTTTGAGTGCAAGTGCATCTACAGAATCAAAGAATCATTTAGGTTGGAAGAGACCCTTGGGATCATCAAGTCCAACC
>JAOXJM010000033.1:13603344-13627541 GCA_026413425.1 Tringa solitaria
CGTCAATCGAGGGAGTTTTATCATCCATCCCTCCCTATGAGGCACAAAAATGGGGCTGTAAATCAGAACACGGGAAGGACTCACGAAGGTTGTAAAAACTCCCTGTGAATTTTAGTAGTAGGAACTTTCAACTAAGACACACAGTCATTAAATATTACTTAGAACACATCAGAATAGTATGCTCACAAGAGATTAAAGGGATGAAAAGTGGTTTTTCTCCAATGATGAAAAAAACATCAAAGCTAGGCTGCAATTTCCAGTAAGATACTGCTGTATTATTTGTCCTACAAATTTACAAATACAAATATTTACCTCTCGAAGAGGGATAATAAGGCTGCATAAGTTCTCTTCTTTACTAGTAAAGCAAATGTAGTTTGTAGAAACAAACATCTGACCCAAAATATGCATTTTGTTGAATGGAGTCCAGAGAGTACAGTCTGTGTGTCCATCTAATTTTTCATCCTTGGGAAGTCGGAACAACGCACGGTATCTCTCACTCTTTGCTCTGGCATCAAGATCCCTAAAAAAAAGCCCCACAGAAAGCTTTTCTTGTTTTAAGAAATACATACCAAATTTTAAGATATATTTTATATAAATCATTGCAAGTTACCTGCAACATACAACTCGGTTAAGTGTGGAACATACTGCAAAACAATGGAATTAGTTTGCATATAGGGGAGATATAGTCTCTGCTGTAGGAAGATTCTAAAACCACATGAAAAAAAAATCTGCCAGGAATGACTTGGGTACATTGATCCTTACTTCTCAGAGGGGACAGGCTGGGTGATCTTTTCACATTCAGCCTTACTTTCCAAGAACATATACAAAAATGTTTCTTTGAGGCTTATTTATTAACACGATGGAATCATTAGGGCTAGAGTCTGTTAACAATTTCAAGACTTAGCCTTGATGATGCATTCCATGCAAAACACTGAATAGTTAAAAAGAGAAACCAAAATGATATAATGCATGTCAGACATCACTAAGCAATGAGAAACATAAACAAGCGCTGATTACAATTCTGTATGGTTCACTAACATAATCAACACACAAAAAAATGAAAAATTAAGAAGAAACTATCAAATTGCAGTATGATACCTAGAAAAGAAGCAGAAATATTTTCCAGACAATTTAAAGTTCCTTAGAATTTTATGTCATTTTTTGTGTCTCTTACCTAAAATAAGTTCTAGATAGACTTTATCATCCAGAGTAATTTTTTCACTTCCAGCTATAGGACGCAGTATGAATGTTAGGCACATTTCTTAATAACACTTAAATCACTTCATTACCTTCCCCTGGTAACACAAAAGGGTCTTACAAGAGGTACCTAACACAGTCAGTGTCAAGAGATACTTTAAAGAGCTTCTGAACAAACGAGAATTTGGCTCAAATATGTTTCTTTTATTTTTGCAACATGTTCATATTAAAATGTTTTCCCTTTCCTATTCCAGCAGCAGACCCAGTAATTATATATAAATAATTATTCAGAAATTTACCACTGCTGGAATCAATCATTCCTTTTCAAGTAACAGTAAACAGCAGCAACATTAGAAAACTTTTTGACAAAATGGTGCAAGTAAAAGGACTGAGAAGAAATAAACAAGTAAGAGCCAGTGCTACTTACCGTTTTAGTGCAGATACTTTTTTCGGAGATTTCTTTTTCAGCTTTGGTAATGACCTGTCTTGTTCAAATCCTTCATTGTCCAAAAGCTGTCGCATAGCTATATTGGCAAGCTGTTCCATTAGTTTAAACGTCTCACTGATATTAAGGAATACTGAGAAGAAATGTTCACTTGATCTTGTGCTCACTTTGATCATATCAGGGAAGAGCAACGTAGCATTCTTCTCAAGTTGGGTGATATCGACCCAGCGGATAACTAACTTTGCTGAACAGAAGCAAACAAACAAAAAAAGATTCAGTAAAAAAAATTAGTATATTCAAAAGCATTTATGTTGTTCTTCCGATAAAATATATTCAGCTGAGATTTTCTTGCATCTTGAAAAGTTGCGAGGACAGCTTGTACAAAAAAAACCCCACGATCACCTGACTAACTGCAGAAAAAAGAGTTTAAGTATCATTTACTTCTGTACAGAACACTACACAAAAGCATTACAAGGCTAGGTGGGCTAACATAATTTATCATTCCCACAGCACTTGCTTAGACTCTGATGTCCTCTTTTCCTATGGAAGCAAAGAAACATAGTCTAAACACATCAGACAGGCTTGCATTATTTTTATATTAAAAAGTTTCTAATATTAAAGTGATGACAGATCCTTGGCTCTTCTTCCAACACCACTACAGGTTAGGATATTGTCCTTAAAACAGGAACTAAATCTATATTTGTCTTTTATAAAAAAAAAAAATAATAAAATCAATCCAGTCATTCACTAAGGTACGTCCACACAGCTCAACAGAAATACCTGGGACTGATCCATTACCCATAACCAAGTACTGCAGACTTTCTCACTTCCACACTACTTAGAATTAACTCCTCTAGAGAAGACGGGTTGCATCCACACTATGTAGTTCTTAATCCCAGATCTCCTCTGAGCCCTTTGCGGTGCTCTGGTGTTGTACAAGAGTAAATGTGGCATTTGAGGTTGCAAAGTCTGCCAGGCTAATACTGGAAGATTGTGTAAGAGCAGAAGGAGCCAAAACTGGTGTGATCTCAGCCCTATTCCCTTTTGGGCACAAGTCCCTGAAGTAAACCATGCCTCTAAATGAAGCCAAGGTACTGTTTTACAGAGAACCACTTTGAGAAATACAAAACAAACAAGGGAACAAGTGCACAGCTAAGCAGCGTGACAACTGGGGAATTGCTCCCTGCTCCTCTTTTCCTCAGCAATATTTTTGCACCCCCAGCGGTTCAGCAGGTGAACAGTAACAAATTACAGAAGATTTCTAACAATTCTTCGATGCACAGACCACCATCCCACTGTAAAACATACCTTCCCTGCCCATAAGGAAAGAGTAAAAGCAAAGGTGATTAATGCTGAGATACACCCAGCCCTGACGGGGAACCTTCCCTTTCCAGTAACTGCAGGAATAGTAGTTCACTAATTTCTCTTCTTCCGGCATCCCAAATAGCTTGTGAAATTTCACTATGGCTTCCTTAAATTTTTCTGTGTCGTCATCCTCCTTGATGCCATTGATTTTGTTGTATTCAGCAATGATGCCCTAGTAGGGAGTGAAAGAAGTACATAGCACGTTAGTTGCCATGGGGTATCGGATACCCTTATTACCATTGCTGTCTGGGCCAGAGGCCACAACAGTTACTGCAATGTCAAGAAAGTCTTTTGCTTATCTCTTATTCTTCTGCTCATTCTTTTGCTTACATAGTTATTTACTTTATTCAAGGCCGTCTTTCTCATGACCTTGCTCCCTACAATACCTATGTCAAAAGCAGCCAAATACCAGCCACTTGCCAGTACCCTGTTTAAAATTAACCAGCCTATCTCAAATACTCCTAACAACTCTGTAAAGCACCTACAATTTCTAATACTTTCCACTTCCACGTAAATATTCTGAGGAGACAGGAATAGGATTTCACCAGAAAATTTTCTTCTAAAAGGAAAGAAAAAAGGAAAAAAAGCATCTGCTGTTCATTAGGGAAAATATTAAACGACTTTTATGACCCCTCTTAGCAGACCTTGAGCAAAAGAGAAGAACAAGAGAAAAAAAAAAAAAAAAGAAGTATCTCCTATTAGATAACTGGCTGGATGGAAAAATAATTCACACTTTCAGGTGCACAAGACCTTCATCAAATTTGAATTCGCAGCAGCCTGGTGAAAAGCTACTTTTTGATACCTCAAAGACTACGGTTCCTCCTGTTCTATTCTGAAGTTCTGGTCTATTCACTTTTTTTCTATATCTCTTTTATGATTGTACCCTATTGCCTTCTATATTAAAGTTATAAAAAGGGAAATAACTTGGTGTCCTCAAATTGCTCCATATTTACATGGTAAGCAGAGTATAAGGCAGCAAACCATCATTCACATTTAATATTTGTCCAACTCTAAAGAGTAACAATTTCCTTAAAGAATTGTTTCCATGACCATCTATAGCCCTCATACCTGATTCACCAGTAAAAACACAAACAAGACAGAAGCATCAGGGCAATTAATTTTAGAACATATAATGTTTGAAGCCCTGCCTATATGTATATATACATATTTTATTTTTTTTAATCACACTGCTGTAGTTACGTGTGGTAATCCCCGTTTCCCAAATTTTTACATACACATTGCTACTTAGAATCTCATTTTCCTTCAAAAAGGTGGAGCAGCCGTCAGACTACCAAGTCAAATTTGTTTAGAATTCACATCAGTTTTCCTTCCACAGTCACATTTATTATTAACCACATTTATAATAATATATTTAACTACCTGTATTTTTCCTCTGACAAATGTATTTATGTCATTCTCATTTTCAAAGATTGAAAGAGTTTGCAACAAATTCTGTTCAAGCCATTCCCAGTGTTCAGTGATTTCCTTCCTTGAGCAACCTGTATATAAAAAAAACCAAACCACAAAATGTCACAAAATAAATAATTCACCAATGTCAGTGTCCTCAATCATAAACAGAAGATTCTAATAAAACTCGCCAGTAACTGGAGATGCAATATTTCACCAGATGCCGTGCCCCTGGAAATTCCAAAATTTTCTCCCACAATCTTTGATTTCATAATAAATAGATAGCAATTATCAAGATTATTCTGAGAGAAGTACAAACTACTTATGTCAGTATCATGAGCAAAGTTCCCTTACATTTAGAATTCTAACCACAATAATAGCATCAAGCTGCTCAATGTCACAGAGTTAACAAAAGTATTACCTGCATCTATCAGGAGCTGAAAAAAAATCCCAACAGTCATATATTTTACCATTGGTTCCCAATTCTTCACCATTATTTACATCTATAAATTATGAATCGATAAAATTTCAGGCGTAAAAGCTGAAAAGGATCATTTTCCTGACAAGCCTATTACAATGTCTCTTCCTCAAAGGAACAGTGTTGAAAGACCTCTAAGAAAGCTGTATCTTTTGGGGGGGAAAAGGTTTTCAGAGGTGGTTTACTTTTAATGATGAAAGAATAAACTAAAGTTTGATGACCCTAGTTTGCTTCGGAGAACAAAAGGGGTCAAGTGAGATATCTTTCATACTGAGGAACCAGCATACATGTAGTCCGTAAAGTAGTACAGAAAAGGGATGAAAAAGCTTCTCGTATGAACTAGAGTTTATATATGCAAATTTTAGCTTCTATTTTGCTTGAGATGGATTGTAATAAAAATAACTTCCATTTTGATCCCGTTCTTGATGTGTTGCAGAATAAAGTTTTTAGTGCTCTTCAGGATCTCTCTGTGCTCACCCCAAAGAAAGTATAAATTCAAGTACTCACAAAAAAAATTATGCCCCCCAAATAGGATGTTGAGGGAATGATGTGAAAAATGGGACTTTAAATATTTTCAGAAAATAAACATTACATGTTCATACAGGAACATCTGTACCTGAAGCTTGATTAAAGGTATCTCAATCCAGGTAGGAAATAGCATCAATATTATATCATCTTTTTGTTCAAATCACAGATTTGGCTCATTTTATTCAGAACTAGCAGGTAAATGTACCTACCTGCTAATGCCCAGAGAACCCAACAAAGTGAAGGGTCTCATGTGAAGCAACCACTAGAAAAAAGTAAAATTGCAACAAACGGTTGCTAATAACTTCTTCAGCTTCGCTACAAGCACAAATTCTCACATGTCTGTGCATAAGTGTTTCCACGGTTTGTAGCAGAACTCAATGCAGCTATCTTGAATACATACCAAACAATCGTTTTACTGTTTCTTCAGCAACAAATGAAATATATTCTTTCTACAGTATACAAACAGAGCTTCACAAAACTCCAATGGGAGCAACAGAACGCAACGTTCTGTGCAACTTCCAGGGGAATTTCACAATCCTAGTTGTAGTATGGATACATATATCATGATGCAGAATAGCTTGCATATGTAACTAATATTTCAGAATCACAAGTGATCAGCACTGCTGCTTCTCCTTAAAACTACTGGATGCAACCAGACCCTTCTGGAACTCAGGAGGTAGTCTAAAGACTAATTTATATCTTCTTGGCTTTCACACTGCTGTGAAAAGCAATGATGAAATACATGAGCTGTGTATATAAAACTAGACTGTCATCAGAAAAATCACTCATCTCCTGAAAAGCGGTGACAAGCAGTGCAGACACACTATCACGATGAAGTATTTCTTAAAGCTGTCTATTTCTTGTTTGCGGTTCATCAATTATTTTTCACTTCTGATGAAACAGCTTCCATTGATTATTCTCAACCTGTAACAACTCATCTCATTCTTTCAATTTCTTTTTGTCCGCGCTGTCTGTTTACTTTCCCAGTCTCATCTACAGCAGATCATTTAATCAGGCCAAAATCCACACCCCAATTTTCATCAATTTATCATCACAGTCTAGATCTTTCTTTTTGCTTTGTTCACTCAGGATTAAAACACACTTTTGCTGTTTGTTTTAAACTACAGGTCTATTTTAACTCTGCTACTGGCAAGTCTTTGCGTATCTTAGCATATTAGAAGCATTTACCATTTTGCCATCATTGGCCTTCTAGGCAAATTAAGCAATATGTCTAACTCAGGGAAGGAAAAAACCACATGTAACTGTTAAACCACAACACTTTGGAATACAGAGCCCTCGAGACTGCCAGGAAATAAAAGGGAAAATAGCTTCAAGACATACTAATTGCTCCTTCCCTTCATCTAAATGGTAGCCTCAGCTTATGGTGTGCTCCAGGGCTGAAATGGTGTAATGCTGGCCAGCATCCCTGGTAGACTGAACTATTCTCCTCAGTCTTCAGGGAAGAAACTAGTAAATAAAAAATTAATATGCTTAAAACTGTTCTTGAAAAGTTGTCAATAACATCTTTCCAGCATAGTTCAGTGGACAGAACTCTAACCCGTGACATGTTCAACACAACACTGTGCTGCAGAAAGTGCTGTTAACAAACCTCCTTTACAGAGCTATACAGAGCCTCAGATCTACCACTTAGTGTTCTCATGCAGCACAGATCAGATGAGATCAGTAGAGTTAATACTCAAGAAAATTCATATCCAAAATGAATTATAAACAAATCTGGGGTCTAAACATAACCTAAATAGCCATTTTAGAGCAAACAAAACCCCTTGGATCACTTTTTACCCTCTAAATAGTCTTGTGCAGAACAAGACCAAATGTCATGCAGCATGAACGAACCAGGAAACAATCATGCTTCTTCCAGTCACTCTGTATAGCTACTTACTGAAGACAGAGATTATTGCTTTATGGAAGGCAGAGGAAAATATGACAAATTTCTGTAAAAACAAGAGATTCAAAGTACCAAACAACCACCAGTCTACTCCTAGAGGAGCAGGGGCAGCTGTACAATGCAGGCCAAATCAAAATTGCACAGCTACATGCAGTCAAAATCCCTTAGTAACCTGTATAATAGTAACCTTGATCAGTTCAGAAGGAATTGCTTTAGTTGCCAATTCATAAAATAACCACAGTGCAGAGCCTTAGGCAACACTGGACTCTCAGCTTCAAGGTTCCATAGACAAATAATTTGGTCTCTGTAAAATTTTACCTCCCTGGAAGAGTCACACTATTCCCCTCAGGTGACAAGACTAAGCTTATGCAGTCTAATTATTTAATAAAAATAATTAAGCCAGTCAACCAGCTAGATATAAGGGGACTAAAAATTCAAGAACCACTCCACAAAATGGAAACACAGACCTATACATTAACTACTTTAGCAATTTCAGTTAGGGTTAAGATTCATAATTGAAGAGCATGCTTAAATATAAACAGAGTACTGTATTTCTACATATAAACTGCAATATCTGTCACAGAAGAGAAACAAAACCCTTACAGTTCAGCAGCATCATAAATTTCTACAGATATGGTACATTTGTTTATTCTGGAGCTGTAACTCATATGCTTTCAATTTTGTGTCCCTGATTAGCTGAGGGCACACATTGCAGGTACAAAATTATACTAATTATCTATAGGCGTCATGCAAAAAAACCTGCAAATGCACTTACAGAAACGTCACACTGGCTATTTCCAAAGTCTTAAAAATTCATTTCTGAATATGTGCACAGTATGAGTGTCTTTGAAGAAACACTATTTTGTTGAGAGATTTGTGATACATTATTTTATTTGGGAGTCCACAAACAGCAAGAAAATTTGTGCCCACAATTGCTCCCTTTCAAGTTTATGGGACAGAGGTGCTTATAAACTGCTGCACGCTGACATTTTGATGAAGGAAAGAAGAGATTGTATGTGCAATTGCAACTACCTCTGCTTGTGCATGAATAGTGTAAACACACTGGCAAGTACTTTTACCCTTCTTTCTCACAACTGAGATCCATGAAAAGCTGACATGCAAGCTCCCATTATTTCTGGTCACAGCAGAGTAGGTGACAGTATAAAGCAAGCAGTTAAATGAAGATTTGGAAATGACCTTCCCAATGTTGACAATTTCATTAATACTCATGTTTACTGTTAGCTGTCACTAAAGGCAAATTATGTTATGTGAATTCTAAAATCTTCAAGGAGATGGTAGTACTAGGTGCAGAGGGAAAACCAGCTGTTTAAATCAATGCCTTTTTTTAGATCTGATACCATCAAAAATCGATGATCTCGATTGGAACTCGATGATCTTTAAGGTCCCTTCCAACTCTAACCATTCTGTGATTCTAAAAGTACCAAGAAATACTTGTGCTAAAATGAGCTATTAAAAATCTTCCTATCGTATTCAGAACATGACACAGCTTTGATACCACCTTTGTCAGACACACAAATCATATACTCAAGAATAGAGCCTGCTTTGAACTGCTAAAATTACTAGATCTATGGGAAACCTTCATCCATTCCTCCTCCTCTTCCCTTCCGAAGAGAGAGGATTTGTCTAGAGGAAAAGTCATCCAAATAATCTAAATGTCAAATTTTATTTGGGAGAATAGGCACAGATGAGAGGACACTGTTAGGCCAGAAGTCTACAGCTTCATTAAATAGTATTTTTGAATGTCAGGCAGTGTTGGGTGTGCTGGAAGTTACCTGTCTATTATAGAGATGACAGGCATGTATGCACTTCTCATTTGTCCTCTTTTTCAATTTTCTTTCAAATGAATAGAGTTCTGGCCACTGCCTAAAATGCTGTTTGAAACTTTAGAGCTATAGGAACTGCATTCGCAAGTTACTATTTGCAAAGACTGAAAAGCAATACTATCAAACTGAAGATCTGACCTTACAAGCTTGGCCAATCAAAGCTAAATGACCTCGACCTTCTGCATTCAGCTTCAGATACTATTTTCAGAGCCAGCAAACAGAACCAGAGACAAACTACATACTGCTTTATGCTTCTTGCAATAGGCACCTGACCACAGAAATAAGCATTCAGTAACTACATGATCTGATACATGCAAAAATCCTATTTAATGTACCAAATTATCAACTTCTCCCCAACTACTACAATGACAGAAGGAAGTTTTACAGTTAGATCTGTCAAAACTTGAGCTTTAAAGACCAAAACTCTTAAGAGTTGTTGCATCTGTGTAAGAACATACAATTCTGTATTTAACTCTAACCTAGCTACCACCTTGCTGGTTTTTAAGTACTGAGAAGTGCTGTTGGAGTGAGCCATGGGCATGAAGAAGATCATGCAAGGAGGAGGGATTGATACTAGATTGCTTGTTTGGAAACATCTTTGAGAGATAAAAGGCGGGAAATAACAGAGGTTTCTGCCCCTGCTCCATGGCCATCTCTGGTTTTACTCGGTCATTGTGAATAACATATACACATATGCTGGCATTCAACGTCCAAGTATTAGAAGTTCTGGAGCTTCTTAATTTAACCACTAGAGCAGGTTTTCATCCTGACCCATTTATTTGTCCTGAAATGACTGTGCTCAGCAGGCAGGATGCTCTATTAGTTACGTGACACAGTATGCAGGAAGAATAAAAATCCACATGTCAGTATGTTTGTTCTTACCACAGGCAATAGTCCAATAGACCAGGGAGTCTGGTGCTTGGTAGAGGATTCGATATGGTGCCACTCTGGCACTGGAGTCCAACACGACATCCAGAGTACCCACAAGGAGACCTGTGGAACATGAAATTCTGATGAATACAGAGTGATGGATCATCCAAGATCCCACAGGAGGGTGCATAGCAGCCCTCACCCCTTCCATTTCACCCTCCACAGCAAAATGCAGACCTATATGTTCATCCCCACACTTGTTGCCTCATGTTGTAAGACGGGAAAGCAACTCAACAGGGAAAAATCTTCAGTTCAACAATACTTCAGCTCTTAACTATACATTGATTCTAGCATAAAGGCAGACGAATTGAAAAAAGGCAGAAGGTAGCTGTTTTAATAAAACCACATTTAAAAGTAATTTAATTTTTTCCTGTGTTTCATATACTGTTCAAGCCCTGGGAGGCAGGGGAACACGAAACACCAACAAAAAACCCTCCACCACAACAACAACAAAAACCCTCAGACAATACACCCTAGAAGGGTTCAAAACTCAAATGTCAGCTAGGAAAAACTAAGGCTTCCAAGCAAAAATAATTATGCTACTTAGTGGTCTGATTCTTTAGGGTAGAAAGGATCAAAATGCCTAAGAGTCAAGCTTTTTCTCCACTGAGAGGATATGGAAAAAGACAAAGCCATACTGTTTTCCTGAAGTAGCTTTGAAAATTCTTTGCTACTGAGGGGGCCACCAACAGTTGCATACCAAATGCTCCCAATAACTTTGTAACTATATTTCCACAAATTCTAGATCCTGTTACACACAAAACAAAATGCTAATCCACCCTAAACCACCTCTCACAAGAAGAGCTGTTTATTTTTAAAAGAGGTAAAAGTTTTCCCCCTTTTCACCTCCACAAAAAAATTTTTATCTCTCCTGCAGAGATGTCAGATTTAAATTCCCATATTGAAATTCTCAGCAAATTCACGTATTGAAAACAGACAGATGAACTTTCAAAGGTGATTTTTTTTCCCCTGCAAATATTTATTGGGGTGGAAATTAGTTTTTTTTTTAAACAGCTGACATAAACTGCATGCACAAAAAACCCCTATTCTAAAACATTCCTGTTAATATCCTCTTCTCCTTTCAAGTGGCTGTTTTCATCGTTTACTGTCATAGTTTCATTAGTTCCTCATTCTGCACTGTCATAACTGGTACAGAAGACTGCTTCCCTTGCTGTTCTTCTTTCAGATTTGCTTTATGCATCACAACAATATAAAAGCACTACCTCTTTTCCATCTTAGTGGATCCCTTAAATCCGAACTGAAATTGCTATTTGGAATTACCCTGCATATCAGTGATTTTGTATTCCCCCATTCTATGTTTTTTATTTGCATTCTGTTTTATGCAGATCTTCATAGGCCAGACCAAATGTAATCTCTTCCTGCCTGATGCATTAATATCCACCACTTCTTAACCCAAGAATTCTGAAATACAAGAGAAACAAGTCTGAACACATCAGGTCATTAGTAAACAGCGTTACAGAGCTACCAACTGATTATAGGACATGATTACAAAATATTAATGTAAAATATCCCAACATTCATTAGTCTAACTAGCTTTAGTTGTTCCTGTTGCCATCTTAAACCTTTATATCTCATGCATTTTGATTACTGGTGTACACTGACAAGCTGCCCCAATCAATCCTCCACCAGCCCTCCCAGCTACACCTTGACTCCTTTCAAGCTCAGGAGATTGAAGAAGGTTATGTTTCTTTAAACTTTCTTTTCCTGTTAAATGCACTCTCCATTCTAACTTCACAAAACCAGAATGGCCCTGGTCCAGAAAGCACATGTGTGCTTCAACCATGGGCAGAGATCCTCAAATGCTTAAAGATGCTAGTGAGCTCAAGAGTATTGCTGAACTGGAGCGCAGATCAAGCCAGAGACTACACTGCGTTAATCATCTGGGTTTGCTGAAAACACGTAGCAAGACTTACGCCAAAGATTCTTCATGCTTTCCAGCTTCACGTGTCTACTGACAGCACTAAATAAGCAATAGGCATGATGTAATATCTAAATAAAGTTGTATGTTAGCCAAATGTAATCTTCTCTAAGATACAGATACAGTGTTAAGTCCCTGTAATCTTTAAAAATATGCTTGTTTCTCTCCTCCTGCTGTATTTCCAAATCTGTTGGTGTGTGGGTGGTCCTGCCAACCAATCCTGCCACTAGTTCCAGGAGGGCACTGCAGCTGTAAAAACTGGGATACACAGGTAAGGTCAGGGAGCCGGGACAAACCTATTGACCTGTGCAGCAACAGCAAGCTAAGAGGAGCTTCCCATCCTACCTCCTTCTCCCTGAGATATGGGAGATAGGAGAGGACATCCCCCTGTCCCACCAAACAGAAAAAAGTGTATTCAAGGGTGTTTAAAGAACCGTATTCAAGAAATGTGGAGAACGATACATAAAAAAAAAAAAAAACACCACCAAACCCAAAAGAGACTAGCCAGCACTGAAACAAAGATGGGAGTTACGAGAAGTGAGAGAAAAAGAGAGTATTTTCCACTGATACAGTAAGCAGGAGTTACCCAGTGCCTTTTCAGCAATGGAAACAGGTTGCAGAAATACCCATGCAGTGAGGATAAAGGAAGAATATTCCAGAAGACCCCATGGAAATTCAAAGTCTAGCTTACCAAGATAATTGCAACACACAGTAAAATTTACTTATATCATGAAATAGCTGTTCTGAGAGATGATACATGTGATATTTAAGAAATAATTTATGTGTTCTTATATATATTACAGCAAATTAATATTTACTCTTGCAATCACACAATACCCCCAATTGCTGTCCTTCAGGAATTGTTCCATTTCATATTGTAGGTCAGTGATGGTTTGTCAGGTTTGGGTGGTTTTGGGTTTTGGTTTTTTTTTTGGTTTTGGTTTTTTTTTTGTAATGCAGACATGATGCAACCAGAATGAAATCACAGCAGCTCAAAATGATAATCTCTCTGAGGAATTTCTACATGAAGTGCCCATAATAAAATTTTTAGAAAACAACAAAAACCAAAACCAACAATTTATTTTAATACTGTTCATTAATTCTTCATATAGCAAGTACTTTTTGAGACATGATTAAGTAGTAACCAAAGTTTCTATAGAAACAGAACAGGCAACAAAGAATCATACTGCTTAGATTTGACTGGTCCTTGGGCAAGAGCCAGTGAATTATTCAGGCATCAAATCATCTGACTATACTGATTGCAATTTTTTTTCCCATTATTTCATCAGGTTTCTGACTAAATAGTGAAATAAGGGAAGGAATTCCCAATGAAAGAATACTAAATCTGCAAGCCTTTGTTTAAGTGAGCAGTTTCCATGGGCAAAGGTTTAAAGTATGCGTTAAAGTCTGTGGGATTAGCATCTGGCTGATGACAGCCCCAACCCTGAAGGCACTCAAACACAAATAACCTTATATTGAGGAACAGTCCCATCAGACACGCGTGCCAAATGTCTAGAGCAACCATACCTACATATGGGGGCAGGAGGGGAAAAGGGAGGGATAATGCCTTCATTTTGTTTGATAGAACTTTTTGAATAAAGTCAGCTTCCTCTTTCGCAAACTTGAATTCTAAAGCAAAGGTCCAGAAAATTGTTCAATATATTATTTCTTTTCTGTAAAACATGGGTACTAGCAGAGAAAAAGCAGTGAAGTGTAATATCTGAAACCAGGGAATACAAAGCCACAACTGGCTAGGAGGCCTGGGCAACTGCGCTTGCATCGTGTTACTGGAAGGACACACAATGCACTAGAGAGTATTACGGGAAAGGGGTTCGGTTACTTGATGCAATTTATGCTGAAGGAAGAAATCACTACATTTTACTTATCTGACCACTGTGCCTCACATTTAGTCGTAAAGTGGAGAGGGAGCCTATAACCATTGCACAAAGTATACAGATTAGTAATCTGTATTCATGCGTTAAATTATGATGTACTGTATTTGCATCCTTACACTAGCAGCCAATTTTCAAACTGCTTTATGCTAGAAGGGATTACGACCACATAAAGCCTGACCTCCTGCATAACACAAGACCCCCTTTAAGCCAAATGATTTCTACCTGCCCAAAGGATATTTCCCAGAAAAGTAGGTCATCTTGATTTGAAAACTAAGCAAATTGATTCAGCTGGTTAAGACTCTTCCAAGCACCACTGCATGCTCTTGCTCTTTGGAGATCAGCATTCCAGATGGCTTACAGTCCTGACAGATTATAAATTGCCCACAAACAGTAATGAAATCAAGGCAATGACCTGTAGTAGAATCAACTTAGTACATTTTAAGTTACCACCAGCGAAAACACACACACTTTAGAGTATATGGAATCAAACACCTGTAATAAGCCACAATGTTTTCAGCTGTTTGGATATCCGTGGCATAGATCTTTGCTGCCGGAATATTTCTCCCTCTTTCTTTTCTTCCTTTTAAAATATATGGTTTTTTAATCTGTCAAGAATTTGCACGTTTCTTTGCAAAAACCACCAATTACTAATGTTTTTAAAGCAAAAGAAAACTTACGCACCTTACGTATAAACAGTCTTTTTTATTACAAAAGGATTTTCTTACTGACAACCAGTAACCCTCTTTCACAAAATGTCATGCTTTGATTTAAATAAAACACATACAAAGGTCAAGTAGTCTTTATCACCTTTCTACAGTCCCCCTGACAGCAATCATACCATTATGTTTGTGAGCCTGCAATGTTTTACCTGCTGAAATACACAGGTTCTCAAACTAAATTAGATTACATATTGGAGAGTGAAGACTGGGATTATATATTACCTTTAGCCTACCTTATAAAAACACCGAAGCCAATTTATTTACTGTTTGTGGATATGAATAAATAATGACACTTCAGACCTTTTAAGGTCTGAAAGCAGCCACAGCTTTGTTGCACAGCAAACACAACCAAAAAGCTCTGGACAGTATCAGGCAGGGACGCTTCCCATGCAGCTTTAACCACGCAGTCCTGAGACTTTCAGTACACCCCAGTGACCTTGATAACATCCATTCTTCAGTGTCACAGGCAACTTGCATCAAACCTTGCCTAGAGCTGGAAGGAGGTCACTCTGCAGTTGGTGTCACTGCTGTGCCCGATATTGCCACCCGGGGACACCCTCCCCTCCTCCAGCTTGCCAGATGACAAGCATGTGTTAGTTATTCACCTGGCTCCTGAGAGCAGAACCCTACCGTGACACGTTCTTCTCCCAGCTCTACGCTGATATAATATACAGCCTAACAGTCTCTCAAGACACCTTCTGGTAAGAGATTTTTATCTTAAAAATGCGTAAACAAACAGGACACATCTTTTTAGCATGTAGAGGATACAGAAATATTCTCTGCAAAAGAGCTAAGATTTAATACAGGTCAGACCGTGACACTTGGAGTCATGCTCGTGAGCTATCCCTCAAACAGTCCCATGGAGGTAAGCAGCCTGTTTGTGTATGAGCTCAACACCACAACCAGGAAGACTTGCAATGTCACATGTATCATTAGTAAGAATTTTTCAAAACAGGCACTGTGGCATTCCAACACCGAATGAAACACATACTGCTTAAACAGTTCCAAGATTTAAAGCATGCTGATGACCACTTCTCGTTCCACTAAAGCAAGATGGACACATAATGAGCTCTGGTCATAAACCTGAAACATCCAAGGGACCTATTTGGATTGTAGATCTCAGCTGATTTCTGAGAAAGCCTCAATCCATAGGATTGACTGAAGTCATATTTGCACCCTGAGCATTCAGTTTTATATTGAAATCACAGACAATGAATAAACTCTTCCTAATGTTTAAGTGTTACTTCCTGGGCTATAAAAACAATAACTCATAAGAACACATAGCTAAAATATATAGCATAAGCTGTTGTTTTTCCTAGTAACTATAATGAATCATTACTCTTCCATTCTTTCTCAAGACAGTCCACGTGTTTATGTGATTAGCTCTCTCATTTGTTATTACAGGATGAGGTCATTCAATTACTTGCCTGTCAAAATCCAACCTAGAGCAACAATCTGAACTCCATGGGTAATGCTATGGACAATTCCTTTTAAAGGGGAAGGTTGATTCTATTTTATTTTGTTTTATGGGAGAGCCTAAATGAACAGTAAATATTATACACTACTCAAAAATAACTACAATGTTAAACTACCAATCCTGGTAATAGTAGTCACAAAAGTGTGAAAATAACCTTTTCATTGTAAGCACCACCCTTGGAACTTTATGAAGGGTTATACAATTTGTTTTATAGGTGTTCATTCATATAAACAAAAGCAAAATAACCTCTAAATACTTATTTGATAACTGTCTTCCCATGTAGGTTATATAGCATTGGCTTGTATGGACATGTACTGCAGTACCAAGAAAAACAAATTATTCTGAAATGAAGGCCTAAGATTTCTTAAGTCTTCCCCAATGTCTCTCTTTCGACCAGGGCAGTTTTACAGAGCACTGATTTGCCCAGCCGCTGCTTCTTTTGCACACCAGTTTTCAAACATGTTCAATGAAACTGACTTTGAGGAAGTGCTGTTGCTCTACTGACATTTAGCAAGACAAGCAGCAAAAACATGACTGGCTTTTTATGAAGCGCAGCATGGTCAAACACAAGCTAATCTGAAGAGAAGCAATAATAAATTCAAATTTTAACTGTTCTGACTGAGTATCTGCAGACAGATCAGATTTCAATAAGCTAGCAAAGGAGGCACTTTACCAGGGAAAGGAATGATGCTGAACAGAAAATCCCAAGAACTTTGGCTAGTAAAATATTGGAAAATGCAGACGGGAAGCACAGAGGAAATGCAGAGAAAAGAACCAAAATGCAGAGGAAAGAACTAGAAACACATTAAGAACTTACTAGCTGAAACTAAGACCGCTGATGTAGGAGGAATCCTTAAATTCCTATCTGAAAACTTCAGGAAAAGAAGGAGCTATCAGAAATCGGGCCTAGAAAATACTTACAACCTTTCTTTAGAAAAGAAAACAAATGGCTTGAAAAGGAAATAAATGATTTTGAAGAAGTCCTGCAGAACCTAAACCCACCTCAGCACCAGATTTAAGGCAAAATGCAGATTACTAAACATCAACATTGATCAAACATCAGAAATATGATTAATGATCAAAGCGCTGAAGAAAAACATGATTTCAGTCAAATGCTTACAGCCCCTTTATACACCTTGTATTGTCATACTTTAGTGAAGTCAGTGGCAGCAGCAACTCCTGTCTATTACAGGAAAAAGCCACACACCATGTGATACTATGACAGATCTTAAAAAAGTAGAGGCTGCAAATCTTAGGGGAGAACAGAGAAAGCTGAATGGGTTCTACCTATACCAAATATTTACAAGAGCAACAAACATGTGAGAATACATATGTTTTAATTAACTTCCAAAAGCATTTGAGCATATATTGGCACACCTTGTAGAACCTTTTTAATTCTACAGAACTCTAACTGAAACTGTCTGGGGCCCAAACCTCTGTGAAATATGATATATTCTTACAAGGATGCATAACTGGACAATGAAGTGATGGAAATACGGAAACTGAGGTGAAGAAGTGCTACTTTCTCTATACCTTTCACCATGGGACTGGAGAGTAGTATTAAAAAAAAAAACAAACTGTGAGCAATACAAACTTTGGTATAATGCAGAAAACTACTGAGAGGCCTAGACATTTATTGCGTACTGTATCGTGATTCTGTGTGACATTTCCAACAGGTTTTCACAGAAACAGAGATCTCAGGAGGAATAGCAGGCCATCCTTGAATTCCATATGTCAAGTAACAACATTATGTCAGAAAGCAAAAATGGCAAATGACAGCTTAGCTCAGAGGCCTTGATGGGTCACACTACTCAAAATGCAGAAGATGAAGCGACATAAAGGAAAGTCTTTGACCAAGAAGCATTACAGTACAGAAAGCAGAACTACACCAAGCATCATCTCAGGCACTGTAGCTGTGCAAATAGTGCATTGCCTGTAAGAACCGGAGATCAAGAGAAGCGTTGGGCAGGAAATGAGACACTTCCCAATTAAGCACCCATAAAAGCATCTGGGAATTCAACAGAAAGGTTGGTGAGTCAATCCAGAGAATCAATCAGCAGTTCAAGGCTAGACATCTGCATGTCCTCTTGAAGTGGAAATCTACTAGTGTGAAGAAGCAAACACACCCACAGCAGATCCTAACGAGATCAGCAGCATCAGAGCAGATCTGGTGTTAACACCAAACGACAGAGCGGAGCAGAAGAGACTGTCTTCCACCCCATGAGTCAAAATGAACATGGAAAGCTGATGGATAGGCTGACTGCTTATGTCAGTTATGCTAATTGCATGCATTTTGATAAATGTTATATTTCAAGTGTCAGAAAACACATGCTTTCTACTCAAGTGTACCAAGTTTGACATGTAAAATCCTAACTCCTTGAGTCAACACGGACAGAAAGAGTCGAGTTGGTCAAAGCATGCTTTCATCAGGCAGATGACATACTGTCCAAAAGCTTTTCTAAATCCTAAGTATAAACCAGTTTTCAAGCAACCTCTTTCTTAACCCTCTGAACTGAAAGGTTGAGAGCAAGATAGAATCTTATCTCCAAGTGTGAGCTACTAATTGTGCTGTCCAGTAAGGCTGCAGAAATGTGTTCTGAATTAGAACACTGTCACGGTATTAAAAATTACATTAGATTTGACACTGAACGTTTCCATCAGCCAGCTGAGCTCAGAACCTCTCCTTTCTGCCTTTCCAATGTGGAATTATGTGATAATCCCTTCGGCAAAAGTATCTGGGGAGAAATATAGTACTTCATCAATTTCTTTTATCACCAGAAGTCAGCAAATTTCCATCTGCTCAAGCATTTGAATCATCTTTAGCAACATCTCATGGACTTACAAACTCATACTTAATCTCTCACACATGTACCGTCCCAGCTGTAAGCATAAATAACCTTGCTGTGAAATAATTTACTCCTAAAAACAGTTCTTGCAAACTAAGAACAATTTATATGCCTCAGGATTCAAAGAGATCTTACAATAACATCTCAAACAAAATTACTTAGCATTCCATCTCCATTTCACAAACAAATGTACACATTCAAAAGGAGCACAACAGTCACAAACCAATCATACCACACCCTCAACCTCTCTTCCTGTAAGCTCAACGTGAATACATTGCTCTGCCATCAACTATTAGTCGCACTAATTCCTTACAGTATTGTTTACAAATAAAGAGTTTGGCAAGCATTACCACAGTACAGCAGAAAGCAGTTTAACCTATTTGTTCCATCAGAATCCAAGATATACTTAGCAACACAAAAGCATGAATCTTCTAGTTATTTATAAACTTCATGACATGTTTAAGATCATTGTATCCATGAAAGTGATACGGTCAGACAGGGCACAGTGCCCAAATGATGCGAGAGATCTGGCTCACCTTCTTTCCACGATGCTGGTTGCCATGTAACACACTGGCTATCTCTGGAGAAGTGTTTCATACAGGCCAAACTGTCAGGCTGCCCAGGGAAGGGAGCTGACAAGCAGGAAGCAGAACAGGTATGACGGAGAGAGGATTAAAAACATCCAGCACCTTTGAGAAAACTAATCAGGGGAAAGAAAAGACTTTTTCCCCCTGTTGGCGAACAAAAGGAAGATGAAACGCTTGAGTGAGGGACACACAGAAGCAAAATACAGGCATGGCAACTTATGTGCAAGGCATGAAACAACTTCATTACAGAGAAAGCTCACCAACCATCAAATACTTTTAAAGCAGAAAAGCACATTTTTTGGTCTTGTCCTGGGAGATTAATGCAGTGATGCAAGATAATGCCAGTTTGCAGAACAGCTATGAAAATCCAATTTTAAATCCTATTTATAACTCTTTCCCATTTTTCTTTTGTTAAAAAGGAAAACACAACCCAGACAACCCTTCAACTAAGGCATGCTTACAAAGCAAAGTCACATTGATGTGACTGGTACTGACATCGACACAATCATTTAAAAGAGTCCAGACCTTAATCCAGTATAAAAATGGATCCATACTGCTTAGTAGAAAAGCTGTATCTCTTAAGCAAACTACTAATCACATACATTTTGTTAGCAGAGATGACTTCTAGGGACACGCTAATTAGCCACTGCCCTAACATGTAACAAGAAGATCATAATGCTTCAAACTTGTTCCAATCCAATTTTAAAGTGGAGAACATGTCTCCAATGTCCAAATGAGTATTTAAATTAGGGCTTTCTCTGTTCAACCAAGTTACATAAATCAAGGCTAAGAGGAGAGAAATAGTGCAGAAAGGGTTGCTTTTTCACCCCTTCCCCCAAGGCAACTGATACTCCTTTTCCTGCAATAGCTTACTCAACCTAGAATGGATCCAGGAGAACAAGTAACATGAGTACTGCTCCTCTGCTTCCACATAAAGCCACCTAGAATTACTTTCACCCACTCCCAAGGCTACATAAACGACTTGGTTTTAGACTGAGATGCATCAAAAGATGTAGAAGATCCAGTCTTCTAGACTGTGCTCTGCTGATGGTAACCTCTGTCCACAGGATGGTAGTAAGTGATGGAGGACAGGTAACATGGAGACCCTGGCAGCCACTTTGAAGGTGATCATGAGCCTTCAGCCGCATTTTCACAGTCACGGCACCCAGCCACAGCGCTGTCTGAAGAGGTCTGTCCCCAGTCCCTCCCGCCCCGTTCAACCCATGGCAAAGCACTCTACCTCTTCCTCCAGCCATGCCAACGCAGTGGCATTACACTGCACCCCAAGCTAAAGTTCTTCAAAGTTTGATATGTTCACTGACAGAGAGAAGACAGAGACACTTAACCCTGATCAGTTTGCTGACTGGTTAGTTTCACAGCAAAGCTAGATCCAAGGGCAATGCCAGAGAATCAATGCTTCTCATTGTCCAACCGCTGCTTAAGTTACACTGTGAAGCCATCTCATGTCATCAAGCCCATAGTCTCATCAATTTGGAAGTCAATTGTCATTCTACAACTTAAGAAAAATGACTTCAAGAGCCAATAATGAGGGAGTATAAGTCAGCAGAAGTTAGATCACCAAAAAAGTCACAGCTGTATTTACATCCTGTCTTGCATATATAAATTCAGACCACTCCCAGCACAAGATCATATACAATGCTTCTAGTCAACTTCAAGGACACATGATCTGGTTTCTCACAGAGCCACCAGGCCAAACTTTATACCACATTCATGGCTGCATAACTTTTTAGATTGTATGTGAGCAAATTTCAGCATTATGTCATATAGAAAGGGCAATTAAGGGGAAAAAAAACACAAATAAATAATAATAATTAAAAAAACACAAAAGTTTTTTTTTCCTGTTCCTTAACTTTCAGTCAGATAACCTCCACCTCTGTCACGGCAGCGGTATCATTATGATCTACAGAACTTCCACAGGGTCATCCAAAATGCTATCATTATTGCAAACACTGTACCTGGTTGACCGTTTCAGCGAATTTATTTATTCTGATCCCTCAATATCTTGTTTGCAACCAGTTTCACCTACCAAGCACAATCCATTGACTTCTTTCACCTGCCTTGGCCCTCAAGGGATAGACCACAGCTGTTAGAACAACCAGTGTAAAATTTCAGTATTTCCATGAAAAACAAATAATCGTAAATTCTACTTATCACTATGCCTACCAAACTGGGAGTGGCCTGGACACTCTACATCCCTTTCTTCCTTCCACTCCCACCTTGTGTTGACCTCTGTGTCAAAATCCCATGTGATAAAAGAGTGATAAAACAGCAAGTTCTGACAAGTTCCCATTCAGCCCTTTAAATACTCCAGCACTAGTAACTTTTTGCATGCTAGGAATGGGTGTTTGTTTATGTATGGTTCTGGCAACATAATGAAAAGAGCTACAACTTTTTTTCCAGCCCTTCCCCGTAGAAACAAACAAAACCCCTAGAAATCCTTTAGCTACTTGTTGCTGTTACCTCAATGCCACAGCAGCTGCAATTCCAGGTGAAGCAGAGACACTAATAAAAGCAACACGGAAAGCAGTTTTTAAAAGACACATGAAACTTTTGTATTCTAAATCATGTTTACTTCACATACTAAAATAACAGATACAGTGCAGAAAAACTTAAATTCCAACAGGGGGAAAATGCAGAAGCAAAGTCAGAGCTATTTCTGTATTCTGAACTTCTACCAGATGCTGCTGGATTATCTGACCTTCACCAAAAAAAGGAGCGCACATTTAAGAGTCCTACTCCCACTCAAGGACTAAATCCTCAGAAGTGATCTCTCCATCTTTACAGTGATATCATCAATCAGATTATTATACATATAACTGCAAGAAGGCTTAGATATACATGCACCATGCAAACAGGTTGAAGAGAAATTCCTAAATTCTCAAAATGTTTCCCCAATAACAGAGAAATGTTTGGAAAATTGACTGGGCATCTCAAACAATCTCTATTTCAAAGATAAAAAAGTCAGAAAGGTACAAGAATGCCTTATCAAATCACCTACAGTAAGATAGAGGAATAAATCCTTAAGAGGCCAGGCAGTAATCCATGAAAGGAGAGTCTGCAAAGATTTCCTCAGTTAATACAGCAGGGCTGAACTTCTGAGGCAAGACATGCTTTTTACAGATTTGCCAACGCTGTCCATAATTCAAAAGATTAAAAATTTTTTTTTTAAATCTAGAGCCAATGTGGAGTGTCTGCTGGTCGCTTTCCATGAAAGAATGAGGTGGTTTATCAACATACAGCACTGAAGAAGACTGAAGATCTCAAGAGCCTACGTGAAAACACATTTTACACTGGTGCGTTAGTTCAGATTATAAATTGTTTACAAGTCCATAGAGCATTCAAAAGCTGAAGAAATACTTAATCTTCTGGTAAATACGCACAGGACCTTGAACCAAACATCAGTGTAATCTGTATGTTTATTTTGATTAGCTTTAAGAGCTTGTTGCAGGTAAGGAAGAAACCATAGCTTTTCAGAGAACAAGTTTGACTGTTTCCTGCAGATTCAAGAAGGACTGGTGGTAACACCATCGGGTTCTGTATCTCCAATGCCTAAAAATGATGAAAGGTCTCGACAAATGTATATGCACAGTATTCTAGAGACTGAGATGTCTATGACCTAAACATCTACAAAAGCATCCAGCTGCCAGCAGTCGAAAACAAACCATTCAGGGAATATGCTCTACAAGGACATCCCAAAGAATACGGAGAAGCAAATCTGCTCTCGTAGTATGCATTTGAGAATTACAGTGTGGTCTTATTTGAAACAACATGCGTTAGGGGTCCAATAAAATCCTCCGAGAACCCGAGCAAGTCACACCCTGATGAATGAAGGCATCGGGGACCGGATCACGTAAATCCTCAGGGGAAACCTCGGCTTAATTCCACACAGCCCAGCACCTGAACGCCAACCAGGCGCCCTGAGGCCGCCCCGCCGCCCTGCAGCGGCGTCCAGAGCCGGCATCAGCCGCCGCCCCGGGGCCGTCGCCTCAGGGGGGAACGGTCACCTCAGGGGGCATCATCACCTCAGGGGGGAACCGTCACCTCTGGGGCCTCATCACCTCAGGGGCCTCATCGTCACAGGGGGAGCCGCCACCTCAGGGGGTCTCATCGCCTCAGGGCTGGGGGTGCCCCGCAACCCCCCCCCGCCCTCGCCCCACGACGGCTGTGCCCCCCGAGGGCCGCTATCCCGCGGGGACCCACCGGCACCTCAAGGGAGCCGCTGAGGGAGAGGGGGAGAAACGCGGCCCCGCCCCAACCTGCCCTCCCCGGGACCGCGGTCGCTGCCGTCCTTACCCGCCAGTCCCCCGCCGCCGCCATCGCCTCCGTGCCCCTTCCTCCTCTGGAGGATGAAGTAAGGGTTGGCCCGCTCCGTCACCCACAGGGCGTTCGCCAGCAGCACCTCCTCGGGGTTCACCCACATGCTCCCGGCGCAGACAAAGGCCGGCCCCACCGGCCGGCCGCCTGCGGGGCGCGGTGACTCACGCACGCACCGTCCGCACCAAACGCCGCCGCCGCCACCACCACCATGCCCGGCCGCCGCGGCGGCGGACGGCGCAACCCCGCGGGCACCGGCGGGCGCAGGGAGGGAGGGAGGGGCGATAGCCGCATGCCCC